>BSBM01000371.1:7577500-8777500 GCA_027924585.1 Larix kaempferi
GAATCTACTTCCTCTTGTAGCTCCAAACAAGACTACAAGTTGATTTCCTCATGCATAAGATTAACCCAAATATTTGGGAAATATGGTGAGTTATCCTAGGCACAAATACCCTAAAAAAGGTATCCATGAAGGGTTAAGCCCCTTAAGGGAAATATACACCAATTCTTGATCCTCCCCCTAAGTTCCAATGGTGGCCAATTGATCCTTCAATTCATCAATCCTATTCAAGTACCTCACCATAGTATCTGTGATGTCCCAGGTTTATCCCCTTTTGCAAATAAAGACTTTACAAACTTTAAATGTTTCAATTGATGTTGAGTCATGTGCCTCTAGAACATCAAGTACATTTTTAATTATTTGTTTGAATATTTTAATTGATGTTGAGTCAAGTGACTTTGGAGCATTTGGGATACTTTACTTATGTTTATTTGGTTTTGGGTCATATGACCCTGGAGCACTAAATATGTGAAATGACGAAGTGATTCTTTGTTGTTGGGTAGAAAATACCCTGGAGCATGAAATTTTAATTAATACCTCACTTCGTAATTCTAAACCACTTGAGTGGCATCCACTTAATGAGAGACCAAGCACAGTAGGAGGGAACGACCTTTTAATCTAAAATACAAAAAAATATATATAAAAGGAAAAATATTCATTAATAAATATTAAATAAAGAAGTAAGAGAAACTAAAAACTATAACTGCTTCTTGAAGATGAAAGAACTATAAAGAGAGGGAAACAAAGGAAAAAGGGATGCCATTTTTTCTAAAAAGGGGAGGTTTAAGCCTGAAATTTGAACAGAGCCTATTTCAAAAAAAAAAATGCAGAGAGTGAACCATTTAGGAGAAAAGGTTCCAAGATCGCTGGAGGGTTCAGTTGTAAGCTAATGAGTGCTCATTGAACTATAAAAGAGAATAAGGTTAGTCTTTCAAAAGACTACCTGAAAAGGATTGGATTGGTAAAGCTTACACAGAGCTGGTAAATAACCTTGTGATCACTCTACAATAGTTAAAAAGAATAGGAAACAAATTCCTGGTCATCATGTCCTAGTGTGCTTGGTCTAGCTCGAGGGTGACCTGTGAAAAGAATTGTTGCTAAAAGTTCTAGGTCTAAGGCAGGGAGGAAATTGGAAGTTACTCAAGTGGTTTGGAAAAACAAAGTATGATAAGTTATTCTAACCCTACAATTGAATTATATTTGCTAATCTGTTTTGTAAGTAAAGCTTTCTTGATTTGCTTAAGTATTTGTAGGATTGGATAAAATATAAATTGTTTAGGGTTTATCTGCAAAATCTAGCTACTGCAGATTTTAGGATTTTTACATCAAGGGATGATTTATTCCTTGATGATTTATTATACGAAGGAATCTGTAATTACTTCTCTCTCATACACAAAGATGAATGCTTAATCTTAAGTAGACTATGCTCATATATTATCCAGGGTTGTTGTGTTAGAAGGTAATAATGTAAGTGTTAATGAAACTATGTCTTACATTTATAGGAAGTGCTGGTTACATCAAAATTTCTTCAAAGAATTTGATAGACTTGATTTTTTATAAACCGAAATGACAGAGTTATTATTGTAATGATTAAAAATTACTGAAGAATATTTTATTAATCTTTTCTCTTCGTTTTGCCAGATGTTTAATTATTTCATTATGTTATATAATGATGAAAATTTAGGGAGAAACTACTATGCTTTCTAATTGGGGAAGAAGGAACTGTAGAAGTTCCTCGGGCACGAAATCCCTTAATCTAGAATTAGGGTGAAGATTCTATTACAGGTTCAACTATATATTTTATTTACAGTCATGTAGCCTGACCACCCGAGTATATTATTTACAGTCATGTAGCCTAACCACTGGAGTCCAAATGGACACACACACATATAATATATTTTAACCGTATGAAAAACAAGAGAAGTAACACGTTCTTGCATATGGAACGAACTTAAAGAAAACAGTTACAACCAATATACAGATAGAGACGCCAACCTAGTATGATAGGTAATGAAAAAAAACAAAAAAACAATATATATATATATATAATAATCTTTTGCACAAATCTACAGGAGTAGGAGTGAACAGTTAAAAGTTTAATTCAGCGGACTGAGATACAACTAAGATATTGAATGACATTTAACCAGTCTCTGAAACTTTGACTAGCAACTAAGATACCCGTGGGGGTTATTCATTCAACACAGTATTGATTTAGCTTTAGAAATAAAACCTATGGTCCTGGATTCTATAGGAACCATGAACTATATTTCAATCCTTAAAAGAATTAGAGAATGATCTCAGAAATAACATAAAATGCCACTCTTAGATAACCATATATATATATATAATCACAGAGATTTTTTTAACACTTAGCCACAAAAGGAAATATTTGGCTGTGAAATTTAAAATAAACTGCAGTCGGAGATTTAAACCACACAAGTCCACAGCAATGGCTTGAAGCCCAAAATCAAATACCGATTAATACATTCATAGTGTCTCAAATAAGTATAAGTTTAGAAAGGTTTATAATTTCAGGGCATAAAGCCTCATTGTGGTAATTTCAAACTAAAATCATTTAAACCCTCTCTGGAATAAGATGAGACTTAGAATGTCTCACCAATGCACACGAATTCCAAAATTCCTAAAGAACATAGTAGACAGGAGGGCATCTCCTTGACACCGCCGAATCAAATTCCTTCTCCCCAAGGGAACACTAAACCATGGGAGAGTGTGGGCTTACCCATTGAAGCTCTTAGTCAACCCATTCAATAAGTACCGTAGCACTAGCATTAAGTTCGCAACCTGCAATCAAATCAACGTTCAGTTATAATAAGCAAAAGGAGATGAGAATTAGTTTAACAAAAATACCGAGGAAACTCTGGTAATAACCTTATTCGGAAACGAAGGATCGAATCTCATTTAAATTGAACAAAACCCTGGGCGTGCAAGTTTAGATGAGACCAAGACAAAAATCTTCAGTAGAGATTCCATCGAGCTTAAACAAAAAACATTTCCTGTGAAAACCCTTATACGACGGAGAAAAAAAAATAGGATTATTCCACATAAAGCTAGGGTTTTATCAGGAGAAGCAGAGCTTTGGTAATCCAAAACAAGAATTCACAAATGACTTGTGAAACCCCAGAAATTTCTTCCAAGTAAAAGAATTCAACGTTTCCAGTATAAGCCCTTAAATTAACTTCAAGTACAAGTGAGGTGGAAAGCATTCCGACATGACAATTCACGTGTCAACTCTGTAGCTTTTAATACTTCTGCCATATTTAAGCAAGGTTTTTATGCACGAATTTAACCATATGAAATCCTCAATTTTATAATGTTAGGACCTTACAGAAACACTTGTAAGTGGATTCCAAGCCATACATGTTGCAAATAGTCTAATTACACTCAATCATCGCCTTAACCTTTGAGGTAGACTTTTGTTTTATGCATTGGATATTATGTACAATCTTCAAAACTTTGGCGATAGTACATTTGTATTATACGTTGTTCCAAATATGGACACCATAGATATGATAATCCTACTTTAGGAAAGATGGTAACCCTCCCATCGCACATAAACTTAGGATGAAGTTGAACCATATTCTGCAAAGAAATAAGAATGCATTAGCTATAAGCTAAGCAAGCCATGACACATTATCATTGGTCCATTTTTCCCCTTAAAGGTTTGTAGCGAAGTGACCACTGTCATATTAAGAATTTGTTTTCTTTATAAAAAAACAATTGTTTCTAGGGTTGTTATAGTATCTGTCTTGCTCATGCGAACAGTTGAAAGATGGTTTTGCAAGAACATTTGTTGAGAAGCACAAGAATTTTGAAATAACTTAACCAACTCATCAAACATATTTTTACTAGTCTTCTTGTTGGATATGCGTGGAATGAAATGATCCTTAATCGAATCAAGAATGATTTTATTCACTTTGGCTTTCTTATTGTGACGAGCATCCAACTATACTGGATCAATAGGTTCTCAACATGTTCCCAAAGATCATACTTCTCTATAAGAATCTAAATCTTGAGCTTCCAAGGAATAAAATTGGTAGCTCCATTCTCTTAGATTGAGAATAATCTTACACATCCTGAAAACACATCTCAAGTGCACAAAAATTAAAAAATAGTGAATGAAGTAGACAACACCCTTTCTAGGGCACAAATGCTTCTCCCAAGCAAGCTAGGGTTTCTCACCCAATGGCCTCAACCAAGGATGATTTTAAGAACCCCCCCCCCCCCAAAAATTTATATGTATAAAAAATGGGTGAATCTTCCCGATATATAGGAAAATTTGAAGGTGATTTTCTCAATAATATATTATGTATATATAATTTTTTGGTGAATATTTCATTTTATTATATGATGTAAAATCATGGCGAATCTTTCACTAAATTATAATATATTGTAAAATCTTGGCGAATATTTCACTGAATTATAAAATATTGTAAAAACTTGGCGAATATTTTACTGAATTATAAAAGTTTATAAAAATTTGGCGAATCTTTCGCTGATTTATAAAACACATTGAATGACACTCTCCTTTTTAATTATGAGTTCAAGGCTTCTTCAAATGTTGAGTTCAATTGCTCTATTTCATGTTTTGGTCTCAATACCAAATGGCAGTGGCCTTAATGATGCCTTCATATCCAAGTAAAGCCGAGTGGATCTTGTAGACATGTATTCTAAATGTGGGTGTTTGGAGGATGCTCGTAAGTGTTTGACCAAGTGCCAGAGAAAAAAGCAAAAATCGTTGGTTGAGCAAGTGTTTGATATTGTGACATAAGAAAAAATATTTAAAAAGTATAGATCGGAATAGCATCAAAACAAACAAAGACAACCACAAGAATAAAGGATCATGGCCAAAAACAAAATATTGAACCACTCTTAAAAAAGGGGGAAAGAAAACTCGTTGGTTGTAAAAACTTGATGGAAATGTATAAGAAACAACCATATTTGGATTATTACAGGCAGAGTTTAATGTAGTAACAAGACTAGGTGTCACTGAACTCATAGTGGATAAGAATGACACCTCATAAATAGATACAGATAATAGGTTAATAACTAATAAACGAGGTGATATTCAGGTGTTACTCTTCATCCAATGTTTGTCAAGATTCAAGGCAAGTGGGGACTCCACTTGTTATCTCGTCTCTTAATGGTCTAATGGACATGTGGGGACCTGAATCTTGACAAACCGATAAACTGATAGAATCAGACATTATGCATGATTTTGGCCTCCACTAGCCAATTATGCCCATGGAGGCTAGGAAAATTATGCAATGTAATTATGCTAATTGCACTAGAGGAATGTTGGTCTCGTTCCAATAGGTCTCCTACGATCAATGCATAGGAACCTAGTGCATAGGCCATTTTTCTCTTCGCTTAGCTATGTAGAGCTCACTTATTTTTCTGAATAACGATAAGTATTTACAAAGAAAATATACAATCAACATAAAAGAATCGAAAAAGTGAAGACAATAAATTCATGCAACTAAAAGGTAATAAAAAATTATTTTCTCAAACCCTAAATCAATGGAAATAAACTAAAACCAATATTGATTCAAGCTACAACAAAGGGTTAAATCAAGCATCAAATGAGAACTAGAAGCATTCAAGGGTCTAACACAATATTTAACTAAAATACACGCAAACTCCACAAATCGACAAAATGCTTCAAACAAAAGCAATAAATAAACAAAAAAAAATTGTGAATATATTAGAGATAAACACCAACATGGTTTCATGTACTTGAATGAGCTCATTCTTGCTTAGCGAAAGTGTAGTCAAATTAGTTATTTATCCTTTAATTCTAGGACACTATCTATATGAAGAGATAGCTCCTAGGCCTAGCTTTGTCAAATTCCAACGTCATTTCCTATCACATACAAGAAAGAGACAATGTAAAAGATAAATATCAAAACATCAATCTTAAAATAAACTGCATCAAGGAAATGTATGTCAAATCATCAATGTTACAACAACAAAAGTACAATGTAGAATCTATTTTTAACTAAAACGGTAGCTCAAATTCACATATAGTGATCACCAGCAAGGGTCCATGGAACACCTATACCAAAATAAGACTCAAGAGTCCCTCATGTGTATTGGATCATATACAATCTTAGGTGAAATCCATTTCCCAATTCACATTCTGGGTTTGGTCCTCATTTTCGACACTCTGAACATTACCTTCTCCGGATGAACCGTCATTATGATCCTCAAGAACATTATGTTCCATATCAAGTTCATTAGAGAAATTTGTAAAATTAGTCACAGCAGATCTATTGAACAAGAATATCAATCACAAAGATGTAAAACAATTTGGAATAAAAATTGTGCAAGAGAGATGCATCAGTGCTCTATAATCCAGAAATGGAAGAATTACAATACAATACTGTCACACTGAGTGAGCAATTCGAATCAGCCCAGGAGTTCATTCGAATATGCTACATGGTGTAGCTTGGCTCCAACTAGGAGTCCTCATCATCATCGGTGGTGGTCATCAATGCACAAGTAATTGTCCGACAGGTGTCAAACTGAGTCTAACTGAGTGTAGCTGAGTGTAATAAGTGTAACTGATGGTAAGTGGCACTAATGTAGGGATGGAGGTTCAGTGGAGGGTGCATGAGGAGTTAACTGCACTAAGAATAGGTAGTCAAGTCTCATCGGAGGTCAATCGGAGTGAAAACAACAGTTAGGAGTCAATCAAAGTGATAACTGAAGTGAATTGGACTAGTAGGTGAGAAAAGGTGCCCTTCTCAAGTGGTGGGTGAGAAGTGGGTGCCTCCCTGACTAGGAGGGCTAAAACTGAGTGGAAAGTGGCTCCCGGGTGCTGGCAGACTAGGGACTAGGTGCTGGAGGCATCAAACCGGTGACTAGGCAGCATGCGGATACATGCAGATGCATGCATGCATGCAAAGTACATATTGAATGATGAGATATCCTAACACCCCCCCTCAAGCTATACTATGATGTAAAAAATAAAATGTAGGGCCTTGGTTACTAAGACCAAAGGTCACCCCAATACAATAATAATCCAAATAAAGAACAGTTCATGAACCGAGGAAATGGAGAAAACCTCATGGAAAACCCCCCCCCTCAAAATGGATTGTAACACACCAAAAGATTTAACTGCTCCAAAATCAAGTAGTAATGTCTGGAGGTATCTTACTCTTGGGAGTAAATGGATCATGCTCCAAAAACATGTGCTTGAATTCTCTATCAGTGGATTCAAGCGAATGTGGAGACTTTATGAACTTGCTCTTCATACCGAAAATGGTGAGAACAAATATGAAAATATGAGGATGATCCTGGAACCTGTGATTTGAACCAAGTGAGGTAGGAATAGCTCCAATTGGATCAAATAGATCTTGAAACATGAACTTCTTATCAGTGAAAGTCAAATCAGCTCCAAGATTTGATGAATGGTTTCTTGAGATCTCCTTTGAACCAACAGGGGTGAGATCAAAACCAAAATCAGCAAAAATTGCATGAGAATTGAACTCAAATGAATGGTAGTGCTCTTTATCTTCAGTAAAACTCTGAGAAACTATGCAAATGATAGAACAAAAGTTTATAGAAGGCATGCAATTAAGGAGGACAAATGCTTCACCTACAAAATCATATTTTACCTCCAAAACATCAAGTAGATCATTATTTTGCATGTCGGCAAACTCATGTGAAAGAGAGGATTCAAGAACCTCTTCGGAATCTAGAGTATGAGCTGGTTTATCTTGCTCAGAATTCGAAATAGAAGACTTTGAGAGAATGAGTGTTGAATCTACAGTTTCTTCTTCATCTTTAACAATGGATGAGGCCAAGACATAATCAGAGAGAGAACATAAGGAGATCTCACTAGGCTTGTTCTGCAAAAGGCTAGCATGATCCTCTTCTTCCTCTTTCCAAATTTTCTATCAAGTTGGACCCATAGATCACTTGGATTTTCAGCAGTATTACTGAGGTAGTGCATACAAGGAGACATAACAAGACATATTGCTCCAAAAGCTCTGTCACAATCATTGAGCCAATCATTCTCCTCTTCATCGGAATCAAAATCTCTTGTATTACCAATGCAAATATCAAAAAGACATTGTCTCTTCAAGAATGCAATCATCTTTGGTTTCCATTCATCATAGTTGAATGGAGTAAGAAGATTTTGTGAAGAAGAAGTCTTCATCTCTGCATTAGCGAATGCAAATGGAGGAAGTAAGAACCTACAAATCACAAACAAACACTATAAGGTCGAACAATCCACCCTTTCAGAGTTGCATCACACCTGGGATTGGAGATCAAGCAAGCTTGAAGATCCAATGTATCATGTCCAGGAATTATGTGGAAAACTCAAGCTTTTGGAGTGGTATGGAGAGAAATTTCAGCTTGCATGCACATGAGATTTTGCATGCCAAAACTTCAGTAATTTTGAGCAAATTCACTCAATTCTTCATGTAGAACACCTGTAGGAGAGAGATCTTGTCCCTGCAATGGCTCTGATACCATGTAAAATTAGTCACAACAGATCTATTGAACGAGAATATCAATCACAAAGATGTAAAACAATTTGGAGTAAAAACTGTGCAAGAGAGATGCATCAATGCTCTATAATCTAGAAATGGTAGAATTACAATACGACACTGTCACACTGAGTGAGCAATTCGAATTAGCCAAGGAGGTCATTCGAATATACTGCATGGTGTAGCTTGGCTCCAACTAGGAGTCCTCATCATCATTAGTGGTGGTCATCAATGCACAAGTAATCGTCAGACAGGTGTCAAACTGAGTCTAACTTAGTGTAATAAGTGTAACTGATGGTAAGTGGCACTAATGTAGGGATGGAGGCTCAGTGGAGGGTGCATGAGGAGTTAATGGCACTCAGAATAGGTAGTCAAGTCTCATCGGAGTTCAATCGGAGTGAAAACAACAGTTAGGAGTCAATCGAAGGTCAATCAGAGTGATAACTGAAGTGAACTAGACTAGTAGGTGAGAAAAGGCGCCCTTCTCGAGTGGTGGGTGAGAAGTGGGTGCCTCCCTGACTAGGAGGGCTAAAACTGAGTGGAAAGTGGCTCTCGGTGTTGACAGACTAGGGACTAGGTGTTGGAGGCATCAAACTGGTGACTGGGCAGCATGCGGATGCATGCATGCAAAGCACATACTGAATGATGAGATATCCTAACAAAATTTGTCATATTGTTTTCTCCCCTTCTTTCACGATTTGATCGCCAAAGAGCTAGTGCTCTTTCATATGGAAAATTGTCAACCTCATACTTTGTTACATATAATCTTAAGCATGTATCCACATTTTTATCAAGCTTGTTCCTCAACTTTGACTTCAAAAATGTCAATGCACTAAACATTCTCTCATCCTCCACTGATCCCAAAATCATGGTTTGACATAAATCTACTAATTTGAAATACTCTGACATTTTTTGCAGTAGAAATTCGCTACCACTGAGTTTAGTCCATAATCTTGTAATTGCACCATATTCTAGTGGATTTTCCAACTTAGAAAATTGAGACCACATTGTATCAGTAAAGCGTCGGGATTGATTTGACATTTTTTTCGATCTAAAATACCTTGAATATGTTCTCCTTGTATCTCGGCCTCTCGACAAAAATGGCTCTGCAAAATCTTTCATTTTGCTATAAAGTCAAACTTTAAAGTGCCTGTACATTGACAATCATTCGAATATTGAGGGTATACCACAAACATGGCCTCCAACAATTCATCTTGAGGAAATCGTTCTCTTATCTCTGATGATAGTGATTTTTCAATTTCTATCAAGTTGCGCCTCCACTGAAATCACAACATTGTCAAATTGTTCTCTTGACCACAGGGCACTCTTTGGTGGTTCTTCCTTTATTGTCATTATAATAAAAGGGAACCATATACCCACACACTGCCATACATAGAATCCCTTTTTCATCAAAATTCAATAAATTTTCATCATTTTCTATATTGATTATCTTAGTCCAATTTGTAAATGCTAGACCCTGTAAAAGACTCTGCCATCATATACAAATTATCTAATGGAAGGCATGCTAATTTTCTAGCATTTGTGTATTCAGCAATATACATCGTGCGACTCTGAGACGTCTTCAAGAAGCTATTCATTTCATGAAGCAGAGGAAGAACTCCAACCAATGTTAAATATGTCTCTATATCAGTTAATAGAAAGAGAAGAGTTTGAGTTTTTTCTACACTTAAGGGATGTTCATACATCACCCCTACCAAGGATGCATATTCATCGAATAGTCTTTCATCTGGTCCCTTCAGTGAGATCCATCTTGTATCAACATCTTTTAATAGTTTATTTCCATTTGTAACACATGTCGACAAATTTTTTAAACTCTGAAAAACGTTTGGGACTCCGACAAAAGTATGCATGAACCTCACATACAAGATATTCAACTTTTGAAACCAATGGAAAGTTGCTCACTATTTTAAATGCAAGATTCAACATGTGAGCCATACAATGAATACTAAGCATATATGGTGAAGATGAGAGTTGTAGTCTAGTACAAAGGTCGTTCCTTTGTCCATGCATTACTGATGCTCCATCTACTCCAACGCATACCAACTTTTTTGCGATCACTGAATGATCCATACCACCAATTTCCTTCAAACTATTAATAACAAGTTCATAAATATTTTCTGTTGTAGAAATTTTGCTCATTTTATGAATTCTAAGTAGATAGGAATGCCTGATATGGTCATTGACCATATAAATGCTCATGCAAATCCATGAAGTATTATCAACATCCGTAACCTCATCCAAAGACAATGACAAAAATGTAGCATTCACGATCTTCTCTTTCATATCATCCTTTTTCTACTTGAGATAGATATTTTCCCCATTCCCAACCACTCATTAAA
This sequence comes from Larix kaempferi, assembly GCA_027924585.1. Classification (NCBI taxonomy): domain Eukaryota; kingdom Viridiplantae; phylum Streptophyta; class Pinopsida; order Pinales; family Pinaceae; genus Larix; species Larix kaempferi. The sequence goes on from BSBM01000371.1 coordinate 7,588,374, forward strand.
GACCAATGAGAAGATGGAAAATTTGGCACTTGAATAAAAGATATATATTTCATCATTTTTGGATAATCTGTCATAGGACGACCATTGGATAGGATGTGAAATACGGTGCTTAATTGTATCGTCTTCGATAACAAATTTGTTTCCATCATCTTTCCTAATTGAGAAGTGATGGTTCCTCCACTTTCCTCCAGTTTTCTCTTATTTATTAAGAATTTATTATATTCATCTTCATATTGGAGATGTCGACATTAGCTAAGAGATTTCCATCTAGCAGTATATTTCTTTTCATCATTTACATTTTTCTTATCATACACCTTTCCAACATGCTTCTCTATTGTGTCTAGCTTCATTTGCAATTTCACTACCTTTCCAAGTTTCCAACTACATGAAATGCATTTAACTTCTCGTGAGGTCTCACTCTCATTTGCTGGAGGTATCGGTTCAATAAATGGGAATCTTGATACCCAATCAGATTGGAATTGTCTCCCGAAGTCCCATTGGCCTTTTTTCCTCTTCCGTTAATGGTCCTATGTCACCTTGCAAGGAAAAATCTTCAACATTTGAGCTACCATTTCTGATGAAAATGCATTTGTCTCACTTTGATCACTAGAGGAATGTATTCTACCATCCATTGTATGGATTGTAGATGCATACTCCAAAGTGTTGACATCTCTGTCATCGATACCTTGCTCAAGAGAGCTTGAAGCATTAATATGATGTGGATTATTGGATTGATGTTTTTGAAAATATGATATTACATCCTTTTGTCTTCATGTTTTATTTTTCTTTCCATGATCCATGTTTGACACCTTACCTAATGTTCCACAATTTAAATTCCAAAACAATATAGAAACCAGAAGGAAGCATGCATGAGAAAATTGATATAAAATTAGTACAATTGCACATTATATTGCAAGAAAACATAATGAGACAAACCATCTCTTACATTGTAAGAAAACTTAATAAAGTACTCATATTATCTAGGAAATAAGAGGTCAAATAAATGGGCTATATGCAAATAAACCCTTTCCCAAAATGGTTGGCCTATGGGACAGCCATATATTATGCATTATTGCATAGAGAGAAGTGAGATACTCTACAACTTGAGTAGGGGGATATACCCATGTGCAACACTGATAAAATAAAACAAAACAAAGAGCTATCATCTTATTTTTTTAATCACAAGAACATAAGGAGGGATTGTTTCTTAATATTTTGGCCATCTTTGGGTACTTCTGTGGACCAAGCAGCTGTTTTGAGCCATGAATCAACAGTAACCATCCTTATATCTGCGTTCTGGGACAAGTAAGAAGCCCTAAACCATGAATTATGGGCATGGAAACAGTTGGTCTGGGCATGATTAAGACTACAACAGCAGCAAATCCAAAATTGATGAGGTCTGTGCAACTAAATCTTAATTTTGGGCATGCATATGCATGGGATCATCCTGCCAACAACCATAAAAAAATGGTTTTGTGGTAAAGAACCATGATTCTGTTCTACGTCGATGTGGTGGCATTGGAGGCTCCACGGTGAGTGGAGGAAGGTTTCTCAACCTTCGTGACCTACAAGGAGGTTGGTCCTCCGCAACTGCAACAAAAATATACTAAGTGATTAACCTAGGGCCACTAGAATAGCAGGGAACAAACAACACACCACTATAAAAATTTCCTACGGAGATCAAGACCAGAAAAACAGAGATGAACTCTCAAAGGAATTTATGGGATGATTAGGGCCCAGAACAAACCAATAGAGTAGCGAAGGACAATTACCTGGGGTCCACAATACAGATTCTTCGGGTGCAAGCGTTTGAATCACCAACCTCCCTCCCAAATAACTGCAAGGGATTTCCTCCCATGTCTGTCCTAGGTACAGTGGAAATATCCTTCCACCGTCACTTGTGTAAAGCCCTAAAGTTCAAAGATACTAAGGCTACCACATTTGCAGAAAGAGCCTGACGGGATAGTCGCAGGTCGAACCGACATGTATGGGAAGGGTAACTAAGCCCAAAATCTAGAAGCACACAAAGTACTAATGGATCCTCGTACACGTGACAGCTCTTGTAGGTGCTCGATTGAAAAGCAGGGGGGTATCCCTGACAGATCAACCTCACACGACTTCGTGCTTAACTCTGGTTTGAGTGGAGCTTCCCGACACACCTATACAAAAGTGGATTTACCTAACGATATTTTTACAACGATTTTGAGATTTGAACGGTCTTGGAAAGTTTAAGATGCTCTATTCCAAAACCCTAGCCTAAGCTAGTTGGTTTGTGTGACCTAAAAAGAAAAGTTACTAGAAAATTTTAAATTAATGGTTCTTTTTAAGGTTTTTATTTACTCAAAAGGGTAGTGCATTTGTGTGCGTAATGGTTGCAACTGAAAAAAGAAATGTGTATATAACAGTGTAAAATATTCACAATTTCCTGGTTTGCTTATCTTTCAAAACATAAAATCGTACAGTAAACCTAAAACAATCTAAAGATTTTTTATATTTTTCAAAGATGATAGTATATACGACTACAACTACTTTGAAAAAGGGGAAAATTCTTGTTATAAAGAAAATGTTCTTTTTAATTTGATTTTTTCTTCAAAAGTGAAATAAATGCAAATAACTATGAACAAACAATAGTTATTTTAGTTGAGCTTAGCCTTTGACAAATATTTAGAATGGTAAACCATAGGATTCCCTCCCTATTTAACTACATCAACAATGGAAAAACTGGAATCATCTATCTTGATCTCAAAAGGTTATTATAAATTAGTGACATGCAATACAAGATATACACATGAGACTACCTTTACTTTATGAAAACTATCATCTACTTCCTTAATCCAAGAAAAAACTGGTTGGTTAGAGAGTTGGTGAAGAGGGTGGGTGATATGAGAAAAGTGAGAAATGAAGCAATGATAAAAATCGATACCCCTTATGAAAGTCTCAAGGTTTGTTTTTTTTTGTGCTAGGGGAATCAACAACTAGAGATTGGGCTAGTACTCATGTGACACAGGGTCTAGGGATCCAATCCCGCTACCATTATACCCCTAGGTTCCCCACACACCCCGCAAGCATGGGACACGGGTAAAGTCGGGTGTGATTTGAACTCGTGACCTACAATTTACAACATGTGGCTTCATATCAACTGAACCGCCAATGAGCCACACCTGTGCGGGCAAAGTCTCAAGGTTTGTTGCATAATATGGAGTGGTTCAATTAGAAAAACTCCAAAATTTGGTAGGATCAACATGAATGCTCTCATGGTCAACAAGAAAACCCAAGTACTAAATGGAGATTTACCCAAAAAATGTTATCCTACATTTAACTTGCAATTTATGAGCTCATTAAAGATCCAATACAATACAAACATGTTGTTGATGCTCCTTCCAATTTTCCATGATTTTCCAGGAACTTCATTACTTGCCCCAGACACTTCAAAATTTGCCCAATGATGATAAACATGCCCTATGCACTTCAATAGTTTCCCTAGGAAAGGGAGAAAAACACCCAACAATGATGTAATCACCCAGGCAATAAAAAAAATGCCTCAATCCACACAAATTTGCCTCGACAAGTGATAACTTTTCCCATCACTGTTTTAAAACGTACCAACATTATAAAAGCATTCATACATTGATCAATAAAAACCCCAAGCACTTCTAAATTCACACAGTGAGGAGAAAAATGACCCATGCACTTCTAAATTCACCCGGTGATGAGAAAAATGCCCCATGCACTTCTAAATTCACCCAGTGATGAGAAAAACGCCCCGGGCACTTCAATGCTTGCCCCAGGCACGTCATTTTCCGAAAGATAATAAAATTACCCTAAGAACTTCAGTATTTTCCCAGGCATTTCTAAATTATCCCAAGGATGATAAAAACTCCCCATGCACTTTAATATTTTCCCAAAGCACTTCAAAACTCCCTCGAGTCACTTCAATACTTGCCACATGCACTTCTAAATTGACCCAATGATGATAGAAACACCCCATGCACTTCTAAATTCACCTAGTGATGAGAAAAACGCCCCATGCACTTCAAAATTCACCCATTGATAAGAAAAACGCCCCATGCACTTCTAAATTCACCCGTTGACAAGAAAAATGCTCCAAGCACTTCAATACTTGCCTCGGGCACTTCAAAATTCTCTGAAAGATGATAAAAATTCCCTAAGCACTTCAATATTTTCTAAGGCACTTCTAAATTCTCCCAAGGATGATAAAACTCCCCATGCACTTCAATATTTTCCCCAAGCACTTCAAAATTTCCCCTAGACACTTCAGTACTTGCCCCATGCACTTCTAAATTGACCCAATGATGATAGAAATGCCTCATGCACTTCAATACTTGCCTCGACCACTTCAAAATTCTCCCAATGATGATAAAAATGCCCAAACACTTCAATATTTTCCCCAGGCACTTCAAAATTCTCGTAACAAAGATAAAAACGCCCCCGTCCACTTCCATATTTGCACAGGCACTTCATTACATGCCCTAGACACTTCAAAATTCGTCCAATGATGATAACGATGCCCTAGGCACTTCAATACTTTCCCTAGGCAAGGTAGAAAAACACCCGACAATGATATAATCACCCAAGCAATCACAAAAATTCCCCAATACACACCAATTTTCCTTGTCATGTGATAACTTTGGCCATCATTGTTTTAAAACGTCCCAGCACTATAAAAGCATCCTTACATTGATAAACAACAACCCCATGCACTTCTAAATTCAACCAGTGATGAGAAAAATGCCCCATGCACTTCAAAATTCACCCATTGACAAGAAAAACGCCCCATGCACTTCAAAATTCACCCATTGACAAGAATAATGCCCCAGGCACTTCAATACTTGCCCCAGTCACTTCATAATTCTCCGAAAGATGATAAAAATGCCCTAAGCACTTCAATATTTTTCCCAAGCACTTCAAAATTTTCCCCAGACACTTTAATACTTGCCCCATGCACTTCTAAATTGACCCTATGATGGTAGAAACATCCCATGCACTCAATACTTGCCTCGACCACTTCAAAATTCTCCCAACGATGATAAAAACGCCCATACACTTCAATATTTTCCTAGGCACTTGAAAATTCTTGCAACGAAGATAAAACTGCCCCCGTCCACTTCCATGTTTTCCCAGGCACTTCATTACATGCCCTAGACACTTCAAAATTCATCCAATGATGATAAAGATGCCCTAGGAACTTCAATACTTGCCATAGGCAAGGGAGAAAAACACCCGACAATGATATAATCACCCAGGCAATCACAAAAATGCCCCAATACACACAAATTTTCCTCGACATGTGATAAATTTGGCAATCACTGTTTTAAAATGTCCCAACATTATAAAAGCATCCTTACATTGATAAACAACAACCCCATTCACTTCTAAATTCACCCAGTGATGAGAAAAATACCCAATGAACTTCAAAATTCACTCATTGACAAGAAAAACGCCCCATGCACTTCAAAATTCACCCATTGACAAGAAAAATGCCCCAAGCACTTCAATACTTGCCCCGGGCACTTCAAAATTCTCTAAAAGATGATAAAAATTCCCTAAGCACTTCAATATTTTGCGAGGCACTTCTAAATTCTCCTAAGGATGATAAAACTCCCCATGTACTTCAATATTTTTCCCAAGCACTTCAAAATTGCCCCCAGGCACTTCAATACTTGCCCCATGCACTTCTACATTGACCCAATGATGATAGAAACACCCCATGCACTTCAATACTCGCCTTGACCACTTCAAAATTCTCCCAACGATGATACACTTCAATATTTTCCCTAGGCACTTGAAAATTCTTGCAATGAAGATAAAAACGCCGCCATCGACTTCCATGTTTTCCCAAGCACTTCATTACTTGCCCTAGACACTTCAAAATTCATCCAATGATGATAAAGATGCCCTAGGCACTTCAATACTTTCCCTAGGCAAGGGGGAATCACACTTATGCTATTATCTAGCGTTTATCAAACACTAGAATTTATGGAAGTGAAATAAATCATGCTAACTCTCCATCAAATCCTTTCTCTCATGGTGATCTATAACCTAGAGAACTCTTCAAGCTACAATTTGAGAGTTTATACTCTATCATTATGAGAATCTTGTTGAGCTTTTAGGTTGAATAATGATATTTTATTACTGCAAAGAAATTCTATAGATGGATGGTATGAGAACTTGAAAATTTGGAGGTGGAGCTTAGAGACAGAAAGACAACTCTAGAAAATGTAGTGTCTTCTCATACAATAGAGGTACGGAGGCTTGATGATGAATTGAAGAAGCAACAATTACTTTCCTAGGATCTGTAGAAAGAGAAACATACCCTAATAGTTGAGAACCAGTAGTGCACTAAGCAGATAAACATTCCGGAAGCAGATTTGCAAGATTTCCAAAAAAGGATTTCTCAACTTGAAAGAGAAAACATGAACCTGAGCAGCAAGTTAGCGAATTCACTTGAACATGTGGAACACCTTAGTGAACAACTATGCTTTTTCCAAAGTGAGATTGAAAAAATGAGCATGAACTTACATCATGCAGTACTCAAATAAGCAATTTGGAAAAGGAGGTTTGCTTGTTACAAGTAGAAATAAATTATATGAAGACCAAACTACAAGAAGAGACAGAAAAATGGAAAAATTGTCAGGTTGAGATAGGAGAGTTACATGTCACACAAGTCAAATGGAAAACAAAAACACTGCACTGTCAGATGAATGTGAGAAACATATAAGAGAGTATAAATCCATGGAAGAGAGGGTGTCAGAACTAGAAAGGATGGTTCACATAAAAAAAACAGAAATTTTTTTTATTGTTGAACTACCTATCTTCTGAAATGACATTTAACAAGGGACTGAAAGTACAGATGGAGAAGCTTCAAAACATATGTAATGTCCCTTGTTAGGAATTTTATTTAAATGCCCAATTTTTCACTTTTTCCCCAATTTCGACCTTTGACTAGTTTTGATGCCTATGTCCCAAATTTGCCCCAAATGATCCCAAATATTCTGAGAAGGCATATGGATGATGTTAGAACATAAATATGTGTTTCAGGGATACTTTTAGACCTTTAAAATACTTCTGCAAATCCTCTTTCAATTTTGTCCAATGTAGGGAACTTTACTAGTAATTTCCCTTTGACTAGTATTGGTCTCTAGGTCTCAAATTGACTCCAAATGCCTTCAAATCTTCAAGGAAGGTGTATGAATGATATTAGGACTTGAATATGATGTTCAGGGATGATATATGGCCCCCAAAAGACCTCTGAAAACTCTCTTAAGATTCTTGACCAAGTATGCAATTTTACTAGTAATTTGGGGTTCAAATCCCCCTAGGGTAAGTACTGAAAATGGCTTCCCAGATGCCTCCAAACCCACTCAAATTTTTGAACATAGGTAGGTAATGTATTAATTATGTTATTAAGGTCTCATGTTCACAATTAATTGATTATTATTTCTGTTCCAACCCTCTCCCATTCAACTGCAAAAATCACCAATTCGACCCTTGGGGAAATGGCACTATTTATTCTCCCAATGCAATTAAACTGAGTAAAAATACTTCAAATGCTCAATTAAAGTACATGAAACTTGTAAAATACATCCATGGAAGTCCATTAATCACAAATTCATTTGAAATCATCAGCATTACATTGGTTCACACCAAGGTAGTGGGGAAATGGCATTGTTCTTCCATTAAAAATGAGATTTACACATTTCTACTTGGAATTTCGACCTGAAAATTTATGGAGATGAAGAAAAAAGTATTTACTTCATATTAAAAAATAAATGGGGCATTAGAAGCTCCCCCAAAGAGTACAATAGCTCACCAAAAACACCCTCCCTCAAGGATCAAGAATATGCCATCAAAACTGGAAATGGTTGAAGGGGTGAGCTGCAATAGAAGAAACCATGAGCTGATCTGTATCTTACACCTATAAATAAAGACTCCATTAAAGCTCCAAATGAAAGTTCTGAATGGCCTTTCCAATTACCAACTTGGATGGGAATCTTTCACCCTCGAAATTGGCTAAGGCAAGAAACTAGTTATCCACTAGCTCTCCCTCTTCACAAATGCAATTGCAAATTCTACAAATGATCAAAAGATTCTTTCATTCTTTGTTATTGAAATTTATAAACTTCTAATTTCCTCTATGGGTCGAATTCCTTCCAAGAGACTCATGCCAACTCAAGTTGGGAAGAGATTCCAAAGAACGCCACTTGTACAACAATTCCTAGTCTCCCACTTCCACCAAATCGCATGTGGAAGCATCTTAGCTGCCCTAACACCCTTGAGCGCCCTCTTGGAGTCTAGTTTTATCCCTGACATGTCATATATGTCATATGTCAACCTTCAGGTCTGATTTGTGTCATAGGTGTCATAGCATCTTCATCATTGTTGTCATATAGCTAGGGAATCTAGCCCAAGTGTCTCACTAGCTCCAAATTGCCTCTTCCTCTTCCATGGGAGTTACTCTTCCTCTATATTTCGACCTCATTGACTCATGCCAAATATTTTTGACCTTATAACTCATCCCAATAACATTAGTCTTCCCATGGATTCAAAATTGCAAGAAGAGGATGCCATGTGGCACATAAATTCTAGCTTGTGTGGGTTCCACTTCCTCCATGTGTCTTCATGATCAAATGCCACTTTTATTTTCACTTGTATATATTTATTCATCTTCTTTATTAAATATTTATGCCATCCTAATGTTCCAACATCATTTATTATCCCCATTATTCCAAATCTCAAAGCTTCCACCCCAAACCTAGAAAACTAGTAATTTTTCTCCTTGGCAATTATTTGACCCTTAACATCAATTTGACAAACTCTAATGAATATGGCCAATGTGATTAGGCCATTGTGGCCCAATGCCAAATTTGGGACATGGCAAATCCTCCCTTCCCGATATTGCTTGTCCTCAAGCAATTTCAAACATGGGTGTTGAAGAACCTGCTTTCTATATAATTCTTTGAAGTTGCCATTGAATTGCCCAACCTTGAGTCTTTGAGTTTCCATGAAGATTTTAGAGAGGAACCACCATGCTTGCTGCTGAACTATTCTGATAAAAATCACTTTATTGAGTGGGAAATCCATCTCCCATACTGCTTGTTTCCCCAAAAAAATTGAAACCAATGAGATAAAAATTATTCCAGGGTCCCATTGCTTGTATTGCACCCCAACAATTAAGAGTGCTCTCCAACCCACACCATTAGATAAGAGGATTCTTGGATCCCATTTTCTTGTATGCATTCTTCCAAACATCATGAGTACCAAATACATATCATCAAAGTACATAACAACATAATGAAAATGTACATCAAGGATATGTTTCATCAAAGAGTCATGAAAGTGCTTATACCTCCAAGCAAGTAGACCACCATTTTCCAAGTGCATACAAGCTTCAAGTGACCAATCAAATCTGCTCCAATGAAATAGGTGAGGATCCCATGTCCTATAATGTTGCTCCAAAAGGATGTGATATGCATCAAAATATTCAGCCATGTATTCTTTCATCCAAGAAGTGAATGAAGAATCTCCACTAAAATCTGAACCAAATAATGGCATAAAAAACAAGGAGGCTTCAAAGGACTCAAATAAGTCTCACCCATACATCAATGAATGTGAGAATCATAAAGATGTAACAAAGCATGTGGCTGCCAAAAAAAATGTTCTCCCATCATAAATCTATTCACCCAAGTGTTGGATGAAGTTCCTCTAACATCAAATGAACCAAGTGCTGAGCAAGAAAAACCATGAGTCTTCAAGTGACTCAAATGCATATCATTGGTGCATCCATGTATATGTGCGTCATCATAAAGTGACAAATGATGTTGCTTCAAATGTGAATAAGAATGTGCTCCAACCATGTCATCATAAAAAGTAAATCTAGGAGTTCCATACTCCTCATGTGGCACCATCAAAAAGAACCCTTTCACCCATTCTTCATTGAGACTAATGTTGCAAAACATGTAATTGTAGGATGTAGGAGAATGAACTAACTCACCCAAATGATAAAAAAGTGAAGAAGTTTCATCACGGGAAGGATCCAAATGGGTAGTATCATGTAGCTCCTTCAAAAGTGTGAAACCTTTGTCATAGATTTGTTCCAATGTAGAGGAATCATGCTCTTCTTTAAAAATTGCATAACCTTCATCAAGAGACAATTCAAGTTCCTCTTCCACCACATCAAGTGTTTGGATCTCTTCAAGTTCATATTCAAACACATTAAGCACATTCAAATTCCCACATTTCTCATGATCCACCATGTCATGAGAATCCTCTGAACAATCTACCATTTGACAATCTGAAACATAGGAGGAAAAACAAGTATCTTGCAACTTTTCAAGAAGTTGCTCATTTTGAATTGTGAGCTTATGAATATCCTCATTATTCTTCAAGTATGCATCATGTAACAATTCATTAATCTCAAACAAATGGTTTCTATAAAAAAGAAAAGACATGAAATTACCTTTGATGTGTCACATTGCTCTTTGAATCTTCTCCCTGTCTTCAATGAAGGATGTTTCCCATTTTCAAGAATTTGAAACAAATGCTTGAGTGTCATGGAGAATGCTGAGGGACTCTTGGATCTTATTTTCATTCATATTTAAGGACCCTTCAAGAAAATGGGGCTCTTGAAAATGACCCTCCTCATCTTCTTCATTTTTTCTTGGACCAACTTCATGAAGCTCGAGTGGTGATGGGGAAGTTGATCTTGGTTCTTCTTCAACTGCTACAAGGTCTTCATTATCATGCTTAATGGAACTTGGGCTTACAACAACACTTTAAAAAGTGATCTCTATGCCACCAACATAGAGGTGTGAGCACCCATCAGTAGGTACTCCTTCATAGTTTAAGGATCCATCAATAGATGCTCTTTGGTTCATGTCTAAGCTAGAAGGTGTCTTGAAATGGTCTTCCATATTTTCAATAGAATATTTTTCATGCTCTTGTGTTGTCTCTTCATTTTTCTCCTTCAAGCAAGCTGATGCATTTTGCCCCTTGTTTTCCTTAGGATCAATATCTTTGGAATCTCTTTTTGATGAATTGCCAAAAGCTCTCCTCAAGTGGGACATTATTTCATGCACACATATATGATACTCACTCCAAGGTTCTTTACAAGAAGGGCATAAACCTTTCTTTACTAACTCCACATCTTCATGTTTGGGCCTATTTGCAAAAATATGTTCAGCATAGTACTCAAAAGACATGGCATTTTGTGTATTTTTGCTCAAAGCAAGATATTCTTGATATGATTGATATTGTTGGGGCAAGGTTTTTTATTTTGCTCTCCATCTTTGTAAACCATCCATAGCATTATCCTTTGGTGGTGTGACATCCTCATATTTATCATACATAGGGTCATAATCATAATCTTCATTCCTCTTGAAATTGTAAGAAGTGTTGCATGATGGCACCTCTTCCTCATACCATTCAGATTCTCTTTCATATTGTTCATAAGCATCTGCATATTCTTCATAAGAATTGTACTCATAGGATTCATCATAATAGTAAGACATGGCTGCAACTTATTCTTCAATGTATGATATTAACTCACAGGTGCAAAGACCATGCTCTGATACCACTGTAATGTCCCTTGTTAGGAATTTTATTAAAATTCTCAATTTTCCACTTTTTCCCCAATTTCGACCTTTGACTAGTTTTGATGTCTAGGTTCCAAATTTGCCCCAAATGATCCCAAATATTCTGAGAAGGTATATGGATGATGTTAGAACATAAATATGTGTTTCAGGGATGCTTTTAGACCTTTAAAATACTTCTGCAAATTTTCTTTCAATTCTGGCCAATGTAGGGAACTTTACTAGTAATTTCCCTTTGACTAGTATTGGTCTGTAGGACTCAAATTGACTCCAAATGCCTTCAAATATTCAAGGAAGGTGTATGAATGATATTAGGACTTGAATATGATGTTCGGGGATGATATATGGCCCCCAAAATACCTCTGAAAACTCTCTTAAGATTCTGGACCAAGTATGCAATTTAACTAGTAATTTGGGGTTCAAATCCCCCTGGGGTAAGTACTGAAAATGGCTTCCCAAATGCCTCCAAAACCACTCAAATTTATGAAAAGAGGTATGGAATGTATTAAGGATGTTATTAAGGTCTCATGCACACCATTAATTGATTATTATATCTATTCCAACCCTTTCCCATTCAACTGCAAAAATCACCAATTCGACCCTTGGGGAAATGGCACTATTTCTTCTCCCAATGCAATTAAACTGAGTAAAAATACTTCAAATGCTCAAGTAAATGAGAGAATAATTTACTTGAAACTTGTAAAAATACATACATGGCAGTCCATTAATCACAAATGCATCAGAGAATCATCCATTCATTCGAAATCATCAGCATTACATTGGTTCACAACAAGGTAGTGGGGAAATGACATTATTCTTTCATTAAAAATGAGATTTACATATTTCTACTTGGAATTTCAACCTGAAACTTTATGGAGATGAAGAACAGAGTATTTAATTCATATTACAAAATAAATGGGGCAATATAAGCTCCCCCAAAGAGTACAATAGCTCACCAAAAATGCCCTCCCTCAAGGATCAAGAATATGCCATCAAAACTGGAAATGGTTGAAGGAGTGAGCTGAAATAGAAGAAACCATGAGCTGCCATGTAGCTTACACCTATAAATAAAAACTCCATTAAATCTCCAAATGAAAGGTTTCAATGTCCTTTCCAATTACCAACTTGGATGGGAATCTTTCACCCTCGAAATTGGCTAAGGTAAGAAACTAGTCATCCACTAGCTCTCCCTCTTCACAAATGTCTAAAAATGATCAAAATCTACTTTCATTATTTGTTATTGACATTTATAAACTTCTAATTTCCTCTATGGGTCGAATTCCTTCCAAGAGACTCATGCCAACTCAAGTTGGGAAGAGATTCCAAAGAGCGCCACTTGTACAACAATTCCTAGTCTCCCACTTCCACCAAATCACATGTGGAAGCATCTTAGCTGCCCTAACACCCTTGAGCGCCCTCTTGGAGTCTATTTTTATCCCTGACATGTCATATATGTCATATGTCAGCCTTCAGGTCTGATTTATGTCATAGGTGTCATAGCATCTTCATCATTGTTGTCATAGAGTTAGGGAATCTAGCCCAAGTGTCTCACTAGCTCCAAATTGCCTCTTCCTCTTCCATGGGAGTTACTCTTCTTCTATATTTCGACCTCATTGAATCATGCCAAGTATTATTGACCTTATAACTCATCCCAATAACATTAGGCTTCCCATGGATTCGAAATTGCAAGAAGAGGATGCCATGTGGCACATAAATTCTAGCTTGTGTGGGTCCCACTTCCTCCATGTGTCTTCATAATCAAATGCCACTTTGATTTTAACTTGTATATATTTATTCATCTCCTTTATTAAGTATTTATGCCATCCTAATGTTCCAACATCATTTATTATCCCCATTATTCCAAATCCCAAAGCTTCCACCCCAAACCTAGGAAACTAGTAATTTTTCTCCTTGGCAATTATTTGACCCTTAACATCAATTTGACAAACTCTAATGAATATGGCCAATGTGATTAGGCCATTGTGACCCAATGCCAAATTTGGGACATGACAAAATACTTGTTGTACCTGATATTGCAAGGGAGCAATTACAAAGCACACATGTAGAAAGTGTGCAATTACTCAATATTATTTTCGAGAAAGTAAAAGACCTTCAAACAAAACTTTTACATGTTGAAGAAGAAAATGAATGGCTTTCCATTGTGGCTTTGGCAGTGAGTACACATCTAAAACATTTGAAGATAGAGATGTTTGTTTTGCAATCAGGAAAAGAATCCCTCAATGAAGAGGTTGTAATCATATCTCGGCACTTAGAAAATCTGCAAAAGGAGATCCCCAGTTTACAGGGGGTCACTCAAATCCCGGGGATAGAATTACAAGCCAGTGTAGAGAGGGAAGGAAACCTAGAAAAGGAAATTATGAATCTGAAATATTCTCTATTAAGTTCTCAAGATGCACAGCTGGTATTACAAGATGAGCATAAGAGAACTTTACAGGATTACAGTTCTGTCAAAATGAAAAATGATGAGTTACAAGGCATGTTGTGTCTAACTAAAGAGGAAAATCAAATATTTTTGATTGAAGCATTAACACAAATTAGTCTTGTGACTATACTACAGGGTAACATTGCTCAAAGGGACAAACATATATAGTAATTGGTGGAAGAATTAAGCAAGTTGTAAGAGGAAAAAAAGGCACTTGAAAACGAGATCCAAATCAGTGCTAAAAATGTGCAAATGTTGTAAGTTGAGGTGTTTCAATTTTAGGAGTTGGTACAAAGGTTCAAGGAGGAGAAAAAACATGCAGATGCATTGCAGGATGAATTTAGTGTCGTTCAAGAGAAATGTGCACAAATGGATGTTCAAATTCAGACTGGTAATGATCTGATAAAGGAAAAGGACAGTACGATTGGAAAGCTCAGGCAGTAGCTACAAGTAGTTGAGGAAGAGTATATGATATTGATAGGATATTTAGAGATTGTAAAATAGAAACATGCAGTGGGTCAAATGACAGTGAGTGGACTTTAGCTGCAAGTGTCATCATTGACAGAGGAGATTATCGATCTCAAAGTTGAAATATCAACTGCAGTTAAGGATAGGGAAACAGTGAAAGAGGAATTGCATGGCTTGGAAAGGGGAGAGAAATTCTGAGTGAAAAATTGTCTTCTGCTTACATGCAGGAAAAAATGTTACAGGAGGACATTAAGCAGTTGCAAGGAGGAGGAGAGGATACAAGAAGACAATTGCAAAAGCAAGCTGAACATGCCACAATGCTGGAAGTAGAAATTGAGAAGTTATATGGAGCCCTGCAATCTACAGAGTTGGAGAATGCACTATTGAAAGATGGAAATCAAAATATCTACAAAGTAAGCATATTGAATTAACAGGAGAGGGATTCATACTACATTGCATTGGGAAGAAAAATATAGTACATTTGTATTGGTTTTATTAATTAACATAACGGATGCATTGGGAAACCGATCTAGTATAAATGTTAATGCTCAGTGACATGTAGATGAGGACCATATTTTGTAGGATGGCTAGCATGGACTTTTTCCAATCATGAGTTTCATCCTCCCAACAAAACAAGCTTCCTCCTATATCTGTCATTTCACTAAATTAGGCATATTTACCAACACCCTAGGTTCTATTTGTTGCTCTTAAGTAGTGAGACACCTATGGAATTTAAAAATTAAAGGAATATGGTAGGTGGATACCAAGTCCATAACCAACAACTGTGTCAATACACTATACAAAATCCATTATGGGATTTACCCTAGCAAAATTTTGTTCCAAATCCTTCATTGAAATATTTTCCAATAAAGGTTACATATAATTCTCTCCTAAATATCCATGTACTAATACTCCATCAAATCCAAAATCTTAGTGTTCTTCACTACAAGGTCGCACAACACCTTGAACCATGCTCAAGGTAGTCATTCTACTAATAATTTTTTGTTGCTCCCTTATTATAGGAATGATGAATGTATATTTGCCTGAAAAGGTGATTACATTGTCTAAGTGAGGTATGGGTGCTATGTTCTCCTTTCCCATGAAATCGTGTTCTTTAATCTATGCTATAATGCACATAAACTTATTGTTAAGGCAACCAACACCTCCATTGCTTTCTTTTGGTTTTCTCCCAAGGCTATTGGCTTCACCTTCAAAGTTGGTTTCACTTGGAATTATTCCAATTATTATGTCTTCATCTTCAAAGGACAATCAATGGAAAAAAGTTTATGCTAACAGAAGAAACAATCAATAGTATTACCTGATTCTAGACTTAGTTAATTCTGGTTGATTCCTTGCTTTGATGTTCCCATTGTCTTGGCCATGTTTCTTCCTGAATGAGCCCATGTTAGGATACAACTTTGTTATAGATTGAAAATTTTGTTCCAAGGCTTAAAATTGTGCATTCAATAATTGGGAAACCTCCATGTACTCTTGGATCAATTATCCCAACCTTGTAGGCTTGTTCTCATGACTTCCATCCTTTCCTTCACAAACTCTTATTCTACACCATCCATTCTGCACACAGGCATGGCCAAATAATATGCCCAAGTATCCAAAACTCAATTCTTCCTTCTTTGATTCCAAGTCTATGGAACCAAGCACATGTTCCAAGAATTCCTCCTTCACCCAAATTTATACTATATATTTACCACTATTGCACTTTGGTGTGATTGTCTTTCAAAATAACCTAGAGGAAAAAATTCTACAAGCTTCACTTGTTCTACACAATCTTGAAAAAAAAAAAAAGACTCACCAATTATGTAGGGAATATTATGTCCAAGTTTCCTACTACACTAATGTATGAATATGCTTCATCCAATATTCAAGTCAATCCATAGTTATTTGCTAGACAAGTCCCACGACCTTCTATTTTTCCCAAGCTTGTTAAGATGAGTTGAAGAGTTCCCACACAATTCTAAAAATGACTCAGTCCTCTCCACTCAATTGTTTCTTTATGAAGAGAGGTGAAGGAGTACCCATGTCAGCTATGATACCACCTACCAAGGACCTACGATCTACTCTTTTTTTTCTTTTCAAACATGTGGTTGCCCCTTGGCTAGAGGTGCTTCGCCAACTTGTGCTTTCAACAACCAAACTATGCATATTAACTTAAGGTTTTCCCATAAATTTTCCTTAAGCTATAGTAAGTTAAATGTAACTAGTTCAACGCAACCAGGTTCATTCGATAGTAGGAAGAATTCCAACTATGGCCTTAAAAAATCCCAACAATACTTTTATACTTAGCCAATATTTCAACAATACTTAGTTAACACAATGCATTGCAAGGAACACAACATCATCCATCTAAAGAAAACACAAAACACATGTATAGGTGACACCAAAGGCATATGCCTTAACTTTAGTGATATGAAGGATGTTACAGATATACAACAAGGGATTGCAACCTCCTATCTGCAACTCTGTTACATATATACAAATAAATCTAAGGAAATACTACCTACTTCCTATCTCCCAACATAATTGCACATTCTAACCCCTCAGTATATGCGGGCTTGCCTCTTGCAAGTCTTGACTCTTCAAAATTTCATTTGGTAGCAAAAGCTCTTCAAGCTCTTCACAGTACAATGTCTTTGTTGTTACTGTAATTCTCAAAGTAGTTGAAAATTTGTAAAAGAACAAGGAAAATTGTCTAAAATAATTAATGAATTAGATAGAGGATCAACACTCTCTTCATAAATCTTACTATGTCACATGTATATAGGGAAAATAATTTTATTGCATATGAATTATCAAAGGGTGGTCTTCAACTCACTAGAGGGAAATGACACATTAAGGTGGGACAAATTTAAAAAATGGATTGGAACATGATTACTGCCACTCTCCATTTTTTCATGAATAAGATCTATAGTATCAAAGAGAATCAAAGCTACATGCTTACTCACTCTTACAGTTTATATAAGAACCATGTAGAATATGCATATGCCAAGTCTGATACCTACAGGTTTCTCTTCTAGCAGTTATTTAAGTTTATCTACAGCACTGTACTATACAATCTGGGATCGGCTATTGGTCATATTTGAGATGAACTGTTAATCAAAATATACAGTTTTATGCAACTCCCTTTTCAATCCTCTATCTCACAGAAATTTACTGATCTCTAACATCCTGTTGATTTGGCATATAATTAGTTATTGGACCTTCTAACATCCTCAAGCCATAAAATTTATTTTTCAAATACAAAATTTTTGTATTATTGAGAGTTTCACATAAAACCCAAAACAT
Source organism: Larix kaempferi (assembly GCA_027924585.1). Classification (NCBI taxonomy): domain Eukaryota; kingdom Viridiplantae; phylum Streptophyta; class Pinopsida; order Pinales; family Pinaceae; genus Larix; species Larix kaempferi. The sequence goes on from BSBM01000371.1 coordinate 7,606,197, forward strand.
TTCCCAACCTTGAAGGGCATTCTCAACATCCTAGACATGGGGAAATGACACCGTTTGCAATTGACAGTGTGGCAGTCATCAAATCCTCTATGTTTCTTTCTAAAAAGGTGGGTTGCTTGTTTATGCTCTTTTCATTCATCCTATTGAAACAAGTGTCTAATCCTATCTAATAGCAATGCTCCTTAATTTTTGGTATGTAAGAATGGACCTCATCCTTTGTCCCCAAAGAACATAAATCTTTCCATTTAATTTATGGTAGTAAAAAAACATTACTCCTTGGGTAAAGTCTGGCATAACTAACTGCTCTTTCCTAGATTGACATCAATCTTTGTAAACCCCTCCACCTTGTGGTCGTTTCAACTATTTGGAAATAATCAAGGACATAGAATCTATTCCTAACAACAAAACATAGTTTTTTTTGGTTGTCTAACAACAAGGGAACATTCAACAAACTATTTAACCCAGTCCACCAAATATGTTCCCAACAACAAAACATAGTTTTTTTGGGTTTTCTAACATCAAGAGAACATTCGAAATACTATTTTACCTAGTCTACCAAGGGTTTCAACAGGCGACCAACAAACTAAACAACACTTTCCTTTGAGTTTCAACTCTCTAATCATACGAGTTGTTTTCCGACACTACAATCAACTAGACAACGATCAATGAATCTCATATGAGAATGCATATGGTAATGAAACACTCCCAATCTTTTCATGACAATTTAACCATCAAAAAGGGGGAAATCCCATGGATCAGTAGAAGAGAACCATGAAGTTCTCATATGTTCCAACCAGTGAGCAGATTGTTTGAGTTGTTTCCTAATATTTTCACTACACAACCTAACTATAGGCCACTTGAACCATGAACTTTCTATTTTGGTACCCTTCTCGTTGGAAGTTTGAGCCATTCAGTTAAGACATTTATAGTTAATGCAAATACCCTCCAAAAGGGATGTCATTTTTTCCTACAGTTGCAAGAGGCTACTGCAAGACAAAAATTTCCTTAATTTTACCCAAAAAAAGCCCTTGATCTTGTAAAATATAGTAATATGGGGACCATATGAGCAGGAATAGGAATTAACATTGCACTATAGTAATTGAGGAGCACTCCATGAGTTGCTTCCTTAGAACCAAAGAGAACACATATATAACATTTACCAACCCTGCAAAAAGTTTCAATATGCAAATGACTAGGCTCCCAATTCTCATCATACCATTTATATGTGCCTTGTTCCAATGGCATTTTACAAAGAAAACATAGGATCATTTCCAAAGTTTGAATCAGATTTGATTATCTCCATTTTTGTTGCCAATGATAGGTCTCCTTTGGTATCAGTAAAGTATTTGGGATCTTGCTCAATGGAGATAGTCTTTCCCTTATCAATGTTATTGCTAGAGGTGTATGTTTGAGTTTGATGCTTGTAAGAAATAGTTTCCTTAGGACTTTCAGTAAGAGAAGATTAGGATTCAGTCATAGGATTAATTGGCATCACATGATGTTTACTTTAGCAGTAGGTTGTTTTAAAAAATAGTCCTTTTTCATTGTGCATCATCATGGGCCTTCTAATATTGTTTTCCAACCCCCTAGAGTTGTTCTTCACAGATTCTCATCATCTTGGTAGACTAGAAGACATATTTCTTAAATTTTGAGGCTTTGTAGACTATCATAATGAATGTGACTAGTGAAAGTCTGATGCAGGGGCATCCTCAAACATCCAATAAAAACACCAGCGATGGTGTTGAGGATGGGAGACGAACCCATGCGCCAACATGATCAACACGGTTGAGATGGACACATTGGCCACAAGGTGAAAGATGAAAAGGATTTATGTGGAGGGAGATACAATCATGTGATCTATTCTAATCATGGTTGTCCCTTGGAACCATTGGGTAGAGAATGGAAGAAAGGTAACAAAGAAATCTATAAAATGCAGAGCCATCTAATCACATTGGGAATCAACAGTGAAGAGGCATTTGTGGGAATATAAGCAGAGTGATAGGGGCTTGCACAGTAGTGAGACCAATAGGATCCTATGAGAATATATTTCCCATGTATTTACATGTAACAAATGAAGCCCCAAAGGTTCCATGCAAATAATTTTATTCCAATGCAATAAAAGAAACCCTGAGTCAATTGTTTTCCTCTTGTGTGATTGCATCCATGTGTTTTGATTATTTTTTTAGTAGAGTTGCATGCTTGTGTTTCTTTTGAGGGTGTTGTGATCTATGAGAACCTATGGAGTTAGTATGGTGTGAGCATACCACCTTGTATCATTAGGTATTAGAGCATGAATGATTCTTGCTGAGTTACAACTCCAATAAAGAAAAGAAGAATTTGGTAAATGTTGTATATGAGAAAAAACTATAGTGTCTTGCTAGGTAGAGAGATAGAGGGGAAGGAAGATAACTCCATCAATAGGTTGGGTGGAGTATGTTGATGAAGTTAGAATTCCCACATTGAAGGAGGAATCATAATGGAAATGGGATTGAGGTGCATATATGAAATATGCACATCATTAAGGGTAGCTCTACTGAAGAGAAGGGTTGGGTAAAGTTGTTTGTGTGAGAGACTATTGTTGAGGTTGAATAGAATATCTAAAATTGTGTATTTTAGAAGAAACCTCCAATAGAGAGAATTGTTGGGTAAATCTATTGTTGAAGAGGAAAAAATTTCAACAAAGAAGTTGCTAGAATGATTTGTAGAGGGTTTGTTCAATAGAAGAAGTTTGCAAGAGAGGTGGTGTTGGGATCTTTCCCGGGGGTGTAATAGGGGGATATCGATCAATTAGAGATAATAATAGAAAGGAATTTTGAGCCATCCAGTTAAGATATTTATGGTTAATGTAGCTACCCCCAAAAGGGAACCAAAGCCCTTTAAGATAATTCACTACACCCTTATCCACAAGTGAAGAACCATGAAACCTATATGCCATAAAATCTAGGAGTGGTTATGCTCACATATTGTTATAATGTTGACAAATCCACTTCAATTCTATGTAGGTCATTTATGGAGTTTACCAAATTATCCCGACACCATATCTTGGATATTTCTTTCATCTCAATGATATTTTTCAGGAAATGTGTCATGATATCCCCCTAGTTAAGGGAGTAAGACCTCCAAGTTGAGTTGATACTTTGTACATATTTTGGATAGACTAACCAATGGGGGTTGAAATTCAAGTGGGTTGTTGGACAAGGAGGACTAGCTACAAGTTTTAGAGTGATTGTGGCATGGTCTGATCCACCATAGGGGTAAATTTCTGAATTGTATCTTTGAAATCCATCCATGAGACTGTATTTTTTGGGAAATATGTCAAATACTTATCCAAGATATTCAGATTCCCTTGTTCTTATTACTCCAGGTATCCATACATGTAATTGATTCCACATCAATCAATGCATGTTGCTCAAAGATGTCCAAAAAGAAGTCTACAAGTAGGTCCTATAGGGTGTAATTGCCCCATTTTTCAACCCCGGAGGTGATGAGGTTGAGGTCACCCCCAATTAAGAGGGTTGGGGATTCCAATATTCCATTGACTTATAAATCCTGCCAAAACATTTATCTGTAATGTAATAGTCCGTACACATTAAGAAGGTCAATTATGCCATTTGTCTCATTAGAGAATAAGGAAGGCAATATGAAATTGTTTGATTTTATACAATTGATGAGGTTGTATTCTCCTTTCCAAGCCATTATAAGACTTTATGATAGGCCCGAGGAACCAACACATTCATGATTCTAATCCAGGAGGGATTTCTTAAGTGTGGTGGAGCACATTTGCTCCAAGATCATGGATTCATGAAAAATAGAATATTTGGTTTGTGAACAAAAATGAGTAGCTTAAGGGATTACATCTTTGGGGTGGATACCATACCCCTATTGTTAATGGTCATTAGTTTCATTTGGAAACCTCCTAAAGGGCTTCCAATTCAGTTAATGCCCTAGTAATGCTTTGTTGTCTTCCCTATTGAACTTCTATGTTAGCTTGAGATATAGCTTTTTGCATATTACTATCGCTCATAGTAAGATTCGTGGAGAGCTTCATGGATTCAGTCTCTTAGCACCATGAATGCTAGCAAATTTAAATAATTTTCTAAACCAAATGAAAACAAATCTAATCCCATATGTTCATGATCAAGCAAAAAACATGATTGGAATTGAAAAATATTCAACAACCTGGCTAACATGAATTTGAATTGCAAGAGAAACTTAAATTTGATTCTTGAATTACAAACACATAATTATAATGTCCACTGCATAATATCTGGTTCTATGAAAACTAACCTCTTTGAAGACTGCAAACCCCAAGGAAATTTGAACAAACGCAGAGATAGCCACTGTAAAAAACCAAGCTTCATGCAAAGATGAAATATCTGATGATGTGGGTTTCTATTGACTCTTGCCGCATTATATAGGGATAAAATCCTTTCAAGTTGCATGGCTCTACTACATTTTACTCAGATATGGACCAATTTGGACTTGGAGTTAAAAAACCTTCAGCCAAAAAACATTGGAGGCTGAAGCCAGTAACCAATACCATTATAGAAAGCTCCACTTGGCACCAACGAAAATCGATGGGCGATTCAGAGAGGTTTCCCAACCTCAAATCGAGGGTGTGGTATTGGTAACTGATTTTTCAACTCAGGGAGATTGCCCATTTCCCAACCTAAAATCGAGGGCGTGGTAACTTATTTGGTGAGAATGCCCATTTCCCAACTCAAATCGTGTATTAGCTGACGGAGTCTATATATCAGCCACAAACCAGCTGCATCATCCTCCAATCAGGGCGAACTCACCATTTGGTGGCTACATTACTGAAAAACGGGGAGAATTCAATATTTCGTGGCCTTGATACCCAAAATACGGGGCAAATCACCAGTTTAAACCATATTTGGAAGGGCGACATTCAATTTTTTTCTCTCACGCACCTATCTGGCCTTGGCAATTCGATTTCCCATTGATGTGGGTCAAATAAATTTGGGGCTAAATTATTAAATTTAAAAAAAAACTCTTTTCATATTACAAATTCTCCCACCATATGTTTGAGACCCCTCTAATTTCGCCCTTAAAATCATCCTTGGGGCCCTCAACTAGGTTAAATACTTGTCCTTGGTAAACGCCAATTGAAATACAAACTCCCTCTTACTCAAGAGTGATCTCAACTATAATAACCTTGATACCATCTTGTAAATTTCTCAAAATCAACACTTTAATGTGAAATAAAAATTCCACTTTCTTCTTAGAAGGTTTCTCGAATCTTATCCCTCGAATTTTTTCCCTATGATTTCATAAATTATACCAAAGAACAACAGAAGTACAAAAATTCACTTCCAAACCTCAAATCTCTTGGCAATTGAAGGAGAAAAGATACCAAATTTGCCTATGAGTTTTTATCCCTCTTGAGGCAACTTCTTAAGCATAAAATAGATCTGAAAAATCATCACAAAAAATAGATATAAGATCAAACAAAATAATAGGATATGCTTGTACTATTATATTCAAGAATAGTGTTAAGTTCCTTAATAATTTCCTTCTTATGTGTGTTAAATCAACAAGACAAATATGTGTTGGAAATATTCATCGCAAGAAGACAAAATGCTAAAATCAAATTTGCAATATAGACAATATGTGGACAATTGAAAACACCACATATATAACTCAATGATGAAATCCAAGTGCATACCCAAGCCCAAGATGAGATGGCATACACCCAGCAAGCTCTCCAACCTAAAACTAGGGAAACAATGAGAATCCTAGTTCCACCAAGAAGCTCTAGAAGTTGGATCACCTTAGCAAGACTTCAAAGCAAGGTGCCCTCTTCTTCTTCCCATTACATATTATGGTTTCAACAAAACCTAGTCTCAATTCTCGGAGGGATAAACCCTAACCCTAGTATTCAAGATGCCTCTAAGAACCCTAATGCCTTCAAGAGAGAGATAAAATGTACAAAGAATAAATACAAGAGAGAGAAAAATGTCTTTCCTCGTGAACCCTTACGCATCACCCCAAGAGAACAAGAGAAAATAAGAAGGTACAAAGGATGATGTGAAGTTTGAATGGAATCTCTCCTCATTCTATTTATATGGGTTAAGGGAGTCCAACAATATAACACATGTGGGCATAGCCCTACAAGCAAGACTACTAATACACAAGTGAGGTGCTCCACTCCAAGTGAACACATGTCAAGCCCCTAGGTTATGTCATACACAATAAAGCCTCCAAAGGCTAGGGCGTTCTTTGAGCAAGGTCTAACACACCTCCTCCATGCTCCACGAATTCCAATATCCTCATATGACATGTGCTAATCTTCGAGGTACAATGGCCCACAAAAACCATTGTTGCAACCCCTACATCCCCAAGTCATTTTTGGGCCTCCAAGTAAGCAACCAAGTACACCCATGCTATCTAGGGCTCCAAGTCCTACTCCAAGATGAAAAATACTCCATATCCCCTGTAGGGCATTCCCCCTCCAAGTGAATCCTCCATGTGGCCACAATGAAGGGCATCCACCATCCAAGCAAGAGATATCCAATGACTAAAGGAATAACATTGAGTCGGTACCATCTTAAGGTCAAGCATCCACTAAGCAAGATATCTCAAATGTGCAAATCCAACATAACCCATCTCTCATCATACAATCTATCTCGAAACATCTTGGTATTGAACACACATCATGTACCCCAAATCTCATGAAGCACCTTTATACATGGTGTAAACACTTTTAGAGTAACTTGAAAATCTAACATCCACATCACATTATAATATCTCTTTTCAAATTTAAAATTTTATTCACAAGGTTTTTTGTCTCAGTCATTATTGTCTCACCATGCATTAATGGTGTGAAAACATACAAATCTAAGTGAATCTTGGTTATTATGAGCCCAAGACTATTTACATTGATAACCTTATAGGTTAAATATTTTGATTTTAAGAACCAATGCGGTTCTCTTTGCCTAAATATTCATATGTAAGTTTACCTAGAGTGTTGATGGTTGTAGGTAAAGTTTCAAACTTCTCCCAAATGCAAAAGGGTTTTTTCCCTTTTGCTTTTCTTTTTGTGGAGTTGGTTTTAAGGAAATATGAAACTAAGTATGAATTTAAATTTTTATTAAATAAGTGGATGATACCACTAGAATTGCAAAGTTATACCTGGTCAAAAGTACCTTAGAAAACAACAAACATATATGCTTAATTTGTATAAATTGTATTTTTCATATGATCAAAATTTGGTAATCACGGGCCTTATTTGAAAATGTAGATACTATGCCTCCCAAGATAGCAAATTCAAAAACCCCAAAGAAGTCACCTAAGGCTAATAAGAATATCAAGGTTGTTCAGGTTTCAAAGGCAATTGAAAGTGATATGGGAGAAACCCTAAAATCCTATGTGCCTATTATTCAACTAGATTAACCTAATATTGAGCCTGTCAAACCAATTTTCAAAGATATTGAAGCTTACGATGGATTTCAACAAACTTTTCCTGGATGGGGGGGAATATATAGAATATTCAAAGTGGAATATTACCTTGATCTCATCTCTCCTAGTTATCCAACAAATAGAAACATTGATGACAATTTATTCACCAACATTAGGAGATCTCACTTGCACAACTTAGATACCAAAACCCCTGTTCTACCCTATTTGGAATCTATTGAGTGGATAATCAAGCATATTGATACAACCAATAGAATTCTTGTTAATGATTGAGGATAATGTATTGTTTCTTTCCAACCATCAAAGCTAGAGAAATATTATAGATTAGATGAACCTGAGGCTTATATGATTACTTGATGGATAGAACCATTCCATAAGAACAATAATGTAAATAAAATTTTAGCAAGTTGGTGGGTTGAAGGGAAAATATTATTTTCCAATAATGATGGAATATATGCAATCACTAACTTGAAGGATCTATATTTATATACAATGGCTTTAATGTGTAGACCATATGGTGAACCAAATGCATGCACTTCAAAGATGCTTGGTTCCTAGTTGTGTACACTTTGATATCAAGAGAATCAAAGGTCTATTTTTAATTGGGTTGCTATCTTGTCTCATTCAATGTAAATAGCTATAGAAGGCACTGAGAATACTAGCATTGAGGTATCTCCTGCTTTCTATATGGATTCTTACTTGCTTGACATTGTATGTGCAACAAACTACCCTTTTCCAAAGTTGAATTGGTGTTGGAATATAGTTGAAATCCATATTCATGTTTATTGTCATAAATTATGGTAGAATAAACAAAAAAGATTCTATGCACAACTATGTGATTACTTTTTTGCTCCATTATATAAATTACTTTTTTGCAAATAGTGCCCTAGGTTGTCAAATGAAGCAATGTAATTGTTGAATAACATTGGAAGCTGATATTTATAAGAACAATACACTTATATAAGAATATATGGAGTGGTTGCTCCTAATCTGCTACACATTGGTTTTAAGAGATATAACCTACCAAACCATTCTTTGTGGATTTATTGCTTCTCTAGTAAAGGATAAAAGGAAAGGATTTATTCCCTACAACATGTATATTTGACATAATGGATTGAGTAGCTCCAAAGCTGTAAGGCAAGAATAAAATGCTATGTTGGAATACGGATTTTCCGAGGGGAATTTTGAAAGGCATGATCCTAAGGGATTAGTTTTGAAGTATAGTAATCAACTAAATATCTCTTGGCCATATGCCCATGAAAAATGGGATCATGAGGAAGCTTTTGAGAATGCTACCTCTTGGGAAGAACTGTAGGAAATATTAAAGTCTAAGGGGTAATCTTCATCTTCCAAACAAGATAAAGACTCAAAATATAACTGGAGAATACATAAGAGAAGCTAATGAAATGACAAAACAAAAAGTTGAGGTTGCAAGACAAAGGTTACGGAAAATGAAAAACTGAAGAAGAAAGAAGATGAAAAACTAAAGGTAGCAGAAGCAGAAAGGCTAGGGTTAGAAGCAAAGGAAGAAGAGAAAACATAAGCATAGGTAGAATTGAAGAGAGGAAGAAAAAGTTGAATTAGAAAGAAAACAAAGAGAAGAGAAAGAAAGAATATTGATGGAAAGAAGTGGAGTCGAGAAGAAAAATAGAAATTGGAAGAAGCAACAAAAGTTAATAGAACATGTAATATTGATCAATAATAGGAAAATAAGTATACAACATAGGCTCTAGGTTAGCTTACCATCTAATAAAACCAAATGTGCAGTCTGTAGCAGATATGGAATTAATTGCTTCTAAGAAAAGGAAAAATACAATTGTCAGGCAGACTTAGAGGAAAAAAAATGGATAAGACCATAGTATGTATGAGTGAAGTGGGTCCATTGGAGGTAGCTTGGGTGGTTGGGAGGAATTATTATTACCCTCCCCACCCAAGTTCAATCTTTGTAAGTGATGTTTGAGCCCTTAAATGGATCTATAAGATGCTCTTGTTGTTGAGCCCCCATTATATCGAAAATGATCGGCCATCCCATGTTCTCTTGCGGATTTCGAGGAGGTTTCCCATGGATATATCATGCACCAATATCCAATGTTGTAATCCACATGAAAAAAAAATGTAGAATGAAATGGATGCATTAGATACTAAAAGGACAAAACTGATAGATTTATTATCAAAAGAACTTTATCTCACTCATGCTACTTTTTACAAGGCATAGACAAAAACTAAAGATACGAAAATTGCACTGAAAATGAAGTAAAATACTATAATTTAGCACAAGGGCTAATAAAAACCTTTATTGAGTATGCTTTAGAAAAAGATGAATCAAATGCTCAAATTAAAAGGGGATTTTATGAAAAGAATTTTTAATTACAGTGAGTGACTAAGTTTACAATTTTCAATGTTATTCAAGGAAAATATTATATGGAAAGAAACATAAGGAAAAACACATGATCAACTGGAATTTATTAAACAAATTTAGAAACATAAGAAAAAAGAATATCATAATATTGGGTTTTTAAGAAAATAATAATTTTGTGAAATTGAACAAGATCTGAGTTATTGGCAAAGGGTATTTCATGAAGCTTAGAAATAGGTAGAAGTTGAATGGTTGGCATGCATCAAAACATGAGACTATATTGAAGATGTTTCAAAGCAATGCCAACTTCCCTTTCTTGGGCCACTTACGAAAATTCACTCAGGAAAAATAGAGTGGATATTCAAGAGATATCAAACACATAGAAAGCCACTTAAAAATATTATTGATAGAAGAGGAAAAAAGGGGAGCATGTATTCAATGTGCTAATATGAAAGTAGAAAAATACATTAAAATATTTTTGAGGCAACTACTTGCTTTGCAGTCATTGAGTAGCTCTAAAGATGCAAGTCAAGAAGCAAATGCCACACACACACACACATATAAGTCATGAAGCAAATGTCATGCTTGAATATAGGTTTCCCCATGGTAAATTCAAAAGGCACGATCCTAAGGAATTATTTTTAAAGCATAGTAATTAAATAAATATCTCTTGACCATGTACCCATGAAAAATGAAATCATTAAAAAGTTTCTAACAATGCTATATCTTGGGAAGATGTTCAAAAAAGATTAAATCTTAAGAGATAATATTCATATTCCAAACATAAAAAAAGGATTAGAATGCAAATAAAAAGACAAAACAAGTTGCAAGACAAAATCTTATGGAAAATGAAAAATTGAAGAAGAAAAAGTTATATGAAAATCTAAAAGTGACAACATAAGAAATAAAAATCTTCTAATATATCAAGTTTTTAAGCAAAGACGAATTTTGTGAAATTGTATAGGGTTTGAGTTATTGGAAAAGGGTATCTCATGAATTTTAGAGACATGTAGAAGATGATTGGTTGTCATGTATGAAAATATGGGACTACATTGAGGATGTTACTAAGCAATGTGAGCTTCCCTCCCTTGGGTCACCAGAAAACCTTTATCATTGAGGATGTTATTAAGCAATGTAAGCTTCCCTCCCTTGGGTCACCAGAAAACCTTTATCCAGTTGATCCAACGATGAAATATTATAAAACTACATTCAGACAAAGTAGCGGGAGTATTCAAGAGATATCAAACATATACCAAACCCATGTGAAAATATTCTTGATGGAAGATGCAAACAAGTAAGGATGTATTCAATGTGCTTTTTTTCGAAAATAGAAAGATACATATTTTTTAACGAAGCTACCTACTTTATAGGTTGAAGACAACATGTTTTTCTACTATGAAATTATGTAAAAGCCCATTTGAAGATGGGAAAATATGATAAGGAGTTAGATAAAGATAAAACACCGTAGCTCATAAAACAACTAGATTTAAAGCTAGTTATTTGAATTAATTTTTATTATGTATTAATAAAGGAAGTAAAGAAGTTATGGAGGGAGTTTTGATGATGACACTTTCATGAAGACTCTCTCTTGCATTTTATTAAGTCAACTAGTGGCCAAGGATTTTATTGTTGAAGACAGAGACACATATGTCTATTTGTAATGGGATGTGGATTGTTCAGTATTTCAACAAGTAGCATGGATGTCATGTAGTGTTTTTTTCATATTTAAAGTGTTATTTTCTTAATACTTTGTAGTATTTAATATTTATTGCAAATTGTTTTTAATAAATGTTAATAATATGTAATAGAATTTAGTTTTGTATGTGAGTAAAGATTGTTTTTTATTAAGGCATTTTTTCATCTATTTGTAAAATCTTCCCAAAACTAATCTTTAGGTTGTTAGTATGTGAGTAAAGATTATTCTTAGCAAGTAGCATGGATGTCCTATATAAAAATTTAAAGTGTTTTTTTTAATAATACTTTGTGGCATTTATTGCAAATTGTGTTTTTAGTAAATGTTAATGATATGCAATAGAATCTAGTTTTGTATGTGAGTAAAGATTGTTCTTTATTAATGCATATGTTCATCTATTTTTTATTTGTAAAATCTTCGCAAAACTAATCTTTAAGTTGTTAGTATGTGAGTAAAGATTGTTCTTAGCAAGTAGCATGGATGTCATGCTCATCTATTTTTTATTTGTAAAATCTTTGTAAAACTCATCTTTAGGTTACTAGTATGTGAGTAAAGATTGTTCTTAGGAGTAGCATGGATGTTATGTATAAAAATTTAAAGTGTTTTTTTCATAATACTTCATGGAATTTAATATTTATTGCAAATTGTTTTTTTTAGTAAATGTTAATGATATGCAATAGAATCTAGTTTTGTATGTGAGTAAACATTGTTCTTTAGTAAGGCATCCATTCATCTATTTTTTATTTGTAAAATATTCCCAAAACTAATCCTTGGATTGCTAAGGAATATATTAATACTTGATTCTATCTAAAACCACTTTAAAATCTTTTCTTTATATAGTTTTTTAATTATTTTTTATAATCAAATTGTTATATTTTTTTATATTATTATTTTATATAAAACTTACATAAAGATATAGAATTTATTTTTTCCTTATTAACACATCCTCAACCCACGCATCTTCAAGTCAAGTACAAGTCTCCATGTAAGTAAAAAGTGTGTCCATGTCATTTAGAGCTCAACACCCTCCAAAATGCCTAATGCTCCTCTTCCAAAGAAAGTCATCCTCCCAAGGAAACAACCAACCTCCATGTGGCCATCATGAATAATGTTACCAAGTTCCATAGATATTCAACACTCCAAAAATGAAAGCCACACAAACACCAAGATGAGTTCTAGCAATCAACGAGCAAGTCATCTCCCATGTGTATGTCCATTCTGATCCGGTCATCCATACAACATGCATCCCACATCACATGGAGCACCCAATAGTATGGTGTAAACACTCTCAAAGTAACCCTGAAAGCTAACATATGATGGGGCTTCAAATGAACATACTTCTACTTCATGCCATCCTAGTTTTATGGGCAAAGAATTAAGAATCAAAATCTTGGATGCAAGAGTGGTCGTCACGAATCTTTGTATTTTTGCTAAAATTTTGGAGAGAAAGGTTGAGGTACTATGTTTCAATTTCTTAAATAACAAAATGTATTCAAATCCAATTCATTAGGGTTAGTAAAATTCACATTGGTGAATATGAAAAATCATTTAAAAGCCCAAGAGATTTCTTGGGAATCTGAACCAAGGGTCACATTACCAAAAATAAAAAGTAATTGAATAAAATCACATCGGCTCATTAAATAAAAAAATTGTGAAAAGTAATAAAAAATCCATGTCGACATCCCTCTACGTGATGGTATCCAAAAGTGCTTGTTTTAGAAACCACTACCTCTACTGAAACACTTTCTTCAGATGCACGCAAATTCACCTCTATTTGTGTATTGTTCTGTGCGTGGATACATCTAAAAGGAAAATATTTGGAGCTATGTGTGTCTCACTGATTACCTCTGCATATCATTGATATCTACAGGATATCACCCGGACTATGTTATACTGATTCCTTTGCAATTGGGATTTGGGGTTTTTTGTTAGTATGGGCGACTTTGAAGACATATTCCCATAAGCCTGGTGGTCCTTGGCTTCATTCAAGCTATGCTGCTCTAAGTTGGTTGCACCACTACACTCTGTCCAAATATTTGGTTTCCTATGTTGTCTTCTCTACAACTACCATTCAACACATTTCTACCACATTACTGGACATCCCTTCCTCAAGGTATTTCTGTCTCAAGTTGAAGCTCATACAAAGCTCCTACCATCTTATCGTGTTACCTTGTCGGTTGAACATGTGTAGTGTGTCAACATATGAAGAATTACCATTCATATGTGTACATGTTCAAATTTAAAGGGATAGGGTATGTACACCTCTGTAAACTCTTGTCTCACAAACAAGGGTTTCATACACCAAATTGATGTCTAGTTTGGTATGACTTTAAAAGTAAATTATTATTATTATTATTATTATTATGATTATGATTATGTTAAGGGAAGATAAAAATGAATATGAAGAAATTTGTAGAAAATATGAGAGATAATATATATGAGATATAGCACATGTGATGATAAATCTATAGCGTGCATGAAAAAGGGGTGAAAGTCATATTAGCATTTACATGAAAGGGTGGATTATATATATATATATAATTTCAATATGTAAATAATTTCTATGTAAGAGAATGGACGATGCATGAAATGGTTACCTGGAACTATAAAGACTCCAGAGATTATCTATTGTAGAGATCATTTATCAATTATTGCAGAGATCATTTTCCTAGCAGAGGTGTGCTAATATTGTTCCACTATTTAAGCTTAGGAGGCATGCTTCCAATAGAATTGTGGCATCGCTATCTGGCCTGAATCCAAAACCATTAAGTTTGTATCCTTGGCACCATAGTTGAGCATCTTCAATGAAACTAGAGCATTCAAGTCCAAAGGCCTATTTGCGATTGCAAAGGTAAAGCATTCATCTTTTAAAGACCAAATCAACTTCAGATTCAACATCTAATTGTAACTTGCAAACAATGAATTTTTGTAAGTTTTATTGTATTTTTAGTAATCAACTTCAGATTCAACATCTAACTGTAAGTTGCAAACAATGAATTTTTTTATGTTTTCTTGTATTTTTAGTACTTGCAATAGTTTTTGTAAGTATCAATTCAAAACTAAGTTGAATTTTTGGTTGAACTCGACACCCTTCATCTTTTGAGTCCATAACATCTATTGTTGAATATTAATGTTAAAGGGTGGAGTTGCAAGAAGCCCTTTGAGTTCTGAGTCAATCTTTTAAATGGATGATACTAAAAATATTATTAGAGTTACTAGACAGTCTAATACTTACTATTATTGATGATACAATCACAATCAATAAAGCAACTCTCCAATCGATACTAACTTTGTTTGTAGAACCCGCATGCCAAAGTGTACCTTCTCCAAACTCAATCACATATCAAGCATGGAGAAATACAGGGAAGGAATCAACATTCTAAACTAGTTCTTGTTTAGAACAACCCTCTCTTTGAATTTGATAGTGATTCCTACCAATTGTCATCACGGGGCCAACTCAGTGAGACACTAATAGATGTAGAAAACAAAGGCCATCATGAACATGTTCAACATAATCTTTCAAAGCTCATCATCAGATCTTGGGAAGAACTCAGGAACAAAAAACATAGACCATGTATAGGATATGATAGGAAAGTGATCTTTCATATTCTGGATTATGCCACGCCAATCTTGTTTCAAAATTCTAGATTCCTTCAAGAACATTCATCTTCATCTATTCCAGTTTAGCATCGGTGCCAACATTGTCAACAAATTGGCCACATGGAGGATTCGTGTTTTGATTTCCATCCTTGTCAGCATTGCGAGAAGCATACTAACTCTTCAAATAGATACTCAAAATTGAATAAACTTGCAAAACCAAAGATTCATTATGGGTGGATCAATTCTTGGTCATGGTCATCAAAATCCAAGAAGATATATCATTCATATCGTTGAATTCAGTCTTGAGTTTTGACACAAATTGCGGCAGAAAGTATTCATGCTTCTCATCTTATACCTGACAAGGGGGATTGTCATGGATTGACAATCAGGCTTCAAGTTTCAAAGCCCTATCAATCAAACAGAAAGCAAGCGAACTTGAGCCATAGCCGGAACCAGAGCTAGCAACTAGATCCTCAAGCCAAATCCATCGTGAGAGTTAGGGTGGTATCCATAAGATAGAAATAGAGTCGTGTTCCAAAGAATATTTTGGTTTGTGGTCATCCTAAAACCACCACTTGGTTTGTGGTCATCCAAAAGCCACCCATTTAGTAGAATACCTCAACTTCTGTTTCTTTTACTATCATTGGTTTGTGGTCATCCAAAAACCACACATTTAGTATAAGACATCAACTTCTGCTAACTTTTTTGGTTTGTGGTCAGTTAAAACCATTGAGTTTATGGTCATCCAAAAACCACCCATTTAGTAAAAGACATCAACTTTTGCTAACTTTTTTGGTTTGTGGTCAACCAAAACCACCTAGTTTGTGGTCATCCAAAAACCACCCATTTAGTAGAAGATGTCAACTTCTACTAACTTGTTTGGTTTGTGGTTAGCCAAAACCACTAAGTTTGTGGTCAACCTAAAACCACACATTTAGTAGAAGACATGAACTTCTGCTAAAAATTTTGGTCAATCTGTGGTCATCCAAAAACCACCCATTTCGTAGAAGACATCAACTTCTGCTAATTTTTTTGGTTTGTGGTTAGCCAAAACCACCAAGTTTGTGGTCAACCTAAACCACACATTAGTAGAAGACAACAACTTTTGCTAATTTTTTTGGTTTGTGGTTAGCTAAAACACTAAGTTTGTGGTCATCCAAAAACCACCCATTTAGTAGAAGACATCAACTTTTGCTATCTTTTTTTGGTTTGTGGTTAGACAAAACCATCGATTTTGTGGTCATCCTAAAACCACCAATTCATAAAGCACTTATATTTTCACCATTTAGCAGAAGATGTTAGCTGCTACTAGCTTACCTAACAAACTCAAATTGTCAAGAAATATTCAGTCATTGGCATCTGTCCACTTTTAAATTTCAACTCTCTTTCAGAAATATTCTTGGACTCACAAACACCCCTTTAAATTAAGGAGGGAATGTTGGAAATCTAATCCGTTAAGGTTAGTAAATGTCACATTGGTGAATATGAAGTCATTGGAACTCCAAAAGACATTTTTGGAATCTTAAACCAAGGGTCACATTTGTTGTATTTAGACATGTACCATCTTAATTAAAATATGCAATTTCCATTTGTCTTTGTGCTTTTCTTTGCTTATCCATTATTTGGTATTATTTGCGTACTTAGGCATTCTAACAAATTCCACAATTTATGTAGTGAAAATCATTGTTTTTTTGAAAAAACTCTATAATATGTTATCAAACACATCTTCTTTCGCAATATGGCATTTTTTTTCTTATGGTAACAACTCACTTGTAGTTCTTGTTAAGTTATTCATGTAATCCAATATAGTGATTTTTTTCGAATTTCATATTTTTTTAATAGCATTTTGGTTTCTTAATGCCTATTATCCTTAATTCTTTGGACTATTTTTTTTCAAATTTCATAGTTTTTTAATAGCATTTTTGTTTCTTATTTCCAAGTGTCATCATGAACTCTTTGGACAATACCATGTGATTAAACGTTTATCATCTTCTTGTTAATCAAGTGCATTAATTTTTTCAAATTAAAAAAAACTAGCATTTTGATTTCTTAATGCATATTAGTGTCATCATTAATGCTTTGAAAAATCCCATGTGATTACACGTTTATCATCTATGCCATAATGCTTCTAATAATTTTCATATGCAAAGTGTAGTACAAGAATGTCGTGAGATGTTGTAAAATGTGATATAATTGGCGTGAGATGTTGTAAAACATGAATATATGATTGCTCCAAGAAGTGCTACAACTATGAATGAAAATATTAGTTATCCAGAAGAAATGTAAATTAGTTAGTTTAAAAGTTAATATATTTGGAATTTTTTTTATTGTATTGAGAATTGCTTTTACAATTCAATATGACGAAGAAATATAATACCGTGTTTAATATATAGTTGATATGTGGCATTTTAATAAAATAATAAAATATTAAATAAAAAAATTACAATGTCGATCTTTACCTAAAATTCAAAACACACACACATATATATATTATTCCAATTAATTAAAACTAAAAAAATAGTGAAACTTGGATACTTTTTTCTCTCCAATCTTAGACTTGTCAAGTATGAAGCTCTCATTGTTTTCAACCAAAGGTCATATAATATGTAATTTACTAATTGGTAGCATTCATCTTTTATGATTTCATCTATTATAATTTTAATATAGTTTTATTACCAGAGTAGATTTTTTTTTCCAGAAAAAAAATCATATTCATTCATCTTACTAAGATCTGAATACATTCCTCAGGTGTTGTTTGAAAACACTATGCATATCACTAGACTACTTATCTCTGCTAAGCAAAGCTTTTACAAAAAAGATACTGTAGAACTGTTTACAACCAGAGACGCGTGCCCCAACCATTTGAAAAACACTTAACTCTTTGGTGAGTTGTACCAGCCTCCTAATATTAACAGGCCTTAGTCTTGATATACAAAAAGATGGATAGGAAACTATAGCAGTTTTACAACAGTCGCTTATTATAATTAGTACAGAGCTTCGACGCGAGATCTATCCCAGTATTTAGAACAAAAAAGATGTCAGCCTGCTAGTCTTCTCCTCATGAGTGTCCTAAAAGGTAGTAATTGACTTGCACATATCAGCTTCTTCAAGGAGACCTCCTTTGGACAGTCCATCTGCCTTATCGTTCTGCTCTCTGTATATGTGTATGAATTCCACCTTCCGGAATTTTTGTACCATACTGTCTACTCTAATCCCCAGATTTTGCAGAGCATGGTCTTGAAAACTGATGTCCTTGTTCATTCTTTTGATCCACAGTTCGGAGTCTCCGTAAACCCTGAGATCATTCACTGCAAGAGCTTCCGCCGAAATCAAGAGTACAAGTAACGCTAGTCCTTCTGCCCTGTTGTTAGTACCTTCTCCTCCATTGGCCTGGAAAGTCACCTCCTTACCAAGGTGTGCTATGTGACCTCCCAGACCACATATCATGTGAGCGCAAGCTCCATCAAAGTAACCGACTGAATCTCCCTCTTTATGGTTCTGTTCCTTCACTTTTCTAACCTTTTCTTTACGCTCCTTGCCTTTGAAGAACTTATACACTGATAAGACTTGAGCTGTTACCACAAAGCTCGGAATCTGCTTATCCTCGAAAATAGCCTGGTTTCTGGTTACCCAAACCTGCCAGATCACTAGAAAGAGAATACTTTTACTTTTTTTGAGCACCTCGTCTTCAAACCATGCTTTGACCAGCCCTTCAATACTATCGGCTTCCTTATATTTCCCCAGCTAGAGCTTGTCCACAACCTCTGTCCAGATCTGTCTGGTGTATGAACACCTGAGAAATAAGTGTTGTATATCTTCGTCCTCCTGCATGCAGAGGCTGCAGCGGCCTGGGCCTGCCAAATTTCGTCTTTTAAGTTTGTCCCAGGTTAACACTTGGTTTTGTATAACGAGCCAGACCATGATCTTGCTTTTAAGCGGAGCATGAGCTTTCCACAACCGAGCTCCCCACCACGGTTTATTCACTGGTCCATTTGTATAAATGGCCTCATACACTGCTTTAACAGTAAAATTTCCCCTTCCCTCTTTCCCTTGCCAGCGCAGAACATCATTTGCCTCTCCCAGCCTGATAAAACCTCTCCTTAAATCGTCGATCCAGTTACTCCAGATCTCCCTCCATTCTTCCGGAATCCCCATCCTTTCCGCAGAAAGCCAGTGCTGTCTGAGACCTTCTTTGTGCGAAGCCACGTTTGCGAGGACCCTATAACCATGCGTCTGCAGCCAAGTGTTTAGATCCAGAGTGAAGTCAGGCCTATTTTTCACTCCTCTGTAGGAGTCGCTTCCAATTCTGGCCTGTTGCCCATCTCCCACTTCCCATACTAATCTTTCCTCCACCAAGGGCAGAGCTGTAACAATGGATTTCCAGAAGAGTGATCCACCCTTACTCGTCTTCTCCGTCCTTCTTAGCCATGTTATGATAGGATCGTTACCCAAGTACTTATACCTGAGTATAGATTGCCAAATTCCTTGTTTGGATATGAACTGCCAAGTCATTTTAGACGCCAGAGCCTTTCCGAAGAAAAACAAATTCTTGAAACCCCACCCGCCGTCCTCCTTAGATTTAGAAACCGTTTCCCAAGAAGTCTAGTGAATGCATCTATCCTCCTTCCCCTTCCACAGAAAATTGAAAAACAGCTTGCGGAGCGTATGAAGCGTGCCCTGTGGAAGCTTAGCATTAATCATCCAGTACACCGGGAGCGCGCAGAGCACACTTTTAATCAAAACCACTTTCCCTCCCTGAGAGAGGTACCTATTGCACCAAAAATTGATGCGCTTTTCCACTTTCGTGACCAGCCACTTCCAATCATTAAGACCGTATCCATTGGGTTTTAAGTGAAACCCCAAGTACTTGAAGCCCTCCCAAAGCGGAGCAATATTCATTGGCAAGATCTCTGTAAATGTGGTCACATCTACCGGGTCCAACTCATTTACATAGCAGGCTGATTTAACCATGTTAGCCTCCATACCCGTGGCTTTACTGAACAGCCAGAATAAATTTTTAACCATGCGGGCTTCTCCTACAGAATTTCCCAAGAACAAAAGAGCGTCATCGACAAAGAAGATATGGGTAATGCGGGTAGTACCGAAACAGAGTCCCTCCATCTCATTATTATCCACGGCTTCCCTAATCATCCTACTAAGACCATCCATAACTAAAAGAAACAGGTAGGGTGATAACGGACAACCCTGCCGGAGGCCCCTGGCCGGCTTGAAGAAACTCGACGCCGATCCATTTATAAGTACTGCAAAGCTTGCAGTAGTTAAGCAAGACCATATCCAATTTACCATAGGAGTCCCAAAACCAGTATGGATTAAGACTAATCTGATGTAATGCCAACAGGTACGATTGTAAGCTTTGGACAGATCCACTTTAAGGACCTTAGCCGGAATCTTTCCCCTCTTAATAGTGTGAATACATTCCTGGGCACATCCGATGGCCTCATGAATGCTACGCCCTTGTAAGAAGCCATATTGTTCTTTTGAAATATGTCTGGCAAGAATAGGTTTAATTCTCTTTGCAATCAGCTTCGTTATAACTTTATAGAAAGCATTACACAAAGAAATTGGACGGAAATCCCCGAACGAAGAAGGATTCTCCACCTTAGGAATCAAGACCAAGAAAGTAGAGTTTAAACTTGCTTTCAGGACCCCCTGACTCCTATTCTTTTCCACCACCCGCAGCATATCGTATTTGAGAAGGTCAAAAAAATACAGGTAAAACTCTGCTGTCCACCCGTCCGGGCCCGGGCTTCTATCTTTTTTCTGTTTGGATAACGCAGCTTTGAGTTCGTCCATGGTCACTGGGGCATTTAAAGTAGTAAGATCTTCCTCATCGACCCACCGGTCGAACTTCATCACTGTTTCCACCATTTCCAGAAAGTTGTTTCCCCCCGGCGCTTGGTAAAGAGAAGAGAAATAGTCAACCCCTCCTGCAGCCAAATGTTCAAAACCCTCCATCAACTCCCCATCTTCTTTATGCAACATCCTAATAGTGTTCACCCTTTTCCTATGATTGACCATCTTATGAAAGAAGGCCGTATTTTCATCTCCAAGAGTTAACCATACAGCACGACTCTTCATCCTCAACTCCGCTTCCCGCTCCACTAAGATAGCATTCCGCTTGGCCTCTAGTTCTGCCAACTCACCGATGGAATCCTCTCGCAACCCTCCAGCCCGAATATCATTTAAACATTTAATACCGTCCTCCGTCTGCTTAAGGCGTTCCTCCATAGATCGTTTCAACTTACCGGCCCAAATGCCCGTAATAACCTTAAGGTGCTGGAGATTCCCCACAAACTAAGCTTCACAGGACTCCGGAGACTGTTCATCGAATAAACGCCAATGTGTTTGAACCAAATTGACAAAGTCCGGATTGTGAAGCCACTGTGGATTAAACTTGAAAGGAGTACCAGGTTTAAACCCTCCCTTCTCCATCTTACAGATGATTGGCAGATGGTCCGAAATGCCACCGCTAATCCTCCAGGTAATCAAGCCATCGATCATTCCTATCAGTGAACCAGAACACAGGAACCTGTCGAGTCATTTAGAGATAGCTGCCGGGCCTGCTCTTAACTCTTAACATCTTAACTCTTACATCTTAATTCTGGATCTATCATGCATGAATATAGATCAAATCTCTATAAGTGCAAACTTTTCCTCAAGCTTCCTTTGAGGTGTAAATTTTTCCTCAAGTTTTTGCATTCTAAAAAATGTTTGCACCCTAAAAGATTTGATCCTATCAACATATGATAGATCCAAAGTTTAGATGAATCTACGTTGGTTCAAACTTAAATTGAATAATTAAATTACATTGTCAATTTCAAGTAATATAATAATGAAAATTCCTCCTTTAATAATAAATTATAATTTGCGATTTAATTTTCTTTAAGAAATTCCACACTCACATTGTCATTTTTGTTTATGGTATTTCATTTACTAAAATTAATAATGTGTTGAACTATTTTAGAAGCTTTATCTACATATGTGTCTAAAACATATGATAGTAGCATTTGTGGACAACACGATAACATATTATGGCACTTCAAACATATGTTTCACAATTTCTCTTTCTAATATTAGTGTGTGACCAATTCACCCATTGAAATAGGTTGAACAAGTGTTGTTGAATTGATTGACCTTTAAAAAAAAGTCTCCTAATTAGATAAAGCAAAGCGAGACAAGGAAGAAAATGAGTAGGTAAGCCTCAATGGAGAGGAGATCAACAAAGGGAATGATTGATAAGAGGGTGACCAAGGAAGGGCTTGTTTACTATAATTTTATTAAGGATTAAGGATATCAAGCTGTTAGGTGTAAATGCTTTGTTATAAGAAGGCTTTGCAAAGGCCCTCGAGTGGTACTTCATTTTTGGATTTAAGAGTCTTTTTATGTTTAGTGGCTATTCAATACATGGGAAAGGAAGTGATCTATTTTGCTTAGGGTAAATATTTAATTAAGAATTTTATAGGGGTAAGGTATTTATTGGGTGATGAGTTTGGGTATTCTATTTTTATATATGTTATATAGTGACCTGTTAGTTTAGTTTATGTAAGGATATTTCTTTTATTTGCATAAATTTAAGGGTAAGGTAATACATCATAAAGCCTTTAATAAGATTATAGAAATTTTATTTTCAATGAAAAATGTGTCTTTATTATTTTAATTTTTATTTTATGTTTGTTGTTGATGTATAACTAATGATGAATGTATTTACGATTTCATTTGTTAACTTCCCTTTTCATATTGCTCCGCAACATCAATGCTCTATGATTCCACCTTAGTTTTTAGAGTTATCATTACTACAAAATTCCTTAGGATTGATTTCACCTTAGTTTAGATTTTTCTCTACTATAGAATTCAAATTCTTGAGGATTAGCTAGTAAATTGCTTATTTGGTCTAATACAAGTGGGACATAAAGGTTAGTACAAGTAACTAATGAATTAGATTGGTATCATAACACTTCCTTTCCTTGGTAGAATCATTGTGGAAGTTGTTGGATGGTAAATACTAAAATCCATCTTTGTGCAACTGGAGAATCATTATGGGTAGGAGTACAGGCCATTCCCAAAACAAGCTTTGATTTTGAAGCAATTATGGTACGAGAAGAAGGCCATTGAAGAGGAAGAGTTTATTTCCATGTGCAGGGTTAATGAGTGTAGAGAAGGTCTTGTCTCTTCGATAAGATATATAGAAATAGTTGGATAATACTATGAGTTTGATGGTCTTACCTAATATATTGAACATGGATTTGTTGCATCCACCAATGGTCTGGTCATCTACCGATATGATGGAAATATCCCCAAGTTTTTTTTGTGTCACCGAGTTCAAAACCTCGTGTGGGTATGGTGAGATTGATAAGCACCATGTAAAGTGTAAATTTGTTCTAAACTCTGTTTGGTGTACAACCTTGTAGAATGGAGACAAATATGTGGATTATGTCATTGGATGGGTCACTTAATGTTGAGAAGTTGGATAACTGGGTAATGTTGAGAAGTTGGACAATTGGGTTCATCATCTAGAAGTGTATTTCACTAGCAAGGGATTTTCAATGATATAGAAGGTTCGGGGTTCTTTATTAAGATGGTGGGGGATGTGTTTCTATCACTGAAAGGTGTTAATCAGAGACTGCATTAACAAGGAAGGTGTTCTATAACGTAATGCAATGATTTCAAATTTATTTTATGGAATAAGTTATATCTAGTTATATACATAGAAGATATGAAAATCAAGTGGCAATAAATTTGACAAAATAAAGGAAAAAAGATAGAATAATAAATGATTGAGTTCCATTGACTATCAATAAAGGGAAATAGATAGAAGAATACATGATTGATTTCCATTGACTATCAATCATGTTGCAAACTCCAAAGGATAAGGAAGCAATAGTACTAAAGTATGTTCTAGGTTTGTGTAACCACATTCAAAAGGATTTGTCCCCATTTGACTTCAAC
Organism: Larix kaempferi; assembly: GCA_027924585.1. Taxonomy (NCBI): domain Eukaryota; kingdom Viridiplantae; phylum Streptophyta; class Pinopsida; order Pinales; family Pinaceae; genus Larix; species Larix kaempferi. The sequence continues at coordinate 7,630,250 of BSBM01000371.1, forward strand.
ACATTGGATGATGCATATGCCATGTATAGGTATGCAAAAACACAGGGAGGTTGGTCAAAGGGTACTGTAAAGGAAGGTTCATCATATCCTCTATATATAAGGGAAGTCAAAGGATCCTAGGAAGTATTTTAATGGTGCTAAGAAAGGAAAATGGTACAAGGAAGGGATCAAGTCAAATGTTGTCTACAAGCACTCTAACCTAGACATAATGAAAAAATGTGTTGGAATCTTGATCTAAATAAACCAACAAGAGAGTTGATAAATTCTTACTTGCTAGGGTTGATGAGGAAGAAAAGCAATTTAGTGGATATTACACTAAGTGGATGAGTTGTCTATCATGGTAAATCCACAACCCAAATTGAAGGTAGATGAGAGGAAATAATCATTTCATGTGAAGGCATGGATCAAGAAGACATTGGTTAAGGCTATCTTTGGCACAGACAATCGAAAGAACCTCATTTCAAAAGAATTGGTGAAGAAGCTAGGTTTGATCACTCAAGAACATCCCAATCAACACCCACTAGGATGGTTTTACAAGGATGTAGAATTGGTTGTTAGAAAGCAATGCAAGGTCAAGTTTGCACTAGCATTTGCATTCATTAACAATGTCAAGTGTGATGTACCATTAAACATCCTTGAAGTAACCGTTCAAAGTATTTGCTTGTGGGATAAATATGAAGTCCTCAAGTAGTCAGTGAATAAGTACATATTGGTGAAGGTGTCAAAATTTCCTACCAAGGTGTTCAAGCCTAAACATGCTCCAAGTTAATTGACTTGGTAGCCCCCTTTTAAAATTTTAAAATCAATGTTTTTAATCCAAGTGTTGGTTTTCAAGTCTTCATTCATTTTATTTCAATTGATGATTACATGTTATTGACTTGGAACAAAATTCTCTGATACATATTTGGTTTGATGGTTTTAATGTGTGATTACAAAAGATTGCTTCAATTGCATGATCATATTTTTATATGCCACATATTTTTGTTTTCTAGCAATTGTTACACTACATGAATCTTTATTTTTTCATTTTACCATTTGGGTTTGATTGGCATTGACTTGTGTAAGAGTATGAGCAGCATTATCTAAGCTTGTTTTAATGTGTGATTACAAAAGATTGCTTCAATTGCATGATCATATTTTTATATGCCACATATTTTTGTTTTCTAGCAATTGTTACACTACATGAATCTTTATTTTTTCATTTTACCATTTGGGTTTGATTGGCATTGACTTGTGTAAGAGTATGAGCAGCATTATCTAAGCTTGTTGACAACATATTGCATCTTTGGATGACTTATAAATGCAATTCAAGAAGGATTGGTAGGATCACCAGGTGTTTAGTCTTAGGTGTCCTGGATGTCAATTGGCCATTTTCATGAATTAAAATTTCTCATATGGTGATGATTTAGATCAATGCCAATCGTCATCTTGGAATACAATATAACAAGTATGTAAGATGAGCTGATGGAATTGAATTTGTGCAAAGCATAATTTTAAACGAGGTTTAGACTTTCATTAAAAAATGCTTTTGTTAATTTCCTACTCCCAATAAAAATGACAATTTAAACATTGGGATAGTCAATCTATAAGTTTTTGTGATTGCAAACTCAATGCAACTCTTCGAATTCAATTATGAAATTACAACTATGGAAACTATGAAATCTTGTTGTTTGATCCCTTGCAAATGAAGCAAGTTGTACTTAATGATTTTTAGAACTTTGAAGATTACATTGAAAATGGGCCTACAATCACTGATTGTAAAGTTCTCTTTATTCTCTTTTCATTTCCAAAGACAGTTTCTTGATCAAGTTTATATAAGAAAGTTAACATCATCTGAAATTGAGTACTCTTAAGGACATGCATAATCTGGAGGTTAGTTTTCCAAACATTAAAAAAAAATATTCAAGTAAAATCTATTTGAAAATTTTCACTAAGCAAATCTCTACATAAATTCTTAAGAAAATATCTGCTTTGAAAAAGTTTTATAAGAGCAACAACAAAATTAGAAATTTAATGGACCAAAACAAATAAAAAAATATTTCACTAATCTACTATGAAGAAATTTTTTTGAAATATTTCACAAATGTTTCCAAACACTATTCACAAAGTGTTTTCTAATTGAATTTCACATTCAGATTGATCAAAATTTGCATCGATACATTATTGGCAAATTTTTTTGAATTAAATTTCAAAATATTCAACATTTTCACCAATTTCTTTTTGAAGTTGACTTTGATAAATTCAAAAAAAATTGCCCATACACCATGGTAATAGTTTTTTGCATTGACTTTCACCAATCTAAACATTTTTTTTTTCACACTGAAAAAGCACTTACTATTAATACTGGTAATAGTAACAAAGAGTAACAAGCACAGCTCAGTTCCCAGCCGGCCCGTCGGCCCAAGGAGATAAAAAGACTCCATCATAACAACATAAGAACAAAAGTCCCAGGATTGGCCAAATTACACCGGGCCAATCCCTCCAAGGATACCATAGAACATAGATACAGAAAGCCAAGTAAAACACAGTTTGTTACCAAGGGATGGCCAAATTACATCGGGCCAGCCCATCCGAACCAAGGGATCATCACCCAAAATCATGAAGTACTAGAGCCACATAGGCCATGACCATAAATAGCTATGGTAAAAGAAAACACAACTGATGGACCAGTGATCCAAACGGCCCCAAATACAAAAACACATATGGTCCCAACACCACAGATATCAAGATCCCACACAAAGATAAAAGCTTACCATGACCAAGACTGGTAAACTGAAAAAAAACTATCAGAAAAAAGGTAGAGTGAACCGGTCCAGTGACCGACTATCTCGCCATTCCTCGCAGAAAATGCTACCCTCAGGAACCAAAAGAACCCTTTTGGATAGGAGATTAAGCAATACATTGTGCTCACGATAGACATGTTGAAATGAAATATGGCCGAAGCAATCAATCAAACGTGGGGTATCCCATAACCAAAAGTCCAACTGAATGATCTTGAGAGCACATTCCTGGCGAGCCCAAGAAATAATGACCCGAGAGTCACCCGAACCATGAAAAGAGGAAAACCCCGAGTCGAAGAGAAATACAAGAGTAACCACAGAGCAACAAGTTCACTCTTAGTATTAGTGCCCATACCACAGTTCATCCACAGGTGAAAAGAATGGGTGTCCGAGAGGAAAATAACTGCACCAGCACCACTACAAAGGGAAGCAGATTGAGAAGCACCATCAAAAGCTCCCCACGGGAAAGAGGCAACAAATTTTGGAGCAGGACGAGGGGCATGAGCCATTGAATCCCTAGGAAATGAAGAAAGACTGAGGGATTCCCGAAAAGAAGTAACCACCCGAGAACAGGCCCAGTGCTGATAAGGAATTATCCCTTCAAAAATACAGAGGTTCCTGGCACACCAAACTTCCCAAGCTGTGAAAGCCGGTAGAGCCATAGCAGCAGACCCCATCGAAGCCCAAAAACAAAAATTCTCCAAAAAAGAAGCCCGACACTAAGGACCCGAGAGCTCAACCTCCTTCTGCACATCCGACCAAACCGACTGAGAGAAAGGGCACTTGACCAAAATATGATCAATTGTCTCAACAAAAGCACCACAAAGCACACAAATGCCAGGTCCAACAAAACCCCGACGTTGCAGGTTATCCCAACTAAGAATGTTGTTATTAAGGACCAGCCACAAGAAACATCTAATTTTGAGAGGAGTGTGTAGCTTCTAGATCACAACTGACCACCACTGAGGAGCACGCATCAGTTGATAAAACAGAGAGGAGTACGCTAAACGAGCTGAGACCATTCCATCCACAGAGTCCCATGACCACACCAAGCGGTCCGAACCATCCCCCAACAGAATCGTGGACCGCTTGAAGTATGAGGTGTACCTGGTCCATTCTACTGCCAAAGGACTAGCAATACCCAAATGCTCATGTTTAATCCAAGAGGGCCGATCCCCACCCGACAGAAAGGGAACAATGTGATTGAGATAGAAATAACCTTTTGATCTTAAAATCAATAAGAGATCATTAGATAATTTATGATCACATGGACCACCCAGGATAGGATCCACCCCAACTCTGATTTGACATCCATTTCCTGGGACGCAGGACACCCAATTAGCAACAGTATGAAAAGCATCCAGGAGCCCATTCCAGATATTGGAAACACCCCGGGTCGATGGCTTACCAGAACGGAACCATTGAGGAATCGTGCGATTCTTAATGTATTTATTTTTGATGATCAAACCCCAAAGAGAATCCACAGTCAATGCACGCTAGAGAATCTTTGCTTTAAGCGTGATTTCGAAGGACACCATATTCTTGATACCCCAACCCCCACAAGAGATGGGTTGAGCCATTTCCTGCCATCCAAGCAAATGGAACTGGCGCTTACAACCACCACCTTCCCAAATAAATCTGAATATTTTCTGATGGATTCCATCAAGAATCGCTTTAGGAACTTTACACAAGGAGAGCCAGTAGACTACTAAGTTCTGCAACATCGATTTAGCAAGAGTGAAACGGCCCCCCAAGGACAACCACTTCCAACACCAATGGCCGATCCTTTTGTCAAACCGCTTAAGCAGCTAGCGCCAGTCTTGAGTCAAGTAACAACTGGGTTTGATATAAAAACCAAGATAAGAAGTACCCTCCTCCAGCTTTGTACGATTAAAAGGCCGAAACATTTTTAGCTGATCAAGTATATCTTGGTCCACTTCAAAGTGAAGCAGAATAGATTTATCATTACTGATGCTCATACCAGAGACCTTACAGAATGTATCCAAGATTGCCTTAGTCTCCCGCCATTCCAGCAGTGATCCACCCCCATACAGCAACACATCGTCCGCAAATAAGGTATGTGTGACCACAGAACATGGAGAAACTAATAAACCTGGAAGTTTCATCTCAGAGCGCCCTTTTAAAATGAGTTGGATTAAACCATCAATAACTAAAATGAACAAAAGCGGAGAAAGAGGACATCCCTGCCGAAGCCCTCTTGAGCCTTTGAAGAAATCAGAGATAGTTCCATTAATGATAATCGCAAAGTTAACAGAGGATACACATGCCCTGATCCATTTCATCATCCCCCACGGAATCCCAATCTGAATCAAAATGAGCTTCAAAAACGACCAGTCCACCCTGTCGTACGCCTTCACCAGATCCAACTTTAGCAAAATAGCACTAAGATGTTTTGTTTTGATAGTATGAAACGCCTCCTGTGCCACACCCACTGCGTCCACGATTTGGCGGCCAGTCAAGAAACCAAATTGTTCCCTCAAAATAAATTTGGATAGACCAGGCTTAATTCGAAATGCAATGATCTTTGCAATGACTTTATAGATGAGATTACACAGAGATATGGGGCGAAAGTCATTGAATCCGTCAGGATGAGCAATCTTAGGAATAAGGGTCAGAAAAGTAGAGTTGATCGAACCTGAAACCAAACCCAGAGTTCTCGATTCTTCCACAGCATTAAGGATATCCAGACCCATGATGTCAAAAAAGTGAAGGAATAATTCCACTGACCACCCATCCGGGCCAAGACTCTTGTCCTTCGCAAACCCTTTTAGGACCGACTCGACTTCAGCAAGAGTCACCTGCGAAAAAGAATTGTCCCCCTCAGCATGAGAGAACATCCTCGGATACTCATTAATTACCTTGAATTTATCCAACAACTGACATGTATCAGTTTTAGCAAAAATATCTCTAAAATGGTTAATAGGAGCCAGATGCAAATCTTTCTGAGAAGAGATTTTCCGCCTAGTATGATCATTTAGTTCCCAAATTGAGTTCTGAATTCGCCGGCCATCAGCAAATTTATGAAAAAATTTAGTATTATTATCCCCAGCTTTAATTCAGAGGGCTCTGCTCTTTAGCCACCAAGACTCCTCCTGAAATCGAAGAATTTTCAATTTTTTGCCCTCCAGTTTCGACAGCTTCAAACAAGATAAACCCTGGATAGGATCATGCCAGTGAGCGAGTAAAATAACCTCAATCTCAGCCTCCACCCTCGACAGCTCCAAACCCATCTGAGCCTTACGAAGACGCTCCCATTTAATAATGTGTGATTTAAGATGCTTAAATTTAGTAGAAAGACTGTCCATAGCAGAGACCCCAATAACCGGCCTCATACGACCCTAGAAGGAAGATACTTTACAAAAAACCTCATCCGAGAGCCAAGATGAATTAAACTTAAAGGGGTATGAAGCTTTTGACCCCTCAATCTCAAATTGAAAGAAAATCGGAGAGTGGCCACTGATGCGAAGGTCATGTGACCACACTCTGTATCTAGAACAGGACGAAAGTAGGCCTTCTGAGATAAAAAACCGGTCCAGCCTTTTGGAAACAAATTGGTCACCTTGACGACCATTCCTCTAGGTGGGAGATAAAGGAGCAGAGACAATGTCCACTAAATCCCGAGCCGAGAACAAATTTTTAAAAAAGATGCCCAAAGGGTCCACATTTGCATGTTTGCCCCAAACTTCGCCCCCAGACCAAGTAAAGTTTAAGTCTCTCGCAAGAATGAGGTTCTCCAAAGACAAAAGGTTGTCTGCACAAACAACCTCCTAGAAAGTACGTCGATCCACATAAGGCCCATAGCAGTTTAATAGGTTTAAATCAGCTTCGAACCCCACAAGTCGACCAGACAGGAGAATTCCTAGGATGTCCGAAGCCAAATCTAAACATTTTTTTACCAATACAGTCATCAATATTTCTTGGAATTGACCTAATTTTAAAAAGTTTCGACAATATTACTTTCATGAATTTAAAAGGTTTGGCAGATAACCTTTCGTAGATTTAATTGCAGTTTACTTCACCAATGAGTGCTGTGAAAGTCAGGTAAATGCACTGATGAATTCAAACTTAAAGTGCCAATGATGATAGTCTTTTCAGTGATTTTATTTTAATTTACCCTATGAATCGTTGATACACTTCAACAATTTTTTCAAAGCAAATTCGACAACGATGTGGTAAGATATTGCATGCTATATAGTTTTTTGGGATTTTTATTTTGGGATATAAATTAAATAGTAATTTAGCTTCATAAAAAAATCAAAATATTTTTCCAATAAAATATTTTATTCATTTTTTTAAATTATTTATTTTCTAATTTTATTAGCATTTTTGAGTTTTGCGTTTGGTATAACGGGACCCGTGTTCTGGGTGAAGAAATTTCAAAATCTTAAAAGCATAATATAACCAATATAGTGCATAATCATCATAAATTTTGCAATTTCAAGGACTAATAAGTATACACATAATAATCAAACCTGATACTATAGGTTGAATCTGTTGCTGAAGGAGTTGTTGTTGTTCGATCAGCTCCTAGCCCTTGACGATTTACCGAAGACCCCTCGGTTGACCTCCATACCGTATCACAGGTACTCTTCTTTCCCCCGAACCCCCGAGAAATTTGGGGGTGTAAGAACATACAATGCCATGGCTTTCTGTTGGGATATCCCAATCCCCGGTCAAGCTGTCAACCCAACTCCAAGGAACCACACTTTAATCAATTCTCTATTATGTTGCTCGTCCAGCACTAGGGAGCAAGAGAGTCCTTTCTCCTTCTCCTCCCTTTCTTTTATAACCAAAACTTGTATGCCAAGTGTCTTTTCATGTAAAACTATTCTTTAATTTAATAATTCTCTTAATATTTATTCTCATGCAACATATGTCACTTTAACTTAAGTGTGCACCTAATCTCCCTAAATCAGTGGAAAGTAGGTGTAGTGGTCTCTACATGAGTTTTTGTTATGTTTTGTTCCACAATTTATTCATTCAATATTCTTTCTCATTCATAATTTTTATAGTAAACATGGACATATATCTATTCCAAATTTTCTCTTTTTCTAAAGCCTAGAAAATTAATAAAATAATATAGTCATTTATTAAATTTTCTAAAATTCTATATGCCTCTTTAATCATAAATGCATAGTTTTTCTAAATGCTAAAAGAGTGAGAAAGATTCTTTTCATGCATAATTAATTTAATGCAATTTATACATAATTGCAATTTGTCCCTTCATGCATAACTAATTTAATGCAATTTCTATATGCCAAATACATGGGTGTTCATTTTGACTTTCTTTTCTTTATTCGTCTCGGTACCACATCGTCAGTCCCTTCCGACTTTCTTTCCTTAATCGTCTAGGTACCACATCATCGGGTCCTTTTGAATTTCTTTCCTTAATCATCTAGTTACCACATCGTCGGGTCCTTCCGACAACTTCTTTTTTCTCTGGTGGGGAATATTGTGTAGCGATCGGGGAATCGTTACCGCGATCTGTCGACTACACTTCCTTGGAGATTAAGGGCGGCTGAGGGATAATGTTCTCCTTATCACGTGCCCCTCAATTCATCGTACGAGACCAAGTCATTGTGGCCTCTCCCGTATGCCACACACTTCCCCAGGTGAGCTGAAACGACTTCCGACCCATGAGTGGAGTGCTATTTCAGGGTTGACAGTCGGTCGTCGTACCCCTATGTATGTTTCCCGTTCTTACGACCCCTGTTTTTCCATTGTGAGTCTGTCGGTAAATCGTTTTACCTGCCACTACACACACTCAAGGCACACATCAGTAGCGTTGCACTATAAAAATCCTTTATTTCATTTATGGGGTACATCATCATATTATCTTAGTCAATCGAGCATATTTATCATTCAATCACTTCCATTTCATAATCTCTCAGTTAGTCGAGCATATATCGTTCAATCATTTTCATTTCATTATTTCTCAATCAGTCTAGCATATATCATTCAATCATTTTCATTTCATTATTTTTCATTCATTCAAGCATATACAACATTCAGTCACCATTCATTTCATAAATATGCCCATCATTAAGCAACACATGCATTTCGTTCATACAAATCATATATTTCATAATATCGCTAATCATTAAGCAGCGCATTCATTCATTTATTATTTTAGTCAAAGTTTCCATTTCTATAAGTGTCTTTCACTGCATCGTTTTCGTTTATCATTTGTCGTCATCTAAATCATCATGTGTTCTTCAGTCGTATATCATAGTTACTCAATCAACCCATCGCATAATAAATCCGAATAAGAATTCAAATACATTGGCTATCCTTTCCTCCAATATGAAAAGGTGAACATCATACCATATTCGATAAAATATTGATGGTAAATTATAATCATAGGTTAACAAATCAAGAGCGGTTACAAAATATTCCGAAATCCAATTCCCAAAAGACTACATCCAAAGCCTTAAATGCTTTAATAATGTTGGTTCTCAATAAGATAGGATTCCAAGCATTAGAACTCAGTGGTTTAGTCGAACATATAAATCTTTAATTCATAGTCCTTCCGTCAGTAACATCATGTCCAGGTCAATGAGCTTATCACGTCCTTACCTAATTTCATCATTTTTGTTGTCATACGACCACTCCGTCAGAATCATCAAGTTGCACTATGTGTGTTTCCTTAGTTCCTCATCGAGCTCCCTCTCGAAGTGCAAACCCCCTTTTTGAGTGCAAATGTTGAGGAGGCATTTTAATTTATCTAATTTGTGTAGTTTTATATATATGCCATTATAAATGTTTTAAATAGTCAACATGTTATTTTTTATAATATTTTATTATTTTTTAAAAAGAACATATGTGATGAGCACCGAAGGAGTTACACATCTCCCCCTACTAGACTAGAATGAGCCTCTTGGACGCAACAAGTTTCGAAACAATGATCATATGGTACAAATTTCAAATTTTACACCACAAATTTACACTAAAAAATATTGAAAATATTAAATCTCTCCTCAAGGTTGTTAAAAATCTTCACGTAATGCTTAGATAGTCACCCCACACAAAGGTTGCTTGTAAAATGTTTCAAATTATGGAAAATAAATTGAAGTTGGATTTAAAATATTAATTTTTTTCTTAATAAAACAACATTTTTGAAAAAACATGCATTTTATCTTCACTTGAGTTTTTAAGACTGTTTTTCCAGCGAAAAAAAAACTACTATTGATATTCAAGATTGAATCAAATAGTACAAAGATGATCATAGTTCTGCTGTCGAATCAAAAACAACAAAATTATACATCCAAAAGGATCAAGGTCCCTTCGACAGTCTCCAACCACCTATGAATGGGACATCACTACAATTACCACAATGCAAAAAAGCAAAACAACCACCAATAGACATGGCATCACTACAATATCTACAATGCAAGTAGACAAAAAATCAAAAGCCTGTATCTAACAGCTGAGCAGAGTTGCTGAGATAGATATCAACAGGATTCAATCAAAAAAATAGAAGGAGCCGCTATCCTGAAAACTATTGTCGCACCATTCCTCCCATAGCAAATGTCCTTCCAATCCTGAGAGTGCTTGCTTAGATAACTTATCCGCAAGAGAGTTTTGTTCTCTATAGATATGCTCAAAACTGATATTCTGATGTTTAGAGATTTCATAGTGAGTCCTAATGGCCCAATGTCTCAGATGCATGACATTGAGTTTAAACTCACCCGCAGCCCATTTTATAGTGACCCTGGAGTCACCATAGACCTTAATATTGACCAAACCGAAACAATTTGCAACTTTAAGAATGCACCAAAGCACCATTAACTCTGCTTTCATATTTGATCCAGTTCCACAATTTAGTCGAATAGTAAAAAAATGTGACTCATTCAGATAGATGACTCCACCAACAGCACATAAACCTGATTGAGAAGCTCCATCAAAAAAGAGAACAGGCTGATCCACTTTGAAATTTATGTAGCTAACTCTGTCAATCTTCATCTTATGATCATCTTCCTTACAATTAGCAAACATATTTAAGGCTGTCAAGCTGCATTGTACGATATCAGGTTTACCATTCCTAAAAATGGCACAATTCCTATAGTACCAAATAGCCCAAGGGATACAAATAGCGATATAAAAATATTGCTTACAGTATCTATACCAGTTAAGCAAACATTTATTGAAATCACCAACATCCCAGCACTGTGTGATATTTAATTTTGAGGAGATTACATCACAAACCTTAACAGTGAAATTACATTTGACAAAGAGATGTTGTTTGGTTTCAGCTTCATTTTTGCAAAGAATGCAAAAACTAGGTCCGGTCCATCCCCGTTTACACAAATTTTCCCAGGTCTTCAATTTATCTTGCAGAAGTAACCAACTGAAACACTTCAATTTTATAGGTATAGCCCAGAGCCAAAGTCTCTTGTACCACCAGTCCTGAGGGTAGATAAACTTTTCTTGTACAATTCTATAGTAAGCAGTTTGTGCTGTAACCATCCCAGAAGCAGGATTACCGCTCCAGACTAGCTGATCTTTATCTTGATTCAAGTTGACACCAACATAATTTAGCTTCCAGATGTAAGCGTCCCAAACACGAGCTAAATAACCAGAAAGTCCAAGAACACTTGCAGACAACCACTTTGAAAACTTCTCATCGCCAGTTCTGGGAAGATGAATCTTATTCAAGGTAGATAAACCTAAAATCTGTAGGTAATTTGTGATGGAGGAAGGAAGAATATAACAATCCTCCATACCAATAATGGGATCGATCCCGACACGTATCTGATTTCCCGAGCCCACCTGCCAAATAAGATCACTTTTTATCCAATGTAAAATCTTCATAAAGCCCCTCCACATAGGTGAGAAATTCCAATTTGACAATTTAGGATTTCTAAACCAGGAAATGACATCCATCTTTAAATATTTGCACTGAATTAGACTAGACCAAAGGGTTGTTCCAAAAAGACATCTCCAAAGACTTTTTAATCTAAGGGAAATGTTGAAAATCCCCAAATCTTTAATACCCCAGCCCCCAAATCTGTAAGGTCTAGAGATAGTGTCTGCAGCAACCATGGGGACCTTTTCACTAATTGTCGACCCGAACCAAAGAAAATTGTAGAAGTATTTTTTGATAGTCTTGATAATAGACAATGGAACCTCCAGTAAAGAGAACCAGTAAACAGGTATACTGGATAGCACAGACTTCAATAAGATGAGCTTGCCCCCAATGGACAAGAATCTGAAGGACCAATGGGCAATACGTGACTCAATTTTTCGCAACAACCAATGCCAGTCCTTGGATTGATAATTATTCGGTTTGATGTTAAAACCCAAATATTTAAAACCTTGATCCAAATCACAGCACTTGAAAGGCAATATCGAAAATATGTCACAAAGATGTTCATCATTTATAGATAAATGATAAAAACAAGATTTTGCAGCACTAACGTTCATACCTGATGCACATCAGAAAGACTGAATAATACCATTATATATATGCCATTCCTCTACAGTGTCCACACCAGCAACTAATACATCATCTGCAAAAAGTATGTGTGTGACTACACAATCCTTTGCAACCTTAATACCTTTTATCTGCCCTCTGTCAAAATCTTGGTGAACCAGTCTGCTGAATCCATCCATGACCAAAATGAAAAGAAGAGGTGAAAGGGGACACCCTTGCCTAATCCCCCTAGAACAGCTGAAAAAATCAGATGGACTTCCATTTACCAACACAGAAATATTCATAGTGGTGATGCAGGCCATTATCCACTTAATGATCAAAGGAGGGATCCCAATTCTGATGAGGATTAGTCTGAGAAAAGACCAGTTGAAATAAAAATAAATATTTGTATCTTTCTTGATTTAGTCATATGAATTCATTTATAATCATATTTAAACCATTATAAACTTGTAAAATACATTTTTTAATAGTATTCTTATCCTTTAAAATTCATTTGAAAATGTTGGACAATGTATTTATGTTCTCCTCATGATGATTAACAAACCTAATCCCACATTTGTCACTAGAATGAAATTTAAAAGATTTTTATGGATAAATTGTTGCATGGCTTATTAAGTAATGACATGGAGGATCTTGAATTTGATTTCTTTAGGTGGTTCAAATCCAAATTTGCCTCTTGATTATTCCTCAACGTTCTTATTATTATTATCATGATTTTAAAATGAATAATATATAATTCTTATTATTATTATTATCACGATTTTAAAATGAATAATATAGAATAAATGAATGTATATTTAAAAATCTCACTTGTGTGAGTATTATTGTCACTATCTATTCTCACTTGGGTTTTGCACAAGGGCTTTGGAATTACTCCTCAAACTTATTATTATCATCACGCTTTTAAAATGAATAACATAGAACAAATGAGTGTATATTTAAAAATCTAACTTTTGCAAAAGGGCTTTGGAACTACTCCTCAAACTTCTTATTATTATCATCACGATTTTAAAATGAATAATATAGAACAAATGAGTGTATATTTAAAAATCTAACTTGTGTGAGTATTATTGTCACTATTCTCACTTGGGTTTTGCAAAGGGCTTTAAGGGAAAACAAATTCTTATTAAAATCCTAGATTTCCAAATGGTAAGGGAGTCAAGAAAAGGTACTAATGCGGAATTTATATAAACGTAATCAAGGAGAAGAAGAGGGGTATTTTTTCCCTTTAAGAGGTGGATGCATTTTTTCTTTAAGGAGAGAACACTATCATATCATACTTGTGATGTATTTAGTCTTTTATTTTTTAATGAGAGAAGTCATTTGCTGGCCAAGATTACTATTAGAGATATTTGGTTTTCTATGTAGTTAGCTTAGATTATTCTGGTTATTATTTGGTAATATGAAAGACCATGGGAATGATATCCTTCTGTTGTAAATTACTCTTACAACTTGATATTATTTTTGCTTTCTCTTGTTTCAATATTTTAGCTAGTTGGAGTTTGCAATGATTACTTTCAAATATACTTACAGGTTATCCTTAGCTTGTTGATTGTAATTTGGGGTTTATGTAAAGATATCTTTACAAATTATTTCTGCAATAATGTCTTATATTTGCTTCAATCAATTTTATGATCTTCTTGTTTTGGTTATAGTAGATTAGTTGGATATGAGACCATAGCTTTCAACTCCGATCGTAGATTATTCTTAGCGGGATACTAGTGATGGGAATATTTGTAATATTAATCTCGTGAATTAATTTATGTAACTTCTTGTATATATTTATGGCAACTTCCTATCTTTTTGCAGTTCTTTTGCATTTTAGTTTAGTTTCATTTTCATCCATTGCATTTATAAAACCCAAAATGGTGGACCAGGCCGCAATAGGTAAAACCCCAAAACTAGTAATGGTCATCGAGCTAATATCCAGATGGATTTTCCCACACCAAACTAGAGAGAGTTTAATTGGGCCTTTCTTTAAGGGATAACCCCTATTGTTGATGCTAGACATTTTTCTCCATCAACACAAGGAAGGAGAATTTTTCATTGATTACAACAATGCATGGATTAATAGACTTATAGATGTCAACTATAAGTTTTCTTTGTTGATGGTAAGACCCCAAAATAATAAGAAGACATCGAAATTTAATCAAATTATATAGAGGAAAACGTTTATTAACAAGTTGTTGATAGAGTTTGAATATATGTTCTTGGATGTGAAAATTATTACCACCCAATAGGTCGATCCAACATCAGATTCACTTGGTAGCTAATGTTGTACTTGTGTGCAACAATGGGGTGTACATAACTTCATAATTAGAGAGTAAAGATATAAAATGGTAGGTAGAGTCAGTGTTGAAGCAAGGAACCATTCGAGCGAGCACATCACCATGTGGTTTAGTTGGCTGAGCTTAACCAACATGTACGTTCATGCTGGTTAAGCCACCTGGATATGGGACCCATTGCCTTCCCTTGCCCGTCGCCTGAGCTCCCGTTGCCGAGTCTTTGATTCCCGGTAGCACGGATCGCCCTGCAGGTTTAGCTCAGTTCGAACTTCAGCATTAAAAGCTTTGTCAGGCCATGCTACCATGGCAAGCAATATGCACCCCAGCATGTGCATGCCATCGCGGGCGATCCACCGAGCAACATCTCCATGCCTATCATGCATATCATGTGCATGCCATCGCCTCCGAAAAGGTCTCATCTGCCGGTTGTGACCCTCCAAAAGGTCTCGTTCACCTCGTCCGCCAGTTATGATCCAAATTTGAAATTTGAAACCCCGCGCTCCTAGGTGTCTAGTTCCCTCCGTGATTATTTCAAAATTTTGATTTAGCTGCACAATCGTGCTCTCATTCCTGTTCACTGGACTTCTTTGAACTTCTTGGAACCGCATCTGCCACTCGAGCTTCAATAACAACTGAATCAGGTGATCATCCAAAGTACTGGGTTGCGATTTCCAAATGCAACTATAACTGCCGTGCCTAGGCTGAGCCGCAAAAGAAACAAGGACGTTGGAGTGTAAGCAAGAAGGAAAGAAGGTTTTGGAATATCACTGGCAAACAAATTTCAGTTGTTACTGGGAAGCGACCCAAAGAGACGAGGGAGGAATTTTTGAGTTTGGTGCGGCATCTGTTCTGTTTGTTCCACCAGTAACTTGGCACCAATAAACTTGATATCGGTGGTTGGTGGGTTAGTGCGAATCCTGCGAGAAGGGTATTCTACATTTGTGAATCTTATTTCATATTCCATCTAGTGGAGTTGATAGCTTGCATTTTTCAATAGGAAAATAGTGTATTTCCAGCATTTAAGGTCAATTCCCATTCTTACATCCATGCTAATAAGGCAAGTGTCAGTATAATCTAAGAAGCTTAGGCGGGACAGGAAGCTATGACAAGAGGGATTTGGCAGGGAACTTCTAGGTGGAGGTGAGGATCGAAGAGTTATTAAAAATGCATTCATTACATGAACAACGAGTTGAGTCTTTGGGGTTTGTTCTGGTCGATTTGAAAAACGATTCTAAATGGGGTCCGTCCTTGGTATTTTAATAAGAAAAGATTGAGTTTATCATGGTTCGTTCTATTATTCATTTAGCTTCATAGTCATTAGTGGTTATCTTATATTGGCTGTCGTGTTTATGAAAAAGGGGGGATGGGTTTGAGAATGGAAAGTGACATAATGTGTGTGTATGTGTGTGTGTTTGAGAGAGAGAGGGAGAGAGAGAGAGATTGATGGTTGGGGAGAGAGAGACTAGAGGGAGTTGTGAGCATCATATTCTCCATCAGCATCATATTCTTCATCATCATCATCTTCATGACCATCATTGTCATCATCAACATGTTCATCATCATCACCATCATCATCATCATCATCATATTCCTCATCAAATCAACATCTCCATCATCATCATCATCATCTTCTGAACATCATCATGATCATCATCTAAACATCACCATCACCATCATCATCAACATCTTCATCATCATCACCATCACCATCATCATCAAAATCTTCATCGTCATCACCATCACCATCACCATCTTCATCATCATTGTCATCTCTAGGTTCCCCATCAACATCAACATCTCCATCATCATCATCTTCTTCATCATCATCATCTTCATCACCATCATCATCATCATCAACATCTTCATCATCATCACCATCATCATCATCATCTTCCTTGAATCAGATCAACATCTCCATCATGTCACCATCATCTTCATCATCATCTGAACATCACCATCACCATCAACATCTTCATCATCATTACCATCACCATCATCATCAACATCTTCATCGTCACCACCACCACCACCACCATCATCATCATCATCCTCATCCTCATCATCATCATCATCGTCATCATCATCATCATCATCAACATCATCATCATCATCTTCGTCATCATCATCATCTTCATCATTATCGTCTTCATCGTCATCATCATTATCGTCATCTTCATAATATTACCTAGATGTTGTGGAAAATTTTAAAGTTATAACATTCAATATTTTTAATATGAAACTCAAAAGATTATAGCAATTCAATAGTTGAAAAAGTATAAGGATCAATTTTTCATAGGTTTTTTTCTTTGTATTAAGTTTTACAAATAAATATTATGTATGATTTAATCATTAATGTTGATTAAATTATGTGCAAAGCAATACAAAATGCTTTACAATACCAAAAAAAATAAAAAATTATTATATTTCTTCATAAGCATTGTTGTATTGCTATATAAATTTTCATAGGCATTGTTGTATTGCTATATATTTCTTCATAGGTATTGTTGTAGGCATTGTTTTTTATTTTTCCATATGCAGATCTCTCGGTCAGGTAGTGAAGGGTTCCATATGTAGATCTCTCACCACATTCCTTCTAATATATCCCACATTTCATTAATCCTCTAGTAACCTCCCTAGCTTACCTTTTCGTGTCCCTTTCAACAATGAATCGACAAGTTGCACTTCCAACTACTGATGGTCCATTTGCATAGCTTCATGACCATGCTCCACCTTGACTATTTTTTGCTTGACCTCACCAATAGAGACCCTTAGAACCCCCTATTCCTCTCGAACAGATGCATAACAGATAGATTGTATTATGATACTTTATATCTTTAAACCATGTGAAAGCTCCCCATAATAATATTTATAGTGTGAATCCTCGTAATGGTAGACATAATGCACCTTTAATCCAAAGATTCCTTTTGTCGAGCATGGGTGGTGATTCTACATTGTTTGTGAGCCCTTAAAACATATTTTATACCTCGAGAAATTGGTGTTCCTCCCTTTGTTGATACTGAGGACAAAGACTATTGGTTAGGATTTCTTTGACATGTCCATGATTAGGGTTACCTTGGTAGAGAACCAACTAACAAATATTTGAGAACCCTGAACTTGAAAGATCGGGAGCTAATCCAAATATATTTGTTTCTATGGAATTTTTTGGTTTTTGCGTTGCTAACCTTCCACACAAGTCCAACTTGTCAATCATATTGATTTTTTGTTTGGTCAAGTATTGAATGGCATGAGTGTGACAAGAGTAGATGTAAGATGGGTTTATGACCAAGCCGCATTTGATCCCTCCAGAATGGATTTTTTCTATAAGTTGATTGTTAAATATCTCTCCAGTTTTGATAATGTTGAGTACATCCAGTCACGTTGCTTTGTGTTTTCTATATAGAACTAGTTTTAGGGATATCCTTATTGGAATACCAATCATATTTATTTGTATCTAAACGTATATATTATGCCATTGGATTAGATCCTTTTTGAACAACTCTTCCCTATTCAACTTGGATATTGAGCATAAGATTGTAACCTCTGCAAAGATTCTGGAAGTTGGAAGAGAGAAAGGTAAAAAGTGACTTCCGTGCCTCTTAAAATAGTTACAACACCAAAGAAAACTGATTGTCAAACTCAGAAGAATTGCAAACTACATTAGCTAGAGTACATGCTTGCTCTTTGTATTCATAAATATGTTTCTAAGAAAAGCTAGCCAAGCTCAATTACTACTCAAATCCGTGGCACCCACAATCTATGCTTAGGTAAAGCTACTCTAATCCCATCTTTAATTCTCTTGCATGGTGTTCTCTCTCTCTCTCTCTCTCTCTCTCTCTCATCAGCTTCAAAATTGAACAGCTAGATATAACATGTAATTATAAATACTTAGTGCTCTAGTTCAATGAGAAGTTACATTGGGACATGTGCACAAGGAAGAGGCTTCAAGGAGAATGGATGGCATTCTTCCTACTTCATAATAGATGCAAAGCAGCGAACGTTTGGGAATGGGTCATGCTATGCTCTCACTTCGAGGCACTCATAATGCCAATATGTTTATACATGTTTGAGATATGCGGTGGCCTTGATAATATAAAAAAAGACCTACTTTTGATCAATTTCATTAGATCTTTGTCAGCTATCTTTAATTAGTGATCATGGAAATATTACTTATCCACTCAATCAATTCCATCAAGAATCTTGCTTGACAAGTGAAAATTATATATTATAATCAATCATCCCTATGTCATGAGGCAATATTATTATGCAAAAGAAAGAATGTTACAAATGAGCTTCTCGTAATCAACCAACTAGCAAATGACCCTCTATGTTCTTTACAAAGAGATCATGGACGTTAGAAGAGTTTGGAAAAACTTGGTAATTCTTCTTTGAATCCATTCTTTATCTCCTTGGAAATTTTAAGGTCATTCATGGCTTGTATTACTATCCATGAGTCTCCAAAGGCGATAAACCCTTACTATCAGTATATATACCAGTGTATATACTAGTATATAACCAATGTATATAACCAGTGCATATACAGAAACTTTCGTATATGTGCAACAACTTTTGTATATGCCTTGTGCATATATGGAAGCAGTTGCGTATATACAGAAGCTTTCGTATATGCGCAACTTCATTATATGCGTTGCGCATATACAAAAGCTTCCGTATATGCACAACAACTTCTGTATATGCGTTGTGCATATACGAAAGCTTCCGTATATGTGTAGCTTCCATATATGCGCAACAGCTTCCGCATATACGGAAGCAGTTGCGCATATACGAAAGCTTTTGTATATGCACAGCGCATATACGAACGCTGGGCATATATGGAAGCTTCCGTATATGCCCATATATGAAAGCATCACATATACGGAAGTTTCCGTATATGCCCAACGTCTGTATATGTATTGCGCATATACGGAAGCTTCCATATATGCGCATATACAGAAGCATCGCATATACAGAAACTTTTGTATATGCCCAGCGTCCATTTATGCACTGCACATATACAAAAGCTTCTGTATATGCACAACACATATATGGGCGTTGGGAATATATGGAAGCTTCTGTATATGTGCTGCGCATATATGGAAGCTTCTGTATATGCACAACTTCAGAGAGAAAATCGCATACATTCAGAGGTTGAGATCCAGATCTTGATTGGCTACAAGTCATTAATGATTAGTAAGTTGCATCTAGCCCATGATTATCAGACTAACACTAAATGGAGAAAATATTGGTCCACATGGAGGGTACAAGATAATAAGTGTCCATTGATAGGGGTTTCCTAGTACCATGGATTTTAGGGTGAACCTTCTGTATAAAGGTATCCATGAGATGGACCTCCCGTATAGAGGTGGATCTTCCGTATAAAGGTCATGCTTTACTTGTTAAAATCATTTAATGTTGTGTGATATATTATTACCCATGATCACCTGATTGTTATTAAGTCTCCTTTAGAGATTGACACATGAGAGAGAAAGCACCATAATGAAGGCACCCATGAGTATGACAAGCCATTGAAGGAATATCTGGCAGTTTATGCTCATGTGTCCGATAGTTACTGTCTTCCTTCTAAAATTGGGATTGATAAGAGGAAGGCGAGGAAGATGAGAATTCCTATTACACTATTACTCACTCATGTACATAATTTTTTTTAGTCACCCTACCACCAACGTTGATCACTCCACTCGCAATGTAATTATTTCTTAACTTTCCAATCAATCCATTGTAGGTATTCAACGTTGGCTTGGGAAATAGAGTATCCACACATGAATCGTTCAATTTCATCTATTGCCTTTGCATCTGAGAATGAGAATGATAGTGGTAGCTTCTTCTAACATAGCGGAGAAGGTGAGGAATTGGTGTGAGGAGCCATCGCTAATCGTAGAGCCAATGCATAGATGTTACTTTAGTGGAGCGCGGGAATTTTAAATTCAAAATTCAAATTTGTCTCTTAGAAACAGTGTAAGAAAAGTGAAGCGACAGGATATATGTCATGCATGATATGCGTGGATAGGCTCTTAGTATATGGCATGCATGATATCGCTCACCCGACAGTGGACATGTAAACAATGTATCCGAAAATCTCTTGGCGAGAAATAGGATGCACACAGAGAGTTATAGTATGTCAATGCTCCCACGACAGTCTTAATTAGTCTACCACGGGGTGCATATTGGTTTCCTAAAAGATAAGCCTTAGTACTTATATATTTATATAAATGATTATAAAGAAGAAAAAAATCTTCTTAACGGTTAAATTGAATATTGACGTATTGTTAAATTATGATTCTATAATAAAATGATTTATTGGATATAATTATAGGTTGAAAATTAGTTCAATTAATAATATGTATGTTTTCTATTTTTAAAATAAAAATAATTATATGATCTAAGAAATTATAAATCAAGAAAAATGTTGCATCACATCTGATTGACATCAATTGACATCTATAAATTGCTATAGAATAAATCATCAATTGAAATTTATAAATTGTTATAAAATCAGAAGCCATAAATATTAAAATAAATATACATATAATTTTTTTAGAATAAATTGTAACAAGTATTAAATGAACATGTGCATTACAAATGGTTATAAATGCAAAAAAAATAAGCACAAACCATTGCATGTAGCATAGGAAATGTGATGGTGAAGCTCCATGAATCACATGGATTTAGTGTAGGCATATATTTTATCATGTTAAACTTGTAATTTATGGTATTAGATGCATGCTTTCTTGTTGTCATACCTATGACATGAAATCACCATTAAGATGACAATTAATCATGTACTCAAATAACAAGTGTTTCATGTGTCATCTATGACATGAAATCACCATTACTATGACAATTAATCATCTACTCAGGTAACACGTATTTCATGTGTCATGAAGGAATAATGTATATATTATATAAATAGTCACAACAATTAGTAAAATATATAGGCATTTCTAATATCTAAAGTGGTGTTTAGATTTAATTTATAAGCATGTTTGATTTATGACAATCAATATATTAAAGATGTAATTGCACCGAGAGGCGCTCTACAACCCAGTACGAGGGAGATCTTGTTAGTCGAGTGTTTGTCGATATTGTCGGCCATAAATAACATTTGTATGAGGGAGATCTTGTAAGTCGAGTGTTTGTCGATATTGTCGACCATAAATAACAAAGTAAACAAAAAAGAATAATACAAAGTAAAAAGTAAATATGAGACTTAAACTAGAGACTTTAGAGCTTAGGATTAGGTGATAATTATTATGTCTGTCATAAACAAAAAAGAGTAATACAAAGTAATAAGTAAATATGGGACTTAAACTAGAGACTTTACTTTTTACTTTTAATACAAAGTAAAAAGTAAATATGAGATTTTAGAGTGTTTGTCGAGTTTGTTGAGTAACAAAATAATACAAAGTAAACAAAAAAGAATAATACAAAGTAAAAAGTAATAAATATTATGTCAGGTATTGCACTCAAGGAGCTATTCAAGGAGAGGTTTGCACCTCGGGAGATTTGATCCCTCTCGGCGCTTGATAGAGCCTAGGATTTGGATCTATGCTGGTTTGTAGCATAACATGTGGAGAGGCCACTTTTGTGGGGAAGTCCGAGGGTGGGGTTTTGTGCCAACGTTACACTTGATTTGTGAGTGGTGTAGCATAACTTGTGGGGAAGTCGTTTTTTGGTAGGTAGGTCCTAGTGAGTGATGTCTTCTATTAGTTCATTATAATTAATTTGCTAGTTGGTAATTATCCTTGCTTGCTCGACCTTCCCTAGTGGTGGCAATGTGCATATTATTTACTCATGGTAGTTATGTGCATATTCATATATATGGATGCATAAAGTTGCAGTGATGTATTATGCATGTATTCAATATCATAAACAAAAAATGAATGAGATTTTAAGGACCATGGAATTTAAACAATGTGATAAGTTCGCATAATAACATAATATGGAGATATTGTTGCATGGCTTCTAAAGTTAATGAATGATAAAATAAAATACTTTGTATATGAAAGATAAACTAAGTATACCAAATTTATTGTAAGAAAATATATTACTTGACAATGTCAATTATGTTATAAGAAATAATTAACAATTTGAAAAAACAAAATTTAGACTTGTAAGAAAGATTAAGCATCAATTTTATTAAAACCAAGTACAAATGTTAATTTTATAGATTGATTACTTGCAAATTAAAAATAAGTTATAGATTCTAAAACATATATTTTATAAGCAATGTTGTCATGTCCCTATACACTTGGAATCTATATGGTATGCTTATATATATATATATGTGGTGTGTTTATGTGTATATTAAATTGCATTTTATTAACCTAGTTTAAGATGTTTTTACACTTTTTTTTCAATATCTAAATTTCATTTTTATTAAATTATGTAAATATTTGATTTATAAAAATTTAACAACTATTTTGAATAAAAGTTTAGAAAAAATCTCTTAATTTTTAAAATATAAATATATAAAAAAAAAATTCGTATAAAAACCTATTAAGGTGGATATCCTTTTAGAAGATTAAATTATAAAATTTGAAATCTCCTTATTTTAATATTAATATTATTATTATAATTTAAAAAATATGTTATTTAAAATTTAATTACATTTACGTTAATGGTAAATACTAATCTTACAAAATCATTCATGCCTATTGTAGCTTCCATCGCTGCCATTTCAAAAGTTCATAAGAAGATTACATCAACACGATCGGTTATATACCAATAGCTCATTTACAAATGACCATACATATATAAATAAAAAATACCAAGTGCTCGAGTTTGGAGTCGAAAATTTCTCATGGACATGGATTTGGCTTTTGTTTTACAGTTATTACTCATGCTGAACATTGTTCCAAGCAAAATTTATTAAAATATTTAAGATTATATTACAATGATTCAATTTTGGAGAAACAAAATAGGGCCGGGCTTGGCGAATGATCTACGTGCTTCCACTATTGTCCATATGCATCACGGACTTAGTGCACAGATACCTTCAAAATGATTTGGATATTTTCAGAGGAAAAAAATCTAATGCATCCTCGAACTTCTTAATGGGATATAATGACTTTTCAGGAGAGTTTTGTTTTTATAACTTACGAGTTTTTCCATGGAATGACCATGGAAGTGACAGAACAAGGAGAAACTGCGAGTATTTTTATGGAATGACCATGGAAGTGACAGAACAAGGAGAAACTGCAAAAAAAAAAAGATATAATGGTAACAAAAGTAGGAATTCGCCTGTGTCCTTTCTCATCAACATGACAGCCAATATAAGATAACCACTAATGACTATGAAGCTGAACAAATCATAGAACGAACCATGATAAACTCAATCTTTTCTTATTAAAATACCAAGGACGAACCCCATTTAGAAGCGTTTTACAAATCGACCAGAACAAACCCCAAAGACTCAACTCGCTGTTCGTGTAATGAATGCATTTTTAATAACTCTTCGATCCTCACCTCCACCTAGAAATTCCCTGCCAAATCCCTCTCGTCGTAGCTTCCTGTCCCGCCTAAGATTCTTAGCTTATATTGACACTTGCCTTATTAAATAAGATTCACAAATGTAGAATACCCTTCTCGCAGGATTCGCACTAACCCACCAACCACCGATATCAAGTTTATTGGTGCCAAGTTACTGGTGGAACAAACAGAACAGATGCCGCACCAAACTAAAAGATTCCCCTCTCGTCTCTTTGGGTCGCTTCCCAGTAACAACTAAACTTTGTTTGCCAGTGATATTCCAAAACCTTCTTTCCTTCTTGCTTACACTCCAACGCCCTTGTTTCTTTTGCAGCTCAGCCTAGGCACGGCAGTTATAGTTGCATTTGGCAATCGTGACCCAGTGCTTTGGATGATCACCTGATTCAGTTGTTATTGAAGCTCGAGTGGCAGATGTGGTTCCAAGAAGTTCAAAGAAGTCCAGTGAACAGGAATGAGAGCACGGTTGTGCAGCTAAATCAAAATTTTGAAATAATCACGGAGGGAACTACTCACCTAGGAGCGCGGGGTTTCAAATTTCAAATTTCAAATTTGGATCATAACTGGCGAACGAGGTGAACGAGACCTTTTGGAGGGTCACAACCGATAGATGAGACCTTTTCGGAGGCGATGGCATGCACATGATATGCATGATAGGGATGGAGATGTTGCTCGGTGGATCGCCCGCGATGGCATGCACATGCTGGGGTGCATATTGCTTGCCATGGTAGCATGGCCTGACAGAGCTTTTAATGCTGAAGTTCGAACTGAGCTGAAACTGCAGGGCGATCCGTGCAACCGGAAATCAAAGACTCGGCAACGGGAACTCAGGCGACGGGCAAGGGAAGGCAATGGGTCCCATAGCCAGGTGGCTTAACCAGCATGAACGTACATGCTGGTTAAGCTCAGCCGGTTTAGTTGTGGTATTGGTGCCCGAGAAGGATGGTACATGGCATATGTGTGGATTTTCAAGCTTTGAACACGATCATAATCAAGAATCAATATCCTTTTTTCAAGATAAATGACTTAATATCACCTTAATTCTCAAGTTGGATTTGAATTATGGTTATCATCAATCAAGAATTTGATAGGACACATGAAAGGAATCATTGAAGATGAAGCAAGGATTATTTGAATGGTTGGTTATATCACAGAAATTGAACTCATAAAGAAAACAAGATACTCGAAAGAGTTATTGATATTTCATTGCATAAATGAGAAATCAAAAGCCTTCTTATAAAGGGTTACAAGCTAATCTACTTTATGAATGTGTGATAGGTCGAGAAACACACTAAAGTGAAATGGAACATAAACTAATAGAAAAACCTAAGGTCAAAAAGACTTTATTAATGCCTACATCTAATATCTAATTGACCATTATAATATGAAATACTTTTTAACACCCTCCCTTAATGGTTAATCTACTAACTACACCAAGATTATTCTTGAGTTTTACATATTTTTCAAGACCCTAAGGATTGGTGAAAATGTCTATAGTTTGGCCCTCTCTCATATATTAATATAGCTCAGATCCATCCTCTAGAAGTTGTCTAATAAAGTGGAAACATGCTTGGTTCTCTCATGGAAGACTGGATTCTTCAGTAGCTTAAGTGTTGGAATATTCTCACCACCATTATTGTATTTGCATGCATTGCATGCATCCAGTCATCAGTATGGTAGTATCCCAACACCTATTCCTCAATTTTGAGCCCCTTGGAGCCTGTTTCTAGCCATCAGTAGGCCTCCTACCTATCTTGTGCACATTGTTTTCATCATCTGGATACTAATGCGCCCTACTACACACATCTAGGACCTCATCAGTCAGTTCATACATTGATCAGTCAATTATTGCATTGATTCCTCAGTTAACTAACTGTAGCTCCCAATTGTCTATATTGGAGTGCCACTTGACCACTGACAATCTGTCATGCGCCCTTGGAGTCTCCTTCCTTTTATTAGTGCTCACATGCATAAGTTAGACTCAGTTAGGCTCACATTTGACTATCGATGGCCACTACCACTGATTGGGTGATGGTTCCAATGCAGTCCAAGCCATTCCTTGAGGAGAATTTGAATCACCTTTGGGGTAATCGAATTCATTCTATTGTACTCTCATATTTTTTCTAGCTTACAACTAATGAATGTAATTACAACAGTTTACCACATTCTTTGAGTTTCATGTGTGAATTGTGATTCATTTGTTCTCTATTCTTCTCTGCAATTTTTGAGTGAAATTGTGAGGTTTGTTCAAGCTAAAGTGATCTCTCCTATAGAATTTCACATGGTATCAAAGCTTGTTACAACTTTTCATGTTGCAGCAGTTTATTGAGCAATTGTTTTTCAGTAGAGCACCAGAAGCCTCTGGATTTCCACAACAAATCCTGGTGCTATTGTCTTGAATTTACTGGAGCAATCTAGTGAGGTCTAGCCAGGTGTGAAGGATCTAGTCAAAAGTGCTCACTGTCCTAAAGCAGTGTTCTCTAGATTTTGCAACAAATATCCAACAAAATTTCATTTGTTCTGCAGGTTTATTCCATCATTCAGATTCGAATTCAACAATAGCTTCCATGGATCTGAAACTCACCTCCTTCAACTATTTCAAATGGAAAGTAAAAATGGAGATTTTCATGAAGTCCAGAGGTCTCTTCAGAGTGTCACATGGGACAACATTCGAACCTACTGATGCTACACAGAAAGCCAAATATCTTGATAGACTCAATGAAGCAATTGGATTTCTACTCCTCAGTATTTTCGATGATCTAATATTTCATCTCTCTGGTCTCAAAACTCCCAAGGAGGTTTGGACAAAGCTCGAAACTCTATTTGGACAAAAGGAAGATTTGAAAGAGCATCAGCTGGAAAATGAGTTAATCTCTTTGAGCCCCAGCAATTTTGAATCTATTGATGAGTTCTTCACCAAGCCCAAGAACCTGGTTGTGCAGATGAAGCAATATGGAATTGAGAAAGACGAAGAAGAAGATACATAAGACATTCCTTTCTTTGTTGCTCTAGAAGTTGAAGACAGTTTTGAATTGTCTACTTCCCATGTAGCAGAAACAGATGAAAGTAACACAATTGATGGAGTTGATTCATCTTCTAATTCAAATTATGAGCAAGATATGTCATCTACTACTCTAGAAGTTGAAGAGAATTTCGAAATCTCTACTTCCCATGAGCCTATTGATGTGCAAGATGATGATCTACTAAGTGTTTTGGAGGTAAAATAAGATTTTGGAGGTGATGCATTCACCCTCCTTGATCAAATGCTTCTTATGAACTTCTATTTGGTCATTGGCACATGTTTTTAGAGTTCCATTGAAGATGGAAGACACTAACATTTGCTTGGGTTCAAGTCTCATGCACATCCTTGTGATTTTGGTTTTGATCTCACCCCTGTTGGTTCAAAAGAGATCACAAGAAACCATCTATCAATTCATGGATTTGATTTGAAGTCCAAGACATCACCATTATGTCATGGTTCATTTGGTTTTGATCTCACCCCTGTTGGTTTAAAGGAGATCACAAGAAACCATATATCATTCTTGGAGTTGATTTTCAAGTCCAAGATACCACAATCATGTCATAGTTCATTTGATTATGATCTCAAATATGATGGTTCAAAGGAGCTATCAAAGAACTATATACACATTCCTGGAGTTGATACTACGTCAGTTGGTTCAAATCACATGTTCCAGAATGATCTTCATATTTTTGGATTTGTTCTCACCATGTTTGGTCAAAAGAGCAAGTTCAGGAAGCCTCCAGATTCGCTTGAATCCACTGAAGGAGAATTCAAGCACATGTTTTTGGAGCATGATCCACTTCTTCCCAAGAGGAATATACCTCCAGAAATTGTATCAAGCATCACAACACTGCTTGATGAGCAAGAGAGCAAAGCTTCAACTCAAGAAAGTTCAGATTCTGAGTCTGAAAGTGATGAAGAGCGAATGCTAGATACAGATCCACAAGAACCTGAATATCTAGAACCTGGCAGTGAAGATGAACGAATGTTAGATCCATATCCACGAGAACTTGAAGATCTAGCATCTGAATATCCAACTCTTCTTCCTAGATGGGCTGCCACAACTCTTAGATCTATCGGTGACCTTGTTGGAGATCCCCTTGATCCAAGGAGAACTAGATCTAATTTTCAAAATGGAAGGTTTCCACCTTCTCACATAGATCCATTTCTTGCCGACAGAGTCCTTTTCGGTCAAGAAGTTCACTTACCTCCTCTTGGGGTGAGTGATGCACATGCTTGATTATCTTTTTACAGTCTATATTGAGGGGGGACTTTCTTCCCACTGGGTTTTCCCTCTTTCCTCACATTTTTATTTAGATTGTTGTACAGTGTGACCTTTGGTCTCAGTTATCAGGGCCCTACTATTTTTTAGTTCCTATGTTTCCTCATAGTTCGGCTTGCGGGGGGTTGTTGGAATATTCTCACCATCATTATTGTATTTGCATGCATTCTGCATGCATGCATCTAGTCATCAATATGGTAGTCTCCCAACACCTAATCCTCAGTTTTGAGCCCCCTAGAACCTGTTTCTATCCATCAGTAGGCCTCCTACCTACCTAGTGTGCATTTTTTTCATCATCTGGATACTAATGCGCCCTACTACACACATCTAGGACCTCATTAGTCAATTCATACATTGATCAATCCATTCTTGCATTGATTGCTTAGTTAACTGACTGTAGCTCCCAATTGTCTATATCGGAGTGCCACTTGACTACTGACAGTATGTCATGCACCCTTGGAGTCTTTCCCTTGATTATTGCTCACATGCATTAGTTAGACTCAATTAGACTCACATTTGATTGATCTTTGACTATCGGTGGCCACTACCACTGATTGGGTGATGGTTCCAATGCAGTCCAAGCCATTCCTTGAGGATCATTTGAATCACCTTTGGGTTAATAGAATTCATCCTATTGTACTCTCATATTTTTTCCAGCTTACAGGTGATGAATGTAATTACAACAGTTTTCCACATTCTTTGAGTTTCATGTGTGAATTGTGATTCATTTCTTCTTTATTCTTCTCTGCAATTCTTGAGTGAAATTGTGAGGTTTGTTCAAGCTAAAGTGATCTCTCCTGTAGAATTTCACATTGAGCACCCCTTGATTGTCAGAGAGTAAGGGTGTGGGATCTATCTACTATGTATTCATGTGAAAGAATCCTCCGAAGACAAACTGCCTCAAACACTCCTTTCATTATTCCTTAATATCTTACTTCTATAGATGAAAGGGTTACTACATGTTGTTTTGTATCGGTCCATGTGATTGCACCTATGCCAAATGATGAATACATATACAAAATTTTAATTTATATCATTGATACAACTTTCCCAATTCGAATCTATATACCCACACAACCTAGGGTCTTCACTTTTGTTGTACAAAATGTCGAATTCAAGCATCCCTTTAACATTTTGAAACACTCTCTTCAGTGTAATCCAATGTTTTACTTTCCATACTAACATGAATATGGAAATCAAGCTAATAGTGTTGCTCAAATAAGTCCTATTGGTTGTAAGATATATCAGTATCCCCATTACCTGCATATAGGTTGTCTCATTGATTTCCATAGATTCGGTCTTGGATGAAAGCTTCAACATTTTCTCCATTGGTGTAGATGATATTTGCAATCTATCATTCTAAACCTATCAAGAAAACTCATGGCATATTTTGTTTGTGCAACAAAAATGCTACTACATGCTTGTCAAACCTCTACACCTAGACAATAATGTAGGAGGCCTAGACAAATCATGTTAAAATATTTACTCATTAGACTTGATCTATTCAATATAATTTTCCTCATTACCTGTACTAATGATGTCATCCACATACATGGCTAGTAGAATGATATCATTACCACTACTTTCGACGTATAGATTGGAATTTGAAAGCCTCTAGTGTATCCCATGTTCTTATAAGTACCTATCAATCTTAATATACCATGCCTTAGTATTGATCCCTCAAAACCCCTCCAAGTTTTCTATAAAACTTGGACCCCTTAATTCATTTATGAGCTAAATATATGTTTGGAATGTTGTTCTTCTCTTAAGCACCCATTTGAATGAACATACATTTTATGTTCCCTTGCCCTATTTACTTTTGAATTGGTATTCCTAATTTATAAGGATCTATATCCTTCTCCCTTTATGATTTAACTCATTGAACCAAACTTTAAATTTGGTTTTCTAAATTAGGATTACTCCCCTCATATATATTTAAAATGGTGGACCAATTTAATGATTGTAGGAATAATGGGTTCTGATTTGTTGATCACTCTTGATCATGAAATCTAGCTCTCCATCAAACGATGTTTTTCCAAGTGAAATGTATGACCGTTCAGTGAATTTAATAAGTGGGGACAAATGTAAGTGAAATAATACTTCACGTTCAAAAGAGCAGTCAAACTAGGTCTAGTCAAATATTACTTTGATGGTGCCCTAATGTAATACTTTCCCTTTCAAACTCTATGATGCATGCAAAATTAATTATACTTGGCTCTTCAAATTTGGATTATAAAATATTTGTCTATTGTTCAAATAGTCACCCACTAGAGTAGTGTCCAATGGCCATTCATCTCCTTATGTAATGTTCAAGGTGCTCATAGAGCTAGGAACATTACATGTTAGCTTCGAATAACCCTCAACTAGTTTCTTTTAAAAGTTTGGTTTCCAATCACAAGATGGGATTTCTACTATTATGAGAATATCACATGAGGAATTTCTATCGAAAACCAAATCTCTTTTAAAATATTAGTTTAAGTTTTGTGGTGGCTTGATGGAAGTACATGATCTCCCATTTCCACTGGTTTTTATTTTCTAAAGAGTGGATTATTTGAACACTATTATATTTGAGAAATTCTATTTGAGAAATTCTTCTGGCATGGGATATGGTCACAATCATTTGGGTTGGGATGCATCTAGGTTTTAATGTGTTCTTTTTCAAAGACAAATTGCATTGAGAAATTGCATTTCAAAATGATCTCCAAACCTAGAAACTCTTGTTCATTACCAGGGATGACTACCCTTTAATGGCTTAGAGATCCTTGAATGGCCGAGTTTGAATCCAAGATTGACTTGACCCACTTTCCTTTCCTTTATGAACATAACCAACTCCATGATGACTTAACATAACCTAAGATACTTTCCGATGACTTGTAAGAATCAACCTCATTGCGACATGGTTGTCTTATTGTTGTTATTTTCCAACTTAAAATTGGAACAAAAAGATTTGAATGAAAGACAACAGAAGTGGGTGAGCAGGATACATGCATACGATTTTTATATTGAGTATGTAAAGGGTAAGAATAATGTTGTTGTCGATGCCATTTCCCGGAAGCCAGCCGCATACTCACTCATGGAAATCTCAGCAGATTGGAAGGCTCATCTCCTAGTGGAATACTCTAAGAACCCATTTTCTTGTGAATCCAAGAAACACAGGTTATTTGCAAGAGTTATTGAATATTCTACCAATTCGAATTATGGAATACTAGCCAAAATCCATGTACTATCTTAACCTACTTACCCTCAATCCATAATTCACATTCAAATAATTTCACGTTCATGTTCAACGCAACAAAATGCATCTTAAAATTGGGTTAATATCTCCTTACTTTCGAAAAATAAACTTTTGAATTTGAATATTTTATCATTATGATTTTGAAGAACTAACCCATGTTGTGTATGCTCCATCTCATGAATCGTCTAACATGTAGGTACTTATACATGGTTGTTTTGTGGATTGGATAACATGTAGGTGCTTATACATGGCTATGAAGGGTTATGGAAGAAGAAATAAGGGAGCTCAAAGAAAGTTGACCGAGTAACAACTTGTCGAACCAATTCTAATATCCAAGGATCAAGAAGAGACAATGCCAATGATTAAGCATATATTTTTTGAAGCAAGACCATAGGTGAAGAAAAAGACAAATTCTACAGCACACCAAATGATGTTTAATTACCGATATATACAAATACATCCTATACCATGGGTTTTGATGGATCTCATACATATAATGAGTCATAAATGAATTTATGATGATATGAAAGGAAGGAAGAAGAGCTTGGAATAGCCCAAAATTTAAGGAAACCCTACATCCACATTGTTGCAACTAGATACCTTATGTTACCATGTGCAGAGATGATTACATATTTAATACAACACACAAAGGTTAATACTACAAGTATTTTGAATGAATAGGGAAAGTGGATCGACTCTTTTGCAACAACAAACTTCGAAGCTTATTAAAAAATTTCAAAAGTGGAAACGTCTTTCATTCATCATTGGATGAGATATTTCACCCACAACAATAATTGATATGAGAGTATTGTTGATTGGCATGAATACATAAGAACTTTGATATCCCTATATATCAAACCATTTCCTACCAACCATCTCAAGTCAGGGTATACTTGGGAAGTTCAATCCATCTTCAGGTTAATATCTGGTGGGAAGGATTATACTCATGCGAAGATAAGTTGGGTACCCATAATTCATTAGATAACTAAGAATGTAAAATTTTCAATCGGGAAGCTATCTTGCCCATGTTTTTGGTAGATGTTGTAGGAAGACCTCAAGATCATGCCCCCATTGAAGCATCTAAATTTTATATTTGCTCTTATCTTCTTGATGTAATATGTGCTTCTATTGAATTCGTTGGTTTAAGGTGGCGTTGGTCTCCTAAAGAACCTCATGTCCATGTCTATTTCAAAGATCCATGGTGTTGATGCTCAACATCAACATGATTGTGAAATTTCGCAATATGATAATGCACGAAGTCTACTCTCCCCTTTAGACATTTCCTTGTCATATCTTGACCATGTATTCATGCCCAAGTTCACCTTATACCCATTTCCAGTTTCGTAATGTACATTACCTTTCCACCTCTTACCCCACTCTTGGACCACTTTAACTTGTCAAGCCAATCCCACCTTGCTTGTCAAAATCCACATAGTTGGAGGATCAATTCAACTAAGATCCAATTGTTCTTTTCATCCACAATCACAATAACCCTAGGATAGCGCCATTATCCTAATCATCAACATAGTGGATCCTTCATATTTACTCCTTGACATGGACCATTAACTCCACTTTCAACATATTCTTCCCTTTGACCGGTTAAAATTGACTCAATCCAAGTTTTCGTATCACCATGGCAAGGCCAATTTGGTCAAGTATTCTCTACTAGGGTCAGTACTTTCCAACTTACTTCTTGTCCTTGGCACATTTTTTTGTGGAGAAATAGCCAACATGAAATAGGAGCAAAGGTTTGACAAGGTTGTTTATGGAATCAATTTGAATCTTCTTATGATAGATTCATTGGATTTCAAGCTACTCTTGGCTCTTCAACGATCTATGGCATATAGTGAAGCACCTGTATCTACATTAAAATGGTCTAGAGTGAGTAACATTATCATGCTAGTAGGTTATGCTTCATATTTGTTCTTCTAGTTAAAGACACATTGGCAACTATTTGAAGAAAGCCATGAAGCGGGGCCTTGTTAGATATGTGTACTTATGACTTTGTACTATGTATTTTGTTTGCTATACAATCATCTCTCCAACAAACCCAAGATGTTCACAATTTCCAGTGAAATAAGATATGCTATGATATTCTTGTTCTATTTTGTTTAGCCTCCTTATGGTCACCATCAATACAAAAAAGTTGAATTCCACCTGGGGTTGTTCGATATACGCTTTCGAATGGATCAAAATTTTCTTTTGTGAAATCCCGCAAATGCAATTGAAGAGTTTTTTAAATTATTTTTCAATCATCGACAGATAGTAACGTGATAATCCCAACCC
The DNA here is from genome assembly GCA_027924585.1 of Larix kaempferi. Classification (NCBI taxonomy): domain Eukaryota; kingdom Viridiplantae; phylum Streptophyta; class Pinopsida; order Pinales; family Pinaceae; genus Larix; species Larix kaempferi. The sequence goes on from BSBM01000371.1 coordinate 7,664,095, forward strand.
ATAATCCTTAGGGCATAGAGTGAACACATGGGGAGCATAATCCTATCCTTTTTCAGGCAATTGGAAAGTGTATCAAAGCAGGTGAAAGAAGTGATGTCTCGATGACATAGACAATACATTGATAGAGTTCAGTGGAATCATTTATACAATTTATATTCCACAGTTTCATCAAAAGGAGAAATTCAAAACGTCACCAGCCTGGTATATGCTCACAAATTGACACTAAAAAATACATAATACAAAGTATATTCGATTAAGTAGAAGCATATACAACATTTATTCAAAATCCGCTAGACATTTTTTTAGCACTGGAGAGCTAGAATATCAAACTTTAGTAGCACCAACGCAAACAAAAGTTTTTACTCTCATGCATGTATAATTCTGTAAATTTTATGCACATAACTCGATCGGTCAAATGGATTTAAAGTATAGTTCAAGTCGAGACCATCCATTTGGTTGTCTAACAATGTTTGTGAGCAGTGTCATCATACCTCCGCTCATCCAATAGCAAGAAATGAAGGGAGACAAAGTGATGGAGACGGGGATTGTGGTAAAGTGGTATATATGTTATAGCAGAATTTTCATCTCCCAATCCCTTTCATTTATGAAAACCTATGGGGGAACAAATATTTGTATTATTTCAATAAGTCTACTACCTTCTTGATTGTACTTCTTCTTCTAAAGGACCTATGAATACTTTGACCCAGTGCTACTTGAATCCTCCTCTTTGTTAATTGACTGCGTGCTCTCCCACTGTTTTATTAATCTGTATCTTCCTGGGATCTTCTTCCTTCATATCATCACCACTTACCTTCCAACAATGAATGACCAGATTTTCTTTTATCATCTTTCTATGGTACGCGCAGGCTACCCTTTGTGCAAGTTCTGGAGATTTCTGACAAAAAAAAAATCTTCATCTAGTATAAGATATCTTTGAGAACAATATCATTTGATGTAAAACTAAATTTTGTGTAGAGTTGATCACTTAAGATTTCTCAGTCTTTATTCCTCTTCTTAGTTTCCTTTTTAGTGTACCAACTCCTTAGCACCATGTCTATGGTGTGAACAAACCTATGAACCCATTGGTACTTGGGAACCTCTTCCTATGTCCATCTATTTTTGTAGTACCAAATGTGTTCTTGGGGATATTATATCCACTTATACTTATTCATCATTTCCAAATCTTTTGAGGACTAGAACCTCGTTCTAACGCATTCCACCACCTGCACCCAACTCTATAACATTTCTTTGTGTGTTTCCCACTAGTGCGAAGGTGTTCCTTTTACAACAATGTCCATCACTTGAATTCTTAAAGCTTTAGGGACTTCCTTCTCCATTTGTTCTATTAATGCATCCACTAGCCTTATTCCATCGAACTTCGGAGGATCGTGTAGCTTAGACCATATCCAACATACCAACTTAGTAATCCTTGTGCACCTTCTACTAGACACTTCATACAATCTATTTTTCCACCTCTCCAATGCTTCCTATGAATTGGTATCAAATGAGTAGATGCTCCTCCAATTAATCTCACCATCTACTGTCAGATTCACATAGTCTTCCTTTCCCCCGACAATGTTATAAATATTATCTACATCTACACTTTGTATGTCATCATTTACTAGTTTTGTATAGTGCTCTCCTTCCACAAGATCCAATAGTGCAACCACTCACAAGGTGTCTGTTTCAAATGACATTTGTATATGTTTCAATTTTAATATTGCATTATTGTCAAAGGCCCAATTGATACCCAACAGATCTAGATAGGGATATGTTTTGTCCATAATTTCAATCACTTTGAAGTCTGTTGTTATCTTTACCCCATCAATGTCTACCTCAACATATTCCAACCTTCCTATAGGGTAAATTCAGTACTAATAACCTAATCTAAGATGAATAAGAGACCAAACTAAATTTAGCTTACCCATCATCTCCCATGATTTGTTTGGAAAAATATTCACATCAGACCCTAGGTCCAACATGACGTCATGCATCTCTAATCCCCCTAATTTTGGTGTCATATTAAATTCTCTTCCCATCCTCTTCCTTTTACTAACATGGCACATGCTTCTCTTTGGTAGCGGGGAAAAGATGGGAACCTCCATCTCACTTAGTTCCATTATCCTTGTCAGCACATATGTTATCTTCTTGGTAACCATGGGATCACTCAATAATTTGACATAAGACCAGAAAAATTCACTTACTTGATTCCCCAAATTGTCCTCCTAGTAGTTATTGCACTGGCACAATGTTGCATCCTCCATCGCCTTATGTGTGTCATGCAGGAACTGCCTATGTTGCGTAGCTTCAAATATGGGTAGTTCTTTCGAGGCTTTCCTTATCTTTTCTAGGAGAGGCGGTTCCACACAACTTCTTTGCTCTCTATCTTCTCTAGATCTCGCACCTCCTCTAATCACCACATGTACATGCATAGGTCACTTCAACTTTTGTTCCTCATGTGGCTCAGCTATCACAATGTTACAATGTCCTTTTTTCTCTTCCCACTTCGCTAAAAGTTTGTAACAATCCTTTGTCACATGGTCTGTACAGTGATACTACCCATAGAGCACATTGTAATGCCCGCCTCGGTATTTTAACTTATTAAACTATTTAGGGCATTAGTTTTGAAGTGACCCGGCTAAATAAAACATGAACCTTGGAATTTTCTTTGAATATTATTTTATACAAGTGATTAGATGATATATGTTGGATTGAGAGATTATGAAATAGAAATGATTGAATGAAATATATGCTCGACTGACTGAGATAGTATGATAAATGATGAAAATATTTATAATGAAAATGATGAATGAAAGATATACTCGACTGACTGAGATATTGTGATGATGTAAGATAAAATGATCTAATGGTGCAACGCTTTGTTTTGAGTGTGTGCATGTGCAGTAGCAGGTAAAATGATTTATCAACTAACTCACAATGGAAAATAGGGGTTGTAAGAATGGAAAACATACATAGGGGTATGATGACGAACTGTCGACCTTGAATTAACACTCCACGCATGGGTCGGAAGCTTGCGAGCTCACTCGAGGAAGCGTGTGCCGTATGGGTGAGGCCACAACGAATTGGTCACGTACGATGAGTTGAGGGGTGCGCGATAAGGAGAGCCTTATCCTTCAGCCACCCTTAGTCTCCAAGAAAGTGTAGTCGAGAGATCACGGTAACGATTCCTGGATTGCTACACAACTCTCCCCACTAGAGAAAAAAGAAACTGTCGGAAGTACCTGTCGAATGGGTACCTAGACAAAAACAGGAAAGGATTATTAGTCATTTAACCATGCATACATAATTGAAATCACATATGTATAGAATTTTAGAAAAATCTATTTAAAATAAATATTTCATGTTATTTTTATTATTTTGGAAAAGGAAAAAAATGTGAAATAGATTGGAAAATTTAATAAAAGAAATATTTCATTTTATTTTTATTTTTTCTTTAGAAAAAGATAAAAATGTTAAATAGATTGTGTTCATCCTTACTAGAAAAATTATGAATAGGAAAGAATATTAAATAAACAAATTATGGAGCAAAACATAACTAGAACTCTTGTGGAGACCACTACACCTACTTTCCACTGATTTAGGGAGATTAGGTGCACACTTAAGTTAAAGTAACACATGTTGCATGAGAAGAAATATTAAAGAATAATTGTGCATGAAGAGACACTTGGCATACAAGTTTTGATGATAAAAGAAAGGGAAGAGAAGGAGAAATGACTCTCTTGCTCCCTAGTGCTGGACGGGTATCGTAATAGAGAATTTTATTGTGTTCCTTGGAGTTGGGTTGAGCTCGACCGGGGATTGGGAGATCCCAGCGGGAAGCTTAGGCATTGTATGTTCTTATGATCCCACTGGCTCGGGGGTTCGGGGAAAAGAAGAATATTCTCCATACTGTAGCGAAGTCAACCGAGGGGTCTTCGATGAATCGCGAAGGTTGGAGAGATCGACGACAGTTCTTCGGGAGGCATCACCAATGGCTGGAACAAGCATCTTGACAGGTGATTTTATGGTTTGAATGTTGTTCATGAGTCGCATTAAAAGTTTTATATTCTGGATACTAGTGTAATTAAGCTGAAAGAATGATTACTGAGTTGTTAAAATCTATATCGTGCAAGGTTTTTATTCCTGGAGAAATGATAAAAATTAGAAATGCTTTTACGCATCTTTTATGCTGCTCTGTAAAAATATGCACCCTTCTACTGCTCTGTAAATATAATCTGATATCCTTTTACTGGAGCGATCTATGGGCTTGCGAAATGTGACTGCTGGAAACTTGTTGTGTGGATTGATCGAATAACTAACTGGAGCATTCTTTCAATGTGAAATCATATTCATTCTGCTTACATATATTAATTCATCAGATCAGGGAAGATCGTAATTCTCAAGAGTATAAAATAGATATATAGAGTATTAAAGTCAGAAATTTGGTTCGCTGTATATACTGTGTGACTCGGAACTGAAGTTAATTGCTGTTCGATGTTTAATTAGAACAATGTTTAGACAGTATTTCAATAAACCAAATCAAGATGTACTTATAGGTTATAATTTAAGTGTAGAAGAATAAATGATGAATGCATTTACGAAGAATCGTTGAATGTTAATTATTTGTGAATTTAAGAGTTATAGGGTTAATTATTTGTGAATTTAAGACTTATGCCTACTCCGGTTGCATGCAAACCAATGCCATATTCACAGACCTCTGCTGATGCATTGACACGTCCACTGATTGATAGTTTCCTTCTTTATGAAAAATGATGTTTCTCCTGTAGCTGTAGTTGTACCAAAAGAGTCTACAATCTTTTAGTTAAAATGTGATGATTGCGGGTGTTAATTGCAGCATACTCAACAAATCGGAACGTGTATTTATAAATGAAATAGTTTGTGATTATACACATAATATATATATATATTTTATAGATTTACATATAAATGGTGTTAATTGCAGCAGTCAACAAATGGGAACGTGTATTTATATATGAATTAATTTATGTTTTATATACATTGAATATATATAGAAAAGTTATTTCAAGAGTCTACATTCTTTGTGCTTGAGTGTGAAGACCCAAATGTGTTAAGTGGTTATGTATTAAATACATTATCTATTGTAGACATATATGTTACTGGAATAGTTATACCAAAAGAGTTATAAGATATTACTTGAAATATGTTGCAGTTCGATTCTAAAGTAAGGAATTACAATTAATATAATTGGAATAGGTTGAAATTAATTACGAGTTATAATTATTATATTTGAAAATGTTGAAATTAATTGAGTTATAATTATTATATTTGAAATATGTTGTAATTTGACTATAAGTTATGATTATTTTAATTATGGATATTTATGATTAATTATTTATAATTGAAAAGATACATAGATATGAAAGTAAAGAGCTATAATATATTATCTGTAATATGTTGCAATTTAATTATGAAGTAAAGAGTTGTAATTATTATATTGGAATATGTTGAAATTGGTTATACGTTATAATCATTTTATTTGAAATAAATTGTATATTGATTATACGATTTAGATCATTTTATAGTGAACATTTATATTTAATTATTCCCAATTGAAAAAAGACACATAGATATGGAAGTAAAGAGTTGTAATTATTATAATTGGAATGTGTTGAAATTGATCATAAATATTTAAGTTGTAATTATTATAATTGAAATGTGTTGAAATTTGATCATAAGTTATAATTATTTTATTATGGGTATTTATAAATTGACTATTCTTATTTGAAAGAATATATAAGGTATAATAGAACATATAATATGAACAATTGTTTTAAGTATGGATTGACCCTTTGAAGTAGAAACCCGAACGATTGCTTAGGGTTGTAATAGTAAGTTAACCAACTAGAATGAGTGTCGTAGCAACGACTTGCAAAAAAAAAAAAAATTATGGACGAACGCGAGACCTTACACACATGGGGTTTGGTATAGAATGTTATGAACATAAATATATCAATAAACACAAAATAATTAATAATAATTAACAATAATTAATAATTAATAATATTAATAATTATTATTAAAGGATGCAACTCTTTGTGAAGAGTTACCAAGGTGCCATTTAGGGATTATATATACCGGGATTATTTGTAATCATCTCATATCATTATCATATTTTATTTTATTCTTATTTTATGGATTCTTTTATGTTGAAATATCTATTTTAGATTCACTTGACAAACTAGATTGGTTTGTTTCATTGGTATTAGAGCTGAGTCTGATCCGATCTTTGACCATATCTCTCGAACCTTGTCTGACTTGGCCTTTGGCCATACTAATCAATTATTCAAAGGTTCTCTCATTACACTAGGTCTTTGACCACCAACCGACCTTTGACTATTTTCAAAAGCTTAGTTAAACAAATATTATTCCATCGCAAATTTGAGGAAACACTCCATTGCAAAAATGCTAACAAAAAGAGGGTGAAGGATGACTACACTACACACAAGGAAGTCTTCATAAAATATCGAAAATTGATCCATGAATTATGTATTGATCTATAGGGTATTAATACCTTGCTAAGCATAAACCCCAACAACAATAGTGTTCTCACTCTGTTGAAATTACGGGGCATATAATAATTACCCTAACTTCGTTCTAGCATACAACCATCATGGAGGGCGTGTCAATTTGTGCATTAAATAATTAATTCCTTCAATAATAGATCGGAAGGAACAATTATCTATTGTGAATTCAAGTGCATGTAGACAAAAGCGTGATGCCTCCGTAGTTGTTTTGTCGTGACACATCATGCTACCGTGATGAGGATAGACAAAATATCGGCTTGATTCGCCACCAATTGGAAACTAAAATACTATTATAAAGAATTTAATTTCAAGGGTGATTTTTAATTGCAAGGTTCCCTAAGCTGAGTCAAAAGTACAAGGGGGATAATGAGTATTATTTAAAAAATATATAAAGGCTATATATATATATAAGAGAGAGAACTAGAAGTCACAAATTATGGTAATTATAGATTAAAAATTGTAGTTACAATTACAAGTAATATTGGGTGAGTTAGGACATTATAAAGTGATCAATAGACAATTAGAGTTTGATATTAAGAAGAAGAATTATTTAAATGGATTAACATAGAAAGATAATCGCTACCTGAAAGAGTGTATTAAGGAATTCATCACACAAATTGAGGAACTAAAAATCGAGAAACAAAAATAAATAAATATCTCTAAAAAAATCAAAATAAAAAGTTATAACAAGCTAATCTAGACCTTGAGAAGAATTTATCATAGAAGGATGAAGAAATATCATGTTTAAAAAATCACAATCAAAATCTACTAGCAAAAATCAGGAAGTCAAAAGACAAAAATAATGACGATAAAAATTTAGAACAAGGAAATCAAGCTCTTGAAAAGAAATTATTTGAAAAATATTAAGGAACCTTAATTAGAGGTTGCTTGAGAAAATCAAAAGATTAAAAGAGGTGCAGTTAGAAAACCTCGACCTTAAGAGCAAGGTTGAAAATCCAAAGAACAATGAAGAAATTTTTCGTTTACAACAACACAATCAAATCTTACTTGTGTAAAAGAAGCTAAAGAATGATAAGAAGTCATGTCAAGAAACACAAGAGCAACTCAACAAAAAGGAATCAGATTTCAAAAAAGAATTCAACAAGAACCTATTAGAAAAAGATGAATAAAATTCTCACTTAAGAAATCTCAATCAGGATTTGATTGAACAAAAAAGATTAAAAGATGAGAAGCTATAAAAATTCTTAGAAATGAAAGTTCAAATTGTGGAAAGAGAAACAAATACACATTCAATTGAATTATTATCAACCAATAAATTGGTAGAAGCACCAAAAGTTGAAGTTTCTACAAACACTCCACAAGTGGCTCAAATATCTTATCGTCATCCAAATCAAAAGAATCTATATGGACCACAACAAGATCAAAAGATATATAAAGAATATTTTGCTTTCAAACATAAAAACTACAAATGTGAAAAAGAAGAGAGAAGAAGTTGACAACTTGTGTGGAAGCCGAAAGCTAGAAGTCCCATCCCAACAGTGATTTAATAAAAAGTTCCAGTAAAGATCAACCTAGGGTGGACCAATTCACAATCAAACCAAAAATTTTACTTGGGAATTTGTAATTCATATCGTCTCATTTTTTCAAGTGTCACAGTTACCAACACAGAGGATCACTAGAAGGCATCACGAGCAAGAACAAGGGATAAGTCTTCCCATGAATTATGCTTTGAGTACAAAGAATTTTTAAAGGGGTGAGAAATATTATGAACATAAAATATATCAATAAACATAAAACAAATAATAATAATTGATAATTAATAATATTTAGTATTATTAATAATTATTAAAGGATGCAACTCTTTGTGAAGAGTTACCAAGGTGCCCTTTATGGATTATATATACAGGCCCTTTTTATTTGTAATAATCTCATATCATTATTATGTTATATTTTATTCCTATTCTTTGGATTCTTTTATGTTGAAATATCTATTTTGGATATTCACTTGACAAACCAAATTAGGTTGTCTCATAGAACCAAGCTAAGTGGTCGGTCTCTCCATAGTTGAAGCAAAAGGGTTTCCTCCCTCCTCCACCGTATCCTTGACCTCTACCTCTATGTCATCCTTGGAAGCCACCCCCTATTCCTCCACATATATTATCATATGTTCCTTGGATGTGATAGGCATCTACAGTGTGCTCTTTCATCAACTGCAGTGCACATAAATTATTCACATCATGTTCTACTGATTTATTGAATTCACAAAGGGGTGTATGTGTGGTATTTTGGTACTTTTGCAGTGTTGGGAAGCATAGAGGTATGTGGCACCATTGTCTACAAATCTCGCACCATTCTACTTGAGGCCCCATAGTGAATGAGTTTAGCGCACTAATCATTGTAGAGTATCCAAGTGCAATTCACTCATTCCGGTGGTTCCCATCCATGCGGCATAGGGTGCACCACACACTCTAATGCACAAAGTTTCCTTTAGTAATTTCTTACAATTACAAATTTAGGGCAATGAGCTGAGATTGTACCTGCATCGTCCCTGTTGAAGTCTTGCCTCTAGGTGTGGACTCTAGTCGCATGGAAATCTCCAATGCTTCATATTATGTCATAACCTTGTATTGGGTAAAGGGGGTACGAATATGTGGAAGGATTCCTATAATGAACCACTCTTTGTGTTTTACATCATGGATCTGAAAAATTAATCTATCTAGTAAAATTTTAAATATTTGGTTGTAGTCCCATAGTGTTTCACCTACCTACTGCTTAATCCCTTTATTCTCTATAACACACAGTGACTTTAACTTAGGTTTTGAAATTCTTTCAACATATGCTTCTTTATATTTTCTAGAGTACTAGTTTTTCCAATAGGTGTTGTAGACTTATATTTCATGTACTAGGTCATTGCGTAGTCTCTAAATGTAGTCTCCAACTGTGTTTTTTTATATGCTTCATTTGTAACTTATTTTATAGTCCAAACTACCTCACAAGTAAACGAGTGTTGTTCTTCATCATCCCTTCGAGTCCCATGAAAGATTGAAATTATTCGAATCGTTTGTTCGTCCCGCCATATCCAACCTTCTTATAACTAACTCCTTCTACTTGGTAATCTTGCTCCTTCTATCCTTTGCAGAAAAATATTCCTAACTTCTAATTCAACTGAACTATTTTTTTCTAAGGTGCATGGGCGAGATGGTTCAAAAGGGGGTTATACCATGTGACTTCACCATATTCTTCATTAATGAACCCAAATGATTCCTCAATCTTCTTATGGTTGAAGAGTTCTGATATTACCAAGGAATCCTCCTCTTCAACATGCTCATCATCTGTCATATTGTAATCATCTATATTATGTCTGGAAGCATTGTCACGTGCATTTGAGCCATTAGAAACATAAATTCTCCATTGGGATTCGACACAACCATCTCCTTATCTATCTTCTACACTTTCCACATCCCCGTCTTATATGTCTTATTCTATACCACGCCTCATTGATGGCCTTTATTCATTCTTTGCGCTCCCTCTCAAAGAAAATTCTTATCTCTGCTCTTTTGTTGATGGTCAGCTTGAAGGTAATGAATGGTATTTTAAACATGGGAATGACATAGGTGTTAAGGTATGTAAGATTTATCTGTATATAATTATATTTTTTTGTGATTTATGTAGTGCCCCTAGACTTTTGTAGACATTGAGGGCACCTGTTGAGTGACCCGGCTGATTGAAACATTAATTAAATAACCTTTTGGCCTTATTTTTGAGTATGTGTATTTGAATTGTTGATGTAAATAATTGCATATGTTAAACGATTAGCTATGACTATGGAAAATTATGTTGATAGATAATGCTTAACGACTAGATGTACGATGATTATGTAATTGTCGACGAAATGTATATTTGATTAGATGAATAAGAAGTTTGAATAAATCATAAATGTTTAAACAATACTATATTTAGAAATCAGATGATGATTATTGAGGACAGTGCTACTAATAACTTGTTGTGAGAAGTGTGTGTAGAAACAAGTGAGACGGTTCACCAAACGGACACACCAAGGAACGTGAAGGGTTGTAGAGTACGGGTAAATCACACACAGGGGAGCGACGATGATGTCGACTTCCGACAAGAATACCACGCATGAGCAGATAAGCACTAATCCGCTTGCTCAAGAGGAATGCGAGAGGGCGTATGAGGTGGGCCATGACGAAGCTGTTCACATACGAGTTGAGGGGCGCACAGTGAGAATGGACTCACTCCTCAACGCCATTAGTCCCTAGATAGCATGTAGACGGAGGATGGATGGTAACGATTCCTAAAATCCCTACAAGAGTTCCCGCAAGTCAAAACGGAAAGATGGTGGCAAAAGGGCCCAACGATGCGGTACCCTATCGAGAACGGAAAGAATGGACGCAAGGACCCAATGATGCGGTACCATGCCAAGGAATGGAAACCATGGATGACTGGACTCGACGGAGTGGTGCCATGTCAGAGAATTAAAAATTAAGGAACTAGGAGCCCAACGGCGAGGCACCGTGATCCTAGTGAGTTTGATTGTTAAATTTAACTGCATAAAAACTTATGAGAATAAATCTAGATTATTACTTAGCAAATGCATAAAAATAATTTAGGCATTTGCACATGAATAGTTATTTTTGTTGAGCATTTAAAATAATAGAAATCATTATTTAGGAGCAAAATAGAATCCTAAGATTAGACACCTAGTCAACTAAAAGCTAGGAGTTAATTAAAATATCTGGGGGACAAACTGGAGCAAACTTAGGGGTGTTGGTGCACTTCCCAGAGAAACTGACACTTAAATGGGTGAGTGTTTTAATTAAATAATTAATAATAAATATTTAATTATGCATGAAGCGACATGTGTCGCATGAGATTTTCCTTTATAAGGAAGGCTTGGGGAATGGGTAAAGGGCCCATAATTTGGACGATTGTCATAATTTTCGAATGCCTCAAAGACTTGCTTCTATCTAAGGGTTTGGCTAAGAAATCCTGGTGGGAAGGGAAGCCCAAGCTGAATTTCTGAAATACTTGTGTGAACTCTACGACCCGATTAGCTCGGGGGTCTGGAAGGAAGAAGAGTACTTCCAGAGTGGTTGGGTGGTTTACCGAGGTGTCCGCCGGTGAGTGATTGAGGTCTCCAACGGTAGCACAACAAGGATCATCTTCAACACTACTCAAACTTCTCCAAGAGACCACCAGAGAGGTAACCCTTGTGTTTTGTATGCTTATTTCATGTTGGAAGAATTTTTGTTGATTAATTATTCTATGCCCAATTTATGTTAGAATTGTAAATCTGTGGATTCTAACCTCACGTCTGGCTAGGATATGCTTACTGTAGACGGATTCGCTTAGAAATTAACTTCTGCGTTATGATAGTAAGAAAATATAGAATGCAGAAAAGATCCAATGCTCAGAACAACTTAATTCTGTTATTAATATTTTAGCTTTATAAATATCCCTGTTAATGAATTAGTATTTAGGAAACGATACCCTCTGTTTTCAGTATTTGAAATGAATCGAATAATATGGATCTGGATTATTTGGGAATGAAATAATGTTGATTTATTTTATATATGTTACTGTATCTTACTTTGATGTATTCAACTATACTTGACAGATCGAATATGTATTTCTATTACAGAGTTCCATCTAAAATTTCTGATCGGTTCTCTACCCAAAGAATCTATTTAATGCTCAGATTGATTGGTAAATAATCTTCCTGAGGTCCATAAAGATTGACTTGTATTTTAATTACAACGCTCATTTCTTCTTTTCGTAGGTCGACTCTGTTCGGTGAAAACTCAGAGAGATTACCCATGTCAATTCATTCTCAGTCTCCTTAATCATGTAATGGAACTCTGGTATAAAAATCGATTTCAGGATTTGATTTTTGGTTTCATTGATGCATTGTTTCCAGATCTACTACTCAGTGGGATTCGATTCCCCATCTAATGAGAAATCAACCTCAATTATTTTAAATTCTTCTCTGTTGAAATTTATCCCCAATATTTCAATCTACAACATGTTATTGATAGTGATCATGACCATATCCCAGATCCAAACGATTCTATTGAGATCTAATTTTTACAGTCCTTGACAGAATTCCTCTCTTTAATGTTGACTTCTGTTCTTGATCCACTGATTGTAAGCGAAGATTCCATCTCAGCAAGGTTTATAAAACTGTTTGAAAACTGTGATAGATCTCGGGTTTCCAACATTTAACTTTTGTTTTAGACTACTGATTTCCAGCGTGGATCCCCTCTCCATAAACGTTGAATTTCTGTCTAGCTATCCTAAATCTTAGCCTGAACCTATTTTCCTTTGGTTTTAGTAAATACTATAGAACTGGATCTTACCCAGAGTTATCTTTATACTTATATCACTCTGCCTCTCGATCTGGAGGTTAGCATATAGCGTGGTTCCTCCTTATTTTCGTGTTATTTACCTCTTGGACGTTTTGTTCAAGGATTGGGGATTTGACTCCTATCGAGTTTGTTTTAAATATTATGGTGCCTGTTAGAATTCTTTCCACAGCATAAATAAAATAAATAAATAAATAAACGTTTACATTTCAGTCAGACCTTTGGATCTATTCATTTGTGACCACGAAGTATAATGCATGTCAGGATCTTTGTTCGTTGCACGAACATTAGCGCCGACCTGCGCAGTAAGATATATATATATATATATATATATATATATATATATATATATAATACATATATACATTATCATACAGAAATGTGATATCTGTATCTGTGGATGTTAGCAGCAATTCAACCAAATCTGAGGACAGAGCATAACTTATGCCCTCCCTGTTTACTTAGGATTATTTACGGAGAACGTTAGACTCTTTTTAAATTAATTACATTCTTAAAACTTTTATTTATGAGGAGTTACAGGGAATGCGAATCTTGGATTGAATATGTTAATGTCGTAAACATGTAGTTTAGAAATGGATTGTGATTACGTATTGATAATTTATGTTTATATATATGTTATTGGATGGACAGCCAACGAGTGCGTGATTGGAGGATCACTGTTAGATATTAATAGTATGTGCCACCTGGTAGGCTACGGTACCTTGGTTGTGTAAAATGGCTACTATAGTCAACATTAGATGCTGAGGATGATCGTTGAAGATAGCAGATATCAGTTATATATATTGGACTGTCCTCCTTATACGCATACCATCACATATTCTTCAACGATTATGAAAATATCTAGTAGCTGCAAATTTTATGACCCACCAATTAGATATGATGTGGAATGATAAATAACTACCGGCTTATGATTAATCTATAATCACTCTCCATCGCCATGAATAAAAAAAAAATTGAATGCACATGATGAATAACTAGTTTATTGTTATATACTGAAAATGGAAATATTTCGATATTTATGGATGCTTAAAGTAATTCCATCCTCACTTGTAAAGGATTATGATCAAAGGATGATGTAGAATATATTATGCTAGCTTAGAAATGAGATGCAATTATTTATTATTCAAATGTATTAGCTATAGTGAAGTCACATAGAGAATATGTATAGATAAGTGTGATTCTAAGCAACCGAGAAAATGAATGCAAGTTTATCCCAAGGCGGTAATTATAACTAGCCAAGGGATCGACTCCATATAAAAATGTGACGTTCACGGTTAGTAAATGGATAAGGAGAACATGACAAAATGTTGTTCATAGCTAGATAAATGAAATATAGTTATAAACAGAAAGGTGTGTTTTGTGATTGTTATGAAATCGATTGTTCCTAATTTGGATTTATAGGTGAGTTGCATTATGGTTATATTGTGAAGGATCATGATCATGAATTTAAATACATTTCAAGTTTTGGAAGAGTAATTTAAGTCGTATATGTGTAATACATTCATAGTGACAATTGGTGAAGTTCTATTTATACCCTAGAAAACAAATTGTATTGAGACAAGTGCAAATTGTTTAAGTCTTACAAGTTGTTAGTACAAAAAAAATAAAAATAAAAAAAATTTACTCAACCCGAAGCCCTACATTTGGTATCAGAGCAAGGCCGAACTTAGTTCGGACCTAGACAATTCCGCGCGAAACAGTTTATGATGTTTAGTTGACTAATAAATTTTATTTTACATCTGAACAGACTTCGTCATGGATCGAAGAACTCGCCAGGGTAGAGCCGAAAGGGGACGAGGATGAGCTGCACGCCCATCAACCCAAACAACCCCTGAGGATAATCCTCCGGGAGCTGAGGAAACCATTAACCTACCTGCGGATGAGGTCATGACAATGATGAGGAACCACCACAGAATGACGGAAGCTTTGATGACACGACTTGACCGCGAGAACATTGGTTCTCAAGTCACTGCAGTACCGCGGGCGCCACCTCTAGTCAACATACACCGAGAGTTAGAAAAGGTGAAGTTTCTTGAATTTTGGGGTTCCACTGAGGGGACTGCCGCAGAGGCATGGATTGAAAACATGGCCATGTGTTTTTCTTTGAGAGACTACATGTCTAACATGAAGGTACGGATGGCGATACTACAACTGAAGGGGGAAGCCCTTCTTTGGTGGAAGACCTTGCGACCTCAGCTAGGTCTAGAGCTTGAGGAGATATCTTGGGAATTGTTCGATGAACATTTCCGTCAGCATTACCTATCAGACGAATTAATTGAGAGACAGCTGAATGATTTCCATGCTCTAAAGCAAGGACTACGAACAATACAAGAGTACGAAATCCGTTTTATGGAGTTACTAAGGTATGCACCCCATGTTGCCACGGAGAAATTAAAGGTCAATAAGTTCATCTATGGATTAAACCCAGTCATACGGGACAAGGTTCATATTTTGAAACCTTCTACTTTGCACGATGCGGTCCAGAAGGCCCTCATAGTGGAAGAAGAGCTTCCCGGAAAGATGCTGCAGAATAAGAACTTTACGAGTACAGACTGAGGAAGTCAACCTTGGCATGCACCCAAACATCAGTATGGGAATAAGAATTTTGGAAGGAGACCTTTCAACGGAGGGTCTCATAGAGATAACAGAACACCATACCGACCGCCACCACGGAATGATCATGCAAAGCCTTTTGCAAAACCGGCGTAGTTTGGACCAAGAAGAAATGATGCACCTGCCAGAAACAAAACAAGAGGGCCCAAAGCAGGATGTTGGAGGTGTGGGGGACCACACTTCCAAAGCGAATGTCCTCAGCAGGACCGGGGAAACCAAAGAGCCCAAGCACCGCGACAAACTACCGCAGCCGATTTAGGACGAGCGCATCGTATACACGCTGCCGTCAACAACCGCCAAGCTGAACATCAGTCCACCGTCCTCGAGACTACTGGTAAGATACATGGTAATGTATTTTCCTTGCTTATAGACCCTGGAGCTACTGAAAGTTTTATTTCCTTAAAAGTTGTAGAAAATAATAAAATGATGGAAATAAGTCAAGATGATTTCGACACTGTCAAGATGGCATCCGGTAGTGTCCAGAGTGTGGGTCTTAATGTAGAGAACTGTGAAGTCGACCTAGGAGTATGTTCTTATAGAATATCCTTTTATGTTACGGAATTGGGTACACAGGATCTAATCCTGGGGATGGATTGGCTAGAAGCACACTTGGCGGTGATGGATTGCCGAAGTAAGGAACTAACTTTCATCGATGATGAAGGTTACAAGAGGATGTTAATGGGGAAGAAAAAGAAAGTTTCCTTGAGAATGATATCGGCTATGCAGCTGAAGAAGAGCATGAGAAAAGGGTGTCAATTGTATGCGGTGATTGCATTGAATAAGGAAGGAGATAAGGTAGAAGTAATTAATCACCCCTTGTTCTCAGAATTCATGGACGTGTTTCCTGACGCATTACCTGGATTACCACCACAGCGTGAATTGGATTTCACCATAGAACTAAAACCTGGAACCGATCCCATAGCTAGAACTCCTTACCGAATGTCAGTACCATAATTGAAGGAATTGCAAATTCAACAACAAGAGTTGTTAGATTTTGGACTGATCAGACCTAGTGTGTCTCCTTGGGGAGCAACTGTTATTTTTGTAAAGAAGAAGGATGGGTCTTGGCGCTTGTGCATTGACTACCGCCAATTGAACAAGGCGACTGTAAGAAATTAGTATCCCCTACCCAGAATAGACGACTTCTTTGACCAGATGAAGGGTGCGACGGTATTCTAAAAAATCGACCTAAGGTCAGGATACCACCAGTTGAGGATCAAGGATGAAGATATCCCCAAGACAACGTTTAAAACTAGATTTGGACACTATGAATTTGTCGTAGTACCTTTCGGCTTAACAAATGCACCTAGTGTATTTATGAACCTGATGAACGGTGTGTTTCGGAAACACCTTGACAAGTTTGTACAGGTGTTCTTAGACGACATTCTGATTTATTCAAGAACACCAGAAGAACATGAGGAACACTTGAGGATAGTCTTCAAATGTTTAAGAGAAAATCACCTTTATGGAAAATTATCAAAGTGTTCGTTCTTCCAGAAGGAGATTCATTATCTTGGACACATCATATCCGGCGAAGGGATAGCTGTAGATCCAGCCAATATTGAAGCCATTTGGGACTGGCCGACACCCACAAATGTACATGAGGTACGAAGCTTTATGGGGCTTTCCGGGTATTATAGACGTTTTGTGGAAGGCTTCTCTAGAGTAGCAGGACCTATTACTGAATTGCAAAAGAAGAACCATCCTTTCATTTGGACGGAGAAATGTGAAGAGCCCTTTGCTAAATTAAAAGAATTACTGACCACGGCACCAATCTTAAGAGTCCCCGATATGGATAAAGATTTCCTGGTGTGCACGGATGCTTCAAAGGATGGCGTTGGTTGTGTATTGATGCAAGATGGAAGGGTAATTGCGTACACGTCCAAAATACTTAGGCCGCATGAAGAGAACTATGCGACCCATGATATGGAGATGACTGCAGTGATGCATGCTTTGAGGTTATGGAGACACTATCTAGTAGGGAGAAAGTTTGAATTAAAGACTGACCATTGTGAGTTACAACACATCTTCACTCAAAGCGACCTTAATGCAAGACAAAGAAGATGGTCGAAAGTACTCAGTGAATACGACTTCGACATAACTTATGTGAAAGGGACCTTAAACAAAGTGGCTGATGCACTTAGTCGTAGACCTAGGATATTCTCTGTCATACCATTAAAGACCAACTTAAGAGAAAAGATCTTGACACTACAACAGAAGGACACATGGTATAATGAAGTAAAAGCTGAGTTGGAGAATGAACAGATGAGGATACCCAAGTTTGAAGGGTACTCTTTGGACATGGATGGTTTATTATGGTATAACCGTCGCATGTATGTTCCTAATAATGAAGAAATTCGAGGTTTAATACTGTCTGAGGCTCACCGAGCCGTCTATAGAGCACATCCTGGAATAAAAAAGATGTACGCAGATTTGAAACCTTTGTTCTTTTGGCATGGTATGAAGAGGGATGTGGTAAGTTTTGTGGCGAAGTGTATGAAGTGCCAGATGGTAAAGGCGGAACATCGACACCCAGCCAGATTACTGCAACCACATGCAATCCCAGAATCAAAATGGGAGGTTATTTCTATGGATTTTATAGTTGGTTTTCCCTTAACCAACAGGAGACACGACACAATTTTTGTGGTCATTGACACTCTTACCAAGAGTGCGCATTTACTACCGATTAAGAACACGTATCAAGCTCCGGAGATAGCCCGAGTTTTCATTAACGAAGTAGTAAGACTACATGGAATTCCGAAGAAAATTATTTCTGATAGAGGATCAGTATTTACTGGAAGGTTTTGGACAAGCTTTCAAGAAGCTCTTGGTACTCAACTTAACTTTAGCACCGCCTACCACCCTGAAATGAACGGACAAATGGAAAGAGTGAACCAAGTATTGGAGGACATGCTAAGAATGTATGTAATGGATCAACAGAAGAAGTGGGAAGAATATCTACCCTTGGTAGAATTTGCATACAACAACAGTTATCAGAGTTCTATTCAGATGGCTCCATTTGAATTTCTCTATGGGAGACCTTGTAGGACTCCCATAAGTTGGGATATACTAGAGGATAGGACATTACTTGGTCCTGAGGTAATACAAGAGATGGAAGACCAGATGGTCACGATTCGTGCTCGACTAAAGGAAGCACAGGATCGCCAGAAGAGCTATGCGGATGCACACAAGACTGATCGTAACTACGAAATTGGGGATAGGGTATTTCTACGGGTAAAACCACAGAAGAGTTCTATAAAGTTTGGAAAGGGAGCCAAGTTGTCACCTAGGTTTGTAGGACCCTTTAGAATTTCAGAATGGATAGGACCGGTTGCGTATCGTCTTGACTTGCCGTCATCATTAAGTAGAATTCATAATGTTTTTCATATTTCTGTATTGCGCCACTATGTTCCCGATACTTCACATATCATTGACTTAAGCAATGTGCAGATAACGGACGACGGGGCCGTGATGGCCGAACCGATCCAGATTTTAGACCAGCAAACGCGGCAACTTAGGCACCATGTGATTGATCAAGTCAAAGTACAATGGGACAGCTATAGTCCAAGCTCTGCGACTTGGGAGGACGCAACTGAGATGCGTCATAGTTTTCCATTTTTATTTTGAACTTCGGGAAAAATTTCTAAATAAGTAGGGGTGTATGTAGTGCCCCTAGACTTTTGTAGACATTGAGGGCACCTGCTGAGTGACCCGGCCGATTGAAACATTAATTAAATAACCTTTTGGCCTTATTTTTGAGTATGCGTATCTGAACTGTTGATGTAAATAATTGCATATGTTAAATGATTAGCTATGACTATGGAAAATTATGTTGATAGATAATGCTTAACGACTAGCTATACAGTGATTATGTAATTGTCAACGAAATTTATATTTGATTAGATGAATAAGAAGTTTGAATAAATCATAAATGTTTAAACAATACTAGATTTAGAAATCAGATGATGATTATTGAGGACAATGCTACTAATAACTTGTTGTGAGAAGTGTGTGTAGAAACAAGTGAGACGGTTCACCAAACGGACACACCAAGGAACATGAAGGGTTGTAGAGTACGAGTAAATCACACACAGGGGAGCAATGACGATGTCGACTTCCAACAAGAATACCATGCATGAGTAGATAAGCACTAATCCGCTTACTCAAGAGCAATGCGTGAGGGCGTACGAGGTGGGTCACGACGGAGCTGGTCACGTACGAGTTGAGGGGCGCGCAGTGAGAATGGACTCACTCCTCAGCGCCATTAGTCCCTAGATAGCATGTAGACGGAGGATGGATGGTAACGATTCCTAAAATCCCTACAAGAGTTCCCGCAAGTCAAAATGGAAAGATGGTGGCAGAAGGGCCCAACGATGCGGTACCTTGTCGAGAACGGAAAGAATGGACGCAAGGACCCAACGATGCAGTACCATGCCAAGGAATGGAAACCATGGATGACTGGACCCGACGGAGTGGTGCCATGTCAGGGAATTAAAAATTAAGAACTAGGAGCCCAACGGCACGACACCGTGATCCTAGTGAGTTTGATTGTTAAATTTAACTGCATAAAAACTTATGAGAATAACTCTAGATTATTACTTAGCAAATGCATAAAAATAATTTAGGCATTTGCACATGAATAGTTATTTTTGTTGAGCATTTAAAATAATAGAAATCATTATTTAGGAGCAAAATAGAATCCTAAGATTAGACACCTAGTCAACTAAAATCTAGGAGTTAATTAAAATATCTAGGGGACAAACTGGAGCAAACTTAGGGGTGTTGGTGCACTTCCAGAGAAACTGACACTTGGATGGGTGAGTGTTTTAATTAAATAATTAATTAAAAATATTTAACTATGCATGAAGCAACATGTGTCGCATGAGATTTTCCTTTATAAGGAAGGCTTGGGGAATGAGTAAAGGGCCCATAATTTGGACGATTGTCGTAATTTTCGAATGCCTCAAAGACTTGCTGCTATCTAAGGGTTTGGCTAAGAAATCCTGGTGGGAAGGAAAGCCCAAGCTGAATTTCTGAAATACTTGTGTGAACTCTACGGCTTGATTAGCTCGGGGGTTTGGAAGGAAGAAGAGTACTTCCAGAGTGGTTGGGTGGTTTACCGAGGTGTCCGCTGGTGGGTGATTGAGGTCTCCAGCGGTAGCACAGCAAGGATCATCTTCAGCACTACTCAAACTTCTCCAAGCGACCACCAGAGAGGTAACCCTTGTGTTTTGTATGCTTATTTCATGTTGGAAGAATTTTTGTTGATTAATTATTCTATGCCCAATTTATGTTAGAATTGTAAATCTGTGGATTCTAACCTCACGTCTGGCTAGGATATGCTTACTGTAGACGGATTCGCTTAGAAATTAACTTCTGCGTTATGATAGTAATAAAATATAGAATGCAGAAAAGATCTAATGCTCAGAACAACTTAATTCTGTTATTAATATTTTAGCTTTATAAATATCCCTGTCAGTGAATTAGTATTTAGGAAACGATACCCTCTGTTTTCAGTATTTGAAATGAATCGAACAGTATGGATCTGGATAATTTGGGAATGAAATAATGTTGATTTATTTTATATATGTTACTGTATCTTACTTTGATGTATTCAACTATACTTGACAGATCGAATATGTATTTCTATTATAGAGTTCCATCTAAAATTTCTGATCGGTCCTCTACCCAAAGAATCTATTTAATGCTCAGATTGATTGGTAAATAATCTTCCCGAGGTCCATAAAGATTGACCTGTATTTTAATTACATCGCTCATTTCTTCTTTTCGTAGATCGACTCTGTTCGGTGAAAACTCAGAGATATTACCCATGTCAATTCATTCTCAGTCTTCTTAATCATGTAATGGAACTCTGGTATAAAAATCGATTTCAGGATTTGATTTTTGGTTTCATTGATGCATCGTTTCCGGATCTACTACTCAGTGGGATTCAATTCCCCATGTAATGAGAAATCGACCTCAATTATTTTAAATTCTTCTCTGTTGAAATTTATCCCCAATATTTCAATCTACAGTGTGTTATTGATAGTGATTGTGACCATATCTCAGATCCAAACGATTGTATTGAGATCTAATGTCAATGCCCTACTTTTTACAGTCCTTGACATAATTCCTCTCTTTAATGTTGACTTCTGTTCTTGATGCACTGATTGTAAGCGAAGATTCCATCTCAGCAAGGTTTATAAAATTGTCTGAAAACTGTGATAGATATCGGGTTTCCAACGTTTAACTTTTGTTTTAGACTACTGATTTCCAGCGTGGATCCCCTCTCCATAAATGTTGAATTTCTGTCTAGCTATCCTAAATCTTAGCCTAAACCTATTTTCCTTTGGTTTTAGTAAATACTATAGAACTGGATCTTACCCAGAGTTATCTTTATACTTATATCACTCTGCCTCTCGATATGGAGGTTAGCATATAGCGTGGTTCCTCCATATTTTCGTGTTATTTACCTCTTGGACGTTTTGTTCAAGGATTGGGGATTTGACTCCTATTGAGTTTGTTTTAAATATTATGGTGCCTGTTAGAATTCTTTCCACAACATAAATATAATAAATAAATAAATAAACGTTTACATTTCAGTCAGACCTTTGGATCTATTCATTTGTGACCACGAAGTATAATGCATGTCAGGATCTCTGTTCGTTGCATGAACATTAGCGCTGACCTATGCAGTAAGATATATATATATATATAAAATACATATATACATTATCATACAGAAATGTGATATCTGTATCTGTGGATGTTATCAGCAATTCAACCAAATCTGAGGACATAGCATAACTTATGCCCTCCCTGTTTACTTAGGATTATTTACGGAGAACATTAGACTCTTTTTAAATTAATTACATTCTTAAAACTTTTATTTATGAGGAGTTACAGGGAATGCGAATCTTGGATTGAATATGTTAATGTCGTAAACATGTAGTTTAGAAATGGATTGTGATTACGTATTGATCATTTATGTTTATATATATGTTATTGGATGGACAGCCAACGAGTGCGTGATTGGAGGATCACTGTTAGATATTAATAGTATGTGCCACCTGGTAGGCTACGGTACCTTGGTTGTGTAAAACGGCTACTATAGTCAACATTAGATGCTGAGGACGATCATTGAAGATATCAGATATCAGTTATATATATTGGACTGTCCTCCTTATACGCATACCATCACATATTCTTCAACGATTATGAAAATATCTAGTAGCTGCAAATTTTACAACCCACCAATTACATATGATGTGGAATGATATATAACTACCGGCTTATGATTAATCTATAATCACTCTCCATCGCCATGAATAAAAAAAAAATTGAATGCACATAATGAATAACTAGTTTATTGTTATATACTGAAAATGGCAATATTTCGATATTTATGGATGCTTAAAGTAATTCCATCCTCACTTGTAAAGGATTATGATCAAAGGATGATGTAGAATATATTATGCTAGCTTAGAAATGAGATGCAATTATTTATTATTCAAATGTATTAGCTATAGTGAAGTCACATAGAGAATATGTATAGATAAGTGTGATTCTAAGCAACCGAGAAAATGAATGCAAGTTTATCCCTAGGCGGTAATTATAACTAGCCAAGGGATCGACTCCATATAAAAATGTGACGTTCATGGTTAGTAAATGGATAAGGAGAACATGACAAAATGTTGTTCATAGCTAGATAAATGAAATATAGTTATAAACAGAAAGGTGTGTTTTGTGATTGTTATGAAATCGATTGTTCCTAATTTGGATTTATAGGTGAGTTGCATTATGGTTATATTGTGAAGGATCATGATCATGAATTTAAATACATTTCAAGTTTTGGAAGAGTAATTTAAGTCGTATATGTGTAATACATTCATAGTGACAATTGGTGAAGTTCTATTTATACCCTAGAAAACAAATTGTATTGAGACAAGTGCAAATTGTTTTAGTCTTACAAGTTGTTAGTACAAAAAAAAAATAAAAATTACTCAACCCGAAGCCCTACAATTTATTTGTGATTATAATATATAGGCCCTTAATTTTGATTTTCCAAAGTATAGTAATTTATTTTTTCTTGTAGATTATTAGGTGATATTCTTCTACCATCATCAAATACATTACCTTACACATACAAAGATATGTGTACCATTTTGAAAAATATAGGAATGGATTATAACACAATTGATGCATGTCCTAATGATAATATTATATATTATGGACAACATGCATAAAAAATTGACTTCCCTAAATGTGGAATTAGTATATATCGTACTTATCAGGTAACAATTAAGGTGCTCCTCAAAGTTCTTCGTCATATCCCGATAATTCCATGTTTCCAATGATTGTTCATGTGCAAAACATAGCACAATTATTGAACTATCATGCACTGCTAAAAGTGAATATGGTGTCATGCGAATGCCAGGAGATGGTTTTCCATTTAGATACATCAAGGAAATATGGCCCATTTTAAAAGAAGAACCTCACATTGTTATACTTGTTACAACGTAATCTTCCACCTTGTGAGCGTCAACACTCTTTGGCTTGCAGGATCCATTTTACTGACTCAGATCCACTTTATATCCTTCAGACACACTATTTTCCCTATTTTTTCCTCTGTACGCTTGTTGCATCACTACAGTGGGCGTACCCGCGAGTTGCACCACTATAGCCAACGGGTAGCATGTAAAATGGTAAAATTCACTAGTTAATTACTTTTTACTCCCAAAAAGCGGTCATTGGGTGACCTTTGGCCCTCCATTTTCCCCGAAATGCCTCGATGTGTCCTTTCACTTACCTTTGAGAGGACTATATATTGAGCACATATGGCTTATGGATGGGAGGAGAAAGGAGAGCAAGAGAACTCTAGTGGATTTTTACCCTATCTTGAGTCTACACTCATTGATCCTTGTAGTTGTGAACAGGGTATTTTTTAAGGATAATAATATTATACTTAAGTATAGTATTGTAGGCGACTATTTAGGATTGAAAAAACATATATATATATGTGTGTGTGTGTGTGTGTGTGTGTGTAGGCGAATATCAAATATGAAACATACAATTTACTACTGAAATTTGTAAATTTTGGCGAAAATTATGATAAAAAAACATATTTTATGTGTATATAGGCGATATTAGAGACTAAAAATGACTAAATACCGAATTTATTTTTTGAAAAAAACCCCCCAAAATAGCCAATTGGCAAAATTTCACCCCTAAAAATTACCCTGGTTGTGAACCTCTTATGTTCACCTTCCAAACTCCTATCATACTTTGAGTTTGCCATTCCATGGAGGATTGAAGTGGTGGAGGCACAAGTGGAGAGTCCCAGATCTTGGTTCAGATTGGTTGCCGACAAGAGGTCGTATCACATTGTACTTCTTGTTATTTATTAATAGAAATACTCATATTCTCGTCCATTAATGTTGTGAATGTTGCTTATATTACATTGCGTTGCATTTACTTATAATATCACGGACCATTGCTATTGATGATGTTAATGTCATTTATATATTATATGCACTTGTTGTATATTGGCTATCAAGACTAATTTGTAGGTTCAAGTGCACGGATTGAAAGCTCCAATGGGGATCTACATCAAACATTTGGATCGAGGTTGGTTATGTTCTTCATTATCCTAGCATTGTCATTTATATAGCATAGCATTGAGAATTGAGTTAATTTTTGGTAGTCAGTTGTCTGTTGTGGTCCACCCCAAGCCATAGGAATTTTTCTCCAACACAAAAATGGCGACTCCGTTGGGGAGAACATCCATTTTTTGGGATTTTTGAGCATTAGTCCTTATTTAGAGTTGATGTGTGTCGAGTCTCTGTGTCATTGATTGAATGCTAGTATACTCTATAGAAAACATCCTTTTTCTGAGCCATTGGACTCTTTTTCTACTCATTTGATTTTCCCTACTCGCGGGTGAGCTTAGCTTTTCCCACGTCTACCCACCTCTGTCTGCACTATAGCCCATGGGTACCCGCAGGTATTCCTTCGATAGTAGCGTACAACTTCGGGGGTGATTTGTTTATGGCCTTTGGTTGCTGCTGGGTTGATTCTGAGTGTTCCCGAGTCTTCTTTGGCCCTGTTCCTTACTGTTCCAAGCCTTGTTTGTGACCAGGACTCCTCTTTTCTCTTGGTTTTGAGACTCATTGGTTTTTGCCCATTTTTAATTTTTAAGCTCATTCCATTGGCTAAGTCTTACTGTTTAAGATTTGCTAGGTTGTCTGAGTGATTTCCTTTGCATTTCTGTAACTGAATAGTGAGATTTTGCTTGCATTTTTCATTTCATTATATTGAAAAATACAAAAAAATAGTTTTGCATTTTCCTTTTGCTTATAAGTGAAAATACAAAAAAAAAAATTACTTTCATGTACTGCATTTTGCATTGAGTGCTTGCTGCTTTCATTTAGGTTCTGCTTGTGCATTGAAAATATAAAAGAGTTGCATTTTTATTTCAAAACTGTTGGATTGATTTTGCATGTTAGTGGCATTGTTTTTGTTGGATAGATGAGTCTAGAGTTTGACGATTTTGCAGACTATTGAGTCATATACATCACTAGTTTCACGACCATATCCTTTGAGTAACCACAATCATTAAAATTAATGCTTAATATAAAATTGATTACAACGATTTTATTTATAGGGTACACCAACTAGCATAGGTTTAGAGTCTTGGAATAGATCATTTTGAGTAAACAATCCAAGACTACTAGACGAAACTTTATGTGTCTGACTAGGGATTGGTGAAATCCATGGTATACATCGGTGTTCTCAGGAAGCTCTACTCAGATCAGAGTTAAGCACAAGGTCACGGGAGGTTGGTTGTGGAGATATCCCTCCAATACCGGCTGAACGTGGGAGATATTTCGAGGGTTTGTTCGTATCTAGCGACTCTTGGGGGATTTGACCCTCTTGAGTTTCGGGCTTAGCTACCTTGCCCATATGACGGATCCCACCTGTGACTGTCCCCCCGAGCATTGGTTATACTGCGGTGACCATAGTTTCCTTACCTAGGTATCGCATAGGGTACTTGCAGTGGTTATACTATTTGTGTCCTGAGTTAGATAGGGGTTGGACAACACAGTTGTTTGTTTCCAAGGGTTACGTCCCTTTGCACGCAGTGAAGCCTGGGAACCTCTATAACTGATTGTGTTACCTCCAGCTGCAGTTTGGGAGTCTCAAGCCTCTCCCAGGCGAGACATACCAGCTCTAGTGTTGGGAGCTCATTTAGCCACTCTGTTTGTCTGCTCTTGGCTGTAGTTTCTCTAGTTGTGTGCTTTTGATTTACTGTTTTTGATCAATAGTTTTCCATTAGGAGACATTGTGATTTTATATTCTCTCTAGAGATATCATGGCACGGAGTCCTACTCTCCACTGATCCCGTCGGTTGGCCAGTTTAAAATCGGCCGAGCTTTCACGCCGTGTTGCTAAGGGATGTCGGCGGGCTCCCTCCGAGTCTTCGGATTCTTATGAGACATACGTCCTAGACATCATGACTACTGCACACTCTGACATGGGAGAAATCCCTACGACTCCATCTGGTAGAGTCGAGCACACTTCAGACACCCCTACTCCTCGTGAGGCGTGGGGGGGTGATCCACCTGAGACCCAACCTAGTTTGTTTGGTCCGGATCCACCCGATACTAAACCTAGTTTGTTTGGTCTACATCTGCTCGAGGACGACCCGTTCGATCCTTTATTTCCACATAATTATATATACGGGATTCCAGAGTTACATGATGACACAAGTCCTACGATCAACCCTACCACGTTCTCTT
Source organism: Larix kaempferi (assembly GCA_027924585.1). NCBI lineage: Eukaryota > Viridiplantae > Streptophyta > Pinopsida > Pinales > Pinaceae > Larix > Larix kaempferi. The sequence continues at coordinate 7,691,437 of BSBM01000371.1, forward strand.
TTGGTATGCCTAATTACAACACAGTTGATCCTTCCACTGCTTTTGGTAGTCATGCTGGAACTAGTCATCGTGTTAGCAACACTGCACCCACTAGGGGCAATACCCTTTCCGAGGGCACCACATTGTCCACTCACACACATAGTATGGGGACCGGCCACATTCCTCCTAACAATGCGAATGTTGGAAGATGGCCACCTCCTAGGACTACCCAACCTAATAGGAACGTTGTTCGCAACCCGACTCACCATCCACCACCTTATACACATGTCGCTACCCGTCAACCTACGACCACTTTCACAAATGTTAATGCTCCTCCCAACCACGAGGGTGGACATATACCGCATACTTTTACGTCTGTTGCCACTACTAGTAATGCTAATGTAGGAGGTGGGAATATACCTTATCCTCATGGTCACAACGCCACCATTCCCGCTATTAGTAACACCAATATTGGGGATGGGAATACATCTCATACTTATGGTCACCACATGACTGCTCACGCTAATCCTAATGCTTGCGCTGGGGGTGGGAACATACCTTACCATCATGGTCATTACAACATGGTTCCTGCTACGAATAATACGTATATGCCCCATACTTATGGTGGCAACCCTTACTACAACACATTCGGTGCTAGCCACCATTACAACCCACCTCAATATGGTGCTCAAAACACATATATACCTGCTTACTCTCACAAGGGTCAAGTTGGAGCAGGTTATCAACCTTATGGCCATGGTCACGCTTACGGTCAGACAAGTCCATATAATTAGTAGTTTAATGCTCATGGTCAAGCATTTGGTCCTTCTTATCCTTCAGGTTCTTACAATCAACCTTTTATCCGGTGTTTCATGACCCTAGTTGGCCTCTGGTTCCTACCAAGCTTCCTTCAGACATTCCTAAGTTTGAGGGGAAAGGTGGTGAGGATCCGGGTGATCATGTCACAACGTTTCACCTTTGGTGTTCTTCCAACTCGTTGAATCAGGATTCTGTTTGATTGCGACTATTTCAACGCACCCTCACGGGGGAAGCTGCGAAGTGGTATGTTGAGTTTCCTGGGAACACTTCTAGGGGATTCAATGAGATCGCTTTGGTTTTATTAGATCATTTCCAGTTGCCAGTTCGTTATGATACTGGTACTGAAATTTTTTCTACCTTCCGTCAGAATAAGGCCACGCATATTTCTGACCACGTTCAAGAGTGGCGTCGGCGGAAGAGGTTAGTGAAAGCCAACATTCCTCCAGAGTTTCTGTTGGAATGGTTCCTCAAGTCTCTACTCCCATATATTTCCAAGGATGTTTCGATGTCCGGTATTATGACTGAGGAACAAGCCATCTTAAAAGTCTAGCAGTTAGATTTATTATACTCTCAGTCTGGCATTTTATATGACATTATTCCTGACCACCGCGAACACGACATGAGCCCAAGATAGTTCCTGGACCGCATGCCGATGGCATTGTGGAATCCGCAAGTACTCGCCCTGTAGATTTGGTGGCTAATCAAATGAAAAATTTGTCGCTCAACCAGTCTACTCCCGGACAGGTTCACACCTTGTCCACTTCAACCCCATCATCCAATGTACACACTGTGCAAACGAAAAACCCGTCGGGTAACCAACAAGCTGGTGGTAAGAAGAATGGGAGAAATAACCGTAAGGGTGGAAACAAGGGAACAATAATAGCACTCATAATACCCCTCGTAAGGAGAATTCCAACCCTCCTCGAGAAGGTGGAAATGCTGGTGAGGACCGTAAACCTAGGCATATGGTGAAATTTCCTTGTAAGCTTTGTGGGGAAGATCATCTTACTCACTTGTGTCCTCGAATCACAGAAGCATCGAAGCATCTTGCACAGAGTCCAACTGTGTTGAAGGATCCCCTTCCTCATCGTCAAAACATGGCTTTGCATGATCCCACCACTAGTTATGGACCTACTGAGACTACAACGTCTTCTTCCAATACTAATGGTTATGGATGCGTGAATATGGTTCAATTGGAGGTTAGTGTTGCTACTCGTCAACGCGATTATGGTGCACCACAACCTAATATGGGGAGTGAGCCTCCCCATCCTCCTAATAATTCCTTGCATATAGAGAAGCCCTCTATTATGCCGCATATACCGAAAGGTGTTCTTAAGTGCTCTATGCATAATCCTAATGCTCGAGCCACCCATAACTACTCCATTGTAGAATATTTGGGCCAAAATCCGTGTGCCATGTTGGCTCTTGAAGTTTTACGGGCATGTCCTTCTCAAAGGCATGCCCTTTTGAGTGCGTTAGGAGTTCAGGATGGGGGGAATCCCAATGTTATCAAGTTCGACACTACTGATGTTCAACCTCGCTTACCTTACCACGTGGCATTTCAAATCCATGTGGAGTGCCTTAAGAATTTCGTCAAGAGAACGGTGGTTGACGAAGGTGCTTCCGCGTCAGTGATGTTGTTAGCTTGTTGGAAAGCTCTTGGCTCTCCTCCTCTAGTCACGTCTAGGACCATGCTCACTGCATTTGACGGTCGGTCATTTAAGCCACATGGGATTATCCCTTCCCTTGTTGTCCACTTGGGAGGTAAACCTATTCCTATTGAAGTCAAAGTGGTTGATGCGCCCATTGACTACAACCTTTTACTGGGTCGGAATTGGATGTACGCTATGAAAGATGTTGCATCTACTGTATTCAGAATCATTTGCTTTCCACACGAAGGTAGGATTGTGACCATCGATTAGCTTTCCACACGAAGGAAGGATTGTGACCATCGATCAGGAGGAGGATTCGTTAATCCTCCTCCCATAGCATCCACGGGATCAGTAGTCCCACAGGTTACAAATTCTAAGCCAGAAATTGGGAACATGGGTGTCGGATTGTACCCCTCATTGATGGGATCTTATGATTTCCCTTCACACATTTCTTTTATTGGAACCATTTCCGATAATGCGCCTCCTCCATTGAATAATGTACTTTTCCAGACATCATAATTTAGCGATCCATGGGATCCTCCTCTCATGAGTTCCCTGTCTGGAGAAGTTTCGCACATCGGAATGGATATGCCCTTGTCTGCAGCCGAGCTTGCTTCTCAAGATATTCAACAAGCCACTGCAGATCCGGATCTCTCTTCTTCATGGATAGTAGAGGAAGATCCCGTTATGCTGCACACATAAGCAATCAACCCATCTTGTTCACACGAATGCCTTGATGGTACTCTACCTTCGGATGAATATTTTATCGAGTCCATGCATGGTAATGACGAGCCTTAGGAGGATTTCTATCATAGATCTCATTACCTTCCCACCCCCTATCTTATTGAACGAGATGAGCCTATAATACAAACCACCATCCATTTGGATTTGGATCCAGTCACAGTCTCGTCCAGCCCTGGTTTGATGTTTGAGTCTTTGAGCTCTCCTATAGATCTGCAAATCGGTGCTCCTGAAGAGTTTGATTCTATTTCTAGAATTTCCAACTCCCGTGATGATGGATTTGCTTTTGTAGATTCCTTCACATCCTTCAGCTTTGCTCTTCATTTCGAAGATGATCATTTTGATCCCTTAGGTATTGGTACTATGGCACCTTCAGTGGTTAGCTCTACCTACATCTTGTCTGAGGTTAACAATAGTGAAGTTGAAAATGTTTCTACTGCAGTGACTTGTATCAGATTTTCCTTTACGTACGTGTTAGAGATGATCTTGGTACTTATGTTTCTTGGAGACAGGATTCTTAGCTGGACTTATACTTGTTTACTGGTCCTTTTCGACATTTTCTTCGGTCATGGAAGGCATATTCGGAACCTTGCATATAGGTTTAGGCCTCCCCGTTGTTATGATGCATTTGAACCTTTTGCCATCCGAATTCGCAGACACCCCCTGAGTGTCCTTATCTTGCTCGTGTTCCTTGCATTATGCATAGCTTTGTTCCATGTGCTTGGAACTAGTCTCGCATGCCCTTGACACTCGTATGTTCCCATTATGAGCATTCTTCCATCTCTCGTTTGAGCTCGTTAAAAACAATAAGGAGGTCACGAGTTTACTTTTCCGGGCTCGTTAAACCTTTACGGATTTTATAAAGTCTTTTTTAAGCCCCTGTTAGACTTTTTCAAATCAAACAAGATTGCCGAGTATGCTTGTCATTTTAGACTCATTAAAGGATTTGAAGCGTCATCCACTTAGGTATAAGTTTACCCCTTTTCCGGACCTTTTGTGGATTAATTACGAAAAATGTATACTCTAGTCATACGTGATTAGAAGAGTTCTTCTCTCATTATTTTACACTTTTTCGGGTGAGGAGACTAACTTTACGAAAAAGGACTCCCCTTTTATGTTGATTTGTGATTGCATTGCATTATCCTGCTTGTCGCTTGATCCTTGTGCCGACTCCCGCTTACTCACTTATTAGTCATGTTCCTGAGCACTTTACCTTCCGAGCCAAGTAGAACCTTAATTTATCTTTCGTAGCTTGATGACCCTTTACCTTGAGGAAACATTCCCCCGAGTGTCCACATCCTACACATGCTTCCTTGCATTGATCATAGGTATGTTCCACTGCTTGGGACTAGTTTTCTCTCTATCTGACACTCGTTCCCTCAATTGTTGTACTATAAGCAATTTTATTCTTTTTCAAGCTTTTCCAAATATGAAAAAGACCAAAAAATCAAATATTCCAAAAAGCTGGATGGGATTATGGTTACTACTTTTAGTTGGAAGTTGTTGTGTCACCTTTGAACAGAGCATTCATTCCACTCCATCCATTATGAGTCAGAACTATAGTTGGACCTTAGAGCTATACTTGTTTCTCAGTTTACTCCACCGATTGGTTAAGCTTCCAATCATTATGGAGCCCTTTGTGATGCCTCCTGCATCGCACAGTTTATATTGAGTTTATGCTGCCTGAGTCTATCCATCTGCTCATGCTCTTGTTCAAAGGAAGTCCTGAAACCAGAGTCGGCCGCTCCTCAGATCTCTTAACTATTGCATATCGGCCATCCTTATTGAGTCAGTCCGTTTCACTTCAATTCTTCCAAATCTTTCAGCGTAGCTGGTACCTCGTGATGGTTGATGGGGGATGCCTTAATGCCCTCCTTCCAGCGAGTCTCGTTTCATCGACTTCAACCCATTTATTCCAGAACTTGAGGCTTAGAGCTCGGTTGAGTACCTTGAGGCTTGCAGTCATTAGTGGCAGGTTCTCTCGTCATCGACAGTTTTGGGAATACATCAATGTCCCTTGATTGATGGATTCATCTTAGTGTTTGACTTCAACACATCTATTCATACTTTGATGATTGTGCTATGTGCCTTGGTGCCCATTTTCATTATTGGTGGGTTATATCGCGTCTGTTAAAGGTATACATCATTGACTGGTAATCAGACGATGTCACATCAGGTTCGACCTCAACTCCTTTATTCACTTGATGGGACTTGCACCGTCGAAGATTTGTGTAGAAGACCCTAGGCGATAATGGCATTCAGTATGATACTTATGATTATGACTTTACATCTGAGACATCACCTCTCAGATATCAGCAGTTTGTACCTCCAGTTTGCACCAGTTGTTTCCTTTTCAGCAAGAAACCATATCTTACTGTAGAGGGATCATGGATGTGATCACTTATGACATGTATTCACTGTGTACTTCCTATTCATGGCCATTGTATCAGATTGTTGTACTATACTGACATGTACTCATGGATACTATTGTATTATGATGAGTGAGCTACTCCTTCCACTTGTGTCTCCATCACTCCACTTCTGAGATTTATAATGTATTTCGGCCATCGTAGCATCAGTATCTGACCTCACACATTAGGGGGCATCTGTTACAACGTAATCTTCCACCTTGTGAGCATCAACACTCTTTGGCCTGCAGGATCCATTTTACTGACTCAGATCCACTTTATATCCTTTAGACACACTATTTTCCCTATTTTTTCCTCTGTATGCTAGCTGCATCACTACAGTGGGCGTACCCACGAGTTGCACCACTATAGCCCACAGGTAGCATGTAAAATGGTAAAAATCACTAGTTAATTACTTTTTACTCCCAAAAAGCGGTCATTGGGTGACCTTTGGCCCTCCATTTTCCCCGAAACGCCTCGATGTGTCCTTTCACTTACCTTTGAGATGACTATATATTGAGCACATATGGCTTATGGACAGGAGGAGAAAGGAGAGCAAGAGAACTCTATTGGATTTTTGCCCTATCTTGAGTCTACACTCATTGATCCTTGTAGTTGTGAACCCCTTATGTTCACCTTCCAAACTCCTATCATACTTTGAGTTTTCCATTCCATGGAGGATTGAAGTGGTGGAGGCACAAGTGGAGAGACCCAGATCTTGGTTCAGATTGGTTGCCGACAAGAGGTCATATCACCTTGTACTTCTTGTTATTTATTAATAGAAATACTCATATTCTCGTCCATTAATGTTGTGAATGTTGTTTATATTACATTGGGTTGCATTTACTTATAATATCATGGACCATTGCTATTGATGATGTTAATGTCGTTTATATATTATATGCGCTTGTTGTATGTTGGCTGTCAAGACTAATTTGCAGGTTCAAGTGCATGGATTGAAAGCTCCAACGGGGATCTACATCAAATGTTTGGATCGAGGTTGGTTATGTTCTTCATTATCTTAGCATTGTCATTTATATAGCATAGCATTGAGAATTGAGTTAATTTCTGATAGTCAGCTGTCTGTTGTGGTCCACCCCAAGCCATAGGAAGTTTTCTCCAACACAATACTTTTAATGGCAGTTGCTGACATCCATTCATTTGGAGAGCTCATAACCAATTACTCTATTTGGACAAATTTTGTTATAAACAATAACCTTCCTCGTTGAATGACAACAAAAGGGGAGCACGTCATGTTGGAATTAATTGTTCCAGGTACTTATTTTTAAGATTTTTAACAACATAATTCTATGTTAAATTAATTTATATAACTAATATGAATCTATACTATTTTAGAAATTAGATATATTCATTGACAAACTCAAACATGAATACTTGATATTCTAAATCTTGAATAGTTTTGAAATTATTATTCAATACACAAATACTTTAATGTTATTAAATTAAAAATTAAAAATAATAATATTAACAAAGTAATGAAACATTAACAAAGTAATAAAAATCACTAATTAATTGATTAATATAAATTTGCAATCATTTATATATAATTAATTTGATTAATATATATGAATGGTTAATCCAATTTATATAAATTTACTCTTCAATATAAAAAAAAATTGACGACTTAAATGTTAATATGATGAACAAATAGTTGGAAATGAAACATGTGTCTTCCCCTTCATTAATCAATTAGTTATAATATATATTTCACAATAGAAAATAGCTCAAATATTTCATAACATTTAAAAACATGTAAAGGGGAAATGTGCATGATAATTTTAAACACCATCATTATCATTATCACCATCTAACATAAACATACCATCATTATCATTGTCACCATCTAACAAGCATAAAAATAAACACCATCATACCATCATTAACATACAACTAATAAAAATAAGTATGAACATAGCATCATAAACATTACATTACATATTCATCTAACTTATACATCTTATTTAAACATCATCTAACACACATGTGATCTAACAATAACATGTAACAAAACACAAGTTCCATGTTCTAACATAACCATCAGAAACATCTAATGAACATCATCAAACCTGACCTAACATACACAACATGACCACCAACATATAAATAAACATCAACACAATAATCAACATCAACATTTGCAAAATGGAAAATGACGTGTGTGTATATATATATATAACATAAAACTGATGACAAATGTCAAATATACATGTCTAGTCCACCCCCGTAACCATATCATCATCACTATCTGTCAACCCACTAGATGTATCGACACCTCCAACAGTAGAGCCAGAGGCATGATTAGTCCCTCTTCTAGGAAATAAAATAGCATGTAGATAAAAAAAAAAGACATCTCTAGGAATCTATATCATCTCACCTGATCTGAGCAAGGCTCTCCAAAGCTGAGAGGACTAGTGGATGAGGATCATGGGGAGATGTTCGATTTATAGAGGTTGGTCGGTCGGATATGTATAACGTTGGATCAGTTGAAGGAGGGGGAGGTGGAGGAGGAGGAGGAGAAGGTGGAGGAGATGTATGAGATGATAAAGGAGGATCAAGAGGAGGTGGATGTAATGTACCCTGTTAGGAATTTTATCAAAATGACAATTTTTCACTTTTTTCCCTAGTTAGACCTTTGACTAGTTTTGATCTCTAGGTCCCAAATTTGCCCCAAATGATCCCAAATATTATGAGAAGGTATATGAATTATATTAGAACATAAATATGTGTTTCATGGATTCCTTTCGACCTTTAAAATACCTCTGCAAATCCTCTTTCAATTTTGGTCAATGTAGGTAACTTTACTAATGATTTCCCTTTGACTAGTATTGGTCTCTAGGTCTCAAATTGACTCCAAATGCCTTCAAATATTCAAGGAAGGTGTATGAATGATATTAGGACTTGAATATGATGTTCAGGGATTACATATGGACACCAAAATATCTCTGCAAACTCTCTTAAGATTCTGGACCAAGTATGCAATTTTACTAGTAATTTGGGGTTCAAATCCCCCTGGGGTAAGTACTGAAAATGGCTTCCCAAATGCCTCCAAACCCACTCAAATTTATGAAAAGAGGTAGAGAATTTATTAAGGATGTTATTAAGGTCTCATGTGAACCATTAATTTATTATTATATATGTTTCAACCCTCTCCCATTCAACTGCAAAAATCACCAATTCGACCCTTGGGGAAATGGCACTATTTCTTCTCCCAATGCAATTAAACTGAGTAAAAATACTTCAAATGATCAAGTACAGTACATGAAACTTATAAAATACATCCATGTCACTCCATTAATCACAAATGCATCATATAATCATCCATTCATTCGAAATCATCAGCATTACATTGATTCACAACAAGGTAGTGGGGAAATGGCACTGTTCTTTCATTAAAATTGAGATTTATACATTTCTACTTGGAATTTCGACCTGAAACTTTCTGGAGATGAAGAAAAGAGTATTTAATTCATATTAGAATATAAATGGGGCATTAGAATCTCTCCCAAAGAGTACAATAGCTCACCAAAAATGCCCTCCCTCAAGGATCAAGAATATGCCATCAAAACTGGAAATGGTTGAAGGAGTGAGATGCAATAGAAGAAACCATGAGATGCCCTATAGCTTACACCTTCAAATAAAGAATCCATTAAATCTACAAATGAAAGGTATGAATGGCCTTTCCAATTACCAACTTGGATGGGAATCTTTCACCCTCGGAATTGGCTAAGGCAAGAAACTAGTCATCCACTAGCTCTCCCTCTTCACAAATGAAATTGCAAATTCTACAAATGATCAAAAGCTGGTTTAATTCTTTGTTATTGACATTTATAAACTTTTAATGTCCTCCATGGGTCGAATTCCTTCCAAGAGACTCATGCCAACTCAAGTTGGGAAGAGATTCCAAAGAACGCCACTTGTACAACAATTCCTAGTCTCCCACTTCCACCAAATCACATGTGGAAGCATCTTAGCTGCTCTAACACCCTTGAGCGCCTTCTTGGAGTCTATTTTTATCCCTGACATGTCATATATGTCATATGTCAGCCTTCAGGTCCGATTTGTGTCATAGGTGTCATAGCATCTTCATCATTGTTGTCATAGAGCTAGGGAATCTAGCCCAAGTGTCTCACTAGCTCCAAATTGCCTCTTCCTCTTCCATGGGAGTTACTCTTCCTCTATATTTCGACCTTGGATGAGTCATGCAATGAATAATACCTTTTGGAGTCCCCCAAGTATGTTACCATTCACCTTGAATTCGAATTGGTGAGAGAATGATGCCAAGTGTAGTGGGGAAATCTAGCCATATGTGGGTCCCACTTCCTCCATGTGTCTTCATGATGAAATGCCACTTTGATTTTCACTTGTATATATTTATTTATCTCCTTTATTAAATATTTATGCCATTCTAATGTTCAAACATCATTTATTATCCCCATTATTCCAAATTCCAAAGCTTCCACCCCAAACCTAGGAAACTAGTAATTTTCCTCCTTGGCAATTATTTGACCTTTAGCATCAATTTGACAAACTCTAATGAATAGGGCCAATGTGATTAGGACATCGTGACCCAATGCCAAATTTGGGACATGACAAATCCTCCCTTCCCAATATTGCTTGTCCTCAAGCAATTTTAAACATGGGTGTTGAAGAACCTGCTTTCTGTATAATTCTTTGAAGTTGCCATTGACTTACCCAACCTTGAGTCTTTGAGTTTCCATGAAGATTTTAGAGAGGAACCACCATGCTTGCTTCTGCACTACTCTGATAAAAATCACTTTATTAAGTGGGGAAATCCATATCCCATACTGCTTGTTTCCCCAAAAAATTTGAAACCAATGAGATAAAAATTATTCCAGGGTCCCATTGCTTGTATTGCACCCCAATAATTAAGAGTGCTCTCCAACCCACACCATTAGTTAAGAGGATTCCTGGATCCCATTTTCTTGTATGCATCCTTCCAAACATCATGATTACCAAATATATATCATCAAAATACATAACAACATAATGAAAATGTACATCAAGGATATGCTTCATCAAAGAGTCATGAAAGTGCTGATACCTCCAAGCAAGTAGACCACCATTTTCCAAGTGCATACAAGCTTCAAGTGACCAATCAAATTTGCTCCAATGACATAGGTGAGGATCCCATGTCCTATAATGCTGATCCAAAAGGATGTGATATGCATCAAAATATTCAACCATGTATTCTTTCATCCAAGAAGTGAATGAAGAATCTCCACTAAAATCTGAACCAAATAATGAGCAGAAAAAACAAGGAGACTTCAAATGAATCAAAGAAGTCTCACCCATACATCCCTGAATGTGAGAGTCATAAAGATATAAAAAAGTATGTTTCTTGCAACAAAAATGTTCTCCAATCATAAATCTATTCACCCAAGTGTCGGATGAAGTTCCTCCAACATCAAATGAATCAAGTGTTGAGCAAGAAAAACCATAAGTCTTCAAGTGACTCAAATGCATATCATAGGTGCATTTGTGTAGATGTGCATCATCATAAAGTAACAAAGGATGCTGTTGCAAATGTGAATAATAATGTGCTCCAACCATGTCATCATAAAAGTTAAATCTAGGAGTTCCATACTCCTCATGTGGCACCATCAAAAAGAACCCTTTCACCCATACTTCATTGAGACTAATGTTGCAAAACATGGAACTGTAGGATGTAGGATAATGAACTAACTTACCCAAATGATAAAAAAGTGTAGATGTTTCATCATGGGAAGGATCCATTTGGGTAGTATCATGCAGCTCCTTCAAAAGTGTGAAACCTTTGTCATAGATTGGTTCCAATGAAGAGGAATCATGCTCTTCTTTAAAAATTGCATAACCTTCATCAAGAGACAATTCAAGTTCCTCTTCCACCACATCAAGTGTTTGGATATCTTCAAGTTCATCTTCAAACACATTAAGCACATTCAAATTTCCACATTTATCATGATCCACCATGTCATGAGAATCCTCCAAACAATCTACCATTTGACAATCTGAAACATAGGAGGAAAAACAAGTATCTTGCAACTTTTCAAGAAGTTGCTCATTTTGAATTGTGAGCTTATGAATATCCTCATTATTATTCAAGTATGCATCATGTAACAATTCATTAATCTCAAACAAATGGTTTCTATCAAAAAGCAAAGACATGAAATTACCTTTCATGTGGCACATTGCTATTTGAATCTTCTCCATGTCTTCAGTGAAGGATGTTTCCTCCAATGAAGTAGCTCTCCAAGAAGAATTTGACACCAATGCCTGAGTGTCATGGAGAATGCTGAGGGACTCTTGGATCTTCTTTTCATTCATCTTTAAGGACCCTTCAATAAAATGAGGCTCTTGCAAATGAACCTCCTCATCTTCTTCATTTTTGCTTGGACCAACTTCATGAAGCTCAAGTGGTGACGGGGAAGTTGATCTTGGTTCTTCTTCAACTGCTACAAGGTCTTCATTATCATGCTTAATGGAACTTGGGCTTGCAGAAACACTTTCAAAAGTGATCTCTATGTCACCAACATAGAGGTGTGAGCACCCATCAGTAGGTACTCCTTCATAGTTTAAGCATCCATCAGTAGATGCTCTTTGGTTCATGTCTAAGCTAGAAGGTGTCTCGAAATGATCTTCCATATTTTCAATAGAATCTTCTTCATGCTCTTGTGATGTCTCTTCATTTTTCTCTTTCAAGCAAGCTGATGCATTTTTCCCCTTGTTTTCCTTAGGATCAGTATATTTGGAATCTCTTCTTGAATAAATCTCAAAAGCTCTCCTCAAGGAGGACATCATTTCATGCACACATATATGATACTCGCTCCAAGGGTTTTTACAAGAAGGGCATAAACCTTTCTTCACTAACTCCACATCTTCATTTTTGGGCCTATTTTCAAAAACATGTTCAGCATAGTGCTCAAAAGACATGGCATTTTGTGTATTTTTGCTCGAAGCAAGATATTCTTGATATTTTTGATATTGTTGGGGCAAGGTTTTATATTTTTCTCCCCATCTTTGGAACTCGCTCATAGAATTATCCTTGGTTGGTGTGACACACTTATATTCATCAGATATAAATTCATAAGAATAATCTTCATTTCTCTTGAAATTGTATGAAGTGTTGCATGATGGCACCTCTTCCTCGTACCATTCACATTCTGCTTCATATTGCTCATAAGAATTGTACTCATAGTATTCATCATAATAGTAAGACATGGATGCCAATTATTCTTGAATGTATGTGCCTAATCCACAGGTGCAAGGACCATGCTCTGATACCACTGTAATGTCCCTTGTTAGGAATTTTATCAAAATAACAATTTTTCACTTTTTTCCCTAGTTAGACCTTTGACTAGTTTTGATCTCTAGGTCCCAAATTTGCCCCAAATGATCCCAAATATTCTGAGAAGGTATATGAATTATATTAGAACATAAATATGTGTTTCAGGGATTCCTTTGGACCTTTAAAATACCTCTGCAAATCCTCTTTCAATTTTGGTCAATGTAGGTAACTTTACTAGTGATTTCCCTTTGACTAGTATTGGTCTCTAGGTCTCAAATTGACTCCAAATGCCTTCAAATATTCAAGGAAGGTGTATGAATGATATTAGGACTTGAATATGATGTTCAGGGATGAAATATGGACACCAAAATACCTCTGCAAACTCTCTTAAGATTCTGTACCAAGTATGCAATTTTACTAGTAATTTGGGGTTCAAATCCCCCTGGGGTAAGTACTGAAAATGGCTTCCCAAATGCCTCCAAACCCACTCAAATTTATGAAATGAGGTAGGGAATGTATTAAGGATGTTATTAAGGTCTCATGTGCACCATTAATTGATTATTATATATTTTTCAACCCTCTCCCATTCAACTGCAAAAATCACCAATTTGACCCTTGGGGAAATGGCACTATTTCTTCTCCCAATGCAATTAAACTGAGTAAAAATACTTCAAATGCTCAAGTACAGTACATGAAACTTGTAAAATAAATCCATGGAAGTCAATTAATCACAAATGCATCATACAATCATCCATTCATTCGAAATCATCAGCATTACATTGATTCATAACAAGGTAGTGGGGAAATGGCACTGTTCTTTCATTAAAATTGAGATTTATACATTTCTACTTGGAATTTCGACCTGAAACTTTCTGGAGATGAAAAACAGAGTATTTATATCATATTAGAATAGAAATGGGGCATTAGAATCTCCCCCAAAGAGTACAATATCTCACCAAAAACGTCCTCCCTCAAGGATCAAGAATATGCCATCAAAACTGGAAATGGTTGAAGGAGTGAGCTGCAATAGAAGAAACCATGAGCTTCCCTGTAGCTTACACCTGAAAATAAATACTCCATTAAAGCTCCAAATTAAATTTCTGAATGTCCTTTCCAATTACCAACTTGGATGGGAATCTTTCACCCTCGGAATTGGCTAAGGCAAGAAACTAGTCATCCACTAGCTCTCCCTCTTCACAAATGCAATTGCAAATTATACAAATGATCAAAAGCTGGTTTAATCCTTTGTTATTGACATTTATAAACTTCTAATGTCCTCCATGGGTCTAATTCCTTCCAAGAGACTCATGCCAACTCAAGTTGGGAAGAGATTCCAAAGAACGCCGCTTGTACAACAATTCCTAGTCTCCCACTTCCACCAAATCACATGTGGAAGCATGTTAGCTGCCCTAACACCCTTGAGCGCCCTCTTGGAGTCTATTTTTATCCCTGACATGTCATATATGTCATATGTCAGCCTTCAGGTCTGATTTGTGTCATAGGTGTCATAGCATCTTCATCATTGTTGTCATAGAGCTAGGGAATCTAGCCCAAGTGTCTCACTAGCTCCAAATTGCCTCTTCCTCTTCCATGGGAGTTACTCTTCCTCTATATTTAGACCTTGGATGAGTCATACAATGAATAATACCTTTTGGACTCCCCCAAGTATGTTACCATTCACCTTGAATTCGAATTGGTGAGAGAATGATGCCAAGTGTAGTGGGGAAATCTAGCCATATGTGGGTCCCACTTCCTCCATGTGTCTTCATGATGAAATGCCACTTTGATTTTCACTTGTATATATTTATTTATCTCCTTTATTAAATATTTATGCCATTCTAATGTTCAAACATCATTTATTATCCCCATTATTCCAAATCCCAAAGCTTCCACCCCAAACCTAGGAAACTAGTAATTTTCCTCCTTGGCAATTATTTGACCTTTAGCATCAATTTGACAAACTCTAATGAATAGGGCCAATGTGATTAGGACATTGTGACCCAATGCCAAATTTGGGACATGACAGTGGAGGCCGAGGAGGAGGTGAATGAGATGTGGAGGCTATGTCATCAGTTGAAGGAGAAGGTGGAGTAGTAGATGTCGAAGATGATGGAGGAGGGGGTGGAGGTGGAGGAGAAGGCTGATGGTCATCCATCCTAGCATCCAATTAAATGCGTGCACCGATAACATGTTGCATCAACAAACTCATATGAAGAGGAAGAATACTCCATATATTGCAAGCTGATGTTGTCAAAGAATATCGTGCACCCACACAGGCTGAACACCAACATATGCCAACAATGTGGCCAACATGTCTACCACATCCTATCGATACCTATCTTAGGGCCTACGTGGACGGTTGCCAGGATGTCTACCAACCAAATATGGCTCGTCCTAATCCTATGCCTCCTCCATATCCTCATCCTCATGAGAGGGAGGAGGCGACCTGACCTCAACATCAAATGTGCCAATGTATGCAAAATATATAGTACACAATAATAATTAGACAATTTCATTAAAAAATTTAATATTTATAAGATATTTCATTTGCATTAAGTATAGAGAGAATAAAATGAAACTAGAGTAATTTAAACAAAACGATAATATTACCTCTCTCATCAGGTGACTCATCCAGTGTGAAGAATATCTCGGGGCACCCTCTCTAGTCCAAGCCAACATATGGATATGGCGCCATCACTAGTGCATGGTCCTCCTCACTACCCAGCATCTCCAACACATATGAGGTGACCCTAGCTGGGAACTTAGGATGCCCCCTCTTGGGAATCATCTGCTCCCACATGTGCATATGCACCTCAGTCACTGGCCTAGGAGGTAGGCGCTCAAATGATGGCATGGTGGCCAGAAACCTATAAAAAAAAAACAAAAAAGCTCTGAACCAAAAGGGAAGTTTGACCTCCCATCAATGACTACATGACATATATCTAAAGCATAACAAAATTGCCACAAAAATGGAAAACCACCTAATGCATCTAGGTCTCTACACTAAAGAGTCAACATAATACAATAGAGGGAAACTATTGTGTTGCCCATCACTAGTGGAGTGTATCGGCATCGTAAGAAAAAGAGAGAGTCACCTAACCTCCTCTTGACCAAAATCAGAGATTCGAAGCTTCCCACTGCTCACTTGAAAATCAGACGGATGGACGACTGCATCACTGATATATCTCAGAGAGTAATCTAGTTGACTCTTTGTCGCAACACCAACTGGGACATTGGGGAACTGGGGTAAATCCTCCCCTCTCCTATATAGCCCAGTGATGAAATAAATATCCTCCTCAATGGGCTGGAACCACTGACCAACACCAACACAAAATTCCTGCCTATGATGATCCAAACTTTAGATGAACTGGCATAATAATGCAGAGTTACGCTTAAGGGATGTAGCCTCCTAATAGAACTTTAGGAGGCCAACAGTCCTCAAGAGTTCTCTAGTCTGAGCAGTAATGGGGCGAGTGTACAAATACCTCTCCCTCTCTCTAGCCTCCCATTGTTTTACCATGTTGTACTGGTCCAATTGTGCACGCTGCTATTGAGTAGCTTGTTGCCGCTCAGGTCTCTGTTTCACATATTTCATACAATTAAAATAGTATTTAATAGCATCAATAATTTTTTTTCAGCAAAAAACTAAATTGTTACTACCGGTGCGCCTAAATAACATATGTGCACCGCATACGGTGCTTAATTTGTCCAAATTCTTTGCTAACGGTGCACTATAATAATCCTATCGCACTGCTACTATATTTTAATGTCATGTTGCCATTTCATCAGCACGGTGAAGAAGATCGGGGCAATTAATTAATTAGGAGTGTGCATTTAATTTTATCCATAGTTTGCTATCCAATTGGAATAAATATTTATGGTGCACTTAATATTTTATTATTATGTTGAATAAATGGAGAAATTGCTCCACTAGGATGCATTAGTGGATAAGGTTGGAGAAGTGACTTGAGGAAGAAGTCAATTAAAGCACATGAGTCCAAAACTAATGCCAAAAATGAGAAAAGAGGAATATTTCAGGAAAAGCAGGATAAATCAGGAAAGTCTGAAAAGTAGGAAAGTTCATAAAAGAAGGAAAGTAAAAAAAAAAAGAAAAAGAAGGAAAGCCAAAGCAAAGAAAAGCAAAGAAAGTATGTCCACTCATGGGTGACCTATTCTCACAGGTCACCAATCCAAGTAACTTTCTCAATAGGTCAACATGAATTCTATAAAAGAAGGATTCCAACTCCATTTGACAATTTTTGATCACTTAAGAATTTGCTTGAGAGCTCTGAGCTTCTCTAGTGTTGAGAGATGTGCCTCAACAACCTTGGGAGATGTGCCCCAAGTTATTGACAGTTTTCCATTCAACTTCCATAGATTCATGTTGCTGCTAATCATATTTTTATTAGCCATACTTGAATATTATGCAGCCATCACAAGAGTTTCCATCATCCAGAAGTGCTTGAAGAGAAGATAGTGGTAGATCTAGTGGGGAGAAAGCTCCCATCCTTGGAGGAGAAGTCTAGTTCATGTGAGGGATCATTGCACAGCCCATGTGCTATGTTTTTCACCTGTAGCAGCTCATCACTCAGAAATATTAGAGATTATACCCTTCTATCCTTCCTCCAGCCCTTTCTCCTTCCTTGTGGGGGGGGGGGGAACTAGCTCTTGGAGGCCTCCTGTTGCACTGTTGATGCAACTGACTTTAATAATTCTTCCATAATTCTGATTTTGAATTAAAAATAATATGCATATGATATCAGAGGTTAATATATGTTTATGGAATTATATTTGAGTTTATTGGTGGCTTTGGTCCTTCCAGAGATCAAGACTAGTTATTCTAGCTTTGTGAGAATTGTAGTTAATGGAGGAGTCTTAATATTTGAGAGATCTTTATAAAAAATTATTATTCGAACCTATGAGTTAAATTGAGTTGTAACAGATCCATTAAAGTCTTAAAAACAAAGTATTATCTTATTTTAATGAGTTTTCATCATCCAGAATTGAAGACTAGCTCAGTGGGCATTTTTAACTAGCTAGTTTTGGAATATTTTTCTGTATGACTTACCTATGCTGCAAATTAATTATATAATGGTTCTATGAGGTCATAATAACACTAATAAATACCCCCATTCTCTTTTACTGAGTTTTTGGGTGCATTACATCTTGTTTGGAAAAGCCTGGAAATATCCTACCTGTGCAATCCCCAGCAGCGCCCTTGACTAGTTTTGCTTCCAAATCCATATACAACCTACCAAAATATAATGAGATCTGCTCCATTATGTTTTAATGATATTATTTAATGATAATAACCCTTAATTCCATCCAGAACCAATTCCCAGTCTAGTATGCATATGCTGGAAGCCTAGGAAGCCTCAAAGTAGGCAATAGACTTCTTTGTTGTTGAAAAGTGAAAGGCTCCAGTACCTTGTGCATAGGACTCACTGTTCATATCTGACTTGACTTACTACTGCACATTTTACATATAAAATCCAGAACCAAAATTCATCCCTACCATCCTTGATCAGTGAGCCAATACTCCTCACTTACACCCAGCACACCTTAAAGAAAATTATTAAACAATTGCTAGTTAAAATCCTGATCAACTTGGAAGTTGGAGTTAGTATTTTGGCCAATTATTGGATGGAATATTACATTGGTATCAGAGCTCTTTCCTCTACTCCTGTGGAAAGAATACTCTCAATTCAATGAAATTTCAACCATGTCCATGTTCAGTGAAGAAGACTCTTACTCTGATGATGATTTTTATGAACAATATGATGATGACTATGATGAGCAGTATGAAGAATATTGTAGACAGTATGAGGAAGATAATTTCCAAGAATTACCTTCCACAAGCATCTCCCATAAGATCATGATTGGAAAAAGAGACTATGGTTATTCTAATAGCCATATTCGGGGAAAGGTTGCATGTTCCACAGTAAAAGATCAACTTTCTGAGGAAGAGAGAATGAAGAAATTTGAAGCTTCATTGGATTCATTGGTTTCACACTTCATAAGAATTATTGGATCCTCTTCAAGAATATCCTCCAAGAATATTGACCCTAAAACAACCAAGGAGGAAGCTTCATCATTTTGGAAGAAGCAAGACCCAAGAACCAATCATGAGGTTGTTGACAGAATGGAAGAAGGATCCACAGTGGGGGATCAACCTTCAGAGGAGCATGAAGAATGCATAAGTCAACATGATTGTGGCATCCATGAAGTTGAAGAAGCCACAAGCCATTTGGAGGAGGATGACATAGAAGAAGAAGCATCCAAGGACCAATCCAAAGGTGCCAAAGTTATGAATAGTGTGGAAAGAGATTCCACTTCAAGACATTCAGATTTCTTTGTTGGTGATTTCAAGATCACTGCAAAGGAGGGTGATTTGGTTAAGGGTGGTGAGATAGATTTTGGATTAGATCCAAAAGAAGGACATAAATCAGAATCACAGTCACCACTTGAAATCCATAATTAAGAAGAAGAAAATCTCATATAAGTTGGGTGTGATCCAAGGAAGTTGCAGAAGGAGCATGCTGCCATAAATAGACTACCTGATGAGGAGAATTGGGATCAAAGGTATGATTCAAAATATGATTTCTGTATGCCTTTGTTACAACCCCAAATGGCAGCCACTTCCTGTGAGAATATGGGATTAGTTGAGCCCTTAGGTGTTGGGGTTCATGACTTTGAGAAGGCTGAATTGCAAGAACAAGAAGAAGAAGTTCACCTACAAGAACTTCTTTCCTTAACTGGACCATTAAAAATGAACACATTGGGGATCAGGGAGAACATGACACATGGTGAGTTATTAATTTCTTATTTTTATGTGTCATTATGTCAATATGATATGGCAGCCACTTCCAGTGAAAATGTCAGAATGGTTGAGTGCCCTAGTGATGAGGTTCATAATTCTGCTGTAAAAAATGAATGTAGTGTGAAGGATGAAACTTTGAGAGAAGATCTTTTTGGTGCACCAAGGATGAATGAGAACTTAAGTTGCAGCCCAAATTATTTTTTTAAGGGCACAAAAGATGAATATATTGTAGCAGCAACATATGGATCAGATTTCAAAACCTCGAGTGCACTGCATGAAATTGATCTGGTGATGGAAAATGAAGAGGAGGAACATCTGCAAGAACCTCATCTTCTTGCATGGTCATTGAAGATGGATGAATAGAAGATCCAAGAGGCCCTGAAAATTCTCCATGACACTCGTGCTTCAGTGTCAAATTTGTGTTGGGAAGCTGCTTTAATGGAAGACCAATCTTCCTTTGAAGCCATGGAGAATATCCCGAAAGCAATGTCCACAATCAAAGGTAATTTCTCACAGTTTCTTTTAGATAAAAATTACATGTTTGAGCTTGTTAAGTTGTTGCAGGAAGCATCACTGCATGATGAAGAAATTATTTGCATATATGAAGAAGAGAACTACAAGCTCAAAGGTGATTTGTTGGCCACCCAAGATTCTTTGAGATACACTTAAAGTGCCCTCTTAGTATCACAAATGAAGATAGAACAATTCCAACAAGAGTGGAAAGAATTGATAGAATCCTCAATTTTTCCTGAGAGTCATCCCTTTTGGATAAATGACATAAAAAAATCCATGGAGGAACCTCATGAGTGGGTGGACCATGAGGAGCAGTCTATTCGGTACGTGCTTGAAGAATGTGCAGAAACAACGGATGAAAAACAAGCACATGATCTTTTCCAGAATGAACTTGAGAGGTTAATTGAAGAAAGTCCCTCTTCCAAGGAAGAGGAAGATGAGTTCACCATAGATGGTTCAGCCATCAATGGAGAGGATACATCCACAGCTTCAGTGGATGAAATTTTCAGAAGCATGGCTCACCATCCTTCATTCCCCACTTCACATTCAGCCACAAATTTTGGGAGTAAAAAATGGGTAAAAGGATTCTTCCTCTTTAAGTCACATGATGAGCAGGAGGATCCTAAAATTGAGGTCGATGACATGTTCCTTAAACCGCAACAATTGAGGCAGCCCATGCATGTGCGTGTATCCACTTTTGACAAGAAGGCATCATATCTACACTTACCTTCAATGTGTGGGTCAATTGATGGATTTTTGCACCCTTGGATCAATGGCAGAGAGTTGGGCCATTAGATGAAGAGGGGAGCACTTGTTGAGTTCCATAGAGACCATGATACCTCGTTATTTGAGGGAAACATGAATGATTGATTTTGATACAACTTACTCTCTTTTGGAGCAGTATTTTAGGACATGGGATCCTCACCCTTGTCACTTGAGTTTCATGGATAACACACTTGTTCCTTGTGTGCATTGGTCACATGAGAAATTTTCAGTTGGAATGGAAAGACTGGTGGAATTGTGGCCTCACTTTTTGGAGGAATATTTGGGGATGTATAGTCTTTATTTGATTCAGCCCTACATTGGAGAGTTTCATATCTTGATTGAGGGGCCTTCAAATTTTTGGAGTTGCATTGGAAAGGATGATTTTCCAATATGGTGGTATTATGTTTCCATCTTTCCCGACATTTCATATGATGTTGATTTTTTTTTTACTAATTTTTGGGGAGATGCAGCATGAACAGTGGGATCCATGCACTCTTTTACTTAAAATATTTTGTTGGATGGTATTCCGATCGATGGGGATTCCATACAAGCAATGGGATCCTGGCATTATTTGTCCTTGGAGAAATTGTTTGCATGTTGGCATGATGGAGCAAGCCAACCCTCTTTTGCACCAGTTCATCTATGTTGCACTTGGTTTCAGTTTCCCACATAGGGAACACCTCCTTGGATGGACTTATAGTTTACATAGTAGTGGTATATTTGCATTTCTGATATTCTTATGGGATCTTGGCACACTTTCAAATTACTTCACTTGGATAGAAGTAGGCATGTTCAGTTATAGATGTAGTGAATATTTTCTTGGAGAGATGATTATGGCCAGAGTAGTGCAGCAAAAGCATGATGGACCTCTTGGGATATTTTGCTTGAGGACAAGCAATCTTGGGAGGGGAGGATTGTCATGTTCCGATTTCATCAGCACCATGAAGAAGATCGAACCCCATGGATCCTAATGAAAGATGGAATTAATTAATTAATGAAGGGTTAAGATGAGGCAATTAATTAATTAAGAGTGTGCATTTAATTTTATCCATGGTTTTCTATCCACTTGGAATAAATATTTATGGTGCATTTGATATTTTATTATTATGCTGAATAAATGGAGAAAATGATCCACTAGGGTGCATTAGTGGATAAGGTTGGAGGAGTGACTTGAGGAAGAAGTCAAGTAAAGCACATGAGTCCAAAAATGATGACAAAAATGAGAAAAGAGGAATATTTCAGAAAAAGCAGCATAAATCCAGAAAGCATGATAAAACAGGAAAAGTAGGAAAGTTCAGAAAAGAAGGAAAATCAGAAAAAGAGGAAAAAGAAGGAAAGCCAAAGCAAAGCAAGGAAAGTATGTCCACTCATGGGTGACCTATTGTCACAGGTCACCAATCCAAGTAACTTGCTCAACAACTCAACATGAATTCTATAAAAGAAGGATTCCAACTTCATTTGACAACTTTTGATCATTTAAGAATTTGCTTGAGAGCTCTGAGCTTCTCTAGTGTTGAGAGATGTGCCTCAACAACCTTGGGAGATGTGCCCCAAGTTCTTGACAGGTTTCCAGTCTACTTCCATAGGTTCATGTTTCTTCTAATCAGATGTTTATCAGCCATACTTGAATATTATGCAGCCATCAAAAGAGTTTCCATCATCCATAAGTGCTTGAAGAGAAGACAGTGGTAGATCTAGTGGGGAGAAAGCTCCCATCCTTGGAGGGGAATTCCAGTTCATATGAGGGAGCAGTGCATAGCCCATGTGCTCTGTTTTTCACCTGTAGCAGCTCATCACTCATAAATATTAGAGATCGTACTTTTCTACCCTTCCTCCAGCCCTTTCTCCTTCCTTGTGGGGGGGGAACTAGCTCTTGGAGGCCTCCTGTTGCACTGTTGATGCAATTGACTGTAATACATCTTCTATAACTCTGATTTCGACTTAAGAAGAATATTCATATGATATCACAGGTTAATATATGTTTATGGAATTATATTTGATTTTATTGGTGGCTTTGGTCCTTCCAGAGATCAAGACTAGCTATTCTAGATTGATGAGAATTGTAGTTAATGGAGGAGTCTTAATATTTGAGAGATATTTATGAAAAATTACGATTCAAACCTATGAGTTAAATTGATTTGTAACAGATCCATTAAATTCTTAAAAACAAAGCATTATTTTATTTTAATGAGTTTTCATCATCCAGAATTGAAGACTAGCTCAATGGGCACTTTTAACTAGCTAGTTTTCGCATATTTTTCCGTATGAATTACCTATGCTGCGAATTAATGATAGAATGGTTCTATGAGGCAATAATAACACTAATAAAGACCCCCATTCTCTTTTACTTATGTTTTTGGTGCATTATAGCTTGTTTGGAAAATCCTGGAAATCTCCTATTTGTGTAATCCCTAGTAGACCCCTTGACTAGTTTTGCTTCCAACTCCATCTACAGCGTCCCAAAATATTATGAGATCTGCTCCATTTTGTTTTACTGATATTATTTACTGATAATAACCCTTAATGTCATCTAGAACCAATTCATAGTCTAGTATGCATATGCTGGAAGCCCAGGAAGCCTCGAAGTAGGCAACAGACTTCTCTATTGTTGAAAAGTGAAAGGCTCCAGTACCTTGTGCATAGGACTCACTGGTCAGACCTGAATTGACTTACTGTTGCACATTTTACATATAAAATCCAAAACCAAAATTCATCCCTACCATCCTTGATCAGTGAACCAGTACTCCTCACTTACACCCTGCACACCTTAAAGAAAATTATTAAAAAAATGGTAGTTAAAATCCTGATCAACTTGGAGTTGGAGTTAGTATTTTGGCCAATTCTTGGCTGGAATATTACATTTAATATATTTAAAATTGATTAAAATGGTGCACCAAATATTCGACGCACCGGAAAAATTTATAAAATGTACTCAACGGTGCCCCTAAATCAAGTTAGCCCATTGGTGCTTCTAATGACCTAAATGCATCATTAACCATTTTATAGAAATCTAATGACAGTGCGCCCATGTCACATCAGAGCACCAACACCGGTGTACTGACATGGCATGGACACACCATCATTATATTTTTCTAAAATTGTTAAATCAAACGTTGCCGGTGCATTCAGTTCAAGTAAGCGCAACGTTAACGGTGCGTTTACGTCAACCAAACACACCATTTATTAACAATTGTCATTATGGAATTAAAATATCTTTCCAGTGTGCTTATGGAATGTAAGAGAACCGATACCAATGTCGTTACATTCCCTAGGTGCACTGTAGAATTTAATTGTTCGTTTATAAGGTAATGTTAATTGGTATGTTAATTATATTTTAGTGCAACGGCTAACCAGTGCTCTAAAATATTGAACGCACCAATTACCATTTTTACGTTCTAGATGAATTTTAATGTGTACCGATGCGTTTATTCTCGGTGCTCCTATGCCACATTAGAGCATTGGGAACGGTGCAGTGACATGCCCTAGGTGCACCGTATAAATTAATTGTTTTTATAAGGAATTGTTTACCGGTGTGTCTGATAAATTTAAGTGAACCGGATGATCGATGCTCCAAAATATCGAACACACCATTTACAAATTTTATGTTTTTTATATATTTTACGGGGGACTGGTGCATTCGAGCCGTTCGACTCACACCATTTGTGGTGCAGTCTGTAACAATTTACAGGGTGCATCGCAAGACGGTGTGAGCCGAACGGCTTGAACGCACTGCACATAATTTTTAATTTTTTTCCAAAAATTAAAAATAAAAATTAAGGCTTAATTCTAAAAATTAATCCGTTAAAAATTTAAATTATGAAGTAAGAAGCAATTTACCTGCTGAATGGACCATCGGGGTGGCATCCTGGCAATGTATGAAAAATTTGAATTTTGACCAACATTTTCAAAATTCAAACTAGTAGCAGCAACCAATATAGATGAAGAATGTGTCCACGTGGACCACGGATGCTAGGGCGTCCAAGTGGGTAAAGTTTCACACTGGTGCACTTGGGCGAAAACACACTGAATAGTGGTAAAAATGATTTTTACCACGCGGTTTGTTATTTTATTAAACCCTATTCTAGTATGTCTGACAATAAAGCGCACTGGTGCGTAAAATAAACCCAATGCACCAAATAGTAGGTTTTTTTTTTTAAATTAACGGGTTTTGCATTGAATTTTTTATAATAACAATCGGTGCGATTGTTAAATAGAAATGCACAGGTGCATTACTGTTATCTAGCGCATCGTTTACAATATTTGCGGTTAAAAATATATTGATAACACGGTGCGTTATCGTCTATTAAACACACTGGATTGTTTATTGTAAAACGCACTGATGCATGTAGTATCTAGTAACGCACCGATTTGGGGGTATTAAATTAATGCATGTCTTTTAATTAAATTTTTTTGATCGATTTTTTTGTTTGTTTGTCATAGTGCAGACTACAATAAAGTGCATTAGTGATCATATTAACCCTACGCAAAATAAAGTGGGGTTTTTAATAGAATTTTAATGGATTTTGCAATGAATTTATTTATAGTGACAAGCGGTGAGTTTGTTGATTAAACATGCATTGATGCGTTTATGGTTATCTAGCGCACCATTTATTAGATTTCCTATTAAAAAATATATTGATAATGCAGTGTGTTACAATTTATTAAATGCACTAGGGATTTTATAGTATAATGACCTGGTGTGTGTAGTATCTATTAATGCACCGCGAAACGGGTATTAAAATAATACGAGGTTTTTAGTTAATTTTTTTTTTATCTATAGTTTTTAGCTGTGACAGTGTGGAATAATTTCATGTCACACTGGTGTGTTATGTTTAGAAATGCACTGGTGCATTTTGGTAGTAAACTCACTGAAAAAAAATCCGCTAAAACCTCTGCCTGATCGCCTCCTTGAGAAACCTCTGCTATAAACAGATTTTCAGCCTCTTTTTTTAGGGGATTTTGCTATAACCTCATGTAGAGGGCCTTTTCCTTGTAGTGAGTCTTTTACATAACAACTTGGGGTTTTAGTCCTAATTTTTTATTTTGACCAATTTGTCGAAAAATTATGCATACGAATATGTTTGATACATATATTATCACTATTCTTTACCATATTAAAGTCATCATATGTGTATTCTTAAGTTTGTTGATATACTCGACAAAAATCATACAAAACAATGTACAAAGTTAATGATATCCAGATTGGAAACTTCACTTGTGTACAGTAGGCACATGGATCTAGGTATCCTATAAACATTCAATAGGGTATTGTTCTCACAATATATAGCTATCCTACATCCAAATCCATTAACTATAATCATTTAATAGGAGGGTTTGGCTTGCATTTTTATTAATATAGGTGGACATTTCGCAAATACAAGACAACCATGAAGTGTTTTTGCACAACAGAAATGTTTTGAGTATTTTTGAGTTATCTAAGTTGGATATGGTTATTTTTATTAGTTTACACCTTATTGTACTTTTAGTTTTCCAATTTTGGCTAAAAACATTCCTGCTGTGAAAAAACACTACAAGGCTTCCTTGTAACTGTGAAATGCTCCCTTAGTTTAGTAAAATACAAGCCTGAGTTCCATCCTTGGGTATTTTTAAGTGGTTCAACTTATATCATACTATATCTATTATACATATGTGACTTATGCATAATTTATAAGTAACTAGGTCATATTTGAAAACAATGGCTAAAATCTTAATCTTGTTATGTAAAAACAAAGTGTAAATATGTAAAATTTGGCTTAGAAAAATGCCCGCCATAATGTTTATAGAGGAAAATTTTAAAAACTAATACCATATACCTAGATATATATATACTATTGACATAAAACTGCTTCATAATTTTGAAATTATCTTTAAGTTGTCTATAGTATATTTTTCAAAAATGCAATTTTTCTGTTTTGAACTTAATTTGATTGGTTTCAGTATAATGCATGCCTTATTATACTTCTAGTTTCCCAATTTTGACTAAAAAAATTCCTATTGTGAAAAAACACTACAATATTACCTTATAAATGTGAAATGCTCGCTTGGTTCAGTAAACTACAAGCCTGAGTACCATCCTTGGGTATTTTTAAGTGGTTTAGTTGGGGAAGTTACATTTTTTATTCCCATGTCCTTATATAAGTCGACATTTTCTTTTTAAGTCATGAAAAGTATTTTTTTACAGAAAAAATATATTCTCTATTACTGTTGATTATTTGGTTGATTTTGCAGAATAAATCATCAATGGATCCTTCAAATCAGTCATCTCAAGATAATATTCCTCGAAAAAAAATTCGATGCAAGGAAATAGAATCGAATTATGTTACAAATTTGGGACCACATAACATTGCCATTCAATTAACTCCTTATGGGGGTAAAAAGGTCGCTATTCGTGCTTCTTGTCAACAACATCAAGCATTACAGATTAAAACTCTATACCACAAAATAACACTGTAAATTTCCCTCAAACAATAGGAAATCATGCAACAATTGTTGAAAATCGATGTTCTCTATGTAAGCAATATGTGACAAACAATATTGTTGCTCAACAACCTATAAGGAATCCTTTGTATCCAATAACAGTTGAGGGAAATGGTAATGTACAAGATAGAACACTTTACCAAAAAATGAACTATGTTTCATAGAATGTCATCCCAGATGTCCCTTAAAGATCAGATTTTGTTGTTTCTTCCATTACAAATAATTCTTATCAAAGTATAGAATGTTCTCAACAAACTAGGCAATCATTTTATCCAATTACAGTTGAGGAGAATGGTAATGTACAAGATAGAACACTTTACCAGAAAATTAACTTTGTTTCACAGAATTTCCTCCCAGAGGTCCCTCAAAGATCAACTTTTGATGTTACTGCCATTACAAATAACTTTCATCAAAATATAGAAGGCTATATTGCTCAACAACCTAGGCAACCTTTGTCTCCCATTACAATTGAAGGGAATGAATGTGTAGTCCTACCTAGTGGACAACAATTTGAACATGCATCCCTTAAGAATTTGGATACAACTTGTTAACACCCAAAAATTGTTCACTGACTCATCTCCCTAGTCATATAACCCATTTGTCCACTTTTCCTACATTTTTGGCCTCCAAAACCCCAAAAAACCCTCAAATGGTAACCAAATGGGAAAACAATCATTATTTCCCTCCAAAATAAATAAATGCCTTCAAAAAAGGTTAAAAACCCACAAAAAGGATCCAAATCCCAAAAAAAGAAAAGAAAGAGGGGAAAAAAGTCAAAATAAAATAAAAAAAGAGGAAAAACTCCAAAAAACACTGGCCAATACCATTGGTCACCCAAAACCATGGGCCAATACTCCACCACCCAAAATCACTATAAAAAGGTGATGGAGGCTCCCCATTTCACATCCATCAGTCACTCTTCACACCCTTATGCTTCCAAAATTCCTACAACACTCTAGCCTACCCTTTTGAGCTTTTGTGCCCACCTAGTTGAGTCTTGGCCACCTATTGAGAATTTGGAGAAGAGAAAGGAACTCGGGAGACCCAATGTTAAGATTTAATATGCTAAGAAAGAAAATATCAGTATTGCATTTCATTTCACAACAATATCATATACAGGATCACTGAAGAAACAACAAGCACAGCATAAACACAAGAGACATAGATTTATCCTAGGAAACCCTCATGGGGTAGAAAACCTAGCAAAGCTTCCTCAATATAGATAATCAACAAATACAAAGATGTAAACCAAAGACATGAGCTCCTCCTCCTCCATAGCAGACCTCTCTCACACAAGTGCGCCACTCACAAGTGAATGAATGATTGAGATAAGTGAGGAACATCCTCCTGTACTTATACTTGTTCCCCGACTGACTTTTACACAATCTAGGTCGGAACTTAATTACTGGGTTAAACACCCCACTACAATTGACTGGGCCGACCCCTCTAGGGTGGTCTAATAACCCTTTGACCCACATAACACATATAGGACCGACCCCCACTAGGGAAGTCTAATAACCTAAGTTACCACAATCCGACGGAGGAATAAAC
The DNA here is from genome assembly GCA_027924585.1 of Larix kaempferi. Classification (NCBI taxonomy): domain Eukaryota; kingdom Viridiplantae; phylum Streptophyta; class Pinopsida; order Pinales; family Pinaceae; genus Larix; species Larix kaempferi. The sequence goes on from BSBM01000371.1 coordinate 7,720,468, forward strand.
ATCTCCGGATATACAATAAGATCTTCACGAAGGAATGAAACATCTTCGGAATAATAAAGTACAAATATAATATTCTTAGAATTTACAATATCTCAAAACTCCCCCTTAACGAGAAGGATATTATAACAACATCTGCAGGAGAAAGGAGTCATCAACATCGTACATGATACATCTATAAATCATTGGAAGGTTTCTCAACATCATCAGTAACTCAACCAGTTACTGGAACATCTTGAAGATCTTCAATACTGGAACATCAACATATTCAGTACTGAATCTTCATATTCTACAACACTCAAACAGCTACAGCAACATCAACATCATCATCTAGATCCTCACGATCATTAGCTTCGTCATCACACGATCATCAGCATCGTCATCATACGATCATCAACATTGACCAGCATCTAGATCATCTCGATCTACAGCATCTGGATCATCTCGATCTACAACATTTGGATCATCTCGATCTATAACATCTGGGTCATCTCGATCTACAACATACTCTGCAATACACACGATCATATTACAGGATGATCAATCCCGCTCTCTTTAGGACATAGGTCCATGGATTATACAATCCAGATCAAGTTCCAGGATTATCAATCCTTATCACTTTAAGACAGATCTCATGTCTAGGGACAATGCAATCCCGATCAACTTCCAGGAGGATCATTCCTTATCACTTTAAGACAAGTCTCATGTCTAGGGACGATGCAATCCCAATCATGTACCTTTTGAACCGAGGTCCAGGGACGATGCAGTCCTATCACGTACCTTTTGAACCGAGGTCCAGGGATGATGCAGTCCTATCACGTACCTTTTGAACCGAGGTCCAAGGATGATGCAGTCCTATAATTCAATTCTCGAAGACATCTGTCTATGGATCAATTCAAAGGACCTACGTCTGGGGATGATGCAATCCCCATTCTCGAAGACATCTTATATACGGCTCAATTCAAGGGACCATCGTCCGGGGATGATGCAATCCCCATTCTTGAAGACATCTTGTCTATAGCTCAATTCAAGGGACCGAAGTCTGGGGACAATACAATCCCCATTCTCGAAGACATCTTGTCTACAGCTCAATTCAAGGGACTGAAGTCCGGGGACGATACAATCCCCATTCTCGAAGACATATTGTCTACGGCTCAATTTAAGGGACTGAAGTCCGGGGATGATGCAATCCCCATTCTCGAAGACATATTGTCTACGGCTCAATTCAAGGGACCGAAGTCCGGGGACGATACAATCCCCACCTGTCCACCAAGGACTTCATTCTCGAAGACATCTGTCTACGGATCAATTCAAGGGACTGAAGTCCAAGGACGATACAATCCCCATTCTCGAAGACATCTTGTCTACGGCTCAATTTAAGGACCGAAGTCCGAGGATGATGCAATCCCCATTCTCGAAGACATCTTGTCTATGGATCAATTCAAGGGACCTAAGTCTAGGGACGATACAATCCCCACCTGTCCACCAAGGACTTCATTCTCGAAGACATCTGTCTACGAATCAATTCAAGGGACTGAAGTCCGGGGATAATGCAATCCCCACCTGTCCACCAAGGACTTCATTCTAGAATACATCTGTCTACGGATCAATTCAAGGGACTGAAGTCTGGGGATGATACAATCCCCACTTATCCACTAAGGACTTCATTCTCAAAGACATATGTCTACAGATCAATTCAAAGGACCGAAGTCCGGGGACGATACAATCCCCACCTGTCCACTAAGCAATTCATTCTTGGAGACATATGTCTATGGATCCTTTTAGAACATGTGTTCAAGGATGATGCAATCCCTCTTCTTTCTCAGAGACATATGTCTACAGATCCTTTTAGAACATGTGTTCAAGAATGATGCAATCCCCTTGTCAACTTAGACCCTGTCTAAGGACCATCCACCAACCTCTCCGTCGACATTACCAATATAGGTAAATACATGTATACATATCATCAATACAGGTATCCTCATCACCGACTTTACTTTAGATGCAGGAAATCTCATCATCAGTGACTACATCACTCCCCATTTCGAGGAGGGTCCTACCAAGCTTGTCTCGAAAATACTCAAACTTTTACTTGAGGTAGAGGTTTGGTTAGTACATCGGTAAATTGTTCATCGGTGTTTACAAATTCGAGTTTTATAGTTCCTTTCTGCACCATATCTTGTATATAGAAATGTCAGATCTTTATGTGCTTTGACTTATCATGGAACACTGGATTCTCTGCCATCTTGATACAACTCTGTTTGTCACATAGGATCACAGTTGGGTCTATCTCTAAGTCAAACAATCTTGAAGCCATACCGCTTCACAACTAGCAGAGCAAGCAGCCATATATTCCGCTTGTGCTGAGAGCCACACTAGACTGCTTCCTGCTAAACCACGAGATCATGGTTGATCCCAGACAATAACATCCTCTCAATGTGCTCTTCCTATCTGATACAGTTTCTGCCCAATCAACATATGTGTAGCCATCTGAAGTCATGATCTCCAAGATAACATAGATCAAAGGCTATCGTATTCTTTAGGCACATCATCACATGCTTTGCAACTATTAGGTCAACACATCTAGTTTCCACTAGATACCGACTCAAGATGTTTCACAGCAAAGCATATATCTGGCCTGGTATACGTCAGATACATCAATGACCCAATAATCTGTTTGTACAGAGTTACATCCACTAACTCTGAGGAGTCATTAGCTAACAACTTCAAGTCAGAACCCATGAGAGTGGCCATGGCTTCACATTTCAACATATCAATTCTTCTCAAGATTTCCACAGCATACTTTCCCGGGATGAGAAAGATTCCTTCTGAGCCTTGCCATACTAGGAAGTAATGCATCAATCTGAGATCTTTCATTTTCATTTCTGCAGCCATCTTCTTCTTTCTTTTCATGATCTGTTTGTAAAAATAGATCATCCACATACAGCAATAGTATGACAGGTTCATCATTCGTAACGGATCAACCTTACTTTTGATAAAGGCCAATCTTATCAAGAAACTGTCAATTCTTCCTTTGTGACTGAGCATCATTTACACTCTGCATTTGAGTGATCTTCTGCATATCTATCTGTGCCATCTCTCGTCAAATGGGTCTACTGATATGAGCCTTGATATCATTTGAACTCTGTGGTGAGTTCTTTCTTGCATCCATATCATCTGTGTATCGAAACCATATTCAACCTTGTAGCAAAGGTTGAGTTCCACATCACCCATGGTGATCATTAAGCTCATCAATTGACTATCGATCCTGGGTACCCAAACAGAGCTTTCTTCAATTGAATCCTTGATTTGCACTTCTTCTTCAATTACATCATTAAGATAATGGTCTTATCTAGCCACTTGGAGAAAACATCTCATCATGATTCTCTTCCTCTTTCTAAGAGAATCTTCTAGCCACGAGCCTTCTATATTATGTTTGATTGTAAATCTTTTTTGTTGAACATCCATTACTTGTTCGGTGTTCATCATTCTTCATGATCTTTCCTACAAATCAAGATTAAGTACATGATTAGTAATACTTCATAATCATCAAATCATGTTGACATGATAACCTATTATGCATACAAATATGATTTAGATAGTTATGCTACTATCTTGACCAATACTTTGGCACAACACTTTTCCATATCCTGTATGCATACAGTGGCTATCTAGATGCCTTCCATCTCTACCAGAACATACTATCGAGAGTGTGCACAGCTCTCAGCCTGTCAGCAAAGAGGTTTCATTCTAGACAAGCAACAATGGAATGTTTGTCCAACTTACCAATCATATGCATATTTGTAGTATACTGTTCAATGCTATATGATTGTTTACACTCAGCATGATATATTTTAGGAATACAAATATGCATACAACTATTACAAGCAATATCATTTACTTTTTCAAATAACAATTCAAATACTTATCTTTTATGTTTGTGTGGTTGCCTCCCGTTTGATCTTCTATATGTCTTTTGAACATCTATTCATTCTGTACCACTGTGCATGCTCAACTTTGCACTAGTGTCATCCTCATGATCTCATACACAAACATACATTCATTAGTATAATCTTAGTATTATCAAACCATTATAATTCTAAATAATTTGAATATGTATGGTCATGATCACTCAATACATGGGTATACTAAGATCCTAGAACAAAGTAGGATTCTAACTTGACATAGGAAAACATACCTGGATTAGTATACCTGCTTAGTTATGTCTAATTACCTAAACAATATCTTCTTTGTTCTCTTCAATGATTTAGAGATCTTGTGCTAGAACCTTCATAACTCATAGGTTAAGCATAATAGAACAAAGTCATACATACCTCGTAAGTAGAACTTCTATGTGATCAAAGATTATGGAAGAGTCTTTGTATTCATGTTGTCATGGTCATGGAACTTGATTTGTCTTTCGTGATGTACCTGTATCTTGTTAGCAGACAACATCAACCTCATACAACACCACAGTGCATTAGTACAATCATATAGCCCTAATCAATGAATGTCTTCTATCATTCACATACTTTTACTAAGGTGATAAGACAATTCTAACATTAATCAAGATTGTACTAATAAATAATATGAAGACAAACATATTATGAACTTAATCAGATTTCAAGACATACCTGTATCTCCTTAAGTCATACCTGTCGAGACTTCTTGTAGTCTTCTTATGTAAGGCCTTAGCCTCAACTCCCCCTGAAACTGGATCTGGAGCTCGATTAGGGTTTGTTAGAGAAACCCTAAAAATTCAATCTTTGACTTTCACATTTCTGAATGGATGGAAGGATGTGTCTGGCTGAGCTGGTCAAACTTGCATACTTCAATTTTTGAAATCTCCAAAATTTGACCCCTCAAAAATTTCCTTTGAAACTACTGGATCTTCTGGATAGGATCCCGAACTAGGGTTTGATGGAGCCCACCCTTCTGCCTAATCAAAAGGTTCGATCCAAGGCTCTAAAATCTTATTTTTCTGAGGAGCTTCCAGCCGTGGTCACAGACTTCAAAAAATTCCAACTTTTGCTGAAGCCCTAATTTTCCATCTTTCCGATCAAAATCCCAAACTGGGGTTTGATCAAGCCCGGTCTTCTACCCAACCAAAAAATTTGATATTGGTCTCTAAATTTCGATTTTCTTGAGTAGAATTCAGCCGTGGACTCCGATTCCAAAAATTCTAACTTTCTTTGAAACCCTAAATTCCGGAAGCCATGAATGAAGGTACTCCAAAAAATAATTTTGTTTTGACAGAAATATGTACCTGATTGTTTCTGCTATAACTCCGAACTTTTCAATCCATAAGGTCTGAAATTTTTTTTTGTGGTATCCTGACCTGTCATCTTTCCATCTCGACAGGTCTGACCTAAATTGGATTTACTGAGAGAGAGTTATGCCAAGTGTTGCAACGTGACCTGTTTATGGGATAAAACAGGAGAGTGAACTTGTACGTCACGCCACGTGTCACGGGTTCAACTTCGGCATCTGAAAACATTTCCTAATATAGTACAGTCTGTGTAATACATGTCACTTTTTACGAAATTTCATTTGGAGCTTCCTATCCCAAGTTATGACCTTTTTTCCTAGGTCACCTGATTATGACTGAGATCTGGAAGAGGTAGAAACCCTAACTTGTACTGATCATAACTCACAAAGTACAATGAATCTAAGGGTGTCCTTCAGAAAAAAGGTACACGGGGATGTTATCTACAATATGTAAAATTTTCAGATCCTAAACCTTCGCAAAAATGGATTTATAGCGAAATTTCAACGATGACTGGTTTTTGCTATATAAAACCCTAACCTTCAAATTGTCGCTAGTGAAGCAAGTGTCGTAAGTGCCATACATTGCCTTCCTTTAGGTTAGCTCTGATTCCATGTTAAGATTTAATATTCTAAGACAGAAAATATCAGCATTGCATTTCATTTCACAACAATAGCATATACAGGATCACTGAAGAAACAACAAGCACAGCATAAACACAAGAGACACAGATTTATCCTGGGAAACCCTCATGGGGTAGAAAACCCAGCAAAGCTTCCTCAATATAGATAATCAGCAAATACAAAGATGTAAACCAAATACATGATCTCCTCCTCCTCCATAGAATACCTCTCTCACACAAGTGCGCCACTCACAAGTGAATGAATGAGTGAGATAAGTGAGGAACATCCTCCTCTACTTATACTTGTTCCTCGACTGACTTTTACACAAGCTAGGTCGGCCCCAACTTAATTACTGGGTTAAACACCCCACTACAACTGACTGGGTCGACCCCTCTAGGGTGGTCTAATAACCCTTTGACCCACATAACACATATAGGGCCGACCCCCACTAGGGAAGTCTAATAACCCAAGTTACCACAATTTGACGGAGGAATAAACATCTCCGGATATACAATAAGATCTTCACGGAGGAATGAAACATCTCCGGAATAATAAAGTATAAATATAATATTCTTAGAAGTTACAATATATCAACACCCAACATGCTACTCTTCCTACTATTGCAAGAGCCCCCATCACCTCATCTTCTAAGGTAACCATTATTGTAAAGTCTTGTTTGCAACATAATACAAAATATATTTCATGGGTTCCAATTTACTTGTTCTTTTTTACTGTATTAATTAGTTAGATTTATTTTTTGTTGTTATTTGCACTCACACATATCACATATCATTTTTTATACATTGTTGAGATGCTACTAAGGGTTCCATAATCCTTAGTAGGTGCTCTTTAGCATGAGCTAGTGTGAAAACACTAGCTACACAACTAGAAGTCATGAAATAGTTGAAAGGAATACCTTTCATGAAGAAATGGATAGAAATGCACCTACCAAAAATAAAAATAAAAATTCATATTTAGAAGCTTCAATATAAATGCCTGAAGGGTGTTTAGTAGATCAAACTACACATGCTACCAGAAGGTATTCATGAAACTGCTTGAGGACTTCCTTATTGGGTCTTAAGAAGCAGTCTGGATGGTTTAACCACAAAATAAAGGAAGGGAAGAATTTTTTTAATGAAATTGGTAGATGGTTCTCCAGGAAGTCACTTCAAGATGTAAATGAAAATGACATTATTTCTGGAATTGGGTATTTCATGAGCAAAAACTATAGTGAAGAGTCTAAATTTGGCGATGTTCTTGAACACCTAGATGGAGTGTTTGATAAACTTCGATCAATTGTTATGCAAGAGATCCGTAATGATTTTATACCTAGGAATATGGATTCGGTATTTATTGAATCAAGCATGAGCCATGAATCTTTTCAATGTCTGAAGCAGATTGACCGTAATGGTGTATTGAAGGGGGCTAGTCCAACTTCAATTTCCAAGGAAATGAAAAAGTGGAGCAAAGAAGTCGAGGATATTGATATGGGTTGGGAGACAACTGATGGTATCACATATGGAGTTAAAGTGAAGCAATTAAATTCATATGCTTTCTTTATGGTCGAGTCATATGTAAAAAGGACTGGAAGTATAGTCACTGAAGTTTCATTCAAAATTGGTATTGATTCTCGTGTACATTATGATCAAGGTGGGTAGGTATGTGAGATATTATTTGAGTTACTAGAAGATAATGGCTTGATGTCTTATGTAAGCCTTGGAAAATGGGATGGAAAGGAAGAATATAAAGAGGTTTTATCACATGTTGTTGATCCTGTAAATGAGGAGAACTTAATGAAACAATTAAACAGGCTTTCACAAGATGGGATCCTAATGGTAGATGGAAGGGGATTTAGAGTGAATTTGTTTGAGTACCATGATCTAGTGGCCATATGCAGTTTAGTATGCAATAATAATGTTTCTCCAATGGAGAATAATTTTTGCCCTTGGTGCATGTGCCATAAAAAATATATACACATGGTTACAGATGAAATCGAAATCCAAGATGGGGATACTATTCGAAGTATTTCCAAGTGCTATGTAATGTCACCAAAATTGCTCCTAGTAAGCTATACAGATTTATTAAAAGTTTACATTCTTGTTGATATATTTCCATTACTTTCTTAATCTTACTTTGTTTTAAAACATTAGGAGTTGAATCCTGCTTTGGAACAAAGCAAAGGATGGGAAGAAAATCTAGATGAGTGTATTACAGACATTCAACCAACATTATACGATAGACAATTGAATATTATGAAGAATTATCCCATGAATAGATCAAATGATCAAACTGTAGATGCTTTTGTAATTAATTCTTTATTATAAATGAAAATTATTATTATTTAACTAACTTGTACCTAGTGAAACATGTGTTGCCAATTATAGTTGATTACTGGATCAATTTCCAAGCTTGTATATTGTGCTCGCCATGCTGGAATTAGATTTTTTTTGAAGATGTTTTGTTAAATTCAAAGAATTGCATAAGATTACAACAAGGTTCGTCCAACTAGAGGGATTGAGAAAACTAAATTCGTTCAAATTTGGGATGAGATGGAGAAAGTTGGGTTTGCATGTAAGCCTGGGGAACCATACCATCATAAAATCCAAGAGTACAATGATCTTAATTATGGATAATCATATGGATCGACATCAGAAAAGATCCTCATTTGGCATGAGGGAATTTTAAAGGTTTAATAATTATGTTAGCATATCCAATATTTTTCCAATATTTTTAATATGAGTTTTGACTAACAATAAGCGATGATTTTATGATGGCATAAGAGTGAAATTGGCTCTCATTTTTATGCAATTTTAATGGAAAATTAACTAATCATCTACAAGGAAATGTTGTGCTCATATGTTATTGAAGGCCTTCCAGATGAAGAAAAGTATAAAAAGTTGATGATGATGTGGAAGTGTTATAAAGAATTCCACATGTTGCAATTGCAAGGGTGTGTAGGGGATGATAAATATGCATATGAGGAAAGGTACGCCAATTTCTATTAAGTTCATAGTATTGTGAATTTCAACATGATGGTATTATTTTATTCACGATAAAATTTTTGATCCACTATTATTGCAGGATTGGATTCCTTGCCAGTGAGTGGCTTTGGTTGTGTTCGTATTGTTTAGGAGATGATATGGTTCCTTATATGCATGTCCAAGGGGCCCATGCTCTTCAAATGACTATGGTTGTTCATCCTTATACTTTAGGATGGTTAAGGAATGAAGTAATGGAGTGTAAGCATATGGAAATGAAAAATTTGAATAGTAACCAGGGAGGAGGAAGAGGAGTTGCTAAGGAGTATAGAGACACATTTTAACATGAAAAAATGTGTCTTGTAAATGATATGCGATCACGATTTTTCAAGATTTTTATGAGTTCATAAGGTACTTTCCAAAAATTCAAAGAAAGAAGATTCCTTCCTTCGAATATTAGAATTCAACTTTGTGAGGATTATGAAAAGTCAAGAAGTCCACTAAATGACGAGACTACAACACAATTAACATCCTGCTTCCTTAATGCTACACCTTAACAAGTAAAACAACTATTTCAGTCATGGGTAAGACAATCTAAGCAGTCACTGATTGCACCAGGGACAATAGTTTGTATGCAGTAATTTTAAATGGTATCTAATTCTGCTTTCATTTTATAGTGTGAGGGTTCATAATGTGTGTATTTAACTATTAATATGTCCTTGTGACTCAATAATAATCTTCCAAGATTAGGGCCAATAAGAAAATATGGTGACGAGGCTTATTGTGAATCACACTGCTTTGGAAAGCATAAGATAAAACATAATTACAATAAAAATCTAGGTATTTCATCCAAGAGAAAACAGGTAGTGTAGACCGATCAAACACAAGAAATGAATAGGGAATCTCGTGTTGACATACCTACGATGACAACTGAAAATTACAGTGAAATGGGTGTTTCTTCCTCAAGAAATGAAGCAGGGAAAAAAAGTGAAACACAAGAAGTGTATGGAGCAGCTACCATTGATATGCCAATTATGGAGGCTATTGCTCACAATAAAAAGGGTGTTCCATCTTCAATCAATGGTATAGGACAGAGTGGTGAAAAAAAAAATTCAAGGGGCACCACAAGATATCAACAAACTGGTGCCAATGTAACAAGTATGAGACAAGCAAAAAAGAAAAAAGTCATAGATGATTAGAATGCAACATGGTATGAAAAATGGTGAAAGAATCTTATGATGCAATAAGCATTTTTTGTGATCTTTCCATAATGAAAATTTATTCTATTGTGGTTACATTTATGTTACATATGGACAATTCATAGTTTGTTTTTATAACCAGATTTTGGAAATGTGTTACATGTGGATGATTCATACTATGTTTTTATAGCCAGATTTTGGAAATGTAATAAATGTTCGAAGGCATATTAACTATGTAATTTTGTTTTCAGTAACCAAATTACAATTGTTTTCGAAGGGAAAAAAAATTATTATTCACATTAACTGCATCAAAAAAATATACATTCTCGAGAAATACAAATACGTGACACATATATTAAAACTTCAAATGTATTTGCAATGGAAACATATATTATAAGAAAAATGTTATTCGAGAGATCTATGTTGCTTGGGAGGTTTCTGCAAACCTCCTCTTGAGAAGAAGATAAGTGGGTAGACTCTCTCTTTCCTAATTGTATAGAAGTCTCTGGTTCTTCAAAAGTTGCAGCAAATGCATGTAATTTTTCTTCTAGGTCTTTGGCTTTCTTCATATTGTTACACCTAAAATCCTACCATCTAGAGATTCAATGTATACATCCCTAAAGTTTCATTGGCTAAGTCATTAACCTGGAAGAGATACCATTGCATTCATGCTAGGTTTTGAGAGGTTGTCGCAGGCTGCACTCATGCAACCTGCGATGTCGCATCTTGCTCTACTGCAGGGTGCGACGAAGTCAGTTAATGGACAAAAATAGGTCCTTCAAGCCCATTCTCGAAGCCTACTGACATGGATCCTTATCCCTGACCTCTTAGGGGAGCTGGCACTCAGTTTCTAACCTCTTGGAAGGATCCCCTATCTCTCTCCTACCATATCTCAAACTACCCTATCCATGCCCTATCCACTTAGTCCTATATAAGTGAAGCTCTACCCCTCTCCAAAGGGAGGAATTCTATAGTGTCTACATGCTGGTGAAATCATCTTGGAGAGATCTCTAACTCATCCATTGAGAGACTCACACTTCCTTGGGAGGATATGGCAAGTGGCTTGGATGGAGAAGGGCTACTATGTTAAGCTCCAGTTGTAGTCATTCTTTTCTATGTACTTTCCCTATATACAGTAATATAAACGCTTTCCACCAATATTGTTGTGTTGATGATATTGTGTAGTTTACCTTCTTAACTGTTTACTTAGATCTGTTACTATATAGATGTTTTTTACTTGTTTGTCTTGTCCCATGTGTCTTGACAGGTATTGCAGCTGAGATCTGACGACCGTGAGGCATGGAGCAACATCTAGGAGGAAGGACTTCAAGTTTAAGGTAAGACATCTAGTGACCCAATCCTTAACTAGATCTAGGAAAGTGGTTTGTAGTCTGTATTATTTGTTCTAGACTCACATTGAGCTAGGGAGATCCGGCTCGTGTCCGCTCGAGTGGATTTTCCATCAAACAAATTTGGCGACCATACTGGGGACAAGAACATTGCTTTGTAGTTGTCAATTTGAATCTCATTTTCAGTTGATTTCTTATTACAAGCCATATCATTTTGTCATTTCCTTCTTTAGTTGGTTTCACCATCAGATCTTCACTTTGAAGAGTTTGATTTCATTCCTTTGAGTTTGTACTTCTCATTTTCAAACAATTTTTATGCTCATTACTTGGATATTTGGCTCATTTCTGAACTTAGATCTCGCCTGTCGCACCTGGTCAGTGTACCCAGAGCGACACTGTGTTATTTTTTATCTTTGTTCTTTTCCTGTGAGCCTGTCGTCGCAACCCTTCCATTGGTATTCTGCGACATCGTCGCACTCCTCGCATTGGTGAACTGCGATGTCGCACTGTGTACAAGCATAGAGTGCGTCGATCTGCCAAATTTTCCATATAGGCACCCTTTCTCCATTTCTGTTTTGAGTTTGGTTTGTGTGCAGACTCCCTCTATACTATAAGATCCAGTCAGAGATCCTTTTTTTAATTTGTGTGATTGAGTTGTTTGGTTTTATTTGGATTTGTTTTGGTTTCCATCTTGGACAAGTGTAAGATTTGGTAGTGGTGGACACTCTTGTCTCCCCCACCTGCATCCACTCACCCTTGCATTCCCTCCTCTCCTAGCCAGATCTAGTCGAGTGTATTGGATCGATTTCCAGACCTCATTTGCATTCATTTTGTGAGTTTTGCTTGCTTTAGTGCTGCTTGTTACTGATTGATTTTGAGTGTTTGTATGTACTTTCAGTCCATTGAGTGCTCATCTTTTCTTGAGATTTTCTGAGTTATTGGAGTGCTGCAAGTGATCTTTTTGTTTCAAGTATTCATGTTTAAAAGCATTGTTGTTGTCAAATTATTATTTTGATACATCCATTGAAAGATCAAAAGTACTTTATTTCCATCATTTTTCAAGCTCATTTGAAGAATTGTATATGCATTGGAATGTCTCATTTGTAGATATTTTGGAAAAGTTGAAAGAAAATTGCATTGTTTGTCTTTTTCAAGAATTATGAGTTGCTCATTTTCTTGAAAAATTCGAATAGATATCAAGTTTTGCAAAAGTAGTTCCATGCTTGGGAAATTGCATTGTATCTTTTGGTTTTTGTGCTTTTAGGCCATCATAGTGAAAGTGAAAAGCTTGCATACTTTACTTAGAAGCTCTCTCTTTTCATCACTTAGCATCATTTTCATTTTGAAAAGATAAAAGAAAAAGAAAAAAACATGCTTTGATTTGGTTTAGTAGTGTTGTGTCTTTTGTGTTTCGCTGAAAAGGAAAAGAATACTTCATAGTCATTTTTTGGTAGATTTGGGATTGTCTTGCATTACATTGCTTTGGTAAAAATTTTGGAAAGAAAAAGAAAATTTCTCGTTCCCATACATAGAGTTCATTGAAAGAAAAGCATACTTTTTGCATGACGTTAGGGCCTGAATTATGTTTACGATTATGTACTCACCTCATGCATTCACCTAACCATCCAGATAAAATTAACGGTAGAACTAGGGTAAAAATTTTAGTAACTTGTGTGTAAGTTAGAGACATGTTCCGGCGTTGTTAAGCGTGGCAGTTGTCATTATTTTCCAGCACTATATCCTGGGGGTATTGTAGTCTTCCATGTACTTATCAGTATATCGAGCTCTTTCACGTACCCACCAAGTCCCTTTAGTACTTGGCATATATCGAAAGGTATTTCACGTACTCGGTAGCATATAGGAAGGTCTCTTGCCGAATGGTTGTGCATTAGAAAACACCACTACGGATTTGAGCTCCCATGTACCTTGCGTATATCGGGAGACACCCTTAGGATTCCTAAACCCAACTGAGTTAACCTTTTGGCCGTCTTGGCAGAGCAATACACCGAGAACAACACTCGGGGAGATTACTACGCACGTACCATCCAGGTAATTGGGTATTCAGGAAAGGGTACGGTCCCAATCCTCCTTGTCGTGTTTTATTGTTGGACCTTGCAGTATATAGTGATTTGCGAAGCCTTGACAATCCCGTGAGGTTCTAGACCGTTGAATCCACTCTTATAACATAAGTTTTCTTGTGGCCTTAGTTTGTGTAGGGTTTGTCTGGTCTACTTTTATTTCGTTTAGCTTGCCTTAGGAGAAAATTTTTGTTTCAGTCGCTCTGGATGACTTTCCTTAGAGAAGGTCTCGTAGGATTCAGAATTTTCCACCCGAATATCCCCTTAACCAGGAGGTAATTTCGAGGGTAAGAATGGATCCACAAGCCATGGTCGGGTCACATGAAGTGGAAAATGCCACTTTGAATGTTAGAGGACTTTTGTTTCCTCATACTCCTCCAGATTCACCGACCTCTCATCCCCCACAGGGTGAAGAAGCACAAATCCCCACTTCACAAGACTTACCTCTCATTGCACCGGGAGAGCCTAGATCGTTGGAATGGATAAATCAACCCCAGGATGACCCCACAGCAGCTGTTGGTCCTTTAGCAGCTTATTGGACATCTTCTATAGGCCACCCAGTGTCCCATTTTGTCGTTGCATCCCCACCCAGTTGGGCTAGCCCCGATGACCGCTTAACACCTTATTGTGAGCAATTGGCTCGTTTATGTGCTATGGGTGAGGAATTTTGATGTTGAAACTTTCAACGAAGGATCGATGACCAACCACCCCCAAGTCGTGTTTTATCTTTTGAGTCACCAGAATCATCCACACAACATGAGACCACTGCTGAAACTGGTCAACCATCCATTCCTGCACATGCGTCCCCTAGACAGGAGACCAGTTCAGTACCTCTCACAACCCAACTTGTTGAAGGAAAACAGTCCAACACACCTGTAACTACCGCAGTTACGTCACCTGCTCCTCCCCCACCCCAAAATTCGAGGGGAGGATACTCTTTACCCCCTACCTTCTTTACAGGTAGTGGTAATCCTACAGTGAATAATCAACAACCAGTGTTGGGTCAACCTTTACCTAGTGGTTAGAAAGTTGTTGCGGGGGGGAAACCCCCATCTCTTAACCATAATACTGCAGCAGGAGTTCCCATCGGGCCTTCCGCTGGAAATTCCTTACCTCCTGGACCTTCCACTTCGGGACTATCCCATGTTGGGGGGTCGTCCAACGTAATTCAACCTCCATCGAGTCAAGCGTATCCAGGTCATATTAACCTTGTGCCGGGTCAACTTAATCCCGAAAATGCACTCTACGAGGTACCCTACCCCGGAAAGCCTTACACTCTATGGGGACGACAAATTTTTTTACAACATGGACCCCCACTTACGGTCCCTCAAGTCCCTCCACCTCTGTTTGGTCCACCCCCACCTCACATTGGAGGCGGCGAGCCCCCACATAACTCTGGAGGAGGCGGAACTCTACCTTCTAGCAGAGGACCACCTCATTTCGGCCATCATGGCCCACCCCCCTGGTGGAGGTGGTGGAGGACCACCCCCCCTGGAGGTGGTGGTGGGGGAGGACCATCTCATCCCAGTGGTGGCGGAGGAGCACCACCCCCTCTCAGTGGTAGTGGTGGAGGACCTTCTCATCCTAGTGGCGGTGGTGGTGGACCACCACACTACTATGGTGGAGGTGGCGGAGGAGGCTCTTACCCTTTCGGCGGTGGTGGTGGCCCACCACCCCCCTCCCGACGAAGGTGGTGGAGGCCCGTCCTATTCCGGTGGTGGTAGAAGACCACCAACTCCTACCAGTGGAGGCGGTGGCAGCCCATCCTACCCTGGCGGTGGTGGCAGACCCCCACCATTTGGAGGCAGCCCACCCCCTCTCGGTGGAGGAAGCGGTCCCCAACCTTATGGTAATGGGCCACCTTATTATGGTTATGGACCACCTTACTATGGCAGTGGACCTACATTTGGTCTGGGAGGCTCGTACCCCTATGGCCAGTTTCCTCCTGGAACACCCTATGGTCAATCGATACAAGGTCCCATAGGTCCTTACATGCCTTATCCGTACTATCATTACTCGTAGCCTAATCTGCAGCAACCCTTTTTGGCTACTTTGGATCTACCTGACTTGGCTCGCTTCACCATTGACCCCATTTACCACAGAACTAATTGGCCACCCATTTCAGTGAAACTTCCGTCAGATATCCCAAAATTTGATGGTAAGTCGGGTGAGGATCCTAAAAATCATGTCATGACATACCACTTTTAGTGCTTATCCAACTCCCTGATGGATGACTCGATCCGACTTAGATTGTTTCAAAAGACTCTCACTGGTTCGACTTCCAAGTGGTATATTGAACTACCACCCCATTCGTTTCTTGATTTTGGTTCTCTTGCTATGAAATTTTTGACTCATTTCTAGCTGCCTATACGGTACGAAACTGGTACAGAGTTTTTACCTCGCTCCATCAAAATACCGCTACTCATATCTCAAATCATATACACGAGTGGTGGAGGAGACGATGTCTCATTAAGGCTCCTATTCCAGATCAACTCCTAGCAGACTGGTTTACAAAGTCTCTCATTCCTACCATAGCACGAGATGTTTCCATGGGAGGCGATGTCACTGAGGAACAAGCTATCGCTCGTGCCCATTTTCTAGACTTAGTCTATGCTCAATCTGGCACGTTGTTTGACATTCTTCCCGACGTGCCCCACAACACTTACGACCCTGCAAAACCACCCAAGGGACCCCAAGCCGATGGCATCATTGGATCACTTCACACCCAGCCTTCCTCTCAAACTGTTGGTTCGTCGAACCCACAGGGTTCTTCCCCATTGCCAACATAGGCTGGTCAGGGCACCACCAAATCGTCTACTCCTGCTGTCATCGAAGAAGTGAATTTTGTTTCATCAGCTTCACCTCAAAATTCTGGTGGTAAGAAGAAGAACAAAGGGAAACCTAATAAATCTTCCACCCAATAGGACCAAAAGAGCACCCCTGATGATACCAAACATAAGAGGAAGTTGAAGTATCCTTGCCTACTGTGTGGTGATGATCAATTTTCTAAAGAGTGCCCCCATAGAGATGAAGTTCAAAAGTTTCTTAAGGGAAAACCCACACCCACAGTTCTCAACGATCCCTTCCCTGCTCAAAATCAGCAATCGATCACTCACACTTCTTCTTCCCAAGGAGAAGCATCCACCACCACACATGTTCTCATGATGCGTAGCGAGACCATCATTCGTATGACTCTATCCTGGAAAAGGAACCTGTTGGAAGTAATGCTGAAAAATCTTCCACTACAATGCCTGACGTCACCGTACCGACTGCTTCTCTCAACATTGAGAATCCTTCTCTCGAGTCAGTGTTGCGTCCGCTTAAGAGCACGATTAGAAAATCGGTTTTTAATCCTAATGCTCGGGCTGCTCAAAACTACAACATTGTAGAGGACCTAGCACAATCTCCTTGTGCTATGTCGACGCTCGAGGTCTTGCAAAACTGTCTGAATCAGCGCAAGGCTCTCCTCGCTGCCATCGGTGCAGTTGACCTAGATTCATCGAATACTATCATGTTCCAGCTAGAATACTTCAAACTGAGGCTCTCCCATCAATTGGCATTTCAAGTTGCTCCAAACATTGCTGGGAAGATAATCCATTGTACCGTTTTGGATGAAGGAGCCTCTACGTCAGTCATGTCGATCGCATGTTGGAGAGCCATTGGCTCTCCCAAGTTGAACCGTTCTCCTACCACTTTGAGAGCCTTCTATGGACGTGGATTTCAACCTCATGGGCTGTTACAAGCTTTAGCAGTCGAGATGGGGGGGAGACTGCAACCCTTAATGTGGAAGTGGTCGTTGCCCCGTTAGATTATAACATTCTGCTTGGTCGTAATTGGTTTTACGCCATGACTGCGGTCGCATAATCCGTCTTCCGCATAGTACAATTCCCCCATCAAGGCCGAATTGCCATAGTCGACCAACTGGATTTATGCACACCTCACACCACTACTCATCTAGGCGATAACGTTCATTCAATTGGACAATCTTCGCAAAATTATGAGAGTGTGGGGGTCAGACTCCTTAAGGATTCATCCCTTATGGGTGTCTTTCCTACTTCAGATCCCCCAAACCATGTTTCCACGGTGAACATGATCTTCTCGCAGATTTCATCTACCCCTAACTCCACTGATTCATGGCTTGTACCTGATGAAGCCACCACACACCTAATTGGAGATACCATGCCTCTATCACCTGTCGAACTCATGTATGAGGCTATCCAATCAGCACCAGAGGACCACTTAGTTGTGGCCTCCACATCCTGTTCTCTACAACGGACATCATCTGATCCTTTGCTACGGACTTTTCATTCTGACGAGTCCATTATGGAAATCATGAGCGCAGATGATCCTCTGTGGGAAGACCTCCATCATCATTCGTCTCCTTTTCCCTTGTTGGATACTGTGGAGAACAACATTCACACCATCTTGACAACGGATATCTACTCTGGGTCTCAGTCCTCGATACCTACGTGTCAAATGGACTCCGAAGGCAACTTAGCCAACATCGAACCCACCACCTCGATAGACATTTCGGTTACTCCTAGTGTAGTGGAACACATTCATTTAGGCCAGAAGTGTTCCCCTGAAGAAGTTATTGCTTGTACGACCTTATTCAAGCGATTCTGAGATGTGTTCACTTGGACCTACGAGGCGATGCCTGGGATAGACCCCTCCATTGTTTTACATGAGATTAAAACCTATCCCACCAAAAGCTGCGACTGGTGCACCCTCAGAAGATTGCGACAATCAAGGTAGAGATTGAAAAACTCTTGAAGGCCGACTTCATCTATCCTGTCCCATTGACAGAATGGGTCTCGAATGTCGTCCCTATTACCAAAAAGCAGGGGACCATTCGTGTCTGTGTCGACTATTGGGATCTCAACAAAGCTTGTCCCAAGGACAACTACCCGACTCCCTTTATTGACCAAATTATCGAAAATTGTGACGGAAGTGTCATTTTTTCATTTATGGATGGCTTTTCTGGATACAACCAAATTGAGATCCACCTCGCCGACCAACACAAGACTGCATTCATCTGCCCTTGGGGAACGTTTGCGTATCGTAAACTTCCGTTTGGTCTTAAAAACGCTAGTGCTACATTCTAGCATGCCATGTCGTATGCCTTACATGATGTGAAGGAATTTGTGGAACCCTACTTGGATGACCTCCCTGCCCACTCGAAGCAGTGTGAGTTCCACTTAGATCATCTGACGGTTGTTTTCCTCAGATGCAGGCGGTACAACATCCGTTTAAATCCTCATTAGTGTATTTTTTGTGTTGATTTTGGATGCCTCTCAGGGTTTACCGTCTCGAAAGATGCAATCCTCATTGATCCCTTGAATGTGGAAGCCATCGTCTCTCTTCCACCTCCAACTAATATTACGGAACTTCATAGTCTACAAGGATGTGCGACTTATATAAGGCATTTTGTGTGTAATTTCACCCAAAAGACGCAGGTTTATATGAGATTGATGAAAAAAGACGTCCCGTTCATTTAGGATGATCAAGCTCAACAATATTTTGATAGCTTGAAACATGCCATTACGCATGCCCCTGTGCTCCAACCGCCGAATTACTATCGAGATTACATTCTATATCTCGCTGCTTCTGACACCACTATCGCCATGGTTTTGGTGCAGGAAGACCAGAACACCCAAGAACATGTGATATACTATGCCAATAAAGGTTTTATTGACACTGAAACTTGCTGTTCACATGTTGAGAAGCTCGCTCTCGTGGTAGTCATCGCCGTGCAGAAGTTTCGTCATTGCATTTTGCTCTGCACCACCACCATCATTGCTGATTCGAACCCCATGTACCATGTTCTGACTCGTCAGGTGCTTCGGGGCAAGTATTCACGCTAGATTGTGATACTGCAAGAATTTGATCTTCTTTTCGAAAAATCCAAGTCTAAAAAGTCTTTGGTGTTTGCTGAGCTCATCTGCAACCTTCCCCGTACTGATGTAGAGTCTGAGCCCAATGATTCTTTTCCGGATGAGTCATTGTTTCTTATCAGTATGTATGATCTGTGGTATGGAGATATCACATTGTATCTTCAAACCCAACATTTCAACCCTCAATTTTCCCACGATGACTGTCGTCGAATACGCCACCATGCGAAATATTATCTGATTATCAGTGATACTTTGTACCGTCGTTGTATTGATTCTATCCTTCGACGTTGTCTGACTCATAGTGAGGCTGAACACGCTCTGAATAACTGTCACGCTGGGGCATGTGGTGGTCACCTCTCTGGGATGGCTACAGCCCAAAAGATTCTTCACGCTGGATATTACTGGCTATCTATCTTCAAAGATTGCATCGAGGCCGTAAAAAAATGTCCTCCATGTCAACATTTTCATACGAAAAGCGCACTCATCTCGCCCCGTTACACTCGGTTATTTCCAAATGGGGCATCGATTTCATGCATTGTAATCCTACCTCGGTCGGGGGGCATGGTTACATCATTGTAGCTGTGGACTACTTTACAAAGTGGGCTGAGGCAATGCCTACATACATGAACGACGACAAGACCGCTGCACTCTTCATGTTTAACCATGTAATAGCGCAGTTTGGAGTTCCTCAAGCGATAGTTACTGACCATGGTTCTCACTTTATGAACCATATGGTTGACGAGTTGAGCGACAGATTGGGTTTTTTCCATGAAAACTCAACACCGTACTACCCACAATCGAACAGACAGGTTGAGGCCATTAACAAGGTTTTGAAAACTATGGTCCAACGTATGGTGGGTACGCACAAATCCAATTGGCATAACATGCTCTTCTCCGCACTTTGGGATTATTGAACCTCCGTTAAAACTGCCACTGGATTTACTCCCTTCCAACTAGTGTATGGATTGGAGGCGGTCCTTCCTATTGAGTGCGAGATTCCATCCCTCAAGCTCGCCATCGAACTTCTCCCAAACACTACTTCCAAGGAAGAACGCTTCCTCTACCTAGATAATTTCAACGAGAATCATCGAGATGCCGTTCTTGCCAACAAGGCTCATAAGAGATGCATCAAAGCGCAGTACGACAAGTCGGTAGAACCTCGCGCCTATAGCGAAGGAGATTTGGTCCTTACGTATGACCAGAAACATGATAAGCTGGGGGCAGGAAAGTTTGAGTCCATGTGGCATGGACCTTACATAGTGAAATGTGTCTTAGAGAAGGGAGCTTATGAGCTTGAAGACTACAACGAGATATCTTTGGGTGAGCCCCGCAATGGGCTCTACCTAAAGAGGTACTATTCCTGAGTCTTTCATGCATAAGTAATTTTGTATATACTGTACATGGCGTGTGTGTGTTTTTTGTGTGGTGTGACACTTTTATTTCTTGCCTATTTAGGTCTTGTTTCGTTTCTTATACCATGTTCTATCTACGTGTGCAGATGCAACGTGCTATGGATTCGTGGATGATGCCAGCCGGCATACCCATAACCTTGCTTCGGCAACTTGGGTACTGTATTCACCTACCAGTGATCTCATCATCTTAGGGGGAATGTGTCTAGGTTTCGCAACCAACAATGCTGCAGAATATTAAGCAGTCATTGGAACCCTAACTGACGCCATTTCTTTGGGTATGGACCACATTGTCATCCACCTGGATTCTCAACTAGTGGTCTCTCATCTTAACCGATTCTACGCCATCCGCGATCCTACCTTACTCCGTCTCTATCGACGAGTCCGTCTTCTGGAAAGGTCCTTCGAGTCCATTCAGTACCTGCACATTCCACGAGACGTGAACACAGTTGCTGATTCTATTGCCAACTTCATCTTAGATTGGTACATTGCACACACATAAGCATATTCATGAACTATTAAAAGTAGACATAACATGTAAATAACTCATTTTATATAAGAAAACAAATAAACAAGACCACACCATTCATCCATTTTAAAACACATAATGTATAAACCGTCGGAATGTCTGTATATATATATATATATATATCATAAAAAGTAGTGCTGGTACAAAAATATGAAGCCTCTAAGCTCTCAGTACATGTATGGTAACAACATAAGGCCTAGTGCCTGGCCCGCACACCCCTAGGTCTGACAACTCTAGCCTGCTGAGTGTGGAAACAGTCAACTGCTCTCGCAACCTTGCGAAGGAGCGCATTGAAGTGCACAAACGCTCCAACTGTATACACATGCATGGGCTATGGTAACTCATCTACCATCAGCTCTGGGACATCTAACGTCAACCCGCTCAGGTTCACGTAGACTCCATCCATCTCTGCGATGGAAGCATGTATAGCTGGACCCATGACTGCTCCCTCTCCTCTCTCTCTCCTCGCAAGAAGAGAGACTCCCATTGGTCGTACAGGGCCCACATCTGCACACACATGTTGTTAACTCATCAACACTATAACAAAAAAATTATAAATGCACAAAACTAAAAGTACAAGGGTTATTGTTCTTACCTACGTCTCCCCATGCTGCTCCCTTGGGCAGCGGAAAGTTCGGGTCATCTCTGAAGTCCATACTACTATACAGGAAGTCCTCTATCATAAGAAACTAGCCCTCTAGCCAGCTGAAGAACTCGGGACCATATCCAATGATGGGGCCCACACCATGTCGGGCCATCACCTCTATCCATCTAGCCATGTGAGGATCCCTGGGATCCCTGTCATCCAACGGTACTTGTTGGCGCAAGAGGGGAACCCTCTCCAAGAGAAACGAGATCACTATCAATCCGTACCCAAACTGTTTGAGCTCTCCCCACCGACACTTGGTCAGCTGAGCTCGAATGTTTGCGAGGAGTCCCTCGCACCAGTTGACGATCTTCGAAGACATACAGTCCTACGCGTATAACATCTGAGACCGAGTAGCCAAGTGAGGAGCTTGAATCCCTGCTACCCTCGTAATGGTGAAGAGAATGGCACGCAATGGATGCTCACGTACTTCTTTCATGGGAATCTTCCCACTAGAAGCACGAGCGTGAGGAGTACAGTGTTGTGGGATCATGGAATCCGTAGTCCGATCACTTCCCCGTGATCCAGTAAGAAGCACATTGTCCCCCCTTCAGGACAATACAGTCAAGAAGTAGATGTCCTCGACATCTATGGTAAGCACGTGCTCGTCGATCAAAAAATACTGCTAAGCCGCATCCCAACATCTAGGTATATGCTTTAGCAGGGGGATTTGGGCTCTCATGCCCTGGATCTCGAAGAAATTGAGGAGACCAAAGTTCCTCAGTGCCATCACACATAGTGGATCATTTTCAATTTGCATGTCATCTACCTCATGCTCCCGTTCACGTCACTCCAAGACCATTTTGGCTGCTTGTAACCTGCCAAAAGGAGAGTTTAAAACTTGTTAATACTCACTTCAACCACTGAAAGTTCTTTTTTTGGGCAGGGTTTGTGTTTCGGGTTGGACTTTTCCGCCATCGCACCCCATTATTGCAAATAGTGTGACATCGTCGCAGTCCAACTTTGTGATGACTCAATCTCATCGCAGTTCCCGAAAGGGAAAACTGCGATGACCCGAGGATGCAATAGCCCTTCACAAACCAAGCTAAAACCCAAAAAAATGAACCTAAGTAAAAAATGTAAACCACTACAATTATGCTGATGAAGTTTAGAGTTACCTGCTCCGGACGGTGGGTGAAATGGTTGCTCGTATCTCCCTGAATCGACAAGTGAAGTTTTGGCTCCAAATGGAACTTCTCCTCCCAATTTGGAAAATGAATCAATGGTGACTCTATTTGACCCATTTTTCTATTTATAAACAAAAGGAATATTTTTTTTTCAAATATTTGATGCTTTTAGGTCATTTGCTATAGTTTGGGTCGATTTTATCGCATTTGAATGCTTGGTTGGCTATTTGACTTAGTTTTTGAGTGTGCAGGAGCCATTAAGTGTCTTTTCACGCCTTTTTCACATTGGAACGATCATCTCAGGTATGAACACCCCTTGTGTTTTTTTGTCATTATTTTCCATTTATTAGATTGTAGTTATTTTATGATGATGAGCTTACTCTTTGTTCTTTCTCGTGCTCTTGAAACTATGAGAATAAGTTACTGAGTTACGATTTATCTCTTTTCTGGGCTTGTTAAACTCCTATGGAAAAGGAACCCCCCCGGATTCTATCTTTAAGCTCTTTTCAGGCTCTCGAAATACGAAAAGATTGCCAAGCGAACTTGTCGCGTTCACACTTGTTAAAGAATTTGAATGGCCATCTTCGTGGTGATAGTTTACCCCTTTTTCGGACCAGGGGGCACTACTTATGAAAAGGTATACTCCAGCCAATCATGACTGGAAGAGTCCTCTCCCGTGTTGTTTTACCCTTTTTCGGGCGATGAGGCTAACTTTATGAAAAAGGACCGTTGGAGTCTTCTTTAGTTCTTTTCAGACTCTCTAAACATGAAATGATGACTGAGTTTACCTTCTATGGAATCGTTAAATTTTCACATTAAAGGGCCCACCATGGGATGAACCCCTCCTATCCTAGGTTCGGAAAATATTTAGGATTGGACTCATCTATGAGATGAGATATATCGAGCATCTGGTTACCCTCATCAAGCTCGTAAAAAACACGAGAGGAACTCATCGTTCATGATGGAGAAAGAAAAGATTTTATGTTACACCCTTTATTAGTGGTAGTACTTAGTCATTTCTTGAACATGGCACTCATTTGCATTTGCATACTGCAATTGAATCATCCATTTGTCCTCGAGTTTCACCTATTTCCTGAGTATTGTTACTACTTTGAATCATTCAAAGAACGCTTCTGTCATCAGTTGAATTAGGAGTTGGTACCATAACTCGTCAAGTCAATACGGCCAAGGCACGCCATGCCCATGTTCAAGAATACTTTCACTACTCATTATCTGCAGTCAGTACGCCTTCTATCATGTCAGTCTACTCTGAGTCAATCTTGTATATCATTGTACCATCCAATCTGCTCTACACATCCTTTTTTGTGTTTCATGTCGATGATGGGGGATTCATCATGGCCCTCCTTCGACGGATTCATCCTTGTCGACTTCAACTCATCATCCGAGGATTGAATCTAGAAACCAACAAAGTACCTTGGCCCTGCATACCTCAATGGCAGGTTACCTTGATTTCAACATGAGTTTACATCATTGACTCTTGATTGAAATATTTCATCTCGCGTTCGACTTCAACTCATTTATTCACGCTTGATGATCTGTACTGTGATACCTTGGGGATCATTGACATTAATGGTGATTTCCCTCGCACTTGTTAACGGTATACATCAATGACCGGTAATCAAGTGGTTTCTACCATGTTCGACGTCAAGACATTTGTAATCATATGGATAGATTCGTATCATTGCGGGTTCAGATTGAAGACCCTGGGGAGTCATGTTTTACCCAGGTTGCGATGGAGTTTGTATTGAGTCATGTCACATGGATCCACATTTGTATTGGTCATGGCTATGTTATCATCTCATCATGGATCTACACTTGTGTCTAGTAGCCATGATTGTGTTCAGTTGGTCATTACTACCATCGATCTGCAATGTATTGTTCGGAAGCCATGTTGTATGTCATATGAGACAGTGTACTCAGATTCAGTTGTACTGCAGCAGTGTCCTTCATCCGACAAGCCATTGCCATTCTTTCTGTCAAAGCATTTCACCTGTCCAATTTTTCAACAGCTTCATGCTTTGGGGGGCATTCTATTACACCTAAAATCCTACCATCCAGAGATTCAGTGTATACATCCCTGAAGTTTCATTGGCTAAGTCATTAACCTAGAAGAGATACCATTGCATTCATGCTAGGTTTTGAGAGGTTGTCGCAGGCTTCACTCATGCAACCTGGGACATCGCATCTTTCTCTACTGCAGGGTGCGACGAAGTCAGTTAATGGAAAAAAATAGGTCCTTCGAGCCCATTCTCGAAGCCTGCTGACATGGATCCTTACCCCTGACGTCTTGGGGGAGATGGCACTCGGTTCCTAACCTATTGGAAGGATCCCCTATCTCTCTCCTACCATATCTCAACCTACCCTATCCATACCCTATCCACTTAGTCCTATATAAGTGAAGCTCTACCCCTCTCCAAAAAGAGTAAGTCTATAGTGTCTACATGCTAGTGAAATCATCTTGGAGAGATCTCTAACTCATCCATTGAGAGACTCACACTTCCTTGGGAGGATATGGAAATTGGCTTGGATGGAGGAGGGCTACTACGTTAAGCTCTGGTTGTAGTCATTCTTTTCTATGTACTTTCCCTATTTACAGTAATATAATGGCTTTCCACCAATATTGTTGTGTTGATGATATTGTGTAGTTTACCTTCTTAACTGTTTACTTAGATCTGTTACTATATAGATGCTTTTTACTTGTTTGTCTTGTCCCATGTATCTTTACAGGTCTTGCAGCTGAGATCTAACGACTGCAAGGCATGGAGCAACATCTAGGAGGAAGGACTTCAAGTTTAAGGTAAGACATCTAGTGACCCGATCCTTAACTAGATCTAGGAAAGTGGTTTGTAGTCTGTTCTATTTGTTCTATACTCATATTGAGCTAGGGAGATCCGGCTTGCGTCTGATCGAGTGGATTGTCCGTCAAACACATATGAAATTGCGCATTGGATATCTGGTTATTTGCATCATCAATGTACTTCTTCAAACTATCCACATTTTTCTTATAGTTCTCCTTGCTTTCCTTTTGTTCTTTGTCAAACTCAGCCTTTGTATATTTCAGTTCATATTGAACTTGAGCTAATTGTATCCTAAGTTGCTCTGCCCCTGTATCCAACTATTGTGCCCTCAATTCTGCATCATTAGGAGTATGCAAATGTGACACTTGTTGAAGAACATGAATATGCAAAGTGGAAATTTGGGATTTCAGTTCTTTTATCTCATTTTCGCATCCCAAATGTTGTACTTATCTATTCTCCAATATTTTCTGCTTAAGCTATTTAATATCGACATATTCCTGAGCTACCTCCTTCTTCAAGGGTTCCAACATTATTGTTGGGATGAAAATATCACCTCCAATGTTCATTGTTGCAATATCTTCTATCCGGATCTTCTCTCGCATTTTAAATGCGGCATTAAACTTAAGTAAGTGTCGTTTGTCATCTCCACCAGATTCTATTGCTACAATAGCATCCTCCATTGTCTTCTCTCGCATTTTCAATGACCTCTTATATTGTATTAAGGATTGTTGGTGTGCAAGCTTATCATACCTTTCTACATAATCCATGCCTATACTCTTGACCTTATCAATTTCAGATCCTTCACCTCTTTTATCTTTTTTAGCACATACTTTTGCAACAATCCTCTCAATATATTTATCTTTCAACTTTTGATCTTTGTTATGAATCATTTTCTTCATTTTTTCCTCTCTTTTCTTATATTCCTCAATATCATATTGATGTTTCTTGTACTATTCTCTGCAGTTTTGTTCAAACTGAGCCTTTAAACTTTCAATTAATTGTTCTTTGTGGTTCAGTTCATTCATAATTTTTGCTTCCTAACCCACCACAATTTTATAGGTGGTACGTTCAAAACCTCGGGCCGCTTTTTCAGTTCATCTTGAAGTCTCTATATGTCTTCTTCATATATTTTATTCAAAGCCCAATACTTTTAATGTCATTCTCATATTCCTTCTTATTATTATCTATAATTCTATCTACTTCTTTAGACATACCTTCAATAACTGTCTTTTCTTTTTATTGTACATCTTGCCTTTTCTCCAATCTCTACAATTGTTTTCTGTAACATTGCAGTATTTTGTAACAGATCAAGATTTTGCATATCCTTAGTTGCACACAGGTGATCTCTTTATAGATGAAGCCTCCTCCATGGAAGATAATTTTTTGAAATGCAAAATATTATCAAAAAGCGATAAAACAAATCCACCATCAAAAAAATATTTTGGAGCAGTTGAATCAAATATGTTAGAGGAAATTTGTTGAAGTGCCAACTTTAGAGGTGCAACCCTATCAAATTGAATCTCTACACAAGAAGGAATATCATCATCACTAGGCTGTTGTGCATAATCCACAAAATCCTCAAAATCCTACCTCTAATTTTGTGTTGTATCATCATAACTGTGCTCATGTTCGCAATCCACACAACCCTCTAAATATTTCCTTTGATTTTTTGTCATTTCACCTCCATGTAAGCTTGCCAAAATTGAGACATCATTCTCATCTTCACGGTTTTCTAAACCAATGTCACTTCCCATATCTTCTATATATTTCTCCAAAACCTCTTCATGTACTTATGAAGTTGAGGGACCAACAAATTCTTCCACATTGTTCTTTGGAGAATGTCGAGGAACTTCTTGATTTTTTTTTTTCACTTTAGGCCTTCTGATGTATGTTTTTTTACAACTGGTCAATCGTACGGCAGTGGGTCAATATAAGTCAATAATTTTTTGAAGTGTTCCAGGGTAACTGAACTTCACTCTCCTGTTTTTTCTCTCCTACATTGCAAATTTCAATTTCTTATTGCAATAGATGAGGGAAATCTATGGGCATGCCATCAACCCAATGAATGACCAGCTTCATGCATTCTCCTGAAATATCTCACTTTTGGTGATTCAAAATTGTCCCAAGGATAGTATGATCAAGGTTTTGTATAGTCCTGGGGGAACATCTTTGTAATGCACCCAAATCCCTGGTGCTATTTTGGGGAAAAAATAGGGCATGAATATTTTCCTTTGACCACTAACCAAAACTAGGGTTAGTTTTATAACGCAAAAGGAATCATAATTAAAAACATTCACATCTATATTTTGTCTTTTCTACTTATTATCATAAGATTTTGTGAGTCTCTAACCCGACTATAAAAGCATGATATTCTCATTTATAATACCAACGTTCACTTATACATGATGTAAAATATTATAGTCAACTTACAGATCCAACTCTTAGGGAATATAAAAGTGACATCCACATACGTTTATCAATCATGAAGATTTCTCATGTACTTATGTATAAATGCTTGAAATCAATTTACCATTCCTATTTACCATGCCAAGGCTTACTAATAATAACATATAATCAACATAACACTTATTAGCCCGTACCAATTACTCATCATACAAAAACATCTATATAAAAAAATATACCATTTAAACCACAAGTCAATTATATGACGACATAGACTCATAGTGTTTGTTATCACTCAATATTTCAACATAACATTAACCATCTTAAGGTACTACATTTTAGATGTGTATTTCTTCTACATAGATTCACAAAAATCATAACGCATACCATGTCTCCATGTCAATGCCTCATTCACCCACATGTACTTATATGTCTTGTATCAATTATCCCACATTATCGTTGTGTCAAATTACGATGCCATCATAAGTAAAAACTATTATTTCACCCACCTATCATAACATCAATACATAGGAGTACAATCAACGAACAAAGGTAATCCATGACAATATTTTATTTTATGAACATGACATCTTTTTAAACCATGCCACAATGAAAAATAATACTTATCTAAGGAAATAGACTAAGGTGACTGAAGGCTTTACTGCAACTTTCCTCCCAACCATTTGACACTATGTCCGGTGTATATTTATGCCACTGAGAGGCCACCCCCGAGCTGGAAAGGAATCCACTAGGGTAAATATTTATACTCTCAAGACCAAGTTTAAAATTTATTCCATACATTAACTTCTCGTTTAGATTTCTCAACGGCATAAGGGCTTAAGCCATCCCTCCTTCACTTACACCCAATAAGTATATTTAAGACTTTAGTCTAAGGTAACATGCATTCTAGATTTGTACATAAATGTGGAGGTTATATTTTTCTCACTACTATTTTAGTAAATGCCAACATCCTTGTAATACACACACACACACACACACACACACACACACACACACACACACACACACACACACATATATTTATATATATGTATATATATATATATATATATATAGATATATAGGATATGTTATAATGTTTTCATACCATAGGTTAGCAAGGAGGTAGGTCCTTTATATATATATATATGTGTGTGTGTGTGTGTGTGTGTGTGTGTGTGTGTGTGTATGTAGATATATATGTATATATATATATATATATATATATATATATATATATATATATATATATATATATATATATATATATATATATATATATATATACTACCCTAGCACTACCATTTCCAAGCCAAGGACAAGGACCTACCTCCTTTCTAACCTATGGTATGAAAACATTATAACATATCCTTCGATTATCTAAGTAAAAGGAATCGCTTATCTCATAAGGGATTACTATCCAACCAACTCAGATTTATATAACCGGGAAAAACTGCAACTCAAATCTGTATATATATATATATATGTATATCTTTTGAAAGGAAAATATCCACCACTCTAAATAAAGAGTGATCATAAACTGCCCAAAACGAGCTATTCTTTCATATTCAAAAAGTTTACATCATCTTACAAAAATTATGTCCAACTCGGATCAGAAAGCTTCAAAAAAGACTGTTCAATACTGAAATACAATATCTTGAGGCAAATCCCAGGAGTACATCTTCTTTACACAACAAAAACTCCCTCACACTTAAGGGCTTGTCTTCCACTTATGGGAGATTAAGCTGGAATTCCACCCTAATCTCTCTTGGTGGAATTAGCAGGGAATTTTTTGAAAGTAGATCAGCCTCAGCATTGAGCTCTCGGTAGACATGTCTGAAGGTGATGGAGCTTAAGTAGGAGATAAGGCTTTGTATTGAGTTAACAGTGACTGCAAATGAGGAGCTTTGATCTATAGCTTGTGATTTGCCCAATCTATAACCATTTTGGAATCATCGAAAACTTGGAGGGTCGAAATATGATGCCTTAGAGTGGTCAACAGCACAACCCATAATTTTGTTAGTTCAACCTTGCTATTAGTACCGTGCCCAGTGCCATAAAGGATGTTTATTTTGTTGTGATCATTTATATAAATAACCCCTCTTGAGCCTCCTAACTGTGGATTACCCTGGCTTTCCCCGTTGAAATAGGCCCAGGGGGGGTTATTATCAATGTTAGGATGGATCAATACTCTCTGCTTTTTCTCTGTCTCTTCTTGTTTATGTTCTTTTTTCCACTGCACGATTATGGCCGCAGTAATGTCTGATGGGATTTTGTTTTCAAGAAATATGACAGAATTCCTTTCCCACTAGATGTCGTAAAGGAAAAAGGAAGGGAAGGCATTGAAGGTGTGTACCAAAGGATTCTTCCACGAGTTGTGGCAGCAAATTTCCAGAGACGGATCCATAGGGACTTCAACATCCACGAGATTCTTGGTGGCATCCTTCCAGACCGTTTCTGCATAGACACATGATGAGAATAAGTGGTATGATGTTTCAACAGAGTCATGACATAGAGAGAAACGGCTTAGGCCATTCCATCCTCCTTTAACTAGATTGCCCCAAGTAAGTAGCTTGTTACTCAGGACAAGCCACAGAATGATATTATCTTTCAAAGTGCCCCCCGTTTTCCATATCACTGACCACCACCAATTTTTCTCACCACTGAACTGATTTTTGTTATATGCTTCATAGCCGAGCTTGGCTGTGTATTTTCCATCTAGACCATTCAAAGTCCAAACAAGTTTATCTTCAGATTCATCAAGCAATACAACAAAATTCAGCCTTAAGAGAGTTACAAAATTAGACCATTCTGTAGCTTCTTCATTTTCAAGTCCTAGTTCATCCACTGAAATCCAATAGTCAACTAGAGAGTCATTCACCTTTGCATCTGCTAACATTAAGATATTGGATCTTTTGAGCTTCTGAATTAGTCCTTTTGACAAACGAAAACTGTCTCCCGCTCCAACCCATGGGTCTGAGCCAATACGAATCTGCTTTTCGCTACCTATTCTCCAAGCAATCTAATTTCCGATTAAAGGAAAGGATAAAACCAAATTTTTCCATCCAACTAATCCTCCTTTGAAATATTTGTCTCTACTTCTAAACCAGTCAATAATGGAAGAATTTGTGCAATACTTCGAAAACAGTGTCTTACCCCATAAAGATGCAAAGTGTTGAGTTAATATCCACAGAGATTTGGCTGCTAGAGCTAGACAAAAAGTGAGAGGATTCTTGATCCCCCATCCCCCTAGCTCTTTTAAATTTGCAATAGTGGTCCATTTTGCCAGGGGGATGCCTTCTCTCCTGCTGCTTGAAGTCCAAAGAAAGGAGAGGCATATCTTCCTTAGCCTGACAAAGATTCCTTTGGGAATGTAGGCAACAGCTGCCTAGTAGATAGGGATGCTCTGAAGAACCGCTTTTAATAACGTTAGCCTTCCTCCTCTCGACAGAAACCTGTTTTCCTAGCAAGAGATTCGGGATTCAACTTTCTTGACAAGCCAAACCCAGTCTTTGAAGGAGTAATCATTTGGTTTTAAAAAGAAGCCAAGATATTTAAAACCATCCTGAAAAAAGTATATGGGAACAAATAGGAGGGATACTGCTCTATGCTGAAGTTCTTCAGGGAAATCATTAACCACCAGGTTTGATTTATCTAGATTTATTTCCATAGCCATAGCTTGCTGATATAATGAGAGGATATTGGCTAGAACACTTAGATTGTCCTCAGCTCCTTTGACAAAGAGTAAAACATCATCCACGAATAGCAAGTGAGATAGAATTGAAGAGTCAGACACCTGTATCCCATGGAAGGACCCTGAAATCTTAGCCTGTTGCATTAGTTTGTTGAGGGATTCAAATATGAAGAGGAAGCGAAAATGGGACAAAGGGCACCCTTGTCTCAGACCTCTGGAAGCTCAGAAAAAAAGAAGAAGGAGAACCATTAATAAGAACTGAGAAGGAGGTGAGCTTACACAACCCATAATCCAGTTCACCAGATCTACTGAGAAGCCCAATTGGATAAGCACGAGTCTCAGGAAGGTCCAATTCACTTTGTCATATGCCTTTGAAAGGTCTAGTTTTAGAGTGAAAACCCTTTCTTTTTTTTAATAATAGTATGAATTGTTTCCTGAGCCAGGGACATAACATCATGGATCTGTCTATTAAAAAGGAAACTGAACTGTTCCTCAGAGATGATTTCACTCATAATAGGATTCAATCGAAGAGCAATTAGTTTCGAAATAAGTTTGTAAATCAAATTGCAGCAGGAAATAGGACGGAAATCGACAAAGGTTTGAGCCTTCTGTTTTTTAGGGATGAGGGATAGAAAGGTAGAATTTAATGATCCTAAGAATTTCTCGGATTTTTGATATTCCTTAATATCCAAAAGCAAATATGATTTTATGAAATCATAAAAACCCAGGAATAATTCTACTGAGAACCCATCGGGGATTGGGCTCTTATCTTTCTGGAAGGATGAGAGCGTATCTTTTAATTCATCTTCAGAGATTTCCTTCATTAAAGAGTGATTCATTTCCTCCGAGATAGATCTGGGAAAAAGTATGAGGACTCTTAACATTTCCTGTATATGGCATCCCTCCTACTCTTTGAATAGAGAGCCAAAGAAGGAGACACCCGCTGCTGCTTTATCTTGGAAGTTGGAGACCGAAATTCCTTCCTCATTTTGAATTTCACTGATAGTGTTTAGATTTTGTCGATAGGAGGAAAATTTGTGGAAAAATTTGGTATTATTGTCCCCTTTTGTTATCCATACTGCTCGGCTCTTCAGTCTCCAAATAGCCTCTTCTTTAGCTAATAGTTCTAATCTCGAGAGTTCTAGAGTCTTTAGTTTCTCCATCTCTTCAAGGGAAAAAACACCGGGAGAATTGTTTTTGTACAGAGCCGATATTTCCTCTTCAAATGTTTTTAGAAGAGCCTGTTGATTCTTGTTGTAATTAAAGGACCAACTCTTAGAAACTTCCTTAGCTTTAGATAAGTTGTCCCTTAATTGCTTCATGCAGGAGTCATGTGAAGAGGGGATTACTGGAATCCAATGATCCTTGATCAACTACAAGTAACTTTCCTATGTAAGCCATAAGGGGTTAAAATAGAAAGGGGTTTTTGGCTTGTTATCCCGAAGCAGGTCGAGGAGAATGGACCGATGATCTGAGAGTCCTCCTTCCCCTACCCAAGAAGAGATAGAGAGATGACTGTCCAAGAAGTGGTATGAGACCAGAAATCTATCTAGCCTCTTTGAGATGGCTTTGTCTCCTGTTCTTATGTTTCTCCATGTTGGTTCTAATTTGCAAGGGGTGACGTCCACCAAGTTGTTAGTTTCGAACAATGAGATGAAGAAATTACTGAGGGAGTCTGGTCTTGCAAGGTTACCCCAAATTTCATTGATTGAGACCGTTAGGTTTAGATCCCCTCCTAAAATTAACTGTTGATCCTCGAATAAACCGAGGGATGCCAAATTTTCCCAAAAGGATCTTCGATTAATAAAGGGACCATAAACATTCAACAATGTAATGGATAAACCTGTTGCAGAATATTTCAAAACCGTCTTTAGAACTGAATCAAAACTTTCAGAGGCCACTTTTTCCAATGTAGGATCCTAGCCTGTTAATAAACACCCTGAGTGACCGTCCGCATCCTGAGAGAGGAAAGACCAGTCCTTGAGCCAAGGTCCAACTAAATCTATAGCTTTATAGCCTTCCGTCATTGTTTCCTGAAGAAGGAGTACGGTTGGATTCAGGGTTTTTATCAACCGTTTGAGGGCATTTTGTTTGGGGGGGGACCCTAACCCCCTGCAATTGAAAGAGAGAAGACGCATTAAGGAACCTTGAGATGGGAACTGCCTGCTCTAAGGGCCCTAGTTATGGTGGTTTGTTTACCAGCTTTAATCTCCTTAACGGCTTGGTTTTTAGCTTTAGTAATGAAAGACTTCCTTCCTAGAGAAATTTTGGGTGTAGGATCCAAATCCAGACCGCCCACTATTATTTCCACATTTTCTTCTATCACGCCCTTTTTTTCCAAAAAGGCAGATTTAGACCGGGTGTTGTAAAATTTTGGAGAAAGGAGCTTAGAGGGAAAATAAGGCGATGTGGAGGGTAGCCCTTTCAAAGGGGAGGATGAAAGGGGGGACGCGTGCAAAGGAGAAAGGGGGGGACCAGTTGGAACTGGAGAAACTGACACATCCAGATTAAAGACATCAGGAGTTAAAAAAGGAGGGGAAAAGGGAGATGAAATAACATTCTTACCGGGAGCCAGTGCCGAAGGCTCAAGAATAAATTCACGCATATTTTCTGGAATGGCAGCAATTTCTGACATAAAATTTCCGGTCTCCAATGATTCGGCCTCCACTGTTCCGATCTCCTCTATTCTGGCCTCCGCTATTCTGGGATCAGAGTAAACAAATCCCTTGCTAGGGATGATAATATCAGTATTCGCCACCTTATTCACCCAGACCTTCTTAAAATTGTGTGGATAAACTAAAGAAGAACAATCCTGAGCTAAATGGCCAACCTGCCTGCATCCATAACACCTGAAAGGTATTTTCTAGTAGTCCAACCTCTGATTCCAGATGCTGCCGAACATTTCAATTTTCAATTCCTCATAAAGACCGTCACGCAGGTCGAATTCAACCAGAATCTAGGCGCATCTATGATCCACTTTAGACTCCCAATTATCCTCTAAAGCAATAAAACGACCCAATTTACCTCCGATTGCTTCTAGGATCTGTTTTTTCCAGAAGATTAATGGTAAACTGGGAAGTATTACCCAAACTCGTTGAACATTCTATGGTTCCCTTCTAGCATCAAAATCCACTTGCCATTCTTTAAGGATCAACCATGACGGGACCCAATTCCAATTATGGTTTAAGAGACACCGTCTGTCAAGTTCAGAATGCACATGGAAGAGTATCCATCCCCTAGACAAAATATGAAAGGAGGGTAGTTGTTCTAGCACAGGATTCCAATTGACATCCATCCAACTTCTCAGGGTAGGTTCACTCACCTGCTTGCCACAGAACCTACCAACTAATGCTGCAGAGAGATATTCATGAACCTCTTCGATACCGATTTCTTTGCCCACCACAAGCGAGGCTACCACCTTTTGGGATGATGCTCCTTTTCTTTTACATCCATATCTCACGTTAGAGGTTTTAAGTGTATTGTTAGCATTATTTTGGAGCGTGGCCAATGGTCTCGTCCTAATGGCCGACTAGTGCGGGGATGAGCCAAAAGTCACTTCAGCTGCCTTTTCCAAACTACCTTTGAATCCATGATCATCTGGGAAGATTTCGCCATGTTCAGGTGAAAAATCATAATTTACCTCTCTGATTGCCATAATGGAGGTAAATTCGTAGAGGTACATGAAGTGACGTAGGGGCAGAGAGGGATAGGGAAAGGGAGCAGGGAGATGGAGGTGAAAGGAGGACACAAGTCCGCGGGAAAGGAGGACGCATGTAACAAGAAGTGGATGGCAAGGGAATAAATATGGGAGGCACGTGAGGGATGGAGGAGGAGGACGTACCTTACGTCATGGTGGAGGAGAGACATGAAAAAAGGAGCGGAGAAAAATTATGAGGAGGTAGAGAAAATTAACAAACACAGAAGAGAAACTTCGGGCAAAGTGCGCAAGTACGGACCCCCCCGAAAAAGAAACCCCCCCCTCGGATCTGTGTGTATATATATATATATATATATATATATATATATATATATATATATATATATATATATATATATTAACGCTTTTAGTCAGAGATCAAGCTCAGATCTATAAATATATATCAACATTTTTAGCAGATATTATCTCAAATCTAATAATATATACATCACGTTTTCAGCAGAGTTCAACTTAGATATAAATAATATATACATCAACTTTATTTTTAGCAGATATTAGCTCAGATCTAATAATATAAACATTAGCGCTTCAGCCAGAGATCACACTCAGAACTGTAATATAAACATCGACGGTTTAACTAGAGATCAAACTCTGATCCATAATATAATTATTAAATTTTTAGCCAGAGATCATACTCAGATCTATAATATAAACATCGACACTTTAACCAAATATCGAACTCTAATCCATAATATAAATATTAAGGTTTTAACCCACAATCAAAATCAGAACTATAATTATTTATCAACGCCCTAGCTAGAGATAAAACTCAGATTTATAATTATTTATCAACGCTTTAGCCAGCGTTTTTTGCAGAGGTCATTTCAAAGCTATATAATATACATCAACGTTTTGGAAAGATCAATTCAGCTCTAAATATATAAATCCCAACGTTTTTAGCAGAGGCCAGTTCAGATCTATATAATATACATCAACGTTTTGGAAAGATCAGTTCGGATCCAAATATATGAATCCCAACGTTTTTAGCAGAGGTCAGTTCAGATCTATATAATATACATCAACGTTTTGGAAAGATCAGTTCAGATCTAAATATATAAATCCCAACATTTTTAGCAGAGGCCAGTTCAGATCTATATAATATACATCAACGTTTTGTCAAGATCAGTTCAGATCTAAATATATAAATCCCAACGTTTTTATCAGAGGTCAGTTCAGATCTATATAATATACATCAACTTTTTTGGCAAGATCAGTTTAGATCTAAATATATAAATCCCAATGTTTTTAGCAAAGGTCAGTTAAGATCTATATAATACGCATCAACATTTTGGAAAGATCGATTCAGATCTAAATATATAAATCCCAATGTTTTTAGCAGAGGTCAATTCAGATCTATATAATATACATCAACGTTTTGGAAAGATCAGTTCAAATCTAAATATATAAATCCCGACGTTTTTAGCAGATTTCAGTTCAAATCTATATAATATACATCAATGTGTTGGAAAGATCGGTTCAGATCTAAATATATAAATCCCAACATTTTTAGCGGAGGTCAGTTCAGATCTATATAATATACATCAACTTTTTGGCAAGATCAGTTTAGATCTAAATATATAAATCCCAACGTTTTTATCATAGGTCAGTTCAGATCTATATAATATACATCAACGTTTTTGGCAAGATCAGTTCAGATCTAAATATATAAATCCCAACATTTTTAGCAGAGGTCAGTTCATATCTATATAATATACATCAACGTTTTTGGCAAGATCAGTTCAGATCTAAATATATAAATCCCAACGTTTTTAGCAGAGGTCAGTTCATATCTATATAATATACATCAACGTTTTGGAAAGATCGGTTCAGATCTAAATATATAAACCCCAACATTTTTAGCAAAGGCCAGTTCAGATCTATATAATATACATCAACATTTTGGAAATATCATTTCATATCTAAATATATAAATCCCAACGTTTTTTAGCAGAGGTTAGTTCAAATCTATATAATATACATCAACATTTTGGCAAGATCAATTCACATCTAAATATATAAATCCCAACATTTTTAGCAGAGGTCAGTTATAATATACATCATTAAAATCGGATGGGTATTACCTGTCAAATGCAGAGCTATGAGTCCGCCTGATACCTATCTCCATCAGGTGTGAAATCTGTCAACTGCAGAACTATGAGGCCGCTCAATCATCTATCTCTATCAGGGGTGAAGAATGCTCAATTCATACTCCCTATAAAATGTATATATTGGCTCAACCAACATCCTCTAAAGACTGGCGTCATCAACATTCTCTCCATTCAAATCTATTAATGAACGACTCATCGGTTACATACCCATAATCATATCTCTCCCTGGTGCAGAGATTTCAATATGCATATATGTTAACTACAGCCCAGAAATTGCGTTTCCTTTTGAGGCCGTGCCATCCCTACTAAACTCATCAATGATGCCCCCCCCTCAAGAGCTATGACCTTCCATTAGAAATAGCATTGTTCCCTTGGAGGATCCACCCATGAGAGGGAATCCCCTCCTTTGAGGCCACCATAATCCAAGAGATCGTGGGAGTCGATTTCCCTAAAAGATCTTGCTCATTAATGCGGTGCTTAAACCAAGAGATGTGCTTGTTGAAAGGCAGCCAAAGCTTCCATGAAACAAGTGAATATGTCCCCAAAATGACCTTAGCGTGCTTCCTCTTTAAGAGTCAATTTTAACAACTTAAGGGATATATATAATAAAAGGTATTGTTCATAGTATGGCATATGATATCAAATAATATCACTTTTAATAACATGTACATAGTGCATAGTTTCTAATTCATTTATATATCGTCCATGTCTATGGTGACATATCCCATACCTCCCTTCCCAAATAAGGATACCATTTATCTTATAAATATAATTTATTTTTAATAATAATATCGTTATCTTCCCACATGAAGCTAGATTACATGTTATGATAATTAAGTGGCAGGCATAATTTGACCTTAGTGGAATTCTTAGGTTGGTCATTATCCTGTTGTATGAAGTAGAGATCCTCTCGTTATTTTATTGCATTCGACTTTTACTTAGGTGGACACTTTTAGGATGTTATTTTTATCAAGCGGATGTCATTAGTTCATTTTTCTTGAAGTGCCTATGAGCACCAAGGTGTCATCTATCATCGATAACATGTATTTTTATGACTTCCTATCCCATCAACCCATATCCCCTAGTGGATTCATTTTCCCGTTGTTTAGTTGCGCCACAACCTTTAGTATCCTAAGCCTATTACAACTTAGGAATTTAAATAACAAAGTTACAAGGTTTACTAGTGGGGTCTTGGCCTTGAGCTCCTCACCATAAACCATTATATAGTTTAGTTACAAAGAGTAGGGTAAAAGAGAGATGTTACATGCTTTCCCCCTTAAAGATAACACCGTCCTCGGTGTTCACGCTCTTCAAAACTTGTCTTCTACTCTTTGGTTCCTTTGTACATCATTCTTTAGTTATATTTTGTTCGCTTTGTTATCTCCCTTTTGGTACACTTAATCATCTTCGAACTTTCACGATTCCCGCAAGTTGCTATTGCTTGTCCTTTTTTCATAACTTGTACTTTCACGCAACCAAACTAGTTCTTCCAAAATTGTTCAGTAAAAACATATAATTATTTTCAATTCAAATGAGAATGTAAGCAATAAGTCCTTTTTCAACACCCCATTGTTGTTATTCATGGAACATCTTCCAGTCCCTTGTTATTGAACTTTGTGCTCTTATCACCACAAGGAGACATAATACATTATTGTTTTTCAACACAAATCAAAATAATTCATAGGTAAACACTAATTTACTTATCTTTTGGAGGACGTCTTTTACCTCCAATACTTGGACACTTTAACTAGTCCTTATCTTGTGATAGACATTACCTTCATTCACAAATTAGTAGCATTTATCTCACATATTTTCAAGCAATAAACTTCAAATTCGTCATTCATCCTCTTCCTTGAGTGATTTTTTGCATTACTTAAGTATTACTTGCATTCATAATATTCAAACATTAGGGAAGTCAACAGCCTAGTTACTTGGCAGTTCTTAACATATGTTTCATAGTTACATCATGGGGATTGAAAGATTTCAACAACACTTTGTTGAGTCCAAAACTCTCTTCTGGGATTTGTAACTCCAACAACAGTCTGTTGAACACAGATCTCTCCCTCGAGATCTGTCACCATTTTTTGTATGGTCTTACAAGCTAAAAGCTTTTGAGATTACTCTTCTTTTGATTGCTAGTCAAAAGTTTTCCTTCTAAAAAAAA
This sequence comes from Larix kaempferi, assembly GCA_027924585.1. Lineage (NCBI taxonomy): Eukaryota > Viridiplantae > Streptophyta > Pinopsida > Pinales > Pinaceae > Larix > Larix kaempferi. The sequence continues at coordinate 7,760,469 of BSBM01000371.1, forward strand.
TATCAAACAATGTCCTATCTTCCAGATGTTAAAATTGTGCCTAGGTCTTTGCCATTGATATCACAAACTCTTTCTCTTTTCCACTCAATCCCCCTAGGCTTGAGTCCAGGATTTTGTTTTAGCAAAGTAGAGCTAGATCATAAATTTTGCCACAACAATCATTTGCCTAACACCAATGTGCTCACATAGCAATCATTTTCCTAACACCATTGTGCTCCCATAGCAATCATTTTCCTAACACCAATGTGCTCACACAACAATCATTTGCCTAACACCATTGTACTCACACAACAAATCATTCATATCCCATTATCATATTATTATTATTATTATTATTATTATTATTATTATCGTGTTTGCATTTACTGTCAATCACAACATTTGACTACTTGCGTCACACAGACTTGGTACTTATTGTGGCTTCACTGCCATTTTCCAATTTCTTTGAATTTGTTACAACTTCACAGATAGATTAGTTAGACACAACCTCATATCATCAATCTATCAACAATAGGTTCACTATTTACTTATAAATTCTTACTCATGCTTTGAATATCTCTATACATGAGTCTTTGATCTTTATTCGGACTCTTACAATATGCTTACCATACTTTATGCATAATATGTATAATGCTCTTGTCTTCCAACAAGTCTCGCAGATATTGACGATATGCCAAAATCACTTGTTAGTACAATTGTTATAGGTCAAATCTGCACTTCTCCGTCCGTGATCACATTGCTCTGTCGATCACCCAAAAGGACACTATGGATGGAAGAGCTAGGTTGACCTTGGATGAGTTATTGCTGAGATTACACTCTTCAGCTGAAAAACATATTTTTTCTATAGTTTTCACCATGTGTGCGCTACTATTTCCATAGTGATCTAGCATTTTGAACGCTGGTCTTATTGAAGACAACCTGTGCACATACACCAAAATGTTGAAAACGTTGGCTGTCAAATGCAAAAGTTGCATACTGTGCGCTAGTCTAGTTGTAAGAAACCTGCGCACATCTTATGATGAAATGAAAAAATATATTAAGATTATGAATTGGGATTAGTTGAAGTTGGTTCTGCAAATTCCCCAACCTCCCAATTCAACCACCTCTCGAATTCAACTGCCTACCTTGTGCCATAAATACAAGGGGAAGCCATGAGAGAGGGGACTAGAATGAATGATAAGCTGCTGTTACGCTGGAGGAATTCTTAAGTCATTGTGAGGAAAAGGAGCCCAGGACTCAGTTGCTGAAGTGTCTGGACAGTTCAGGTATATCTGTACTTATCTACATTTATTTGACAATAAAAGGTGGAAATACCCTTCTCGTCCCAATCGAATGTTTATTTGATGGAATGTTTATTTGATTGAATATCTGATTGTAGTTGATGTCAAGTTATTTCCAATTTCATCATATTTATTACAGTCAAGATATGTTGAGGAAGGTTCAATTTGTTTTGCAGGTTCATCATTGCGGAAGATTAGGCAAAAGCTAGGACCAACCATCGTTAAAAAGGTACAACTTTCGTAATCCTAACCTCTTTCCATTTATAGTAATTAAGGAAAAACATGAATGTATTTACCTGTCACCCCATGTAAGTTGGTAGTCTCGTCTCCCCCACTATAAGGTATTTTCCTGCACAATAGAACTGGTGACTCCGTTGGAGAGTAACCGGCCATTTTCTGCTCTAGGGGACCTTGCTAGGTTTTCTTCCAGTTTATTCAGTCTTTTTTTCTCTGAGAGGTTTTTTATAGGTTACTTGCATGTTCTTTTATCTTGATTCATTTCAGTCTGCTTCAGCAAAGCTTCTTGATTGCTTTAAGTCCCTGTGCGCTGGATTACTATGCATACAGTAGTGCATTTATGTCTTGTTCACTGGTTTCTCTGAAACATAGTAGCGCATTTCTTGGGGCAGGTGTTGGTTCTTATACCACACAGTAGCGCACTTTTCCTATAGGTTCAAGCCTTTTACTAGGGTTTAGTTTCTAAGTGGTTGGGTCTACTTCTAGCATTTTTCCTTGCTTCTTTGACTGATTACTGAGACATGTTTGCCTTTTTTCAGTCTTGTTTGCCTCTCTGAAGTCCTGTAGATTGCCTTTACTTGCTTTAGCACTTGTTTAAAGTGTCTTTTCTGCTTTTTTTTTTAGACCTTTTGATCTGTGCGCGACTCTCTAATAGGCATAGTAGCGCACTTTTTTCCCTAAACGCTTGTTGCAGTTATACAGACCTGCGCACTCAATGGTTGTTGTTTGTGGCAACAACTGCGCACTTTTACTAAGTCTTGTCCTTTTTTTAGGGTTTGATCCCAATTTAAGTTTTTAGGGTGGTTTTGAAGGGTTGTTTGGTCTAGATACCTTCTGATCATCTATTCGTATCAGTCTGAGTGAGTTGAAGCTTTCTAGTTAGCTTTTCCTTTGAGTTTGTGTGTTGGTAGGATTAATTTTGGCTTTCTTACCTCTTTTTTTTGTTTGGCGTGTGTTTTCTTGGTTTTTGGTGCTTAGGGGCAGTGTCTTGGTTTGTTTCCTGTTTCGTGCATCAGCTTTACTTTTTTTTTCTTTTACATCTTGTTCCAAACCTTGATTTTTCTCATTGAAACAACTCGCTAGGTAGAGTCTTTCTCACGTCTTTTTGATTTGATTGTTTTAAGCCATTAGGTTGTTTTTCTTTACCCACACTTTGTGTTAGGTCTTACTTGTTCCTTTTCCAAGTTCATTTTCTTTTGCAAATATTAGAAAAGACAAAAATTGAAATTTGTAGCTTAGTAGTAAGATTTATCATCTTTTTCGAAGTAGCATAGATCGTTTGCTTTGAAAATTTAAAAGAAAAAAAAATAGGATTTCCTAGTTTCAGTTTTGAAAAATATAAACGAAAAGAAAAGAGTCTTTTGTGAAGTTTCATGCATTATTTTTATATGCACTTTGCTTTCTGTCGAAACCATTCCACACATTTCACTACCCTTATTGAGTAAAAAGTAGCCCTTAAAAAGAAATCTTAATAAAATTAACTAGCAATTTTTTCTTCTTAGGTATACACATCATCAACTAGCTTAGGATAGGGTTTAGGGGTAAATCACCTTAAACTACCTAAAATTGGCTTCATTACTCAACAATCGTAGTAATAACATCTATTAGGTAAACCCACCTCTATCAAAATATCCTGGGAACTCTCTACTCAAACCAGATTTAAGCACAAGGTCGTGGGCGATTGGAACTGTTGAGGATACCCCCTCACTTTCCTCTCCACCATAAACTAGAGCTGATTCGCGTACGAGGGTCCACTAGTACTTTTAAGTGCTTTTGGATTTTGGGCTTTGATACCCTTCCCATGTGTCTTGGATAGGATGACAACTGTTCCCCCAGGTTTTTTCATATTGGTGTTATCCTTAGTATCATAACCCTAGGGCTCTAAACAAGTAGAGTGGAAGGATATTTCCACTTCACCTCGGACAGATGCGGAAGGTAACCCTTTGGCAGTAATCCTGGGAGGGTGGTTTGATGATTCAAACGCTTGCACCCAAAGGACCTCCATTGGACGTCGTGTAACTGACCGTCTATATTATATTATCTTGTTCTAGGCCCTCATCATCCTAGACTAGTTTCTGAGAGTATCAGCTTTGTATTGCTTGGTTTGATCACTTAAGGAATTTTTAGTGGTATGTTGTTTGCTCCCTAGTCATAGTGGCCACTAGGTTTTATACTTAGTTTGCTTTGATTTAGATGTGGAGGACCAACCTCTCGTAGGTATCGAATGTTACAAAACCTTCCCCCACTCATTGTGGAGCCTCCACTGCCACCGCGACGCCGGAGGATGGATTCCCGTGGTTCATTCAAACTTACAATCGAAACAGAAATACCTGGAGAACCACAGGCCAGAGATCAAGATCAATAGGTCTTTGATACTGTTGAGGTTGAGGACTTAACTCCTCAAGAGTTTAACGCTCCTTTTAACCCTCCACTAGTTGGACCCAACAATCCATTACTGGTACCTGTAGATTCTCTAGACCAACCTGAGTACAATGCATACTTGTTTACACCTGGTTACATCATGACTAACCCAGGAGATGAGCAGGGAGTTCCTCAAACTCCCACAACAGCTATGGCTACAAGGATTATTAATCCTTCTTTTACAAACACTGCAACACCAAGCTCTTCGCAGACTGATTCTGCTTCAAGCCCATACTTTAGTTATAACGTTGGTACTGTAGGCATGCCAAGCTCATAATATTTGACATCTACTTCAGTTTCTACCCCTAGCTTTGGACCAACTAATATCCATTTGATAGGGATACCTGCAGTGACTTTTACTCAACCTCCTATTACTCAACAATTCCAGGGTATACCTCAAACTATTGCTTCCACATCTGTTGTAGGATCGATCCCCTCTGCATCTATACCTGTTATGGGTACGATGATGACACCGTCTATTACAACTACACTTGGATTTAACCCCTATGCAGGTTACAATGTAAATCCATTGAATATACCTGTAGGGAGTATCCCTTTCTCTTTGTTTGCTGGAGGAGGGGGTAATATTATTAATCCACAATACAGTGGGGTTAGCACCCAACTGCAATGGACCACTTCCCCGGGAAGTAATCCGCTTTATTTTGGGTGGAGAAATTTTAATGCTTTTACCCCACAACCAATGGCTGGGGGCAACCCCAACCAACAGTACACGAAACAGGTATTGGGAGGTTCCCCCTACCAGGTTCCTATCCACCAAATGCCATCGGCACGACCTCGTTTACCTTTTCTGACAACTTTGAACTTGCCAGATCTTTCAAAACTCACTAATGACCTTGTGCGCCATAATCTTGCATGGCCACCTGTTCCCACTAAGTTTCCCTCAAACATTCCAAAGTTTGAAGGTAAGACTGGTGAAGATCATGGTGACCATGTCACGACATTTCATCTCTGGTGTTCCTCGAATTCGCTGAATGATGATTCCATCAGGTTGAGGCTCTTTCAAAGAACCTTGACAAGTGTCGCAGCCAAATGGTATATTGAACTGCGTACAGCTGCTTATGGCACCTTTTGGGATCTAGATATTGTTTTTCTGAATCACTTTCAACTTCCTGTCTGGTATGATGCTGGTACAAACCTTCTGTCAACCTTTAGACAGAACAAATACACTCACTTATCTGACCATATTCAGGATTGGAGAAGGAGAAAGAGGCTCGTTAAAGATGATATCCCTCCAACATGTTTATTAGAGTGGTATTTCAAATCACTCCTTCCTTATATTTCTAAGGAAGTTGCAACTTCAGGGGTGTCCTCTGAAGAGGAAGCTATCGTAAGAACCCAGCAGCTTGACTTGGTATATGCTCAGTCTGGGCTCTTATATGAGATTATTCCCGACGCACCAAGGTCTAAATCAGATCTAGATAAACCTAAACCTGGACCACATGCTGACGGCATCATAGGTTCAGTAGAATCTGCAGCGTTTGATGCTTTAACTAAGCAGGTTCATGCCTTGTCTGTCAAACAGTCTGTTGCAGAAGCAACTTCAGTTGTAGCCTCCCCTTCAAAAATGGAATATGTACAACAAGTGCAGATGAATCAAAAGGGCCCTCGGCAGCCCAACAACAAAAGAAAAGGAAAGAAAGGGGAGGGGAACCACCAAAAGCACAAAAACACAGAAAATGCCGAGGAGGGTAAAAAGGAAAAAAGGAAAGTGAAGTTCCCTTGCAAGCTATGCAAAGAGGACCACCTTACCCATCAATTCCCTTTGATAGAAGAAGCCCAGAAGCTACTCCGTGACAAGAAACTAGCTGTCTTGAAAGATCTGTTCCCTCACGGACAAAGTTCAGCTTCTGACAACTCTAGTGTTGGGGGCATACCTCATCCCTCATCTGCTGATCAATCGTTCACTAATATGGTTAATTTAGATGCTCTTCTGGAAACTCGAGCTAGAAATTATACCCTGGATCCGCAACAAAAGGATGCTCCTGAGTCATCTACCCCTCTCCACATCGAGAGACTGGTGGATTCATTGCCGAAGATCCTGAAAGGTCTCTTCAAACGGGTTGTGCACAACCCCAATGCACGGGCTTCCCCCAACTACAATGTTGTGGAGGATTTATCCAAAACCCCCTATGCCATGTCCACTTTAGAAGTACTGCAGAGTTTCCCATTGCAACGCAGTGCACTTCTCGCAGCGATTGGGAGCGTAGATTCATCCAATATGCTTGCTCGGTTTGATATGACCAATATCAAACCTCGATTGCCGTATCATGTCGCTCTCCAAATAGAGGTAGTTCATGGTCCCAAGACCATTAGATGAGTTGTTGTAGATGAGGGCGCATCTACATGCATAATGTCCATTTCTTGCTTGAAGGCTTTGGGCGCACTTGAATTAGCCCCCTTGAACACCGTGCTTATTGCCTTTGATGGAAGATATTTCCGTCCACACAGAGTCTTACCATCATTTGATATTGAACTTGCAGGTAAGTTAGTGTCTGTAGAGGTTGAAGTTCTGGATTCTCCGCTTGACTACAACTTGTTGTTAGGTAGGAGCTGGACATATGCCATGCAAGCAATGTTGTCAATCGTTTTCCGAGTTTTAATGTTCCCTCACGAAGGCAATATCATCACAATTGATCAACTTTCGTTTGCTCGGAAAAACAACCAAACTTCATCGGATTCAACGGTTCCATTGGTTGATCAGTCCCACCCAGTTATTGAGAGTTTAGGAGCAGGTCTCTATGGGTCATTAATAGGCACTTTTGACCTACCTTCTCCTGTCCATTTTATTGGTTCTGAAGAATGTTCTTCATCTGATATTTTCATGGTCAGTCCAACGACAGATCCATGGATTCTCCCCACCGAATCAGAACTAGTCGTGCCCTTATCTGTTGCAGAGGTGGCTTACTTAGATTCACAACATACTACAACAAAACATATCATGACTCTGTTGGTCTCTACTTAGTCAGATATGGACTATGCCCCTGCATGGTCAGTGGACTCCATCCACTCTTTTGACTGTATAGACACTATTTTTCTCTCTGATGAGACCATTTTGGAAGTAATGATTGGCCTGGACCATCCTTGGGAACACATGCACCATAGGTCTTATTTTTTTCCTGATTTGGATAGGATTGAGAGAGGTGAGTTTTCTATGAGACCCGGTGGGAATGTTGATTTGTCCGCTATCCCTTCTACTTCAAAAGCCGTTTATGCTGAAGGGAATATGGCAAATATATCGAGAACTATTCCGATCAACATTTCCATCAAACCTAGAGTCGTGGAAAATAATTTCATTGGAGCAGACTATTCTCCCGAGGAGATCATTTTATATACCAATATCTTTAAAGAATTCCACGACGTTTTTTCCTGGTCTTACGAGGAGATGCCAGGCATCGACCCTGCCATTGTTGAGCATGTCATCAAAACTTATCCCAATGCTAAACCTATGAGACAAAAGCTCCATCCATTTAACCCTCGAAAAGCAGTTGCCATCAAGGCGGAAGTAGAGGAATTGCTCAAATCCGGATTCATCTATCTGATAGTTATGACGGAATGGGTTTCAAATCCTGTTGCGGTAGACAAAAAACAAGGTACCATTAGAGTCTGCACTGACTTCCGGGGCCTAAATAAAGCTTGTCCGAAAGACAATTACCCCATGCCATTCATAGATCATATCATTGATGCGTGCGCGGGCCATGAAATGTTTTCTTTCATGGATGGTTTTTCAGGATATAATTAGATACAGATCAAACCTAAAGACCAGCACAAGACATCTTTCATTTGTCCTTGGGGGACCTTTTCTTATCGAAATATTCCATTTGGTTTGAAAAATGTTGGACCTACCTTTCAGCGAGCAATGAACTTTGCTTTTCATGACATCAAGCGCGTAGTCGAACCTTACCTTGATGATCTCCCAACGCGATCTCGCAAGAGATGGGAGCATCCTGATCACTTAAGACTTTTGTTTGAATGGTGTAGGTATTATAAGATTCAATTGAATCCCAACAAATGTGTATTCTGCGTCGAGTCTAGACGATTACTGGGTTTCATAGTATCCAGTCATGGCATAATGGTTGATCCATTGAAAGTTGAGGCGATTGTAAATATGCCTCCTCCTCGAACCCTGAGACAACTTCAAAGTCTATATGGCATGTCCAACTTATTGAGACGCTTTATCATTAACTATGCCAAAATTACAAAAGGTTTCATGAGACTGCTTAAACAAGACACCTACTTTCTGTGGGATGAGGATGCTCAAGCATCATTTGAGGCCTTGAAAAAGGAATTACTTTTAGCCCCCTTGTTAAGCCCTCCAGACTATACGAAGTATTTCCTCTTATATCTGGCTGCATCAGTATACACAATCGACATACTACTTGTTCAGGAGGATGGAAAGCTCCAAGAGCATGTTATTTATTATCTATCGCGCACCTTGATGGCTCCTGAGATTAAGTATTCTCACGTGGATAAGTTGGCATTAGCTACTATCTATGTTGTTTAGAGGCTAGTTAACTATATATTATTGTGAACTACCACAGTGGTTGCGTAGGTCAACCCATTTCAATATGTTATCACTCGACGCATCATCGGTGGGAAATTCAATAAATGGATTGTAATCCTGCAAGAATTTGACTTGGTTTTTCAGTCTGCTAAGTCAAAGAAAGCACTGGTTTTCGCTGAACTAATTTATGAGTTTCCTAGTGACATAGTACACGTTGAGGAAGAGTCATCATTCCCGAATGAACATATCTTTCTCATTGCATCCTCTGATCCATGGTATGGGGATATCCTGGTATATCTATAGACTTTGAGGTGTCCCACCACTTTCTCTAGGGATGAATGACGCAAACTTAAGAGTCATGCGAAAAACTATCTCATCATTTCTGACACTCTATACAGACGGCGGATAGATTCGATCTTACGCCATTGTTTGACCCTAGAGGAAGCAGAATTAGTATTGAATGATGCTCACAATGGAGCCTATGGGGTTCATATTTCAGGGTTGGAAACATCCCAGAAAATACTACGTTCCGGTTATTTTTGGCCCACGATCTTCAAAGATTGTGTGGAAGCTGTGAAACGCTGCCGGAGATGTTAGTTTTTCACCAGGAAGATGAGAGCACACCCATCTCCTCTCCATCCTGTAATCACAACAGGCCCCTTCACTAAGTGGGGGATTGATTATATGAATTATAATCCAGTTTCAGTTGGAGGTCATCATCATATCATTGTTGCCGTTGACTACTTCACCAAGTGGGTCGAGGCAATGCCTACTATTAAGGTAGATGGGGAAACGGATGCTTATTTCGTGTTCAACCAGATCATTGCAAGATTTGGTATACCCAAAGAGATTGTGACTGATCATGGTCATCATTTTCAGAATAGCATGATGACTGATCTATACACCATGTTAGGTTTTCGACAGGAACATTCATCTTCATTTTACCTGCAGGCGAATGGTCAGGTCGAAGTGGTCAACAAAAAATTGAAGACCATCTTACAAATGACCGTTAATGGGAGTAGAACTAAATGGCACATTATGTTGTATCCTGCTCTTTGGGCCTATCGAGCCAATGTGGATACTGCTACCGGGTTCTCTCCCTTCCAACTTGTGTATGGGATAGAAGCAGTCATTCCGATTGAGTGCGAGATTCCTTCATTGAAGTTGGCTATCCAACTACTACCTGACACTTCAGTCTTGGAAGAACGTTTGCTACATTTAGAACATTTGGATGAGTAGCACTGCGATACGCTCACATCAAACGAAGTGTATAAGAATCAAGTTAAGGGACAATATGATAAGTCAGTTAAACCTAGGGTTTTTCTTGAGGGAGACCTTGTTTTTCTCTACGATCAGGACAAGGAACCCTTAGGAGCTGGAAAGTTTAAGTCCATGTGGCTCGGTCCCTACATAATTTCTAAGGTTCTGAAGAAGGGTGCATATGCGTTAACGGACTATGAAGGTAATAAGTTTTCGGAGCCTAGAAATGGGCTCTACTTGAAGAAGTACCACGCTTAGGCTTCTCTGTTTTTTCATGTATTATAGCTGTACATTTTGTAGAGTTAGCTTTGTTTATAGTGGTCGTTACGTCTTATGCATCCATCGCTTTGTGTTTCAGATGTCGAGTGAACACTTTATAGGGTTCGTTGATGGCTCAAGCCGCCACACCCGTCAATTGGTTGCAGCTACTTGGGTTATTTACTCACCAACTAGCCAATTGGTTTCTTCAGGAGGGGCTTGTTTAGGTCCCACAATGAACAATGTGGTTGAATACAGTTCAGTCGTAGAGCTACTCCAAGATGCTCTATTCCATGGAATTTCACATTTGGAAGTACGGCTCGACTCGCAGCTAGTTGTGTTCCAGTTAATGGGTGTTTATCAGGTTAGAGATCCTATTTTGCTACTTCAGTTTTTGTGCGTTAAGTTACTTGAGAGACAGTTTGATTACATCACATATCAACATATTCCAAGAAATTTGAATGCATTATCTGATTCATTTGCAAACTACGTTTTAGATTGGCATCTGCATCATACACATCCATAATTCATGCATAAAAGACAATAACACACATGTAAATAACACCGATACTGTATATATATAATCCGTATCAAAAAATAATATGAGTTTGAGTCATAATTCTATCACAGAGTCATGTCATAATATACAAAAATGGGCTCAACGGCCTAAAAAATATACATATATATATATGTCCTTCTCCTATGGAGAAGGAGGGGCCTCATCTGCCTCTACTGCCTCTCTATAGCAAATGACCAGCCTAGCTACTTTTCTCAGTAGCCGAATCCATGTTGGGGGCACACCCACCACATTCTCCTGCATATCGAGCGACATTCACTCGATCCTGTATGTCGGAATGTCATGAGTCAACCGACTCATCTTCCCCTCTATGTTCGCCAGCATGGCGTCAAATGCCCCTACTATGAATGGCCTCACGAAGGTAAGGGGATGTCCCTCAATACGCACTGGTCCAACATCTACATAAGACATTTTGTTTCAGTATTTCAAACTCATCATAAAAATCATATATATATATAAATGAAAAAATCAAATAATTTTTCAAAAAATGAACTTACCAATCTCTCCCGAGGCTGCTCCTGGAGGAAGAGCTAGCTCAGGATCATTGCAGAATTCTATGCCCGCATATGGGAACTGCTCAAGAGTTGGTACCTGTCGGTCCCACCACGCCCAAAAATCATCCTCACTGTAGCAAAATTTTCTCTCGCCACCACCCTGGCACAGGAAGATCTCTCCCCAACAACCCATCAGTGGCTCACGAGGGTTAAGTGGGGGAAAAGCCATCCCCAGAATCATGACAGGCACCCTTTCAAAGAAAAAGGTGCACAGTATGCTTCCGTACCCAAAATTATTCATCCTCCCAGTCTTACACCTGAAAAGTTGAAGCTTCATGTTTGCCAACAGACTTAACACCAGTTAAATACTATCCCTCGTAGGAATTCAGTACCCATATGCATGAAGTTCCTTGAAGCAAGATGTTGTGTAGCACTTCCAGCCATCCAGTTGAGAATACTCAAGATGACCTTGAGTGGGAAGCTCACAACAGTCGAAATAAGGACCTCACTGCCGGTTTTATTTAAACCCGGTACACAATAGGTATTGATATAGTCTTGCACGGATAGGGAACCCACATTGCGAGAGGACCCTTTAAGATTCACTACATCTCCCCTTTGGGAGAGACCCGTGATGAAATAGATGTCATCAACCGTCAGTTCCAAAATCTCCCCTTGGAGATTGAACACTAATGCATTGGCATCCCAATACTGTACAAGCCTCTCAAGTAGCCAGATTTGTGCCCGCATGTTGACCATTCTATAGAATTTCAACAAACCACATCTTCGTAATGCATGCAAGGTTAATGGATCTTGTAAAGCTTCTCGATCCATCTCCTCATTTTCCCTTTCACACCACACAAGCACCATCGTGCCATTAAAACATCAAACGTTGTTCATTTTAATTTTTTGCCCTAGTTTTTGTGGTGAACGCTACTGTCTATCATGGACAATAGCGCCCTGAATGTGACTGTCTTACAGGAATACTGGCGTAGTTTTGTCGAGTGCGCTAGTCTCTTGCAAGCCAACCAGCGCTCGCGCAGAAACGAGTTTAAAAGTTTGATAACAATCGAAATTGACTACTAAAATTAAAAAAATTTATATGTAAATGCAAGTTAAGGATGAGACCACTTACTTGGTGAAAGAAAAATTTGGATTGGTGACCCGGTTCGATCGCAACGAGCAAAGGTAGCTTGAGGTTTTTTCTCCACTTTGCCCTAAATTTCAAATTATGATATTTGATTTTCAAAATGAAACTATTTATAGAAATTACTTTTTATTTTTTACCCACTTTCCCAAAAAGGGTGTAGTTTCATTTTGTTGTTAAAATGTTATTTTAATTCATTAATAATTTCAAATTTTGGTGGATTAAATTAACTATATATTTCGAATTATCACTATATTGTAAACATCGAACTTTTAAGGCTTGTTTCTTCATTGACAGGATCAGTATAGGTACCATATTGTTTCAATATTTTGTCATTTGAAATTTTTTGTCCTAGTTACTAACTTGGTTGTCGACATTCTATTCTCTGGAAGGTCATGAAATTACGATCCCTGAAGCTGTTTAAGTCATTTTAATCCCTTGTTTTGACTTTTCAAAAACAAACAAGATTGTCAAGTTTACTTGTTCTCTTCAGACTCGTTAAAGGAATTGAAGGAACATCCGCTTAAGTATAAGTTTAACCCTTTTCCGGACTTTTGTGGATTTCTTACGAAAAAGGAATACTCTAGTCATCCGTGGCTAGAAGAGTTCTTCTCTCATCATTTTACACTTTTTCGGGGGAGGAGACTAACTGTACGAAAAAGGACTTTTGGAGCCTTCTTTAGGGTTTTCAATCTCTCAAAACATGAAAACACCAAACGAGCATTCACCTACTCGGGCTCGATGTGAAATCCACGAGAGGGTATATAGAGGATTGTTTAAGTTTTTCAAACTCTATAAACAGGAAAACACCGGCGAGCATATACCAACCCGGGCTCGATACTAAAATCCACGGGTAGGTGTATGGAGTTATTGTTTAAGTTTTTCAGACTCCTTAAAATTGAAAACACCGGCGAGAAAGAACAAATCTCGGCTCGATATTAAAATCCAGATATCAGTATTATAGAGTATTCTTCTATCTCTTCTTCGAACTCTATAAACAATGAAGAAGGTCTTGAGTCTTCCTCCCATGGGCTCATTAAAATTTTACATGGTTGGGATTATTGAGCTTGCTTTCTTGGACTCATTAAAACAACAAGAAGGACATTATTTTACCAAAAAGAATAAGGGAAGAGAAGGGTATATCTACATCTTTTCAATTTCAAAGGAAGTTAAGTCTGTCATGTCCTTGAACACAGCACCTATTTGAGTCTATCATTCAGTTGGGTTTTAGTTTTTGACCTTAGGGTGAACCTGATCTCATAGTTTGTTACTCCTCTGGTTGGTTATTCTTCCAATCATATGGAGAGTCTGCTAATGTCTCCTACATTGCAGGCTTATATCACTTCCCCCTCATGACAAAAGCTACCTAAGTCACTTTGTGTCGTGCTCACTGTTCAAGGATACAACATGTGTTGGCCATTCTGCAGTTACATTGACTTCATGTGTCGGCCATCCTGGTGTCAGTTTGTTTCATCTTGTTACTTGTCCTACTCCAAATCAGCTCAAACTTGTGAGTGTTCCTTGTGTTGGATGATGGAGGATGCATTAAGGCCTCCATTCCAGCGGACTTCTTCCCATCGACTCCAACTCATTATGACCTGAGAATGAAGTTTAGAGTTTCAGTTAGTACCTTGGGGATTGCAGTCATCAGTGGCAGTTTCCATCGTTGTTGAATAATGAAAATACATCAATGTATCTTGTTCGACAGGTTCCTCAGGTGTTCGACTTCAAATCCATTTATTCACATGTGTTGGAACGTACTAGGTACCTTGGGCCCCATTATCATTATCGATGGAAGCCCTCGCGTTTGTTAACGGTATACATCAATGACCGATAATCAAACGATACCCCCCATGTTCGACTCCAGCTCATTTATTCACATGGTTAGGGTTTGTACCTTGGGTTGTTTGGATGAAGACCTTGGGATTCTGATAACATCACCATAATTATGTTATCCCCCAAGCTGCGCAAGACTGAGCCACACTCATTTTGGCTCTTCATGAGACATAGATCCAACTTGTTTTTATGGCTATGATATCTTATCTATGTCATGGATCCACGCTTGTATTTTAGTGGCCATGCTATATATACCTCTCCCAGTTATGTATTGGAGATCATGTTGTATCACACCGAACATCTATATGATGTCAAGATTGTAATTGCTCGCTAACCTTGATCGTTGTTTTCAGATACTTTTGTGACTTGGTTTTGTGTTTTCTTGCTCCTCCTCTGACTTGGAATTATAATGTATTTCAACCATCATTTCCCTATGACCTCACAAATTAGGGGGCATTTGTTATAGGTCAAATATGCACTTCTCCATCCGTGATCACATTGCTCTGTCGATCACACAAAAGGACACTATGGATGGAAGAGCTAGGTTGACCTTGGATGAGTTATTGCTGAGATTACACTCTTCAGCTGAAAAACATATTTTTTCTACAGTTTTCACCATGTGTGCGCTACTATTGCCACAGTGATCTAGCGTTCTGAACGCTAGTCTTATTGAAGACAACCTGCGCACATACTCCAAAATGTTGCAAACGCTGGTTTTAAAATGAAAAATTTGCATATTGTGCACTTGTCTAGTTGTAAGAAACCTGCGCACATCTTAAGATGAAATGAAAAATTATATTAAGATTACGAATTGGGATTAGCTGAAGTTGGTTCTGCAACTTCCCCAACCTCCCAATTCAATCACCTCTCCAATTCAACTGCCTACCTTGTGCCATAAATACAAGGGGAAGCCATGAGAGAGGGAACTAGAATGAATGATAAGCTGTTGTTACGCTGGAGGAATTCTTAAATCATTGTGAGGAGCAGGAGCCCAAGACTCGGTTGCAGAAGTGTCTGGATAGATCAGGTATATATGTACTTATCTACATTTCTTTGACAATAAAAGGTGGAAATACCCTTCCCATCCCAATCGAATGTTTATTTGATTGAATATCTGATTGTAGTTGATGTTAATTTATTTCCAATTTCATCATATTTATTACAGTCAAGATATGTTGAGGAAGGTTAACTTTGTTTTGCAGGTTCATCATTGCGGAAGATTAGGCGAAAGCTAGGACCAACCATCATTAAAAATGTACAACTTTCGTAATCCTAACCTCTTTCCCATTTGTAGTAATTAAGGAAAAACATGAATGTATTTAACTGTCACCCCATGTAAGTTGGTAGTGTCGTCTCCCCCACTATAAGGTATTTTCCTGCACAACAACAACTTTTCATGATATAGTCAAAATTTTGAGAAATACTTTCCTAAACATAATAAGATGTTTAAAGATCATCCCTCACACTTGAGTAATTCAACTCCATTATCCATACATGATGAACTAAATTCAACATTCTTATTTTGATAATTATTTTCATCAATCATACCTCATGGACATAATACTGCAATGTTAACACATAACATTTATTGTTCTCTTTTCACTAACTATGGTTTCTCATAAAGTATAATAGCTTATCCACATGATAAGTTTACAACCTCTTCAGTAATTCCAATGGTCATCCTATTCACCAACTCAAATGTTTTCGACTTGCATCTTCATAAAAATCACAAGACTATTGCTAAACATTTATGTATATATATATCGAGACAATTCTAGAAAACATCCGATTTCTTTATGAATGTATCAAGAGTAAAATTATAGCCCAACCTCTATTTTTCAGTATGTAAACTTAATACTAAAACAGAATGAAAGTATTACTCGTATACTTACGGTCTTTAATCTGACGATTTTTTTTTTGGAAATGTAATAACATACCTCGCCATAAAAATATCACATCTTACAGATCCAACTCTTAGGGAATATAAAAGTGACATCCACATATGTTCATCAATCATGAAGATTTCTCATGTTATTTATAAATGCTTGAACTCAATTTACCATTCCTATTTACCATGCCAAGGCTAACTAATAATAACATAGAAGCAACATAACACTTATTATCCCATACCAATTACTCATCATCCAAAAACATCTATATAAAAAAATAGACCATTTAAACCACAAGTCAATTATATGACGACAGAGACTCATAGTGTTCATTATCACTCAATATTTCAACATAACATTAACCATCTTAAGGTACTACATTTTATATGTGTATTTATTCTACATGGATTTACAAAAATCATAACACATACCATGTCGTCATGTCAATGCCTCATTCACCCACACATACTTATATGTCTTTCCCACATTATCATTATGTCAAATTCCTATGCCATCATAAGTAGAAATTATTATTGCACCCACCTATCATAACATCAATATATATGATTAGAATCAATGAACAAAGGTAATCCATGATAATATTTTATTTTATGAACATGACATCTTTTTAAACCATGCCACAATGAAAAATAATACTTATATGAGGAAATAGACTAAGGTGAATAAAGGATTTACTGCAACTTTCCTCCCAACCATTTGACACTCTGTCCGGTGTATATTTCTGCCAACGAGAGGCCACCCCCGAGATGGAAAGGAATCCACTAGGGTAAAGATTTATACTCTCGAGACCAAGTTTAAAATTTATTCCATACATTAACTTCCCATTTAGATTGCTCAATAGCATAAGGACTTAAGACATCCCTCCTTCACTTACACCCAATAAGAATATTTAAAAATTTAGTCTAAGGTAACATCCATTATAGATTTGTACATAAATGTGGAGGTTATATTTTTCTCACTACTATTTATTAAATGCCAACATCCTTGTAGTATATATATACCACCCTAACACTACCATTTCCAAGCCAAGGAACTACGTCCTTGTTAACCTATGGTATGCAAACATTGTAACATATCCTCTGATTATCTAAGTAAAAGGAATCCCTTGTCTCATAAGGGATTACTATCCAACCAACTTAGATTTATATAATCGGGAAACAATGCGACTCAGATCTGTATATATATATCAGCTCTTTTAGCCAGGGATCAAGCTTATATCTATAAATATATATCAACATTTTTAGCAGAGTTTATCTCACATCTAATAATATATACATCACGTTTTCAACAGATATCAACTTAGATCTAAATAATATATACATCAACATTTTTTTAGCAGAGATTAGATCATATCTAATAATATAAATATCAACGCTTTAGCCAGAGATTAAAATATGTTCCCTAAATATAAATATGAACTTTTTTAGCTAGAGATCACACTCAGAACTGTAATATAAACATCGACACTTTAACCAGAGATCAAACTCTGATCCATAATATAATTATTAAAGTTTTAGCCAGAGATCATACTCAGATCTGTAATATAAACATCGACGCTTTAACCAAAGATCGAACTCTAATCCATAATATAAATATTAAGGTTTTAGCGAGTGATCAAAATCAAATATGTAATTATTTATCTACGCCCTAGCCAGAGATAGAACTCAGATTTATAATTATTTATCAATGCTTTAGCCAACGTTTTTAGCAGAGGTCAATTCATAGCTATATAATATACATCAACGTTTTGGCAAGATCAATTCAGATCTAAATATATAAATCCCAACGTTTTTAGCAGAGGTCAGTTCAAATCTATATAATATACATCAACGTTTTGGCAAGATCAGTTCAGATCTAAATATATAAATCCCAACGTTTTTAGTAGAGGTCAGTTCAGATCTATATAATATACATCAACATTTTGGCAAGATCAGTTCAGATATAAATATATAAATCCCAATGTTTTTAGCTAAGGTCAGTTCGTATCTATATAATATGTTAAAATTCAATATGCTAAGACAGAAAATAGCAGCATTACATTCCATTTCACAATAATAGCATATACAGGATCACTGAAGAAACAACAAGCACAGCATAAACACAAGAGACAGAGATTTATCCTGGGAAACCCTCATGGGGTAGAAAACCCAGCAAAGCTTCCTCAATATAGATGACCAGCAATATACAAAGATGAAACCCCGAGACATGATCTCCTCCTCCACAATAGCAGACCTCTCCTCCACAAGTGCGCTATCCTCAAGTGAGTGAGTGTATCAAATGAGGAACACACCTCCTCTATTTATACACTACTCTGATATATATTTTACACAAGTACATGTAGGCTCGTATTTAACCATTAGGTTAAATACCCCATTATAACTAACTGGGCCGACCCCCACATGGTGGGTCTAATAACCCTAGTTACCACAACCAACTTGGAGGAATAAACATCTCCGGATTTATAGTATAATCACATCGGAGGTATGGAACATCTCCAGAATAAATAATATACAAATATAATATTCTTTGAAGTTACAATATTTCAACACTCCCCCTTAACGAGAAGGATATTATAACAGTATCTGCACGAGCAAGGAGTCATCAACATCATACATGATACATCTATAGATCATTGGAAGCTTTCTTAACATCATCAGTAACTCAACCAGTTACTGGAACATCAACATCTTCAGTACTGAGTCTTTATCTTTTGCAGCACTCGAACAACTATAGCAACATCAACGTCTGGATCCTCACGATCATCAACATTGTCATCACACGATCATCAGCATCGTTATCTCACGATCATCAGCATCGTCATCACACGATCAGCAGCATCATCATCACACGATCATCAGCATCACACGATCAGCATCGTCATCATACGATCATCATCATCGTCATCACACAATCATCAGCATCGTCATCACACGATCAGCATCGTCATCATACGATCAACAGCATCGTCATCACACGATCAGCATCGTCATCATACGATCAACAGCATCGTCATTACACGATCATCAGCATCGTCATCACACGATCAGCATCGTCATCATACGATCATCAGCATCGTCATCACACAATCATCGTCATCAGCATCGATCATCAGCATCATCATCACACGATCATATTACAGGATGATCAATCCTGCTCTTTTTAGGACATAGGTCCATGGATGATACAATCCAGATCAAGTTCCAAGATGATCAATCCTTATCTCTTTAAGACAAGTCACATGTCTAGGGACGATCTAATCCCAACCACAGTGCCAGTCCTTTTTCATACTGGATGTGACCTAGATCAGATCTAGGATTTACCGCCACAGAGCCAGTCCTCTTTCATACTGGATGTGTCACGTCTACAGAGCCAGCCCTGTTTCATGCTGGATGTATCACATATACAGAGCCAGCCCTGTTTCATACTGGATGTATCACAACTACAGAGCCAGCCCTGTTTCATGCTGGATGTATCACAACTACAGAGCCAACCCTGTTTCATGCTGGATGTATCACATCTACAGAGCCAGCCCTGTTTAATGCTGGATGTATCACAACTACAGAGCCAGCCCTGTTTCATGCTGGATGTATCACATCTACAGAGCCAGCCCTGTTTCATGCTGGATGTATCACATCTACAGAGCCAGCCCTGTTTCATGCTGGATGTATCACAACTACAGAGCCAGCCCTGTTTCATGCTGGATGTATCACATCTACAGAGCCAGCCCTGTTTCATGCTGGATGTATCACAACTACAGAGCCATCCCTGTTTCATGCTGGATGTATCACATCTACAGAGCCAGCCCTGTTTCATGCTGGATGTATCACAACTACAGAGCCAGCCCTGTTTCATGCTGGATGTATCACAACTACAGAGCCAGCCCTGTTTCATGCTGGATGTAACCTAGAGAAATTCTAGGATTTGTCACGTACATTTTGAACCGAGGTCCAGGGACGATCCAGTCCTATCGTTCAGTTATCGGAGACCTCATGTCTACGGCTCTTCTTTAGGACTGAAGTCCGGGAATGATCCAATCCCCTCACATGTTCACCAAGAACTTCATTTTCGAAGACATACGTCTACGGCTCTTCTTTCGGACTGAAGTCCAGGAATGATCCAATCCCTTCACATGTTCACCAAGAACTTCATTTTTCGAAGACATACGTCTACGGCTCTTCTTTCGGACTGAAGTCCAGGAATGATCCAATCCCTTCACATGTTCACCAAGAACTTCATTTTCGAAGACATACGTCTACGGCTCTTCTTTCGGACTGAAGTCCAGGAATGATCCAATCCCTTCACATGTTCACCAAGAACTTCATTTTTCGAAGACATATGTCTACGGCTCTTCTTTCGGACTGAAGTCCAGGAATGATCCAATCCCTTCACATGTTCATCAAGACAGAACATGTATCCTCATCATCATAACATGTATCACCAAAACATGTATCATCATCATCAAAACATGTATAACCACAACATGTATCATCATCATCAAAACATGTATAACCACAACATGTATCATCATCATCAAAAGCATGTATAACCACAACATGTATCATCATCATCAAAACATGTATAACCACAACATGTATCATCATCATCAAAAGCATGTATAACCACAACATGTATCATCATCATCAAAACATGTATCATCAACATCAAAACATGTATAACCACAACATGTATCATCATCATCAAAGCATGTATAACCACAACATGTACAACATGTATCATCATCATCAAAACATGTATAACAACAACATGTATAATCATCATCAAGACATGTATAACCACAACATGTATAATCATCATCAAAACATGTATGCATCTATCATCAAAAGTATCTAGCATGTATACATCTATCATCAAGAGCATGTATACATCTAACCATCAAAATAGAGAATATAAAAGTCCTAAATCTAAACAATTCTAGGTGAGTAAGTGCATAGAAAAAATAAGTAACCTCATTATTGATGAGATAGGCTTGTCTGTCTCATACTGTGCTACTCCCCCTTTCGAGGAGGGTTCTTCTGAACTACACCAAGCTTGTCTCGGAAGTGTTCAAACTTTACTCGAGACAGAGGCTTGGTCAGGATATCAGCAATTTGATCCTCAGTGCTTATATACTCTAGCTTGATAGCTCCTTTCTGCACCATATCTCGAATATAAAAGTAACGGATCTCTATGTGTTTTGACTTATCATGAAACACAGGATTTTCAGTCATCTTGTTGCAGCTTTGATTATCACACATAATCACAGTGGGTTCCATTTCTAAGTCAAACACTCTAGACAAAAGTTTTCGAAGCCATACTGCTTCACAGCTAGCAGAACAGGCAGCTATGTATTCAGCTTCAGCAGTACTGAGGGCCACACTTGAATGTTTCTTGCTGAACCATGAGATCATGGCAGATTCAAGACTATAACATCCACCTAAAGTACTCTTTCTGTTTGAGACACTTCCTGCCCAATCAGAATTTGAGTAACCATGTAAACGGAGTTTAAGACCTCCAAGATAATATAGACCAAAATCTAAAGTACCTTTTAGGTACCTCACTACATGCTTTGTAGCTATTAAGTGAACCTTTCTAGGTTCTACTAGATACTGACTTACGGTATTTACAACAAAGCATATATCTGGCCTAGTATTTGTTAAATACATCATTGGCCCAATGATTTGTCTATATAGGGTTAGGTCCACTAAATCCGATGAGTTATTAACTAATAACTTCAATTTGGAGTCCATGGGAGTGGCCATGGCTTTACACTCCAACATATCAAATCTTTTTAGAAACTTCACAGCATACTTACCTCGATTTAAAAGATTCCTTTTGGATCATGCCATACTTCTAGACCTAAGAAGTAGTGCATTAATCTGAGATCTTTCATTTTTATTTCTGCAGCCATTTTCATGATCTGTTTCTCATTCCTTGTCAGAAAGAGATCATCGTCACATAATAATGGTATGATAGGTTTATCATCCACAACCTTTAGGTAAAGGTTAGGATCAGCTTTACTTCTGGTAAAGCCCAAGCTTTGTCATGAAGCTGTCAATTGTCCATTATTCACACTCAGCATTGAGTGATCTTCTGCATATCTATCTGTGCCATCTCTCGTCAGATGGGTCTACTAATATGAGCCTCAAATTCATTCGAACTCTATGGTGAGTTCCTTCTTGCATCCATGTCATATGTGTATAGAAGCCATATTCAACCTTGTAGCAAGGGTTGAGATCCACATCACCCATGATGATCATTAAACTCATCAATTGACTACCGAGCCTGGGAACCCATACAGAACCTGATTACATCTTTTAAGAGAATGGTCAAAACATCTCATCTAAGAGAATCTCTTAACCATAAGCTTTCTATAGTGTTTTTGATTTGTAAATCCTTTTGTTGAACATCCATCGCTTGTTCATCATTCATCATGATTTTTTCCTACAAATCAAAATTAGGTACATGATTAGTAATACTTCATAATCATCAAATCATATTGACATGATAACCTATTATGCATACAAATATCATTTACATAGTTATGCAACTATCTTGACCAATACTTTGGTACAACACTTTCCCATATCTTGTATGCATACAGTGGCTATCTAGATGCCTTCCATCTCTACCAGAACATGCTATTGAGAGTGTGCATAGCTCTCAGCATGTCAGCAAAGAGGTTTCATTCTAGACAAGCAACAATGGAATGTTTGTCCAACTTACCAATCATATGCATATTAGTAGTACACTGTTCAATGCTCTATGAATGTTTACACTCAGCATAATATATTCTAGGAATACAAATATGAATACAAGCAATATCATTTACTATTTCAAATAACAACTCAAGTACTTATCTTTTATGTTTGTGTGGTTGCCTCCCGCTTGATCTTCTGTATGTCTTTTGAACTTCTATTCATTCTATACCACTGTGCATGCTCAAGAGTCATCCTCATGATCTCATGCACAAACATACACTTATTAGTATATTCTAAATGCTATCAAAACATTATAGTACTAAATAATCTTGAAAATGTATAGTCATGATTATAGTTAATAAACATTAGTATTCAAGATTTCAGGGAAGTCTTCTTTTACTCATGCATATCATCAATCAAGATAAAAGATATAATATGCATAATCCCTTGATTAATAACTTTATGAACAAGCATAACCAATCATTCCAAGTATACTTATATAAGGGATCCTAACACAAGGTAAGATTCATGGGAAACATACCTGGATTAGTATACCTACTTGGTTATGTACAACATACCTAAACAATCTCTTCAATGATTTAGAGATCCTGAGCTAGAACCTGCATGTCTCATAGGTTAAGCATAATATAACAAAGTCATACATACCTCGTGAGTCTTTGTCTTCATGTTGTCATGGTCATGGAACTTGATTTGTCTTTTGTAATGTACCTGTGTCTTGTTAGCAGACAACATCAACCTCACACAACACCATAATGCATAAGTACAATCATATAGCCCTAATCAAATCATTCACATGCATTCATATTGTCACTAGGGTGATAAGACAATTAATAACATTAATCAAGATTGTACTAATAACTAACATGAAGACAAACACATTATGAACTTAATCAAGAATCAGATTTCAAGGCATACCTGAACCTCCTTAAGTCATACCTGTCGAGACCTTTTGTAGTCTTCTTATGTAAGGTCTTAGCCTCAACTCCCCCTGAAACTTGATCTGAAGCTTGATTAGTGTTTGCTAGCGAAACTCTAAAAATTCAATATTTGACTTTCACACTTCTGAATGGATGGAAGGATGTGTCTTGCTGAGCTGATCAAACTAGCATACTTCAGTTTTGAAATCTCCAAAGTTTGACCCCTCAAAATTGTCTTTGAAACTTCCGGATTCATTGGACGTGACCCTGAACTGGGGTTTGATGAAGCCCACTCTTCTACCCAATCAAAATGTATGATCCAAATCTCTAAGCTTCTATTCTTCTGAGGAGCTTCCAGCCGTGGTCACGGATTTCAAAAATTCCCATTTTTACAGAAGCCCTAATTTTCCACTTTTTTGATCAAAGTCCCGAACTAGGGTCTAATCAAGCCCGGCCTTCTGCCCAACCAAAAATTCTGATCTTGGTCTCTAAATTTCTATTTTGATGAGTAGCATCCAGCCGTGGTCTCCGATTACAAAAATTCCAACTTTCTTCAAAGCCCTAAATTCCGGAAGCCATGAATGAAGGTACCAAAAAATAATTCTGTTTTGACAGAAATATGTACCTGATTGTTTCTGGTGTAACTCCGAAAATTTTGATCCACAGGGTCTGAAAAGGTTTCCTGAGATAGCCTGGCCTGTTATCTTTCCATCCTGACAGGTCTTACCTCAATTGGATTCTCTGAGAGAGAGTTATGCCAAATGTCGCAACGTGACCTGTTTTGGGATAAAACAGGAGAGCGAACGTGTACAGCGTGCCACGTGTCACTGTTTTAACTTCGGCCTCTGAAAACGTTTTCTGAGATATCTCGGCCTGTTACCTTTCCATCCTGACAGGTCTGACCTCAATTGGATTCTCTGAGAGAGAGTTATGCCAAATGTCGCAACGTGACCTGTTTATGGAATAATACAGGAGAGCGTACTTGTACGGAGTTCCACGTGTCACTGGTTCAACTTCGGCCTCTGAAAAAGTTTTCTGAGATAGTACAGACTGTTTACTACCTTTCTCTTTTTACGAAATTTCATTTGGAGCTTCCTAGCCCAAGATATGACCTTTTTCCCAAGGTCACCTGATTTTGACTCAGATCTGGAAGAGGCAGAAACCCTATATTGTACAGGTCATAAATCACAAAGTACAACGAATTAGAGGTTTTCCTTTGGACACAAGGTACCTGGAGATTTGATCTTCGTCCTGTAACAATTTCAGATCCGAAAACTTCGCCAAAACGGATTTATAGCGAAAGTGCTACAATGACTGGTTTTTGCTATATAAAACCCTAGCCTTCAAATTGTCGTAAGTAAAGCAAGTGTTGTTAGTGCCATACCTTGTCTTCCTTCAGGTTAGCTCTGATACCATGTTAAAATTCAATATGCTAAGACAGAAAATAGCAGCATTACATTCCATTTCACAATAATAGCATATACAGGATCACTGAAGAAACAACAAGCACAGCATAAACACAAGAGACAGAGATTTATCCTGGGAAACCCTCATGGGGTAGAAAACCCAGCAAAGCTTCCTCAATATAGATGACCAGCAATATACAAAGATGAAACCCTAAGACATGATCTCCTCCTCCACAATAGCAGACCTCTCCTCCACAAGTGCGCTATCCTCAAGTGAGTGAGTGTATCAAATGAGGAACACACCTCCTCTATTTATACACTACTCTGATATATATTTTACACAAGTACATGTAGGCTCGTATTTAACCATTAGGTTAAATACCCCATTATAACTAACTGGGCCGACCCCCACATGGTGGGTCTAATAACCCTAGTTACCACAACCAACTTGGAGGAATAAACATCTCCGGATTTATAGTATAATCACATCGGAGGTATGGAACATCTCCGGAATAAATAATATACAAATATAATATTCTTTGAAGTTACAATATTTCAACATAATATACATCAACGTTTTGGCAATATCAGTTCATATCTAAATATATAACTCCGAATGTTTTTTGCAGAGGTCAGTTCAAATCTATATAATATACATCAACGTTTTTGGCAAGATCAGATCATATCTAAATATATAAATCCCAATGTTTTTAGCAGAGGTCAGTTCAGATCTATATAATATACATCAACATTTTGGCAAGATCAATTCAGATCTAAATATATAAATCCCAATGTTTTTAGCAGAGGTCAGTTCAGATCTATATAATATACATCAACATTATGGCAAGATCAGCTCAAATCTAAATATATAAATCCCAAACTTTTTAGGCAGAGATCAGTTCAGATCTATATAATATACATCAACGTTTTGGCAAGATCAGTTCATATCTAAATATATAAATCCCAACGGTTTTTAGTAGAGGTCAGTTCGGATCTATATAATATACATCAACGTTTTGGTAAGATCAGTTCAGGTCTAAATATATAAATCCCAACGTTTTTAGCAAAGGTCAGTTCAGATCTATATAATATACATCAATTGTTTTGGCAAGATCAGTTCAGATCTAAATATATAAATCCCAATGTTTTTAGAAGAGGTCAGTTCAGATCTATATAATATACATCAACG
This sequence comes from Larix kaempferi, assembly GCA_027924585.1. Classification (NCBI taxonomy): domain Eukaryota; kingdom Viridiplantae; phylum Streptophyta; class Pinopsida; order Pinales; family Pinaceae; genus Larix; species Larix kaempferi. The sequence goes on from BSBM01000371.1 coordinate 7,786,639, forward strand.
TTTTGGCAAGATCAGTTCAGATCTAAATATATAAATCCCAACGTTTTTAGCAGAGGTTAGTTCAGATCTATATAATATACATCAACATTTTGGCAACATCAGTTCAGATCTAAATATATAAATTCCAACATTTTTAGCAGAGGTCAGTTCATATCTATATAATATACATCAACGTTTTCGCAAGATCAGTTCAGATCTAAATATATAAATCCCAATTTTTTTAGCAAAGGTCAGTTTAGATCTACATAATATACATCAACGTTTTGGCAAGATCAGTTCATATCTAAATATATAAATCCCAACGTTTTTAGCATAGGTCAGTTTAGATCTATATAATATACATCAACGTTTTGGCAAGATCAGTTCAGATCTAAATATATAAATCCCAACGTTTTTAGCAAAGGTCAGTTCAGATCTATATAATATACATCAACGTTTTGGCAAGATAAGTTCAGATCTAAATATATAAATCCCAACATTTTTAGCAGAGGTCAGTTCAGATCTATATAATATACATCAACATTTTTGGCAAGATCAGTTCAGATTTAAATATATAAATCCCAACATTTTTAGCAGTGGTCATTTCAGATCTATATAATATACATCAACGTTTTGGCAAGATCAGTTCAGATCTATATATATAAATCCAAACATTTTTAGCCTAGGTCAGTTTAGATCTATATAATATACATCAACGTTTTGGCAAGATCAATTCATATCTAAATATATAAATCCCAACATTTTTAGCAAAGTTCAGTTCAGATCTATATAATATACATCAACGTTTTGGCAAGATGAGTTCAGATCTAAATATATAAATCCCAACAGTTTTAGCGTAGGTCATTTCAGATCTATATAATATACATCAATGTTTTGGAAAGATCGGTTCAAATCTAAATATATAAATCCCAAAGTTTTTAGCAGAGGTCAGTTCAGATCTATATAATATACATTAATGTTTTTTGCAAGATCAGTTCAGATCTAAATATATAAATCCCAACGTTTTTAGCAAGGGTCAGTTCATATCTATATAATATACATCAACGTTTTGGCAAGATTAGTTCATATCTAAATATATAAATCCCAACGTTTTTAGCAAAGGTCAGTTCATATCTAAATATATAAATCCCAACGTTTTTAGCAGAGGTCAGTTCATATCTATATAATATACATCAACGTTTTGGAAAGATCAGGTCAGATCTAAATATATAAATCCCAATGTTTTTAGCAGAGGTCAGTTTAGATCTATATAATATACATCAACGTTTTGGCAAGATCGGTTCATATCTAAATATATAAATCCCAACGTTTTAGCAGAGTTTAGTTCAGATCTATATAATATACATCAACATTTTGGAAATATCGGTTCAGATCTAAATATATAAATCCCAACGTTTTTATTAGAGGTCAGTTATAATATACATCATTAAAATCGAATGGGTATTACCTGTCAAATGCAGAACTATGAGTCTGCCCGATACCTATCTCCATCAGGTGTGAAGTCTATCAACTATAGAACTATGATACCGCCCGATCATCTATCTCTATCAAGTGTGAAGAATGCTCGATTCATACTCCCTATAAAATGTAGAGATTGGCTCGACCAACATCCTCTAAATACTGGCTTCATCAACATTCTCTCCATTCAAATCTATCAATGAACGGCTCAGCGGTTACATACCCATTATTGTATCTCTCCCAGGTGCAGAGATTTTAATATGCATATATGTTAACTACAGCCCGGAAATCACACTTCCTTTTGAGGCCATCCCATCCCTACTAAAATCATGAATGGTGCCCCCCCCTCAAGAACTATGACCTTCCATTATAAACAACATTGCTCCCTTGGAGGATCCGCCCATGAGAGGGAATCCCCTCCTTTGAGGCCGCCATAATCCAAGATATCCTGGGACTCAAGTTCCCTAAAATATCTCGCTCATTAATGTGGCGCTTAAATCAAGAGATGTGCTTGTTGAAAGGTAGCCAATGCTTCCATGAAACAAGCGAATATGTCCCCTAAATGACCTTGGCATGCTTCCTCTTTAAGAGTCAATTTTAGCAACTTAAAGGATATATATAATAAAAGGTAGTGTTCATAGTATAGCATATGATATCACATAATATCACTTTTAATAAAAATGTACATAGTACATAGTTTCTAATTCATTTATATATCGTCCTTGTCTATGGTGACATATCCCATACCTCCCTTCCCAAATAAGGATACCATTTCCACATGAAGCTAGATTACACGTTATGATAATTATGTGCGAGGCATAATTTGACCTTAGTGGAATTCTTAGGTAGCTCGTTATCTTCTTGTACGAAGTAGAGATCCTCTCGTTATTTTATTGCATTCAACTTTTACTTAGGAAGACACTTTTAGGATGTTAGTTTTATCAAGTGGACGTCATTAGTTCATCTTTCTTGAAGTGCCTATGAGCACCAAGGTGTCATCTATCATTGATAACATGTATTTTTATGACTTCCTAGGTCATCAACCCATCGGCCCTAGTGGATTCATTTTCCTGTCATTTAGTTGCGTCACAACCTTCAGTCTCCTAAGCCTATTACAACTTAGGAATTTAAATAACAAAGTTACAAGGTTTACTGGTGGGGCCTTGGCCTTGAGATCCTCACCAGAAACCATTACATAGTTTAGTTACAAAGAGTAGGGTAAAAGAGGGGTGTTACAATCTTGCATTCTTAAACCATTCCCGGGAACAGATAAATTTTCCCCACATATATTTTTGGCCATCTCATTCTTTTCTAGCTTAGGGGTTTTCCAAGAGGTCAACATTACTTCCCCCCTACATGGAATTCTAGTGGATTTGGAAATCAAATTAGGGTCCAAAGAAACACTCCTCCCAAAAATCACCAATTTCATGGCCCCATCATCATAATTAGAAATCTCATCATATATCTCTTCATTATTGAAATTGAATTGTCCAAAAATGAAATTATGCACTCCTGCTCTTTGAATGGTATTTACCATACATGTTGGCCTCTTGCTTCTATCGGTACATTTATCAGCACTCTTGGAATTTATTCACAGTGAAATGTTCAACCTAGGAACCCCCTGTTTCACTAACTGTTTCCATTTTACAAGATGCCTCTATTTTAACTGCGGCCGAAGTTGTCTTAGGTCATAGTTGAAATCGCGGGCAACTAGCTTGTTCACTGTAATTTTCGAAATCCACCCAGCTAGCAATGAACAAGTATGGCAGGGAACGTAGAGGATGCACACTGACAATACAGGAATAGGATGCACACAGGAAGAGATTGCGGGCAGAGAATGCATGCGACAAATTAAGTTTTACTATATTAATTATCAATCCCCTAATAATAAATATTTTTTCTAAAGTAAATGAACTTATTCACAGTATAATAAAAATGAGAGAGGTATTTTCAACCATATATCTACCTTAAGTAATTATCAATACTCTATATTATATATAATAAATATTTTTTCTAAAGTTGTTATGTAAAAGACTAACTGTAAATATTCAAAATTGGGCTTAGAAAAATGCACGCCAAATTCCGTACAGATGCCAATAATTGAAAATGAGACCATGGGGTTGAAGCTAGATATATTTTTTACAAAAATCTCTTTCATATTCCTAATATCCTATTTCATTTTCCCGCAGTTAATCTCACAAAATGGCAATTTTTCTGTTTTCAACCCAATTTAACCCAGTTCAGAAAAATCCCCGCCGAACTCTCATTATTGGGTCTTTTTTAGTGATTTCAGTTGGAAATGGTGTGTTTTACTATTTCCCGCCTTCTTGTACATATGGTTCTTCAATTTGGGTTCAAAAAATTATTGGTGTGCAAAACCACTTCATGGTTGTCTTGTATTTACGAAATGTCCACCTACATTAAAAAAATGCAAGCCAAACCCTCCTATCAAATGCTTATAGTTGATGGATTTGGAAATAAGATTGCTATATATATAGAGAATAATATCCTTGTGTTAATTTTATATAACCAAACCTCATATGCTCACAGTCTAGGTATGAAAATATGCAATTTTAACCATTTTGACTGTTATGGACACTTGGTGTAAAATGCAAGCCACAAGCATAAAAATGCACGCTAAGCATGCATAATCATATTTAAATGAATGAGGTATTTTACATCTATGTTTTGCGAAAGTGAATGCCCTTATAGGATATGTTTTTGTCTATTATGGAAGACTGTAATAAGTAGGTATTAGGATATTTTGAAGACATAACATATGTATCTTCTCAAGATCCCATAGGCTAACAAAAGTATATTTTGATTTCAAACTTTGAAATATCAAAGATACAAATTTTTTCCTTGGAAAAGAGAAACCATTGATAACACAACATTAATATGTCATGACAAAAATTACTGGATCTAACAAATAAAATATTCATATATTTTACATAACATGTCACCATAGATATTACACCACAAACTATCATACAGAATTCACTATTTATTTTTTATAAGTATAATGTTTACATCTCCAAATGGGGTGCACTAGTCCTCATCCCCAATCCATAACAATGATGGACATGATCCCATTGGTGTGAATCCCATGAAAATTGCACCCACACATGAGGCTATAGGCTATTATACAAATAGCGAAATCTAAATGTTGGTCCCACTCTCCATTTACCAGGAGGTTGGATATCATCACTCGAGCCTAAAGATGGATGATATCTATTAGGAAAGGTTTTCCATGTATAGAAAACAACCTCCTTAATATCCTCGTATCCTTCTATGGTGAACTCTAGTGCATTGTTTTTCTTCACAATCCCAGGAGGTACCGAATTCATTGCAATAAGTTCAAAAGTAACAATGAAACTTTCAACCGAATAATGAATTTCCACATAAAATTCACTACATATCATGTTTTGAGACCTTACGTGGTTGAAAATTTTGTAGGAAAGAAGATGAATATTGTGACGATGGATTCGATGTGGTTGCAATACTCCAAGATATGATGGTAATGCATTGTACATTCCATATTCTGTAGAGGCATCTAATCTAGCAGTCACAACTTCATCATCACCTTTTGTTGCAAGAAGTTGGAAAGTGTGGTGCTTATCATCTTTCATAGCAATAAAATGACAAAAAAAAAAGATTCTCCCTTTCGAGTGTTGGTGCTCCACCTTTTGATAGAGCTCACAGTAAATAAAACATCAACAATGCCTGCAATAAAAATAAAGATAACATTAGATACTATAAATAAATTATTGTGATATGAACTGAAAAATATAAATTAAAAGATACACATGAATGCTCACCATCAACTATTTCAATTGGTATCAATAAACCTTGTTTTGTATAGAACACCTCATGTGGATGTAAATTCATACCTTCAGGAATATGGTGGCCTCTACCAATAACATCCACATGAATTTCAAAAATTCTTACCCAACATAATGTTTTACCAGTGGAAACCTATACTAAACAATTCAACACCTCCACTGGATATGGAATTTTCAATGACTCTTCTTCAGACATACCAGACAAATTTTCATAATAAATATGGACATGCATGCCTGCCTTAATGGTAGAATAAAATAGATTTTTTTTGTGCACCATAAGCCCCTCCATTTGAATGAATTTATTTCTATCAATCTTGATAAAATGACCATCTCCCAATAAGGGAGTCACATCTGAACTAGATCCCATGTAAAACCCTCGCTTGATGACTGCAATGGGTTGTTTTTTGAGATATTCATTTGACCCACTTGAAGATAATTGTGATTTTATTTCAGATAATGAAGGATGGTGCAACATAAGATTTCCACTTTCATCTGCATACACCATTTGAACAGGAAAAACATCATCCACACTATGTGTCCATATGACGCTAGTACCAATAGTGTAAATATTTGGATCATTACCAGAAGGATCCAAGCATGTCAACTCTACATTCCTTGTATGGGAATCATCAATAACTTTGCAGATAATAATCTTTTCTAAACCATTTATTCTTTCAGAAGGGAAACAGTATCAAATTTTGGAGCATTGCCCCTAACATACTGTAAAGATGAACAACATCGAAGTTGATAAGGTATTTTCCTGTTGTTAACTTGCACCCGAACATCATTACTACTAGACTCTACTTCATCATGACTCCAACAGTCATTTTTAGCAATTTTATATAATTGTTGTGACTTTCGTCATTGTATAGACAATTTTTGGTTCATTTGTCATTGTTTTTTTATCATCTAGCATCATCTTCAGCAAATCTTTGGAATGCTTCTTCTACAACTTCTAAAGGCAACGACTTTCATTCTTTATGTTGCAATGGATTAGGATTTGTACTAGACATGATTAAATTTATAAAAAGATATAATCTGCAATCATGACAAAATGCCCAAATGGGATACACAAGTTACACATGGCATCTCTAAATTGGAAAGGAACAATGAAAAAAGAAATCAATATCTATAGGCATAATATAAATGTTGCACTAACCTTTAATAAGCACCTTTCATTTATTTTCTCCTTGCAAACAGGGTTATGTCGTTGCATACATAACAAAATTGATTCTTTTGAGTCCTCTAGATTTATGCATTAAATAATCAAGGGTAAAATTTATTATTGTGCATATACAGTGTTATCACATTATTTTTAAAAGGATTTATAGTTTTTTTCCCCAAAGAAAAAAACTTACTTTCATTTCAAGTAGAAAAAAGTACATTCTAGATAATCTTGGCTAACTTCTGTCAAAAAGTGGCACTAGGTATTTTCAAACAGATCCTAAAATAGGACAAAGATTATGTAATGGATGGATTTTTTGGTTCAATAAAAATTTATTGTCCTTCATAGATCATTGTGATTGATTTTTAATCTCAAAGATTCTCCTTTCCATATTTTATTAGTTTATAAGCTCTTTCACTTTATATGTTGTTCTATGTATGCTCAAATCAAAAAATAAATGTTACAAGCCTTATAAAAAGTAAAAAAATGAAAAAATATGGATTTTCAGCAATTACATTCATTAAACTTCAAGAGACCTGGATAAAGGTCCTTAGAATCTCTTACCATTTCATTCATGCAATCCTATTTTCTTTGATGTCTGACATGATTTGACAGATATTTTTGTATGTATGGGATCCAACCTAGGTTTCACAGGGATCTAGTGAATTCCCTCCCACTCCAGATCTTGTTTTTTTTAGTGAGGAAGCATCCCTAAAGTGAGAGATTATGTTGGTCACAGGAACCCCTTTATAAAGGACTCATTCCGTGTCAGTGATCGAATAGTGTTCTTCGTTCCATTGCAAATAAAAGCAAATAGGTTAATAAGTTGTTAGCATCTGTATTCAATGAAATAAAAAGACTATGGCATTTTATTTGGAAAAATTTATTACCGTCTGTGGTGCTCTCTGCCTCCTTGCTTGGATCAGAATGGAAGGTGATTTCTGCTTGAGAGAAAGGAGAAGTTGCTTGATAATACCGCATGAATGGAATGGTTCTCGAGCTAATTTTTTGTCTCTTGACAGGGTTATCTCACAGAGTTCGTGAGTGAGGTCAAGCAAGGAATAATTCCTATTTTGATCAGAGGTTTTGGGTATGATTGTTATTGGCGCTCATGAAAAATTCAAAATTATGGGTTTACCGTAAAAATTGGAAACTATGGATTAACTGCACATCGTTATACATGCAAAATAGGTTAACCACACTAGTTAAGTGATTAACAACCCTAATTACATTTCAATTAATTTTTAATCAATTCCTTATTTAGGATACATTTCGGGGTTGGTAGTTTGTTATGTACTTTCTGAATTATCTAGGATCTTCCCTTTCTTCATCAATCCCACTACCTAATTTTTCATTATCTTCCCTTGAGAAATGTCACCCTCCCTTGATCCTAAATCAATATTTCTTTGCAGTCTTACTCAACCCTAACTAGAACCTAGGGTTTGTCCTACACAATCTTTATTTCTCTCACAATATCCCCTCGTATCACTCAATCCTCTAAATACATAGAACAAGTGCGCAAAGTGGTGTGTAAGAATTGGCGAGTGCTCTCACCAAATCCCTCAAGATGCAAACTAGGGATTTCTCTTCCACCTTCTAGTTGGGCACCCAAATCTCCTTACCCAAGTATGGAGGCCAAATACACAGAGATGTCCTCGACTCTTCGATACATAGACTTACAACATATTTCCAAACCTATCCAACCATAACTTGGGAACAAAACCTTCTTCTTGTAATAAATCACTTACAAGGGCTTGCTCAAGCTTGGTGTCAATCTCACCAAAATTTGTAAAGGTTTACATGGAACTCGATGACAAAGAAGGAAACAACAACACCTATATCATCATTACTACATGGGATGTATTGTTCCAGACCTTCAAAATCTGAATTTAATCACCAGGTTATCTATTTAACCTCATGTGCAAATGGTTGTAGTTGCATCAATCCCTAGGGAAATATGTCCAATAGTTCATTGAGTTCTTCACCAACCTCTATCTCCAACTACAAACTAAAGACCCATAATAGGTACTTATGCTTAAATTTAATTATGATTTATGTATTTTTTTCCATAATGAAGTAGCAATGTTTAAGAGAAATACCCTTGACCAAGATTTCATTTGTGCACTTGTTGTAAAAATAAAATATGACCGAAAGCATTGCTTTCAACCCTTCTAAACTCCTAACCCTAACTCAAACCCTACTAGCACCTCTTGTTGAAACCCTAACTACAATCCTAACTCCTTCAATTCTCTTAAATCTTGAAAATCCCAATCCCATACCCCCTCCATCCCTACTCCTCATCCCAAGACTTCATGTCATAAATGTACGTTCCACTACCACAAAACCCCAACTCATGATGTTGTCAAATTCCGCTTCTTACAATGCCAAGATCAATCCAAAGCCTTATTTTCTGATAAACATGAAAATGAATTTATCACAACTCTTTCTTCCCCTACCCCTTATTCCAGTTCATCTCCTTACCCAACCCAACTACACTAGATCTATCCTTATTCATGATGACCCAATCCAACTCACCCTTCACACCAATTCTATTGTTCACTCACATTGCCAAATCAAGGACTGAATCACCAATGTCATTTTGGATAATGGAAGTTAAGAGAATTTGGTCTCTCTAAAATTTGTCATCCACCTTCAGCTTCCTAATACCCCTCACCATTCCCCTTATCACCTTGTCTTGGCTCAACAAGATGGTCCTAATCACTTGTTAAACAAACATTGTTTAGTTACCTTTGTCATTTCCCTCTTCCATGACATCATAGATTGTTACATATCTCCACTCGATTTCTGACATTTGCTCCTTAGTATTCTCTATTAGAGGTAACATAGTTCCCTATACAGTGCTACAACCAACACTTACCAATTAATAAAATACAACATTATCTATCAACTTACCTTTGCTAAGTTCCACTGCCCTCCTCACCCCCCAGCATATGATAAGGTCAATTTACACATGTGTATTTACCTCACTCTTTCTACTTCTCCTCAACCAATTCTCTCCATATTACCTCAGTCCCAACTTCCCCTTAACCTCCACAACACTCATACAATCCTTGTCACCGTTATGTATTCCATTCGTTCCCTCGTTCTATTAGCCACTAGATCCACTAGAGCACATTCGTCCTCAACCATTATATTTCCATAACATTGTTCCCTACCAGCACCAAAGCACTTTCACATGGTTAGTGATAAGCTTTTTAATTACCCCCTAATTAATAAGAAAGACAATAAGAAGTCTGTGCATTAATTTATCAACCCATGGTCCTATATGAACTTGTGAGTTACCGTGCACTGTATATGCCAGTCATAGTTTCCCTTGCATTGGTTTTGATACCATGAAGTTGTATTTTGGGGGGATTTCACTCATATCAATGGTAATATTAATGAACAAGTATTCTGGCAAGAGGATTTGTCCTTGATGTCTAAGATACACAATAAATTCAACCAACATACAACAAATTTGCAGGAATGGAAATATAGATTAAGCACACTGAAATTGCGAAAAAAAAAATCTAGGCTATATTCACACTAATTGTAGGAATTAAAATTATGCTATGCTCAAAGGAAATCTGTTGGATCTTAATACCGATTAAAACAAGTTTACAAATTGATTCATATAGTTAAACACATTAAGCATAAGATAATTGCACACAACACATCAACACATTACACATTACACATAAATTACCCTAGAAACCCCTCTCTTGGGGGTAAACCAACAAATCAATGAGCTTTCACTCATCTATTAATCAAATGATCATAATAGGTGTTTACAACCGTGACTTGAAAGACCACAAATCACACTTCATTACATGATCATGCTACACACACTCTCCCTCTACATGCATAACCATTACATCTTATTTATAGATGCAATATAACCAACTGCTCATTAATGACAATCCATAACTTCCTAACCACTTTCATTTATTATGTTACAGTCAACTTGACTGGGTCAAATTTGGTCGATTCCCAGTTGAGCTTTGGCCATTCCATCAAATTCCCATCGACCGGTCATTTTCCTTCAACCAAACAACTATTATGGCCGATCGACCAACTAGACTTCCATTGTGTGTCACCATCGAATCCCAATCAACTATCGACTTTTTCAGTTGATTTACATGCAAATAATATAGCATTCCCAACATTATCTCACTTTTTTTCTTCTTTCATAAATAGGAGATTCGTAAATTCATTTCATTCTAGCAGTGCTAACAATCCCATCTTTTCCCTAGACCAAGAAAACTTCTTTGTGCTCACTGATTTGGTAAATGAGTTTGCAACATTCTTCATCGTGTCTACCTATTCTAGTACCACATTTTGTTTCTCCACCAGCTCTCTCAAAAAATGGTATTGAACATCAATATGTTTCATCTTTGAATGATATGATGGATTCTTTTCCAGGAAGATTGCACTATGGGTGTCACAATCCAACCTAAAAACATGCTAACCAAACCCAACATCTAAACATAGTATCTACAACCAAACAAATTCCTTACATGCATGAGTAGTTTCCATGTATTCAACGTCAGTATTCGATAGTGCAACAATCGATTTCCTCCTACTCATCCAAAAGACTACTCCGTCGAATAAATTGAACACATATCCATTGGTCAATCGTCTATGGTTGATATCTCCAGCCCAGTCGGAATTGACAAAATCATGTACATTTATTTCCTTGTTTCCTTCCGGCTCGCCTACATAATATATTGCATAATTCATCGTTTCGTTCATATACTTGAATATTGTTTTAACTATGGTCCAGTACTCTTTTCCAGGTGTCGACATGTACCTTCTCAATACTTCCACTGCATGGGAAATATTCAGTCGAGTACAAACCATAGCGTACACTAGACTACCTACAACACTAGCATAGGGAACATGTAACATGTACTCTATTTCTTCTTGTGCCTTAGGACACTATTCAACAAATATCTTGACTCCCACAGGATTAGGGACCTTGATTGTTCTACTCTCCTCTATCTTGAAATGTTTCAAAACTGTCTCAACATGTTTTCTCTGACTTATCTAGAGCCTTCTACCTACATGATTTCTTGTGATTTCCATTCCAAGAATGAAATTCATTGCTCCAATATCCTTCATGTCAAACTTAGAGGATAATTGTAGTTTCACCTTTTTTATTAGATCCATCTTATTTCCGATCAACATGTCATTGACATACAAAACTACATATATAAAATGACCACGAACCTTCTTTCCTTACACACAGTGATTAACTTGAATTCTCACAAACCACAGTTGCTAGATATACATGTCAAATTTCTGATACCACATCCTGGGTGACTGTTTTAGACCGTAGAGAGACTTATCGAGCTTGTAGACCAACTCATTTTCTCCTTCCATTGCAAAACCATTAGGTTGCTTCATATAGATTTATTCTTCAAGATCACCATGAAGAAATGTTGTCTTTACATCCATCTATTCTATCTCATAATCAAATGTTGCAGCTAAATACATTAGTACCCTTATGGAAGTTAGCTTAGAAACATGAGAGAAAATCTCACCAAAGTCGACTCCCTCGACTTGGGAATACCCTTTCACTACTAGTCGATCCTCATACTTCTTGACTTGACCTACTGCATTCAAATTTTTATTAAACACCAACTTACTACTGATGGTTTTCCTTCCATTTGGTAATGCAACTATATCTCATGTTTCATTCTTCTTAAAGGACTCCATTTCTTCTTTCATGCCCCTTTTCCAGGGTTTATTCTCCGTCGAGTCGATAGCTTCCTTTACCGAACTAGGATCATCTTTTTTGGAAGATAACACAAAAGTAGCGAGAAATATGGATGTACTATACCTTCATGGTTCTTTCCTTTCTCGAACATATATCTTGGCATCCATATTCTGCTATTCCACCTCTTCATTGGATTTAGTTGACTCTCCTAAATCTAGAATTTCGTTGTTCATTTCAAACTCTTGTTTTTCTATTTTTTCTCTTTTAACCTCTTCATCCTTGGAATTTCATATGAATTTTCTGAATATCACATCCCTATTATAAATTTCCTTCCTTGTAACTAGATTCCACAGCTTATACCCTTTCACTCCATCCTTTTATTTGATGAAGATGCATTTCTCCAATTTGTTGCCGAGTTGGTTCTTTTCTCCTTTGGGATATGCACAAAGGAGTCACACCCAAACACTCGAAGATGTGTAATAGATGGATTTTTACCATCCCATGCCTCATATGAAGTCTTGTTGAACATACCTATTGATGACAACCTACTTACCATGTAACATGCCATGTCGACTGCCTCTTCCTAGAATTCTTGTGCAACCCCTATACCACTGAGCATGCTCCTTGCTTTCTCCATCAGTGTTCTACTCGTTCTTTCAACAACTCCATTCTATTGAGGCATGTAAGGAGGTGTTTTTTTTTGAGCTATCCCATATTGTCTACAAAAATGGTCAAATTCCTTTCCACATAATTATCCTCTGTTATCATTTCTCAGTGCCTTGATCTTTTTACTAGTCTGATTCTCCACAAGAGCTTTGAACTCTTGAAACTTCTCAAAAACCTCATATTTATTCCTCAAAAAATAAAACCATGTCATTTTGGAGAAATCATCTATGAAAGAAACATAATATTGAGATCCTCCTAGTGAAGGTACCGAGACAGGTCCAAACACATCACTATGTATCAACTCTAGTATTTCTTTATCCCTAGTAGCACCAAATGAAAACCTTACATGAATCTGTTTACCATAAATACAATGTTCACAAAAGTCAACTTCTTCAGAGAAATTAGGAATACCTTCAACCATACCTTTATTGTGCATATAACGAAGATGTTTCTCACCTATATGTCCCATCCATTGATGCCACAACATGGTCGATTCGACTAGACAAGCAAATGTTCCATTGGACTTAGGACATGTTATATTAGCACATTCATCAGTGTCTATCTTTCCCACTAGCTTGTACAAGGTTCCAGTCCAAACTCCTCTCATCAGTAGTGTACCATCGCGCCTCGTACCATCTTACATTTATCTTTTTCAAATATAGACTGGACACCTGCATTACCCATCTTACTGATTCAGATCAGGTTTTGGGCCAAAATTGGGATATGAAGTACTCCTGGAAGTGTTCCTATTCTTCCATCTTTCAGTTTTAGTCAAACTTCACCTCATCCAACTATCTTGTCAGATTAGTTATCTCCTAGTAGGACATCACCACCATTGTACTTGTCATACTCACATAACCACTCTCTGTGAGGTGTCATATGATATGACACAATGGAGTCGATCAATCAAGAGTCAGGATCTAATTATGTACTTATGGAGGCCAAATACACATCTCCTTTCTCTTCATGTGAAGTCTTACCATAAGTTGACTAGCCTTCATCAAACCCTTTTCCTTTCTTGACTTCCATCGACTTACAATTTTGACTATAATTCCTGACTTTACTGCATCACCAACATGTTTTCGTCATTGGACTAGAGGATCTTATATTAGATGTACCCCTCGAATTCAGCTTTCTACCAAATATTTTTCCTTTTCCTCTATCTATTGGTCGACCTCTTACCATCAAGGTGTCGTGGGTCAAACCTTCCATGTTCTTCCGTCTCATCTCTTCTAACAACAGAGATGCGACCACATCATCGATATTCAATGTGGTGATATTACTTCCAATAGCCATGACCAGGCTATCCCAGGAATCAAGCAAAGAACACAACAACTGATACATTTCAGTGATTTTAATATCCACAAATAACAACTAATTGATTATAATGTTGAACACATTTAGGTACTCTGTAACCGAGTCACCTTCACCCATCCTCAGAAAGAAATTGTTAACCATATATTTTGACAGATACAAGTTCTCCAACTTTTCCATTGCTTCTTTGCAGTGTCTTCTTCTAAGACATTCAACAATACATAATCTGCTAAGCAAAGTTGAATTGTACTCCTTACCTTTATGTCAATATTTTTCCAATCTTCCTTCCACACACCAGTCAGATTCGTTCATGGGTCGACTTCAACCCATTGTTCTCGATCTACAAGGAGATCCTCCCTTTTAAACTTCCAAAGCTAAAATTTGTTGCCATTAAACTTTTCAATTTATATCCTAGATGTCTTATCCATTCTAACTATAAATCAGTGTTTCCAGAAACTCATACTATAAAAGGTATTCACTAGATCCAGGACCAATCCAAATCCTCAATAACAAAGGTTCCCACCTTCATCCAAATACAACTCTAATACCAACTTCTGGATCTTAATACCAATTACAACAGGTTTACAAATTGATTCATATAGTTAAACACATTAAACATAAGACAATGGCACACAACACATCAACACATTACAAAGAAATTACCATGCAAACCCTCTCCTTGGGGAAAACTATCAAACCAATGAGATTTCACTCATGTATTAATCAAGTATTCGTAACAAGTGTTTACAACCATGACTTGCTAGACCAAAAATCACACTTCATTACATGATCATGCTACACACACACACACTCTACATGCATAGCCATTACATCTTATTTATAGATGCAATACAACCAACTTCTCATTAATGGCAATCCATAGCTTCCTAACCACTTTTTGTTATTCTATTATAGTCGACTTGACTAGATCAACTTTGGTCGATTTCCCATTGAACTTTGGTCATTCTGTCAAATTCCTGTCGACCAATCATTTTCCTTCGACCAAAAAACTATTCCGGTCGATCAACTGACCAGACTTCCACTTTTTATCTCCACCAAATCCATTCGAATTATACTAATCAACTATTGACTTTTTTGGTTGATTTACATGCAAAGAATATAACATTCCCCAAAAAATACACTCTTTGCAAAAATTAAAAGGCACATTATACTAGAATAAAAATTCCACACTTGCATCTAAAAATCAACTAATTGCAGAATTAACCAGTTATTTCCAACTTATTGATTGATACTTTAGTCATTGCAATAGTTCAATTGATCACTCGTAGGTTCAGTCATAAGATGAATCTTCTTTACAAACATAAGTAAATAAAAGTGAGGAAGATGTAGATTATGAAATGAAACAATAATTTCTATAAAATAATGGTAACTGTGCATGTAATTAGAATACCTTTACTAGAATTGCAAGTGAAAAGTTTTTAAATCATATCACACAAATGCAATGAGATAAAATCACTATTTATGCTAACCTACTGCATAAAAACACAATAACAACACATGTCAGTTGAAGAGGCCCTGCCTCCTATAAAGGGTGCTATGGGTAGCCTACAGTACTAGATGGGCAATCCTTTAGTACGATTGACTAAAATTGTTTTTGTAAATGTCTTTATTACAAAACATAAATTATTGTTTAAACCGTTTACTAAAAATACATGCCAAGTGTCATGCAATCAAGTCCTAATTGTACTCCATCTATTATTGTCATGTATCTATGTGGTGTCTTGTGCACAAAATATGAGATGTAATGTTATCCTTTCCTGAAACTAGATCTAAAATATCCTTGTAGCATTCACAAAACTACCTATAGAATACCTTTAGAATAACCTGTAGACTTTTTGTAGTACTTCATGTAGAGTTCTCGTAGTAGTGATTGTAGAGTATATGTAGTATAGATTCCATAGTACTGCCTATAGAGTATCCATGATATAGCTTCCATAGTACCACTTGTAGGATTCCCCAAAAGGGCATCCACAACACAAGGCCTTCTGCATTTTTCCTTTAGCACCAAGAATATGCAACATTGTACAAGTAGTCATGAGCATATATATCTTGACTTATTTGGAAATTAATCAACAAAATATGAGAAGATGCAAGCCAATATACCTTTACACCAAAATTATCATCTGGATACTAAAAAGGTAAACATAAGCTTAGAAAAAGGGTAAAAAAGGATGTGAATTGTGATAAAAAAAATCCGTTCAAAATAGGGCATTACTAAAGCTCGTCATCTCCCTCCAACCAAATATTTTGCATGTCATCATGCAAACTAAAAAAAATATTATTTGGCGCTAGAAGGTTCTAGAGGTGTAGACTCCAAACTAAGAGTGTTACAGTTGTATGCAGGGTGTTCTTTCTCTTCTGGTGCATAATATCCCACCTTCTAGGTGATAGTGTCCGAGAAATCATCATCTTTCCCCTCTCCTTTTGTGTGGATCCACATAACTGGAAGATGAAATCTTATTCCTAACCAATCAATACCATGTACCTTCAGGTAGTCAACATATAACTGAAATCCATCTAAAGCAACATCTGGTCTCTCATGGTTGAAAGAGTTTTTCCTTCTCAATTATGGGATCATAGTCCACTTCTTCTCAAACTGAGAATGACTTATAACCTATTCAATGCCACCCGGGTCCTTACAATTGGCTATTGCTTAACTTTTTGCTTCGTTGAAATACATCACAACTGTAGGATCCTTCATTACCTCATCCTGTGTTGCTAATAATTTAGCTGGTGGAGGTGATCCTCTAACCCACAAACCATCATCCCATTCCACAAAGTTCAGATATGCAAGTGACTCAATCCACTTGAGTTGATTCTTCATAAAGGATGAAAAGGCATGAGGTTGGTCATATCGAACAAAGGGATTTGTATCCCAATTGAAAAAATTAGTCATCACGAGATTATGTAGATAGATTTCACACATTAGATTATGATGCTCTTCATCGCTCTTTGAGAATGATTGAATAAATTGATCATGGGCCAAAATTTGGTCTGAATTCCCTACTATAGCTCTTATTCAAAAAGAGACCAACTATTATTTGAGAAAGACCAAATAAATCTGAGAGGGTAATCTGTAATTTCTCGGGATATGGGTTAGGTGGCATATGTATCTCTTGTCGTGCTTGAGTTGCTGCAATTCATTGTTCAATTTTGTATAGTCATTGTTGTTTCCTTGCCCTGGAACTTCTCTACGTCGATTTTTTGTTCAATATCTCTTTATTGATCTATCAAGGATTCAACCTTGCCCTCTAGGTCCTCATCCTTAACTCTCCACTTTTCTACTTCTCTTTCTAGGTCCTATATCCAAATCAAATCATTGATTATGTTGTCCCTACTTACTATTTATGTTGTCTCTTTCTCTGAAAGTTCCTATTTTTCTCCCACCTCATGTTGATTCCCTATGTCCATATATTTCTCTTTATCTTCTTGAGGTTTTCTTTCCTCTAGAGGACTTGGTATTTTTGGATCCTCAATTATATCATTGGTCTCTTCCATCAAGGTTTCCTGAGCTTCTTCCTAATATGCTAGAAGTGACCATTCATTATGTTTTCCAATTGCATCAACAAAGGTATCCAATATCTTTTGTGACTCAAATCCCTATAGTCTTTCCCATGTGGAATCCAATTCTTTGGACAGTAACCCATATGAATGTTTAAGGCCTCTTTACATTTTTGTCATTGTCCTAAAATATTTTTGTGTACTTGATAAGAAAGAGAGGCTAAGCTTTACCAATTAAGAATTTCTTCCCCTTCTTTTGCTTTGTAATTCTATTTGGCTTCTCTTTTTCCATTCCCACTACTTCATCTTCTCTCCATGGGTACTCTACACCTACCTCCAACTCTTTCTCTATAAATCTATTCTCATTTATCATCTTATGTTCTAGGTTCTTATCCTGAGAATATTTATCTTTAAAAACCTGAATTAATTCCTTCTTCCATTCTATAGTGATCCTAGAACAATTTCTAGGCCGACTGGACAGTTTCATAGTCCATGGATTTCTCCTTTTAGGGTGTGATGCCTCTCCTGGTGATACTTTGGTGACTTTTGGGGTTTATGTTATAGTAGCTCCTAGCAAGGTTTTACTTGTGCATTTTCTACAATCGAGGTTTGTTTTCATAAGCTTCTCCATATAAGGTGTAAGGCACTACTTTGTGAAGCCACGACCTTTTTTGGGGTTTCTAATGTAGTATCCTCTCGCAGAGTTCTTGTATTTCATGGCATGGTTTCTATAGGCTCTGAAACTGATACTACCCTTGCCACTAGGGATGGAATATTTCACACAAAAACATCCCTTCTCTGCTACATTTCTACTAGAGTATCTTCCACAGCAGCCTTATAATCCGATGATGAGCTAGTTTGGCTTCAGGTTTTTTCCTTCTTGAACCATTTTGCACATCAATTATAAAGAATTTAGGAGAAATTAAGGCATATTAACGTTCTTTTGGTGCCTTAGGTGTGTCAAGATCTTAAAATGATAGTTGGATATTAAACTAAATCTCGCTTCACAAGTTAGAAATTTTATGATATAGAGAGCTACCTATGACCATGGTGATGGGAAAGATGCTCGTTGTGTCCCTTTATCCGACCCTTGAACACTCTCTTTTCCCACAAGAAATTTTCCTTTCACAAACTTCATCGTATCTCTTCTTTCAAACCACCTTTCGTCGGTCTATGGGAGGCCCATGAACCTGGCAATTACCTCTTCTATTACTTGAATTTGTAGTCCCTTGGCTTCTGCAACTAGTGGGTTGTAATACAATGCGAATTACATTGCAATATATTGGTTACATTTTATCAATTTCTCAAAATAAATCATCCACCCCACATCCTCGAAGATTACGTGCACTTTCATATCACATGTTATGAGCTCAGTAATGTTCAGTTCACTCCTAGAAGTTAAATGCACCATGGTTCCAAAAGAGTAGTCTTACACTTGTAGGGAGGACGTAAGAGTGAGAACTCAAGATTTAGGGGCAAGTAGATGTTACGATGTAAAAAATAATTATTAAGTCGGGTGGCCTGAGAATTATGGTGTTTTATGGCAATTTTTATGTAGGCATGTTTCAATTATTACTGGGTTGTCTAATATCACTATGTCGCCTTAGTAACCCACATCCCTCATCTGCATGGATGTCATAACTACCAAATTTGGTAGTTCTTCCAAATACATCGGTGTGTAAAAATTTTTATGCCTTGCTAATTTTAGTATCTCCCCCACACCAAAACCGCTTCCCACACTCAGGTATATAATACAGGGGTAGGATGATATGGTGTAGGGATATTTGGAAAGCATTCTCATTTTTGTTTATTACTGACAAAGAAAAAAACATACATCCCTTGAATTACGTAAGAAGGGTTGCAGTGTTGAGGATGCAGATGTGCTTGGAAGGCGTTGAGTCTCAATGAAAAATAGTTGGGGTGATCACCAAGACACTAGAAAGTAGCAAAGAATATTATTGTGGTTGATCTAGTTGTGGAAATAAACTGTAATATAAAAAGTTTTGAAATGTAATTCTGTAGTAGGAAATATCTTTTTACTACGGGAAGTTCCACATCAAGTAGGGAGAGATACAATACGGGAAGTCCTGCGGGGAGATATGTATTGTCGGAAATAAGGCGGTAAGTCCCACAGGAAGATCGGTACTACATGAAATATTGTAGGAAGTCATGCAGGTTTTTTCATAGCAGTAGCAGATATGGTGGTTGTATGCAATCCTAAAATAGAGTATCATTGAAAAAGTACCAAGCTAAAACAAAGTATCAATTTGGAAACAAATTACTATTATTGGGTTTTTTAGATGTCACCTACCAGAAGAATGGTTTTTAGATGACACCTATCCAATTGTGCATCCCAAGAATGTTTTAAAAATTGGATTTTTTCTTAAAACAGATGATAGATCATCATTTTATTGTTGATTTTGTAGCTAAAATATCCATATCTTTGTTACACCAGCATGTTGCGACACTTTGGACAAATGCAGCTTTGGACAAGGGTTTCCTATATGGCCTTAGGAGATGACTTTTAGCCATCAAAGGAATTCGTTCTTCATCAATGGTGCAAAACTTCACTAACCCATTATCATTTACAATGTCGATATCATATGGTCCTAGAAAACAGGTACAAATATTTCCTTTAAAGTCCTTGATTTTGGAATCATATAAAAGAGCCCAATCTCATGCTTGAAAATTTGTATGCGTGATGAACTGATCATGTCATTTAGATCTTTGTTGCGTTATAGAGTGGCTTGGTGTAGTTCATCCAACTCATTGATTTGATTCAAGCAATTATGTTGTGCCCTAGATAGGTCCATCCCTATATGTAGTGCAGTTCTCAATGTCTTTATTTCCATTTCAATAGGAAGGGTAACATGCTTATTGTATACAAGCTCGTAAGGGGTGAAACCTGTTATGTTGCATCATGTAATACAATAATCCCATAGATCCTCTAGAATTCTATCATCCCGATGTAACTAGATAGTCTTGGTTAATATGGATTCCAAATTTTGTTGGTTCCTTCCACCTGTCCATTTTCCGGGAAATCATATGGAGAGGTTACTCTATGCTTTATCTGATACTGCTATACAATTTTTGGAACATGCTTAGAGGTGAACCATGCTTTACCATCCATAAAAATATCTCATGGAATCCCAAATCGGACAAAGATCTCTCCATAGAGGAAATATTCTATGGCCTGTTATGTGGCTATTGGAAGTGCCTTATCCTCCACCCACTTAGTGGCATAATCAGAACAAACCAAGATGTAGTCTTTTTGTCTTGAAGGTGGGTTAATAGGCCCTAAAAGTATAGAGCCCATTTTTCAAAAGGTTCCACCATAATCTGAGTCTAGAGTGGCATTTCCCTTGATTAGGTCGGCCATCCTATTCTTTTCCAACTATATCAACTCTTCACATATTCTCTTACATCTTGAAAAAAATAGGCCATTAATACCTGAGATACAATACCTTATAAGCAATCCTTTTGTCAGCAAAGTTATATCCACAAGGCCTATCATGGGAGGCTCGCATGATATCATAAGTATCATCCTCTCTAACACAACATCAGATCATAAGATCCGGACCCATGTAAAAAATGTATCCTTCAATCTAGGAATATCTTCTGCTCTTATTTACGATTTGTTGTCATTCTTTTGATGAGAAGTGCATTGGAATTTTTCTTGCTTCCAAATAATTACCAATATATACAAACCATGGAGTGTTAGTAGATATTGCAAAACTATGTTGATCAAGAAAAACATCTTCAACAGTGTGTCTCCATTGATGGTAAGCCTGGAGAGGAAATTGGAAACAACATTATCCATTTGAATCCTATCAAGGATGGTTATGCCAAACTCCTATAATAGAAACAACCACATAGTCACTCTTCAGTTGGTTATTGGTTTGTTCATTAAGTAACGAATAGTAGAGTGATCGATGAGAAAAAAAAAATATAACCTATTATATAATGGCGAAATTTATTTATAGCAAATACAACAACAAGAAATTCCTTTTATGTACCGTGTAATTTAGTTCCGCATGAGCCAAGTTCTTACTAGTGAAATACATGGCATAAGAATTTTTTTCTTCTCGTTGTTCGAGGACTACTTTGATGGCAATGTCCAAGGGATCAATAGATATGTGGAATGATAAGGACCAATTTTCCCCCTCAAAATTGGTGTTGTACTTAATTTCCCCTTTAAATCTACAAAATCAATTTGACACTGTTCAATCTAGGTAAATTTTGTATTCTTAGAAAGTAATGAAAATAGAGATGTTATTCTCGTAAAATTTTCAACAAAGCGTCTATAATAACCAACATGTACTAAGAAACTACATACCTCTTTTTCTGTTTTTGGGACATGAAGGTTAGTTATTACCTCAATTTTCATTGGATTTACTTGAATACATGTAGGAGAAATGTGATGGCCCAAAACAATCCCATTAGGAGTAGCATAAATAATTTTTCGTTACTGAGAGATAAGTTCGTCTCTTTAAACCGATTAAGTATATTCCCCAAGTTGGTTAATGCTTCATTAAAGGTATCGCCATATACTATGAATTTGTCCATGCACACTTCTAAACAATCATGAACAAGATCTGAAAATATAACGAGGATTGACCATTGCAAAGTAGCGGGTGTGTTGCAAAGTCCAAAGGGCACTACTCGATAGGTGAATGTTCCCCATGGGAAGGTAAAAGTTGTCTTGTCTTGGTCCTTATGGGCAATCCGAATTTTGTTATATCCACTAAACCCATAGAGGAATGACAAGTACTTCTTTTCTTCTATTGTTTCAAGGACCTGATAAATGAAGGGTAGGGGGCAATGATACTTATGGGTGCTTGGGCATGATCACAAGTGGTGACACCCATTGGCTGTCAAAAACAGGGTATATGAAATTCACAATGAGTAATTTTTGAAACTCATCTTTGACTATTTCTCGCAAATCCGGATTCATTCTTCGCTATGGCTATTGGATAGGTTGGGAGTCCTCCTTTATATATATGTGACGAGTGCATAACTAAGAATGAACCCCTTTCATATCCATATAATCCCAAGCAAATGCATCGCTATGGGTTTGTGGGAAATTGATTATCTGCCCTATTTGTAAAATTGAGAGTGCATAATTAATATTCAAGGTTTTCACCAAGCTAATTTCCATGGGTATGTTGGTGGATTTATTCACTTTGCTAGGGTGAGAGCTATGGTGTATGCTATTATGGAGGATTCATATAGGGAATAGTGCTTTTTAGTGGCAGGATCAAAAATCTGGTTAAAAATATGAGAATTTGATTGTGGGGAGGAGAAAGAATTATAAATGAAATAATTTATCATCTCACCCTCGGTATGTTCTTCCACATAGAGATATTGATCTATTGTAAGCAATGTATGGGTATCATTGTCATCGTCACCTTCTTCTTCCACCCATATTAGTGATTCTTGTTCTGTACTAGGATTAGCGAGGGGATAAAGTGTAAGTTTCTTAGTAGAACTACCATGGGAAATAGTCATATTTCCATATATGTATCCAATGTAGGCATCAGTTGTGGCCAACCATGGTCTTCCCAAATCAAGGGGTATCCCCCCAAATTGGGCTTGGTCTACAAAACCATGAAATATGTTGGGTATGTTTGGGATTCTATAGAAATACTTTGTCTTCTAAAATTACCTTTGGTTTCACTATGGATCAGTCATCTAACTACAAAATAGTG
This sequence comes from Larix kaempferi, assembly GCA_027924585.1. Lineage (NCBI taxonomy): Eukaryota > Viridiplantae > Streptophyta > Pinopsida > Pinales > Pinaceae > Larix > Larix kaempferi. Next base: position 7,810,033 of record BSBM01000371.1, read on the forward strand.
GGATTCCCACATAGATCAGACAATCCTAGGATTTTCATGGTTTCTCTTGTCAAAATATTGATTGCAACACCTTAATCAATTAGAGTTTTGGAAATGAGGACATTGTTAATCTGAACAATTACTTTGGGACTACGTGGGTGTGTGTATTTAGCAGTACATTTTTTCCCAACATTAAATCTACCAACTATCCGATCACATAAACAGTCTAGGGATATTTTCTTTCCCTTCCTGGTTTTCATAAACATAACTCCCTAGCATCTTTGGAATAGATGGGAACATATTTTATGGGCTGAAATAATGGGATTCTCACACATACATTCCCAATTCTCTTAGAAAGTCAAACTCAAGCTGAGTAAGCGATGTGTCTAAATTCAACCTCTTTGGGTAAGGGAGTGGTTGCATGTGTTTTTTGCAGGATGTGGCTGGGTGGAAGGTTGAAGTATATTTGGTTGGTAAGTAGGATAATCTTGAGATTGATTTATTATGGGTGGTGGGACTTGTTCTTCTTTATCTTCCTTGGAGACAGTCATGAAAGAATTCTTTTTATCAAAGGTCCTCCATGATCGTAAGTGGATATCTTGGTAGTCTATGGAGGAAATGGAATTATAGGGAAAGTAGGTTGGTTTAGCAACATAAGTAGGTTGTGTTCGTTTATTATTTGGGTTAGATGTAGGTTGTGCATGAATTTGTGGACATGGAGGTGGATTATTTGCAGGCGGTTGGATTTGCCGTTGTGGGGGTAATTACAAAGGCAACACTTGTGGATATGGGAGAAATTGTGGGGGATTTTTTTGCTAATTTCTTAAGGAAGGACTCCTCCACTCCTATTGCCATGAGTAATTATATGGTGGTGGGGTCACCCATTGTTGTTGAGGCATAGGGGGATACCAATATTGAGATGGATGTTGCATTTGCGGGTTAGTCCAATAAGGATTATAAGTCTGCAAGAATTATGGGGACATACCTAAAGGACGAGGCTACCACAGTCATTTTTTAGTGATGAGGAAAACCTTCTCACTTTCCACGTTAGTTCCCCGGTAAATTGATTTTAATCCTGGAAGAGAAGGACAATTGCTAGTGGGGTGGTCCAATTTGCAAATTTCGTAAATCTAAAGTTTATCCATTGGGAAATCCTTTAAAGGATTATTCTTTCTTAATTTCGGTAAGAATATAGATATAGATAATTATTACTCTTCCCACTTCTTCTTGATCTACTTTGTGTCCATATATGAACTTAAGGAGATGAGTATATCAGTTTTAAATTCCTCCAGCAGATGACCAATTTTTGCTCTAATTATGCCTCCTCCAGTTGTTTTGGTGGATCTAGTCATCATGTCCTTTGGTCCTCTTCCCAACTTGGAGGTTCATCATGAATATATTTTACAAAGGTCACATATATGACTGTATTAGAGCTAGGATACATCTCCAGACCCCAACAAATTTAGAATTTCAATGCATTCTTCCTTGATCCCTTTTAGTAAAAGAATCTACATGGTTTCATCATCCAATGTGCTTTCTCTTAACCACTTCAAGTTATATGGAACCATTCTACGTAATCTTCCATACTCTCATCTTATTTTTGTGTCATCTTAAAGATGGATTTATTTCGATCTTTTTTATTGCAATAGTCCTGATATTTTTTCAAGAATGCTTTCTTCATTTATGCCCATGTAGCAATGTTGTCCCAACTGAGCCCCATGAAACATCTGAGTGTTGCATTCTTCAACTTTGGCAAGGAGAGGTTTTAATTTCTGAGCATCTAAGAGATAATCACAACTTTTGTAAAGGATGTCAAATTGAAAAAGGAACATTCAAGGTCTTCACTTTCCATCCCATCAAAATTTGGCAGGGTTGATGGAGGATGTTTTTCATCTATTCCATAGTCCTAGCTTCAATATTAGGATTATTTGGAATTCTAATGTAAAAGTCTATCCTCTAGCATGTCTTGTTCCTTCTTCTCCTACCATATTTCTCCAAAAATATTTAAATCCTTGGGATGTTGTTGATTCTACAGAGGGAGAATATATCGGTTCTGTTATTGGATTCGACCATAATTCTATATCAGGATACCCTCTAAGAATCTTGTTGTTTAGGAAAATATCCAAATGACTGGGGAAGTATCACCAACATATTGGGTTAGCTAAGGCAGACAGTTATGGTTTGATTGCAAGTAAACTAGACTTCTAAACACAATACAATATCAAGCAAATTTATCTCAAGAGTTTAAAAAAGAAGAAGGCTTATGTGCCTTGTTTTTGAAGGATGGTCCTAGCTTTATTTTCTACTCATATATGCTTCTCAAACTCAATCCAATAACCTTCAAAACAACCACGATACCTTCCTCAAAGGAATTTAATTGTAAAAAGATTATTAAAATCAAAATGCAACATGAAAATGAAACTAGTTAACCAAATTCACATTAAACATAAGTCAAATATGAAACAATGAATTGGGAAGGGAAATATGTCCAATATATATTAAATAAAAACAAATAGTACAATCCATACCATGTTTTTCTCGGCACCTTGTTGAAAATCGGATCTCAAGGTTGCTCCTGCTCAATTTATCCACAATTCCCACCAACTCTCCACATGCACAAAGGTATAAACTGTTTGAGGGAAACAACTTCAACATACAGGGATATGAGATTAGAGGTGACAATCTACTATGGTGAGGAAAAAGGGATAATATCTTAACAAATCCTCCAACATAATAATACTCTAAAAAAATTCCCCCCAAATGGTCTATCTCTCTTCTTTTTATAATTGGTGAAGATAGTTACCATTGCACTGAGGGGAGTTGTAACCGAGTAGGTGGTTACCAAAACCACCCTAACTTCCTCAATTTCAAAAATTTATTTATTTTTCATATTTTTTGAGGGAATTCACACTTAAACTAAGAGAAACATGTGAGTGATGCACTGGAAAAGCATATGCAACATGCGAATGCAATTTTTTCTTGAATTCATTGGAAAACCAAAGGCTAGGGGCAAATAAGTCGCATCCTACATGACCTTTGGGAGTGAATATTCTCTTTTCTAAGGGATTTACAACTTTCAACAAAATTTTGAATGGATGACGATTGACTTAAATGATCAAGGCCATTGCAACTTAGGTCAAATCAATACTCTTCAATCCATAATTGTCCTTTTTTTGTGAACGAACAATCGACATTTGAAGTGTCATCTTTTGAATTGTCATCACGGATGGAGAAGTGCCAATTTGATCTATAACAAATCTCTTTTTTGTTAACAAAGTCTGCAATAGGAAATATAATTTCTCCTTGGACTGAGGCAACAACTTCGACTGGAGTATTAGCTGAGTGTCTTGATTCCACCACTAAAGTTACAAGTTTGTTTTTGTTTGTAATGTTGTTTGCAAGTATCCTTTTCTGGAAATCGACACTCCACGAACCTTCTCCTTTATTATGTTTCTTGCTTGGTTAGTGTTTTGGGGGGTTTTAGTAGTGTTGATAAATCATCCCTGAGGATCTTTAGCATATCTCAAAATCAAAAGAAACAAGGACGCGCTATAGGATCTCTGCAGGGAATGCACAGGTTCTTACTTCTTGTCTTACCGTCATGTTTTCATGTATCTGATATTATGAAAAAAAATGTAAAAACAATTAAAAAAACCTTATGTTAAATAAATAATGCAAACAATGCAGATACTATAGAAACCTTGGTAAGAAGTGCAGTATAAAAAAAAAGGCAAGCTTCAAACTGCTACAGCTAGAATGATCCTATTATGCAAACCAAGGCCAAGTTTTGCAGTGGCTATTGGTAACTCCCTGACAATGTCACAAAAATGATGGGATTTTTAATTACCTCATAATTAATCAGAAAGGAAACAAGATTTATGTGCATTAATTATCAACCCAGGGTCCTATAAGAACTTATGAGTTACCATGGACTGTATATGCCAATCACAGTTTACCTTGCATTGGTTTTGATGCTATGAAGTTGTATTTTGGGGGGATTTCACTCATAACAATGCTAATATTAATGAACAAGTATTTTGGGAAGAGGCTATGTCCCTAATTTGTAATATGCATACTTAAAATCAACAAACATATAGTAAATTTGCAAGAATGGAAATCTGGATTAAGTACACTCAAATTGTGGAAAATAAATGTTAGGCAATATTCACATTGATTATAGGAATTGAAATTATATTCTATGCTCAAAGGAATTCCACTCTTTACAAGAATTAAAAGGAACACTATACTAGAATAAAAAATCCACACTTGCATATGAAAAACAACCATTTGCAAAATTAACTAGTTCTTTCCATTCTACTTATTGATGCTTTACACATTGCAATAGTTCAATTGATCACTCACAGCTTCAGTCATAAGATGAATCTTCTTTACAAACACAAGTACATGAAAGTGAGAAAGATGTTGATTATGAAATGAAAAAATAATTTCTATAAAAGGATGGTAATTGTACATGTAATTAGAACACCTTTACTGGAATAGCCAATGAAAAATCATTAACTCAAATCACACAAATGCAATGAGATAAAATCACTCTTTATGCTAACCTATTGCATTAAAACCCCAATAATAACACTTTTCAGTCAGAGTGGGACCTTCCTCCTGAGCATGGTGTTGTGGGTAGCCTACAGTACCAGATAAATCAACTCAAGTACACACATCATCAAACATAATCAACTTCACACATTGATTAAGGCATAATAGTATGCTACACTACTGAATACAAATTCTCTCCACTATTGTGGCTGAGCTCAGCTAGCTTTTCACACACATGAGATTTTCTCATATAGTTATCCCCATAATTTCTATATTTAAGATGTTGTTTTGGACATACTCGAAAATCAGGGATTTTCCAGTTGTCCATCATAACTATCAAATATCAAATTCATCTACTTAGGAATCCTTTATAAGTACAACAAACTAAAATTGTCTTTGCAAATTTGTTTATTACAAAACATAAATTTGTGTTTAACCTATTTAGCAAAAATACATGACAGGTGTCAAGCAATCAGATCATTATTGGAATTCATTTATTCTTGTCATGTATCTGTGTGGTGTCCCAGGTACAAATTACAGGATGTAATCTTATCTTTTCTTGAAACTGGATCCGAACTATCCTTGTAGCATTCACAAAACTTCCTATAGAATACTTATAGACGTTTTGTAGTACTACTTGTAGAGTTCCCACAATAGTCATGAGCATATATATCTTGAATTATTTGTCAATTAATCAATAAAGTGTGAGAAAATGAAAGCTAATATAGCTTTATACCAAAAGTGTCATCTGGATACTAAAAAGGTAAGCAAAAGCTTACAAAAAGAGTTAAAAAGGGTATGAATTGTGATAAAAACTATGTTCAAAAGATAACATTACTCAAATCCTGTCATTTAGCTTCTCATCTATAGTTATAGATTTAGGTCACCTCCAAACTGCAAGCACTATAACCTGGTAGCCATCTTCGTAACATATTTCACATAGCCTTAGTAGTTCCTAGGTCATCACTACACTATATATCTAGGCACTCTACACACCAAATTCCATCATGCCTCTTTTGTTTAGTTATACTCCAACAAAACAATCCAGTGGACACACATCAATAATTCATTCAACAATGCCACACATGTATGTTTTTTCTAGATATATTTTCGATAAATCACCAAGTTTTTTATTTCATGGAGGCATCCCTCGCCACTGTTGTACACACACTCATTCTAAACAATCATAAACATCTTATGGAACTTCTAGCAAATCAAAACTTTAGTATGCCTCTTAATTTTCATATACATTCCCACTATCAAACACAATTTCCACTGGATACTCTTCCATTTTCATATCCCATTGTGGTTTTCTTGTCACTATTGTAACTTAATGTCCCATGCATCTTCTACAAACCGCACTTGTATCCCTTTTCTACTACTTTAGCACTACCACACTCCCAACATATCTCATCACCATGTACACAACAGTGGTTGGCTTCTTTGATGTTGTACTAGACATTGAGTAGACTCTACCAAGCAGGGTACACACTTCTTTGTCTTTTTATTCAAGAGCTCATAAATTCTATTCCATAGATCTATAGTTCAGAGGCTCCCTCGTGCCTTCAAACAAACATAGGATATTTGATTACCTCATCAACATTGCTTACATTCATTGTACTATGGAAATATATGACTTCCAAATACCCTAAACTATCTCACCTCCTAATAGTTTTCACATCCAGTGTGACAGTTTAGTTCTACTCACCATATTCATTCCCCATAATAGGAGTATGCTCGCATCTTGAATCTCTCTTCCCCAACCTTGATGCCATTCATAAACTAGGAAGAAAGCAAGGATGCTTTCCACTTAAACTGGGGGGAACTGATAAGGAACAAGGGAATGTTCCCCAATAACAACACCCTAAGAAGAAACAAGACTTTACCAATGACCTAGGAGAGAAACACACACCCCTTGAGGGAATTTCCATTGTATCCAATGACCCATGAGAGAAGAGCGCTCCCCTTGAGGTCACTACTTGTTATACCTAAAATTTCCACACCATGTGTAAGTGAGGGTCTGCATGTTTCACCACCATGGAAAACATAATGTTTATGCCACCTAAAGGGTGTTAGGATCCTTCATTCTAATGTTGGTCCCTTCCCTAGTCACACTTGGAAGCAAATCCAACAAGCAAGGGGTCGAAACCCACCTTAACCATTTCCCAAAACTACCTCTTACTGGAATTTTCACACCATGCCAGTGTCCCTAGGAGCAAAAATTTCATCTTTTTCGTGCCTTGCATGCCTGTGGGGGAGCGAAAATTTCATCTTTTTCACTCTGTGCTCAGTTATGGGGGTGCGAAAATCCCCTTTTTGGGGCTTATTCCTTCGTTTTGGATCTTGGATCTCGAGGAGATTTTCATGAGATGAGGTCTCCCTTCAAATACCATATCACATTCCCTCCTTCGCATGGTTACATCCTTGATCCACATCTTACTCACTTAGATCCATCATTTTCTCCTAGTAGTTGGTCTTCCCAAATCCTACTTAAGGAGTACCATCCATGGGCTAATGGGGTGATCTTGGAAACACCAAACCTACGCCTTGTAATTCTTGGAGAACACTCATGAGTAGGTCGTCTTGATCCTTAGAGTCTTGCAAGGGTGATGTTGGAGAGCTTGGAAGGAGATGTTATCATCTTGGAGACCAAGGTATAACATTGTAATCAGCTTCTTTAGCTTTCTTAATGATAACTTGGCTTATTCTCCCATATTATGCTTCTTGTTCATTTGATGTATGATATGTTGTATTTAGAGCTAGTTCAAGTACATTTGTATTCTTCAGAAGGTTTGTTTCCTATGTTGTTTTCAGATCTACAAGTTGGACATCAAACTTGGAGCTGGAGCTAGGAAAACCTACAGGTTGGAGGTAAGTCTTACTTCTTCCCTTCTTCTTCCATGTTTAATAGCTTATGTATTGTGCTAGATCTAGGAGAATAGATCACCATTTGTTTTGTTTATGTCATGGATTAAGTCTATAGGGGCTTAGTTATGTCCATGAGAGATTTTAACTATTCGTAGGATGAATTCTCTAGTACACTACTAGCTCAACCAATGACCTAACAGAGAAGGGTGCACCCCTCTAGAAAACTTTGATGCATTGTTTATTTATATTTATGGGAAATTAGTTATAGGCATAGTTAGTGCCCAACTTTTAAGTGATATAGCATTAATAATTTAGTTGCATTCTCATATAATATTAGTTTCTAGCCTTGATTGACACACATACCTAGACTAGGGTTTTGCACTTGGAGACTTTGTAAGCCTTTAAAAAGTCATCTTGGATTTATTAATGTACTAAAAAATGAGTTGCTATTCTATAATTTATGGGTTTCTCACATATTATCTTTTTCTCTTAGATCAACTACAACTTCCTCTCTTTGTTGTTGCTTTATCTATTGGAGTGATTTTAGGCTTGTATGGTGTATGTTTTGTTTCTTGATCTTGTTGCAAATTACATTGTTTTTATTAGATTTCAAACAATGTTTATTGTTCATGAAACAATCACTAATATGGTAGGTTTACCCCTATTTCAACAAATAATGTATATCTAAAACAACAATTATATATTAATAAAAGCATACGCATGTCCACAATTAGGGATATGTTATTGTAAAATTTGATATATTCATAGTTATACTTGATTCCTATATTTGTAAATGCAAGATTAAGATGTCGAGAAACAAACTAAATAGTACAACATTGCAACTAAGAAAAGTATGTTATTCCCAAGTGATGAATAAATAAGACCTACAAGCAACACAAGCAATGAAAGCATCTCATTTGAGGAATGACAAATATAAATAAATGTTACTATTTTTATATTTTGGATTGCTTCTCTAACAAAATGTATGTTTTTGTTAAACTCAAAATTGTATATTTTTATAAAACTTGGATATTTCTTTATCATACTATTGTCCTATTTTTATGGTAGGGTTACCAAACATTGTAAGAATTATATTCGTATCAAAGATGGTCGCCATTAATATGACGGGGTTTCTTAATCTTAAATAAGATGGGGTTTATTGTGGTATTTTTCTAACATGTTATGCCATTGATTAAATATATTCATGACTTATAATATATTAAAATGAAAAATATGTGATGTTAGTTTTTGTGCCATTAAGTATATTCATTTAACTACACAATACAATAAATTTATGTAGTGATTATGTCAAACATAATAACCAAAATATAAAAATATTATTATTATAATAATGATTTAATTTTCATGAACAAATACATAAGTTGGATGTGTGAACTTGAAAAATATTATATCGTCCATCATGATTTGTGTCATGTAAACAAACGTGTGCTCTCATCATAACCATATGCAGTCAGAATCTTGTCTTTATTGTATGCATTCTTTCCCCAAGAGAAAAAGTAGCAATCCATTTTATTTGAATATAAAACAAACCACATTGTTCAAAGACCATATATGCCTTTTCTAACAAAAAAAACTACATCAACTTGTAACTGTAAAAAGTTCACCTTACAATATAGCTTGAAATCTTTATGATACGGTTCAAAAACATTTTGGGATCTGTGTATGAATACCACCAATTTATATCTGAAATAAAAACTTAGACCATACCAAAATCATATCTGATAATACTTTTATAACATATGCTTTATAGTTCACTTTAGTACCAATCTAATCCTCCATCTGTGGAATGTTGTCATCCATGATGGGTCTTGGGTGATGTTAAGAGATAGTTTCATTTGCAAATTCCCATTGATGCCATACTCCTTCACCAACTTGGAGACTATTCTTTGACAATTCATCAGCTATAGTGTTCTTCTCTCTATAGATATGAATAAATTTGATATCCTGAAATAGATTAGCAATTCTAGAGAGTTCCTAATAAATAAGATTCGGCATAATGTTTTTAGGGGGTCTCTTCATCCTCATCCAATCCAATATGAGCTCCAAATCCCCAAAGACCTATAAAGTTTAACACCCACTTTGAAAGAGCCAAAAGCAAGATAAATTTAAGGGCCATCATCTCTGCATGGTTATTTGTGCTCCTCCCCAATCCTATAGAGAACTTAACCCAATGGGACTCAGAAAGATGTAAAATCCCCCCCGCTCCACCCATAGATGGTAATCCCTATGAAGTTCCATCAAAGTAGGACCAACAAGTTGTTCTATCAATGTCCCCCTCAATAATCCGTCTTCCTTTGGAGGTCCATCTTCTTGAGGGAAGTGACTTAGGATGGACAAATTTTTCAAAGCATATATATGAGGGGCAATAGAAATGTCATTAAAAATGACATTTTTCCTATCCAACCAGGATCCCCACAACATTAAGACGGGAAGAGCTCTATAATATTTATAATCCTCACAATTTATCCATGTATGCAAAGCTTCTTGCAACCCCATACCATTCCATCTAAAAAGGATTCCTTTAATTCGTGATGCATGATCCCACATCCTGCAGATGTATGGACAACGAACTAATAGATGGTTATTATTCTCAGAACTTTCTTTACATAGAGAACATCTGCTCAATCCTTGCCCAAATTTTTGAATCGTGTTTGGGACTCTGTTATGAAGGACCAACCACAAAAATAACTTTGTTTTGAGAGGACATTTGAAATTCCACAAGACAAAAGTCCACCATAAGGGCTCTGGGAGGTCTTCTTCTTCACAAATGACCTTGTAACCCAAACTGGGAGAATATAAACCACCTATAGAGTTCCTTGACCATATCAAATCATTTTGCATGTCCATCAAACAAATATGACTGTCCTAAAGGGATTTTGTGTACCTATCCCATAGACTTCTTTCCCCATCCACAAACCCCAAAGCCTCTGAATTAAGCCAAGCTTGTCTCAATGGAGTGATATTGATAGCATCCCCAATCTGTTCCAAAAAAATGAATCCCTGATCTCTAAGAGATTTAGTCATGACCAAAGGTAACCTTTGGGAATCCGAACTCCCGATATATGGGTCATGGCCAAGGTTGACCCTTCTTCCATTCCCAACATTCCACACAAGCCATTCCCCTATCACATCAAAAGCTAAGATTGTGTCCTTCCACATTATTTAAAAAAAAATTGAGAGGCTTATCCCTAGATATGAACCATTCCTCAGTGGTGAGAGGATGTATGTATTTATGGTACACACCTTTAACCCATGGGCCTCCCACCTTAAGGATTCTTCAGACCCCCTTGGTTTCCAAAGCTTTAGCAAAACAATTAGGATGCTTCAATTCCCATCCTCTTGAATCCTTGGGAAGATAAATCTTATTCCATGCTACCCAATGGTATGACTTCACATCTCGATTCCCCTTCCAAAGAAATTTGAAGCACATTTTCCTTATAACTTCCAAAGTGCTAGGAGGAACAAATTCTAAGGAGACCCAGTACACAGGGATAACTTCCAACACCGACTTCATCAAAATTAATATACCGCCTCGTGATAGCCACTTATTATACCACAACTAAAATATACTCTCAATTTTTTATATCAACCACACCCACTCCCTTCTGAGATAATCATTGGGATTTAAAATAAAATCCGAGTACTTTAAACTATTCTAGATATTCACCATAGAGAAGTCAAACTAGGAGCAAATCTAGTCTACCAAACCCTGATCCATATTCATGAAAGAGGCTATAGTTTTTCCAGCATTGTATAATATCCTAGAGGCTTCTGCAAATAAGTCCAATATAGCTTTGAGCTTATCTATATCCCTCTTGGAGCCATCCGAAAATAGCATAATATCATTTACAAAGAGTAAATGAGAAATGCAAACATTACCCCCAGTCCTAATCCCTCTAGTGGATCCATTGAGTTTGGCCTGATGAATGGCTCTAATCAAACACTCCAGCACCATAATAAACAGTAGAGGAGCAAGGGGGAAGCCTTGCCTTAGGCCCCTACCAGGCCTAAATAAAGGTGAGGCTGTGCCATTTATCAAAACTGTGAAAGAAATTGATTGAACACAAGATAATATCCAATTCACAAACTGTAATTGGAAACCAACTTGAAGTAGCACCAACCTTAAATACATCAAATTAACTCAAGCATATGCTTAAGAGAGGTCTACTTTGACTATGACAACAAGAAGATTTCTTAACTTGGTTGAATGTAATACTTTCTGAGAAGTGTCTATGGCATCATGAATGTGTCTACCCTCCAAAAAGGAAAATTGCTTAGGTAAAAATTCTCTTGACAGAATGCCCCTGATTCTTCTTCATATGACCTTGGATATCAATTTGTATGCAACTACACAATGAAATGGGCCTGAAGTCCTACAACTTGTCTGCTTTGTCTCTCTTAGGAATTAGAGCTAAAAAAGTAGAATTAACAGCAACGAAAATCCTACCATTGATCCTTGACTCTTCTATGACTGCAAGAAGATCCAGTTCAAAAAGATCCATAAATCACATAAAGAACCCTACAAGTCAACCATCTGGCCAAGGAATTTTGTCCTTCTACATTAATTACACAACCTCCTTTAATTCTTCAAGGGTCACTGCTTCCGTAAGAGACAAGTTATGTTCCTCATTGTCTTTATTGTATGCATTGATGCTTGTAACTAAATACTACATAGGCAATCTTATATTTATACGGGTTAGTGCTTCATATATCAACATATGAAGCATTGGAGCCTATTGGCATGTGCATCAATGCACCTATAGTGAATACTAACACTATTATAGCTCAACATTCCAATTTTGAGTGGCACTATTAAGTGTGCCAATGCTTTTGGCTGTATAACTCATTGGAATTTGGTGCATGTGTATATATACTACATTAGTGTGTACTCATATATAATGCAGGTTGGTGCACACTAATGTGCCTTAACATATACTGCACCAAAGAAAAAATAATCTACAAAGACCTCCTCTCATGAAAAAGTTTTAGTTATAAGTAACCTCTAACACTATTAATAAATATTTTTGTGGAAGATTCTTTAAGAATTTAACTAATCTTGTACCACTAAAATTCTTCACTAAATCATGTTTCCTTATATAGTTAGGAGTTCTACACTAAAAAGGAATAATATCCAAACAAGTGGAAACCATAAATACAAAATTTCAAAAAAAAAAAAATATTTATGAAATAAGATATTAAAAAGTATGTAACATATAATTGACTATTAAACTAATATTTACATAAAATTATTAATACCTATAATTTGTTATCGATATTAAAAATATTGTATAACCTTTTTTATATATATATTCAACATCATAAACACATAAATAATCAATCAATCAAAATGCACATCATAAACACAAAAGAAACATGACTATTCTCAAAAGGAATCTAAAATGCTTTGATTCATCCATAAAATTACGATCAAAGCCATTATTACATTTACATTTACAAATTCATCTCGTAAAGTCTATATGACAAAACCTCAAGATTTCTTCCCTAACCAAAGAGAGATTTGATGTTATCTTGTAATAAAGAAAGACAAGATAGAATATCAAAATATTTTTTTATTGATATTTATTAAATAACTTTATTAAAGATCTTTAAAAGCCAAAATAAAATGTTAAAGTAATTTTTCACTATTAACACTTTAATCTATCGTGTAAAAAGAAATAGAATACCAAAGTAATCTCCCATTCATAACATTTATTAAAGAACTTTGTGGAAAGGGTTCTGATTAAATAGAATGCCAAAGTAATCTCCCAATTCATAACATTTATTAAAGAACTTTATGGAAAGGATTCCACTATAATTTGATATGTCAAATGCATAATTCCTTTCTCAAATGCATAATGCTAGGCTACAACTATGTATGGATGGTTATAATGTTTGTATCTTTCTTGTTTAGATATATCAAAAAGGGATAGCATGATGGGTTTATAGCACTATAGATAAATTGATTATTATTGGGAATGGTGGAGATAATATATAGGAAAAAGTGCTTACTTTAATATAAAGGAAATACCATTGCATTTCATGGAAAAAAAAATTCCTTTCCCTTTTGTTTGACTTTTTATATAAATGGTATATTGAAATTAAGTTCAAAGTGAATTGATTTTCCAATAAAATTTAAAATTTGTAGAAAATTAATTTTTTTAATTATAAAAATTGTATTTATTTATTTTTTTAATTGAAAATTATATTATTATTCTAATGACAAATAGAATTGTTAAAATAGAATTGTTGTCGTGAAAGATATAAAACTTAAAAAACTATAAATAATATTTAGATATTCATCGAATCAATCATAAAATCCCATCCCTAACTTCAAACCCAAAATTACACTTACCTATTACTAATAAACTAAAACAACCAGGGTGTCGGTACTATTGCTTATTGGAGATTGGCGTATGACATTGGATTATTGGGTGTTGTAGGACAGGAATGGGACAAATATGTTTCCACACTTAATCATGTAGGTATTTGTCTCTCAAATCAAATTGATAGTGTTCAGTGGTCATGGCGGGATTTTAGTGGGGAGATGGACACCAATATGGCATATCATGCAATTACACAACAACAGTTGTTGGGTCCGAAACAATGGTGGTATTGGTGTATTTGGAACTGGAATGTTCCACTTAAAATCCTCTATTTTATTTGGCTCACATTAAAAAACATGATATTAACTACTAATAATTTTATCAGGAGAGGGGGGATTGGACCGAATGTATGCTCCCTTTGCCTTCATGATGCTGAATCAATTGAACATTTAATTGCTAAATGTTTGATCACACTTCAGTTGTGGTGTGCAGGATTTGAGTATTGGGGCGTTGATTTTAGTTGGAATCAAGGGACTATTGAAGATGTATTAACCAAATGGTATCGATGGCGCAAAGATTACATCTCTTTCCCCATTTTATTCATATGGGGTATCTGGAAACTAAGGAACCGTATACTATTTGATAGCTTTGTTTATAACTTTGCTTGCTCACTTCAATATATTTTGCAGATTCTATCGGGTGTTATTAAAAAGAAGTTTGCTATTAAGGAACAACTCTATCTTGTTCCTCAATTATCGGACAAGAATCCTATAGGATTTTTTGACGGTGCACAACAGAATGACAAATGTGGGGATGACAAATGTGGGGCAGGTTGTATCTTAATCATTTCTAGCAACTTCCAGTATGAGCTATCGCTTGGCTGTGGTTTGGGTGGTAATACGAGAACAGAACTCTTGGAACTGTGGAGCCTTTTACACTTCACCAACACAAAGAATATCACTAAATTGCAATTTTTGGTGACTCTACTGCAATTATTGACTGGGTTCTTGATAAGAGAACACTTTGTGTGGCTTCCTTAGAGCATTGGAAAAGGAGAATGTGCACACTTCTAGTTCAACTTGACAATATTAATATACAGCATGTCCCTCGGACCTTGAATCAAAGGGTTGATAAATTATCCAAGAAAGGATTACTTTTGGCGGAAGGTACACTACATGTTACTTTCTATACTGAACATAGGCAAAGGGAGTGTGGTTTGTATTGTATTTATTAACTTTTTGGGTAGATATTATGTTATAGCATATTGTATTTTGGGCGTAAATGGGTAAAAAGAACTAATATTGATTTTGGAGTTAATGACTGAAAGCTCTATATTGAAAATATTTGTAAACTCCTAGAGTATATTGAAGAACAAAGAATTATAGATATATTTTGAAATATATTTAGAACCTATTGTAAATGACTGCCACAACTGAATGCATAATCATTATCCAAAAAATAGAAAATACTGTAAATTTCTTTGATTCACCCTTATAAATATAAAAAAAAATTCAATTGAAAAAAAAAAAACTACCCAACTATATTCATACATTTAACAATGATGTTAATATATAGAATGGGACTCCACTCCACTTAGGAATACCACAACTCATGTTATGATTTAATCACGGGATGGTCTCCCAAAATATCGCATCTTTCATCATTGTTTGCTTTTTTTCATTTAATGTACATCAATCGCCTGTAGATAATTATACTTTAAAGAATTCCAAAAAATAAAGTAATTACGTGGATATTTACTTTTAAAAAGAAATCATATGATATAAATGCCCCCAAGATACCAAATTCAGTGAACGTAGACAAAAGAAAGAACATCAAATAAAAGAGGTGAAAATGACCCTAAAAGAATAAAGTACATCGATATTTAATTTGAGAAAGAGTTAAAAATATCATATGACTTTAATGGAAAGGTATACCTAGGTAGTATGGAGAAAAAAATCTAACACTGTTTTTTTTAACGACCTAGTATACGCGGTAGAAAATAACACTCCCACATCGCACACGTGTGCAAACACTATGTGTCAAAGTGAGAGTATTTTTTTATTACTAAAAATAGATACCCACCGTGTCACATGGAGTCTTTATTGCATGCCATTTTTAAGTCGGCGAATCGAGAAGATGGAATATTTATTTTTTCTGCCAAAAACGGTGTCAGAGAATCTGGCCATCTTATCATATTTCATTAATTTCCCAAGAATATCTCTTTTTGCCTCCTCATTGGCAGCTGTTGTTACGTAATGGAGAAACCTCAAATTCCCGGCCTATGATGGTGGTGGCAGCTGTGAGAAGAACACAGAGCAACGATAACCATAGTTGCAATTTTGTGTGGGCATGAGTATGATAAGGACAACGATGCTCAATAAGAATCTACGTCGGGTTTAATAAGAGCATCATGTCATTTACAAGAATTGATTCAGGGTGGAGAGGATAATAATCATTCCTCCCAACTGCCGAAGCTACATACAATGCTAAATAATACACAGGTTATATATATGGCTCTGCAGCTCATTAATTTGACCATCAATTTTGGTTCACTATCTCCTAAATGTTCAAGATGCTTGGATTTCGGATATTTGGATTTCATGTATGTATGTCTAAAAATATTTTTAGACATGACAAATTTATTATATAATTTTTTTAATAAAAATATTAAGCAGTATATCAATTTTTTATTATAAAATAGCAAAATTTATCATAACTTAGTATATCAATTTTTTATTATAAAGTAGCAAAATTTATTATAACCTAGATTTGTTGTGAAGATATTTTCTAATGTGAAACTCATCCCTTTATTTAACAAAAACCATCACACCTAAAATAACCCATTGGTGGTCTAAAAGAGATCAACTTCTACTCATGCCAAATGCCTTGTCATTAGCCTATTTCCTTACATCCAAGGAAGAGGAGCTCTTAAACAAAAATAGTTTTAGGTGTTTACTGAAAGACCTATAAGAGTGGTTTCAACCCTATGGTATCCCATTCCCATCTAATCAATAATTTTATTGTATTGTAAAATGAGATTTTTAAATGGAGTATATTTTAAATGTGAAATCTAAAAAGGAAAACTACAAGTTTTAAGGGGTGAGTTTAATAAGTTGTTATAAATGTTTTGAGCATTTGATTAAAACACCATTTAGCTAAATTATTGGAGAATATATGGAATAAGAGAAAATCAAGATAAGAGAAAATCAAGATATTATAAAGAAAACGTTAATTTCAATTTAAAAGGGTAAAAGTATTTTTTTTAACTTGAAAAAAAATAGATCTTAACTTCGTATTCATAAGATTGAATCAAAGTATACATAAGTCTTCAAATACGGACTTTTTAATGTGTACAATTATGTCACCATAGCTTGTAGAGAAAGAAACTAACATCACCACTTAAACTTCAAAAACAAAAAATTCAAACCCCCCACACTACACATAGCAAGACCAAGAAACTAAACCATGCATATCTATGCAAAGAAAGCATGACTGTCCGGAGGAAAAAATACAGTCTTCCAACAAAAAATCAACTACCAGAACTAACCAAAGAAATAATACATTCTTCCAAAGAAATGGATGAACCAAAAAAGAGAAAGTAATAGCTAGCTTCCATAAGCCTGAAAACAACCATGAGAAACCACAACATTATTATTGAATCCCTAAAAAAATAGACCTTCTCCAAGCCGAACTACTCTCTTTGGCGGATTATATGCTTCTTCATTGAATTCCCTGTCGACATGAAATAAATGTATGCTCTAGAACATTTCCTGAAACCGCCGAACCCTTTTCATCCAATGCTCCAATAGGGGCACTTGCAAATTTGCTTTATAATTTGTCCAAACAATAATCACTTTAGAATCCCCTATAACTTGAAGAGAACTAAATCCTTTTGCAAGAGCAAAAAACAACAAAACCCAAAGTGCCAACAATTCTACCCTTGTATTTGAACCAATCCCACACCAGGGTATTTTTTAAGGGTTATAAAAGTATACTTAAGTATAGTATTCTAGGCGATTATTTTGGATTGAAAAAAACATATATATAGATTGGTAGGCGAATAGTACATATGAAACATACGATTAACTACAGAAACTTGTAAATTTTGGTGAATATTATGTTAAAAAAACATATTTACTGTAAATATAGGCGATATTAGAGGCTAAAAATGAACAAATAGAGAATTTATTTTTTGAAAAAAGCCCCAAAAACAGCCAATTGGCTAAATTTCGCCCCTAAAAATTTCCTTGTCCCACACCCCATCCAAAACTTATAAAAGTGATCTCCTCTTTAACCTTAACATCATACCAACTCCACACTTACCCTCCTGTGAAGCCCCATCAAAAAACCCAACTAGCAAATATTTAGTGAAACAAGGGGCTTCAACAATCCTAGAATCCTTTTGTACAGGTTCTTTATATACTTCTTTGAAAGCTCCAATTTATTTTGAGCAAACTCTGATAACATTTATTTGAGAGTTTTCAAATAACACCATATTTTTGTGGATCCATATTCCCCAACTAACAAAGCAAGGAAAATCTTTATAATTTGAAACAGAATAAATCCAATTCTTAAGACTAATCTCAAAAGAGTGAGACACCCAACTGACAATAATATTTAAGCTTTTCTTGACTTCCTATCAAACAAATTTAGTGAAGCCACAGTGTACCAGTAAATGATCCACCGATTCATCTTTCTTAAAACACAAAACAAAAATGTTAGGGCCTTTACTACCTCTTTTAATAAAATTATCCCAAGTTAAGCTTTTTATATTCAAGGGCCAACCAACAAAAAAGTTTCAACTTGAGTGGATAATTACATTTCCATAAACAGTTGTACTACCATCCCAATAAGAAAATGAAATGGCTTCATAAGCTAGTGTTGCACTCACTTGCCCAATCACCTCATTCCAAGACCATCAAATTTCATCTTCACTATCGGACAACATAATTCCACAATGATTAATCCCACTAATATAAACTTGACATTCTTCTACAAAAACAACCCCAGGTCCAAATATTCATCTTATAGCCATCTCTGTCCACTATTTGATCAATGCCCTCCAATATGAGCCAACACAGAAATACCTTTAAAATCTAAGAGAAAATACCAGTTCTTGAGACAATTAGTAGAAGTCTTCTCCCCCAATGATAGGATCCTCCCTAACTTTTATATGATGACCATTACCCACTTTCCCTCCAAGCCAATTTCCTAAGAAAGGAAAGACATCTAATAAACCCCTCCAAAAATTAAATGCATTAGATACCTACTTTGTTTCACTTCAAATACAATCTTCCACAGATTAGTTCTTTATATATTTTGCTTGAATAACTTCATTCCAAAGACCCTTCCCTAATAAACTTCTCCAAAGACTCTTCATTGCTAATGCCTAACCAAACCATAAGATGTTTTTAAGACCCCATCCTCCATGCTTATTTGGAGCATATATTTTCTCCCATCTAACCAAATGAACCCCTTCCTTATCTTTATTACATAACCACAAGAAACTAAACACTCGCTATCTGATTTTTGTTTAGGATGGATTTTGGAATTTTGGCTAGTGACAAGCAATATATAGGGATATTCTCCAACACAGACTTAACCAAGATCAATCTACCCCAAGCAAAAGCCACCTGAAACACCAATTTTCAATTTTCTTCTCTATCTTTTTTAACAACCAAAACCAATCTTTTTTCAAATAATTGTTGGGCTTTAAAAGTATCCCAAATACTTAAACCTCTTTTCAACTGGGTCCATATGAAAGGGAAAGATGGCACTGATCTAAGCAAACACCTCTTCTTATATACCATTCATAAGAAAAATTAACTCCATAACATTGACTTCCATTCCTGTAGCTTCACCAAAAATAGTGGGAATGTCTTTAAATACTAGTCATTCTTCCACAGTCCCTTTCACAATTAACAAAACATCATCTACAAATAAAAGATGTGTTAAATTATGAGAAGATGTAATCTTAACTCCCAGCTATTTTCTATCCCTTCTAGCTTGATCTATAATCCTGCTCAATCCTTCTATATTTAGCAAGAAAAGAAGGGGAGAGAGGGGGAAACCCTGCCTTAGTACTCGATAACTTTTAAAGAATCTAGAGGGGATCCATTTACCAATACAACAAAATTAGTTGAAGAAACAAAACCCATGATCCTATTTGTGACCTCCAAACCCAATCCCATCTGTAACAACACTAATCTCAAAAAAGACCAAGAAACTTTATCATAAGCTTTGACCAAGTCAAGCTTTAAGACCAGAGAGTCCAACTTCTTTACCTTAATAGAATGTAAGCTTTCCTCTACAACTCCAATGGCATCTAAAATTTGTCTATTGCTCAAAAAACAAACTGCTCTTTTGAAATGCATTTAGATAATTTTGCTTTGATCCTATTTGTATTAGATTTTGCAATAATTTTATAAACCAAATTACAAAGATAAATTGGTCTAAAATCATTAAATAAAACAAGATTAACACTTTTTGGTACCAAAACAATAAAAGTAGAATTCAAAGCTGTCAAATTTGAGCATATATATCTAGGCACATAAAAAAGAGAGATATATTGTGACAAATAAATCAACAATCAACCAATAATGTCACAAATGATTTATCATAGATCATTACACAAAAACTAGAACATGTAAGAAGAAAAGAATGATGTATTTCATTAACTTGAATGAATGAAGGTGAACAATATTTAAAGGAAGGCAATTTGGATTATGTCAAGAGGAAACTTGAATTGCTCATCTAGTGTAAGAGAGTCTAGTCAAGCTTAACTAGAGCCAAATACCCTTACTTAGCCATGCTTACTCTTCTTAACTGAGTTACACTAACACATGAGTTCACAACAACCAGTTCTAACTGAAGACTGCTCATGCACTGATTTTTATGAGCATGCAAAACCTTAATTAGGTCAACAGTGGCACTAATGGCTAAATTTGGATATGAATGGTCAATTAATAGATAAATTAGGGGAGCACTCTTAGTCACTAATTAAGGTTGAACTCCAACATATCTAAAATCATGGAAAAGCTCCCCAAATCAAGGGAGGTGCCCCCAAATCTAGGAATGCGCCTAGGTCAACCAAAATTAGGGTTTGCTTTCAATGGTAGATAACTTGGTTTGGGACCCTTGGAGATAAGAATTAGGCTCTAGGGTGACTCAGGTGGTGTATGACTGAGGTTTGGACCAATAGAGTCATGAAGTCAAGGTCTAGGTTACTAGGTATGACAATTATGCTATGGAGAAGGTACTTTTCTCCAACAAAATCCCCTGAAACTTTCCCTTGACATATGGATTTTCAACAACATCCCATAAATCGAACCCAATTATATCAAAAAATTCCAAAAAGAACTCCATTGTCGAGTCATCTTGGCCTAAGCTCTTAGATTTAGCAAAACCCTTTAAGATATTATCATTTTCCTTTAAAGAAATAGGATCTCCCAGTTTTTGTCCCTCTTCCCTATCCCTCTTCCCTAGAGAAGAAACTTGGATAACATTGGATCACTTTAATTTAGTTACCAATATTACTACCTAAATCTTTAAAGATATTTTCAAAGTGTTTCACAATACCTTCTTCCATCTCTTTCTGAGAAGTCACTTTAACCTCTTTGTGATCTTGGATTTCCCCTGTAGTATTAATATTTCTTCTATTGTTAAAAATAAAAATCAATATTACTAAAATAAGAACGAAATCTCTATTAGCATATAGTTAATACATTAATAAATATAAAAAATTAAAATAAATTTATACAAAATTTTCAGATTAAACATAATTTAATTTTTATAACAAAATAATAATCCTAATAACTAACTAAACCAATAAATTTCCTCAATGCTTTACTCATGGTCAAAATTCTAAAAAGATAGAGGGTATCAAGTAATTATTTCATCTTAGCAAGTACTTGCTAATTTTAAAAATTTAATGGAAGATGTTTTATATATATATATATATATATATATATATATATATATATATTTTAATAGTTTTTAATATGAGATTCGAACCTTAAAGCTTTTAATTTTTATGTTCAAAACTATAACATCTATAGTTTTTTATTTTTAGATAACAAATCATTGAATGGAATAACAAAAACTATCCATATTACTATATAACAAATGTGTATTATAACATGTAACATAGCATTAAACCATTTTAAGGTAGATTAACAATATAGATAAAGAAAATAAAGACTTGGCATTGGGCCTACAACTTCTCACCTCTAATATTGAATCTACATCTCACCTCTAATATTGAATCTACATAGATGTAGATTGACTAGGTCGTTATGGTTGCCTTGAAACCTTTACCATTGGAGTATGTCCATCCTCATTTTTTTTCCTCCACTCCCACTTGAATTTCCCATACTACTTTGACCAATACTTTGTATTTTATGTTCAAGAAATCTAATTTGTCTAAAATGGTGTTACAGAGAAAATATTCATATGGTTTGAGGTAGAACCACAGAGTGACACCATAATTCAACTCAATTCCCACATATGCTATATAAACTTGAAATGGAAACAATAAAAGGATAAGAACCTTACCTCAAGTGGATGTCTAAAGAAGACCACCGTTGAGCTCGCAATCCAATGCTCTTCACCTACAACTTGTCCTCAACAACCAAGGCATACAAGTATATCAAATGTATATAAATTGTTAGCACATAATCTAGCATAGTCTATGAACATATTAAGCAAATATACCCAATGAAAATAATATAAACATTTGCAACATGAATTGGACGAGAAAAGATTATTTCTATTAATATAATAAACAAAAGTACATATTGGAAATCTTATGTTGGCAACTCGTCAGAACTAAGAAACTAAGTTCCTCCACCTAGGCCTCCACCACTTCAATCCTCCATACAATGGCAAGCTCACAAGTTCAAGGAGTAATTGGGTTCCTCCTTCACTAGATATAGAAGAGCCAAAGAGATGAACATAAGAGAGGTTCAATCTTACAAGGAAAAAGGGATGCAGACTCAAGGCATGTTAATGGGGCAAAATTTCTCCAAATTTTACTTGCTCTAAAACTTCTCTCTCTCAAATGTTTCACAATGTCTCAATATATATCCCTCAAAGGAGATGGAGGGTCAAATTGGAGTGTTTTCCAGTATATGGAAGGCCAAGAATCATAACAGTCACTGACTTGGTAAGGAAAACTTGAAATATTTCTAATTTTGAGCATGAAACCCGATGTACGCGGGTTGTAGTGGAACAAGATGCATATATGTGTGTTGTAGTACTGCTGACCCGCGTACATCGACAAAAATATGGTTTTTTAGGGTTTTAACTAAGCAAGAGGGGTAGGATGAGTCTGCAGAAGGATAAGGTAGGCCATCAAGGCACATTGCATAGGATGTGGCAAATCATGCTATAACATATTCCCCTAATGTATGAGGTCATAGGGGTGATCACAATAGCAAAAATGCATTATAAATCTTAGAATTGGAGTAGTGGAGACCCAACCAGAAGAACTAGCCAGTCATTAGAACATCACAATATTGACTTTGTATACATGTCTGCAGATCCGAAGTACATAACAGACTCATGTGCATATACATACAATAGGTGTTCATGGCCATGAATAGGTAGTAAATAATAGACATGTGTTAGAAGTGGTCACAAGCATGAACAACACATAGTGGAGTCCAGTCTCCAAATCAGCCGAAGACATCTAGTATATAATGGAGTACAAATTACTCTGCCAAGAGAACTGAGGTCCCATAGGTAATATCATGATCAAGGATAGCAGCATATAGGATGATGCGACTATAGTCTGAGGTATTCTACACAAATCACCGATGGTACATGTCCCATCACGTGAATAGAGGTATTGAAGTCAAACATGAAGAACCATCGTTTGATTACCTATCATTAAGGTATACCATTAACAGATGCGAGACGGCCCACCAATGATGAAAATGGGTGTCAAGGAACTGAGTACATTCAACAAGTGTGAATTAAGGTTTTGAGGTCGAACACTTGCAAAATCTATTAATCAAGAGACATTGATGTATTTTGTTGACCAATGCGACCTCGGTCGACAGGGTTTCACCTCACTATCGACACATACCGCAGTCTCCCTGGGCACCGACCCGGGCAGGTTTGAGCCCACCCAGCAACACCCGCAGAGTGGATGAGGTCTCACCCAAGGCGTCTAAGAAGAGCAGACGGAACCATGTTTCCACCGAGGGAGGAGGCGAGTTGTGGCTGCACGGACTAGCTCTATTGCAGTACTTAAACATAAACTTTAAACATTCGACATGGAGTTATAACATATTACTTAATCGCAGCATTTATCATCACAACAATAGTAAGCAGACATTGCATCGAGAAAATATAACAACATTCATATATCGCAACATTGCACAAAGATCGTACCAAAACATCATCATTGTATTACTGTCACAGTCATATACCAAAAGCAAAACATAGATCTCTGTATACATTCACCTTCTTATCGCTCGCCTACCATTCTCTCTCTAACACTTACAACTCTCACCTATTTATAGGCCTCTGCCATTATAATGTTTGTCCACTTTCAAATGACTTCCTAACCGACACTATGGACAAATGACCCAATATCTAACTGACTCGATCCAAATGACCCAAAAACCCGCATACCGCGGTACAATTGACTCAACATTACATAACATGTGGTCCAAGTGACCCAAAACCCGCCAACTGCGGTATACTTTAACACAAACTACTCCTTCCGCGCCCTCATCCGATGTGTCGCAGCGTCGACAGTACTGCGACATTTCCTCATCGCACCGCCTGCCAACAGGCCCTCAACACAATCTTGTGGCTCACACTCGAGCCACGTCAACTGCTAGACATCGTGCATTGGAACTGAACTATGTTCCTGTAACTGTTCTTGCTGTCTGGATCACACGGTGTTGTCCTGCTCCTTCTGCTACACTAATCGTCAACTCATTGTCATGTACATCTAACCCAAAAGTGGTCATCGCCCGACTTGCTGTCACATGCTTCTCAAACTCATCCTCCAGTCCCTGTGAATGGTACAGACGGGAAGGAAAAGAGGACGAACGGTACCAAGGTGCAAAATTAGTAGATGACTCTGGCACATCTATTTCGCACCGGCGAACAAATCCTACTATGGTCGGGGAGCTACCGTCCCAACCATCGCATTGGTCAAGAAGAACACAATCCTTCGAACAACTACTGCATACTTAAACATGCTAGACCGGCCCTTGGCTCGGTCATACCACAGTGTAAATGCACCCACTGTATCAAGGTGCTCAGGGACACTCGTTGTTTGGGCTCGTAGGGCCCCTGGGGTGCTACCATGGGAAATGAATTGAAGCATTTCCACAGCCTCCTTGGAATTCCTCACAACTCAACTCGCAAACTGATCTAATAGCATAACCATGCTATTTCAAAAAGACTTCTTTGTAACGAACTACCGCTGGCCTCTGCTACTTATAGCCAGATCATTTCCAGGTCACAACGGTGGAAATGATGCCCCACTACCTCACATCTGCATGCATGAACCCATCGGCTGACACAGCGAGTGGCGACCATGCTGCCACCGAATATCCCACGTGCCGATGTCTGAGCAATCTCCTACAATCCTGCTGATCGTACCGGCCCAGCGTACCCTATGCAAAACATACCGTCGTCAAGTGGTAACCAGGCTGAATATGGCAGGCGCAATCATATATAGGGATGATGGCACAGGGTCACCAAATGTTAGTGGGATAGGAGTCACAACACTGCCCCGTACCCCCAAATCCTCCATAATCATTATTAACTCAGCCAAATCCACCATCGATCCTAGTCGCAACGCTGTCATGTGTCTCCGACTGCTACAAACTTGCGGCACAAGCCTCCCTACTTGGTGCATTCCTTCTTCCATTGGTGTGCCATCTGCCACCAAGCAACCTACAACACACACACACATTGTTTTTACCGATGCGACTCAGGCATCGCATGGTTCCAAGCCCGACCGATAGGGCTTCAACCTGTGGCCATTTACCAGCTAGGGGAGCATCGCCCCATCCAACTATTGCAACTGAACTGCTCCTCCTGAAGTAATACTATTGATGCGATATGGACCCAGCCAATGCATCTGCAATTTTCCTGGATGTTTCATAAACTTTCTGTCGTACAATAGAACCAAGTCGCCTTGTTGAAACTGTTTACTTTTGATGTGGCGATCATGCCATGCCTTCTGACGATCCTTCTCCACCCCTTGGTGAAAGCCAGCGATAAATCGATCCTCTTCCAGCTGCACCAATTGCGCTAGACGTTCATCTAATGCTGCGAAATCATCCATGCCCGTAACAGCCGCAATTCGAAGACTCGGAACAATGTACTCCATTGGCATAATCGCTTCCTTCCCATATACCAACTTAAAAGGTGTTTGACTAGTCAACCTTTTACATGTGGTGCGATAGGCCCACAACAATGTTGGGATTTTCAGATCCTAGTCATCGCGGTTTGCATTGCACACCTTTATCAGCGCATGCTCCAATGCCTTGTTAAATGCCTCCACCGTTCCATTCGCTTGTGGGTGATAGGGTGTACTCTTCTTATGTTGTATCTGCAACTCCTCCGTCAATGCGCTGATGGTGCGATTAAGAAAGTGGCTGCCTTGATCACTCAACAATATCTTGGGGCAGTCGAAGCGAGTGATAATGTGATCAAAAAAAAATCGAGCAGCCATTGTGGCGGAACAATCAACTACGGGTTCCGCCTTGGCCCATCAGGTCAAATATTCTGTCGTCGTGACAATATACCACACACCCGTGTGTTTCCTTGGTGGATTGATCGATCCTACAAAATCCACGGCCATCCCATTTGTCGAACGGTTGTAATGTTATTTGAGGTATCAGCAGCATCTCATCACGATGGGACAGTTTTCCAGTTCATTGACAAAAATCGCAAGACCGCGCATAGTCTGTCGCATCATTATGTAATGTGGGCCACCAAAGCCGTGCACGCAGTACCTTCTGGGCAGTCTCCCAACCGCCATAGTGTCCTCCTGCTACTCCTCCATGTGCTTCAGCCAATATCTACACTTGCTCATGCGGCAAGACACATCTGCGCAATATCTCATCAGTGCCCAATTTATACAACTCTCCCGCGATTAGTTGAAAGTCAGTAGCCTTATCAATCAACTGCTTCTTCTGTCTGGTGGTGAACTCATCTGGTGTAGTACCCGTTGTCAGAAACTGGATGATGTCTTCAAAATAGTCATCAGCAATGTCAACTTTAAATAGTTGGGCGTCCGGCAACCCATCTTCAATATTAGTCGGTTCCTCCCCTGTATCAATCCGTGATAGATGATTAGGACCAACATTCAATTGGCCTGGCTTCACAATGACTTCAAAATCAAACTCCTGAAACAGAAGTAGCCAACGACATATCTTCCCCCCCAACACAGGCTTATTGACCAAGTATTTCAATGCAGAATGATCAGTGAACACATTAAAGTGTCCACCCAACAAATAATGCCTGAATTTCTGCAGCGTGTAAACCATGGCCAAACCTTCCCGCTCCGTGGTAGTGTAATTTCGTTCTGCAGAGGACAAATTCCGACTGGCAAAAGCAATAGGATGATCAAGGTCACCTTCTCTAGGTTGAGCCAACACAACACCCAATGCAGTTGATGAGGCATCAACATGGACATGGAATTCCTTACTCCAGTCCAGAAAGACAAGGATTGGTGCTGATACCATCTTCGCCTTGAGTGTTTCGAAGCTATCCTGACATTCCGGGCTCTACTGGAATGCCGCGTCCTTCTTCAACAACTTTTCCATAGGGGCAGTAATCGCAGCATAACCCCTGATAAACTTGTGATAACATCCCGTATGACCCAAAGTCGCTCGCAACTTCTTAACGGTGATTGGAGGTTGCAACCCCAAAATGAGCACAATTTTGGCTAGATCAACCAGCAATCCCTGTTTACACACGATATGACCCAGCAATATCCCAAACGGTGCACAAAAAATACATTTTTTCAAGTTCAACGATATTTGGTGCTATCGACATCGCTCGGGCATTAACCGTAGATTGGCTAGATGATCACGAATCAACCCATAAGTTGTCCAATCATCCATATATACCTGCAAAATTTTTGAATAAAATCTTTGAATGCGGCAACAACGACCCAGGAGAATATCGCAGGTGCATTCTTCAAACCAAACAGCATTACTGTGTACTGAAAGCAACCCCATTCGGTAACGAAAGTTGTCTTATGGCGATCTTCCTTGGCAATGCGAATTTGATGGTAGCCAGAAAATCCATCAGTGAATGAGTACATCTCCTGGCCACCCACCCCTTCAAGTACTTCATCCGTAAACGGGGTCGGAAAAGGGTCATGCATGCAGGCATCGTTCAACTTCCGCAAGTCAACACAAATGTGCACTTCACATGTTTTCTTATCCTACACCACCATAGGACTGATCCATTCGGACTCTTCCACAGGTTCAATAATACCAACATCCAACATGCGATCAAGTTATGCCTTGACCTTTTCCTTATGTCGCGGATTCAACCGATAAGGTCGTTGCATGGCTGGCTTAGCCTCTGGTTTTAATGGAATCTTCATCTCTCCTAAATCGCCCAGGATGCCCTTCATTTCTGAAAACTTCGTGGGAAACACGTCTTGAAACTCATGAAGTAACTCAGTAACCTTACTCATCATCTCATCATCCCAATAATCCCCAACATTAGCAAACTTGGGAGTAGGCTCTTTGTTGATATTCATCTTGCGAAGCTGCAATGGTTGAGCGAATGGAGTACTTGGCGCGACAAGCAGTACCACATCGCGACTTCCTTCAAATTCAGGAATGTTAACATTCTAGGGATCATCATCATCCATTAGCCCTTTGCTGGTGTTGAATCACTCCATGAGAGACTGCATCTGACAGTATGTGTGCGGGTCAACCGGGTAGGCCGCCGGAACAACCTGAAGTACCACGTCGTGGATGAGCTATAATGTGTTATTGACATCAGGGTTGGCATCCACAAAAGTGAACATATGAGTGAAACAGACCGTCAGCTCCCCCCATGTTGTAATTTCTCTGCGCAATTCGGCTGTAGTATACCATGAGGGTGGCATCTCATCTAATGTATGGATAAAAGCATGGACCCACTCATCACTGGGTCGCGCTGCCCATAAGCATTGGCATTCTATCAAATGATCACCAGGATTATTTTGGCCATCATACTTGCCAGTGTGATAAACCTCAGTATCACCAAACCGAGCCATCATCAACCTCCGATACTGTGACCAACCATCAATGAATTTATTGTGTGTCACCCACTAGCGCACTGGAGTAGCCTTCAGTGCATTCTCCAATGCCAGGAATCGCCGTGGTTCTGAAACTCGTTCTTCAAATTCCGTAAAAAAGTTGGTTAAGCCAGGAAACCCCTCATAGACAGGCAATGTGACCATTTCTGTCGCAACACGACATAAAGACTGCGTAACTAAGCCACATTTTCAGAACGGTACTTCATGCAACTGGTTCTGCCAAAGTTTGAAGGCATCATTGGAGTCAGAAGACGCAGAGCTCTCACTGTGCCATCCCAGCTCACCGTTGGCGGTAGGGTGAATGTAGTCCTCAGAGATATTGAATGCATGGTCCCATCCAGCGGGATCATCATATTTTACAGGCTCAACGTACCGGCGTCCTTCAGCCGGATCCAATGAGGCTATGACTCTGAAATCGCGATTCTCAAAGGTCATCATGCACTTCTTGAAGTTGATTACCACTCCACTATTGTTAGCCCATCCAATCCCCAAGAGCGTCGGATAAGAGCTTCCTCCCTCAACCACTTCAATAACATCGAAGTCAGCATAAGTCTTCATACCCTCAATATCAACCATTAGTCTCGGGACCTATCCAATGGGGGTTACTTTCGCATGGTTAGCCAACCGGAGCTACACAGGAGACCAGCTCAATGGGGGACTCCCCATTTTCTACCACGCTTGCTTGGTTAAGATGTTAACATTCGAACCAAGGTAAAGAATAACATATTCAACATCATATTCACCAATCTGAATATTCATTCTCATCTCCTTGCCAGTCTTCCGTCGTTGTAAAGAGTTTACTTCCGACTCCTACCATCCTTTCGAAAATCGCTGCAGCCATCCCTCAATCTAAACCAAGGCAGCTGGGTCTCGGGCCATTAACAGATAGCTTTCAAGAAACTTTTTCAATGTCCTTGATGGTGGTGGTCGATCGTCGTCTGATGTAGTATCAAAGACAGGTGGCATATCACAAACAATAGCCTTACCGCGATCTTTCTCCAGGGTACGACGTGCCTCCAGGAATGTCTCCCACTCTGTGTCAATGTCGAAAGGTACCGTCTTTTGACTAGCCAACCGAATCAGTGGTTGCGAACTATCTTCCCCAGTCGTCTTGCCTCCACGAGTGACAACAGCCACCGAAGCATCTTGTGGTCGCGGTTCTGCAGAAATGGTCACAATATTTGCACCCTGTGTCTGGTTCTGCTGTAGATTCCCCGATTAATTGATATTTTGATTGGCGTTCGGCGGTGGTCGCGGGGGTTGGTTCTGTACTGGTTGTTGTACTTGATTCTGTACTAGTTGATGTGGTTGGGCCTGATTCTGTAGCTATGGAGCATTCCCAGCCTGCCATCGTGCAATCAACTGTGGACAATTCTCAACCGTATGATCATTACCAAAACAGAACGTAAACTGGTTCTGTAGTAGTGGGCAGTCGCGCTGATAATGCCCCCATACTGCACAGTGGTAACATTGAACATGTCCATGAACACCTCGGCCTCCTCCTCCATGAACAAATCCGCCACCGCGTCCGACCCTGTATCCTCCTCGGTAGCCACCCTGCTGTTGGTACTAAGGTTGGTTAAACTATTGATGCATCGGTGCTGGTGGTATCCCTTGCCCCTATGGTGCATACTGCGGTTGCTGCACATACTGTGGTTGTGGGGGAGTCATCTGCATCGGAGTATATTGCGGCATGAACTGCTGCGGTTGTATTTGTTGTGGTGTAAACTGCATCTGCGGTTGCGGTAGCGGTTGAGCTACCTGCGGTTGCAGTTGTGGTTGTTGCATGGCGCACTAATCGTCCTTGACGTAGAATGCATCACACATTCTCTCCTGTAGCAACCCATATGCATAGCAATCCTTGTCATCATGACCCACTGACTTGCAGAATGTGCAATAAATATTTTGTGGGGTTGTGACCATTTTCTACATATACATGCAATTATCGTGACTATGCCCAAACACCTGGCAAACACGACACCATGACATACTGCCGCCATTCAACGGGTTTGGCGCACCTGACACCAAATAATTACGGAAATCCAGGCAATTATCCTTTGTATGCCCTTCTCCTCGGCATCGCGTACACCATACTTCATCGCGTTGTTCCTTGTTCTTCTTCAAATCTTGCAACTATATAGTCTGGTTAGCGAGCTGTGTCTGTATCTACGACATCCTAGCTGCATTATCTCCAATCAGTGGCGCCTCCAATCGCATTGCAATCTCTAGAGCTTCGCTAGGCGTCGATATGTTTTGCTGCATCAGCGGCAGCCAAATGTGGGGTAGCAGTGCCGCAATGAACCATTCTTTATATTGGACGACACTCATATCGAAACTAACCTTTTCCATTAGCGTCTTGAATCGCTAGTCGAAATCCCATACCATCTCATTGGGATACCGCTTAATTTCCTTTAATTCAGTAATATATTGAGCCTCCGACTTAGGCCTTCTAAATTCGGCAATGATCCCATCCTGAATCTCATCCAGCGACTTCTCTGGGGCTCCCATAGGGACTAGAATAAACTTCATGAACCAATCTAATGCACGACCTCGCAGAGTCGTAGCTAACTGTCCTTTCTTAGTGTCGACATCAGTGATCTGTTTCATGGTCCAGACCGCTTCACACAAAAACCAATACTATTTTGGGTTTTCTGTCGCATTTCCATGGAACAACGGTAACTTAGCATCATCACCTGCCATTCTGGGCTTCCTTCTTCCTGTCGTTGTGCTACTACCAATTAACTTTTGTGGAATTGATGAACTTGGCGGTGTCGAAGTGGTATTTCTTGTTGTTTGTGAGTCAGTGAGCGGAGATGTGGGTACGTTGGTGTCGGGGTTTGGTCCTGCCTCTATCCTGAGCATAGCCTGGTCGTCCCTGTCAGGACTGTGAGGTTGCTTCATCCCGTGTGGTCTTCCTTCGTGGTTCGATTGTAGCAGGACCTTCTCTTGTCCTCTACCTCTTCTCATGTCAAAACCTTGCTCCTCCTCTCATAAGACCACTTTCTTCCTCGGCTTCGCTCACAATCTCCTCATGGTCTGCACCCATCTACCCCTTACCATTCCATGTACCATTCCCTAGCTGTCACGGTACCCACGGCCTCCGCCCACCATGCTGTCTACTAATTAAGGTGCATCTTTAATATACCCTTTTCGCAGATTAGCATTTTAATCGATAGTTGGAGCGACAACAAAAACCTTCCCCTTGGTCCTCGAAAGAAGTATCTTTCAGCTTCACTATAGGATTTCTTCGTGTCGACTGCAAATTCAGTGATATATCCCTCCAAGATGCTATCAAGCCAAACTTCGACAGCCCACGATGCCTTATTATCGACTTCCTACAGCTCCTGAATTAACTCCGGGGTCCAAGCCGTCGGCTCACCACCCCGGAAGTTCCTCTTCTCGAAGGTCAGCTTTGACAACCATTCGTACAGAATGACCTAGAATTCACAGAAAAACCATTCGTGCAGACCGTCGTGAATATACCTTCCCAGCCAATGATCTGCTATCAGTCGCATGTTCCGGCTTTCTTCTTCAGCAAACTCCCACAACTTCTGATCAAACTAGCTCTGTATCTCCGGTTTCGTCGGGTGCCACAACATGGCCTCCTTTCACTCTGCACATGGTCCCGACAACGGAACCATTTGTTTACCAATGCGACCTCAATTGACAGGGGTTCACCTCACTGTCGACACATACCGCAGTCTCCTTGGGCACCGTCCCGGGCAGGTTTGAGCTCACCCAAGAACACCCACAGAGTGGATGAGGTCTCACTCGAGGCGTCCAGGAAGAGCAGATGGAACCATGTTTCCCCCGAGGGAGGAGGCGAGTTGTGGTTGCACGAACTAGCTCTATTGCAGTACTTAAACAAAAACTTTAAACATTCAACATGGAGTTATAACATATTACTTAATCACAACATTTATCATCACAGCAATAGTAAGCAGACATTGCATCAAGAAAATATAACAACATTCATATATCGCAACATTGCACAAAGATAGTACCAAAACATTATCATTGTATTACTGTCACAGTCATATACTAGAAGCAAAACATAGATCTCCGTATACATTCACCTTCTTATCGCTTACCTACCATTCTCTCTCTAACACTTACAACTCTCATCTATTTATAGGCCTCTGCCATTAGAATGTTTGTCCACTTACAAACGACTTCCTAACCAACACTATGGAAAAATGACCCAATATCTAACTGACTCGGTCCAAATGACCCAAAAATCCACATACCGCGGTACACTTGACTCAACATTACATAACATGTGGTCCAAGTGACCCAAAACCCTCCAACTGTGGTATACTTTAACACAAACTACTCCTTCCCCGCCCTCATCCGATGTGTTGCATCGTCGGCAGTACTGCGACATTTCCTCATCGCACCGCCTGCCAATATATTCCCAACTATTGATGATGAGAGAACCTGCCACTGATGACTGCAAGTCTCAAGGTACTCATCTGACTATAGATCCCAATTCCATAATAGATGATCTGAAGTCAATGGAATGAGATCTGCTGGAAGCAGGGCATTAGAGAATCCCCCATCAACCAACATGAGGTATGCAGCTAGGATGAATAATCTGGGAGAAATCGAACGAACATGATATACACGACCCAATAACCATGTGTGTCTCTCGAATGTACCATATGCAAGTAGTACACGAAATAGACCCTTTGAATAGTATCCAATGATGAAAACTACAGACAGAAGCGAGGAAACCACCAATCAAGTCTAATGGAATCCAAGACGTAGCACGAGTCCCAATGTGTGAATAGATTTCTTGTCATCAAACACAAGGGAAACCTCTCAGTCAACGACCAATGATGAGGTGTCATCTGCTCATTTCAAGGTCACCTACCACTAATGAAATTAGGCCTAGGGTGGCAGGTATCACAACAACTTCATGTGATTCTGGAATGCACTTATAAAGGGATGGACGACATGCAAAGTCAAGAAATATGAAGAATGGCCAACTCAGGTTTATAGAATTCCTTTGAACAAGAGCATGAGGTAGATGGATAAACTAAGGTAGCATAGACTCAAGACTGAACATTGACACAAATCTGTGATGCAAGAGGCATCAACAGAGTCTCCATAGGGACTGGAAACTTAACTAATTAGAAAAGTAAACTTTCAGTAACGAGTTCAGCTTCCTAAGGCCATAATAAACCTAAAACTTTGATGGATAGACTAAAAAATGTGTGCTTTGTTCAAAGGCGACACGACTGTTGCCAATATAAGACAATACCATTTTCCCGTCTAGTTTTTTATGTTTTTCATTTTTTTTTTGTCTTTTTCATATTATAGAAGCCTGAAAAAGAATAAAAGAGTGCTTATGGTACAAATGAGAGGAAACGAGTGTCGCATGCAAGCAAACTAGTTCCATGCAGTGGAACATACCTGTACTCAATGCAAGGGAACATGTGCAGGATAAGGACACTCGGGGGGGATGTTTCCTATGAGGTAATGGAAAATCAAGCTGCAAAGGTAAATGATAGGCTCTGTTTGGCTAGGATTGAAAAATGCTTAGGCAATTTGGATTATAACGATAAAGAGGGGGTCGACATTAGGCTAAAAAATGCATGCAATTTAATGATATGCAATTACAACTTGATATAAAGGGAGTTCCTGTGGGTGATGGCCATAATAAAAGATGAGAAGAAACATGAGGTTTCCACGCAAAGACATGGTGGGACTATAACAGACTCCCAATCCTAGGGAGGAGATGCAGCATCGGCACCAAATGACAAGATGGGTTATAACTAGGGTACCCATGGTCGAGAAATCACTACCACTTAAATAACAACACTTCTATAAGCAATTGGAAAGTTCTATGTCGCTAAAAAGTGGGTTTGTACCTAGGGCTTATGAATCATGGCCATAGGATAATGCAAAAATGCAAGCAGAGTGAAATCCTATCCTATATGCCAGGGACGATATATACCTGTCAGAGGCACGAACATGCTAAGAAATGTTGAAATCCATTATGACCCATAAAAACTGCTTCAAAAAGTACCTCACACTATAATATTAGTCCATAAAGTTCATAAAATATAAAAAGTAGGGTGAAAAACTATATAAAAGTGGGTAAAAATTTCTTTAAATAGTAAGCATATAAGCAAACTGATGACACCAAAGGGAAAAACCAAAATATATACAAAAATATACAATATGTACAAGGTACCAGCCTAAGCTGGAGGCTCAAGCATAATAGTTTTTAAGATAGATCCCATTTCTGGGATCCTTCGGCACATTCCATTCATAATATTCTAACTCATAAGCTCCATTTTCTAAGACACACCTCACAATGTAAGGACCATGCTGCATCGAGTTAAAATTTCCTTCCCCCAACGATTCTTTAACTTGGTCATATAAGAGAACCAAGTCACCCTCAGCATATTGTTGGGGATGGAAAGACTTATCGTACTGAACCTTAACATGACGTTTATTAGCCTCTATAGCCACAATGACATCTCGATGATGTTCATCAAGTTTCTCAAGGTGGACTAAACATTGTTATAACTCCGAAGTGTCAAGCAAGAGCTCGATGGATAACTTTAAAGAAGGGATTTCACATTCAATAGGAAGGACAAACTCCACTCCATGAACTAACTGGAAAGGTGAAAAACCAGTGGAACTCTTTACTGTGGTTCAGTATGCCCACAAAGCAGGATATATCATAATGTGCCACTTATATTTACTTTGTCTGATAGTCTTTTGTAAGATGGCCTTGAGAGATTTATTAACGGCCTCCACTTGGCCATTCTCTTAGGGATAATAAGATGATGAATGATCTTGTTTGAACCCTAGTTTTAGTTCTAATTCTGTCATCATTTTATTCTGAAAGTGACTGCCATGATTTGTGACAATCTCTTTTGGAATCCCAAACCAAGCTATAATTTGATTGAATACAAAATGGAATGCAGTCTCACCATCATCTTTAACAGTCGGCATGGCCTCTGCCCACTTAGTGAAATAATCCACGGCCATGATGATATGCTGGTGTCTCCTAGACAAAGCTGGGCTGCAATGCATGAAATCAACTCCCCACTTAGTGAAGGGACCGACGATGATGACTGGATACAATGGAGCAGGACATGAGCGCATATTGCGAGAGAACACTTGATAAGGGTGACATCTCTTGACCCCATTAACACAATATTTAAAGATGGACAACCAATAGTAACCATCTCGCAAAACTTTTTGAGTTGTCATAATATTGGATATGTGAACACCACACGCCCCATTGCGGGAGTCATTCAACACAACCTATGCTTCCTCGTGGGTTAAACAATGACGTAGAATAGAATCCACCACCTAGAGATACAAAGTGTCACCGATGATGAGGTAGTTTTTGAATTGATGACGTATATGTCATCATTTCTCCCTCAAAAGATGCAGAGGTAACTTCAGAGTTTGGAAATAAACAATAATGTCTCCATACTAGAGGGCCAAAGATGAGATAAGGAAGATATGCTCATCAACAAATGGTTCCTTGTAAACCGTATCCTCATCTTTCCTAGAAAAATTGGATATTAACTCCACGAAGACTAAATACTTTTTGGATTTTGCGGATACAAAATCGAGGTCAAACTC
Source organism: Larix kaempferi (assembly GCA_027924585.1). NCBI lineage: Eukaryota > Viridiplantae > Streptophyta > Pinopsida > Pinales > Pinaceae > Larix > Larix kaempferi. The sequence goes on from BSBM01000371.1 coordinate 7,846,684, forward strand.
TTGCAAAATCACAATCCAATTATTATACTTCCCCTCAATAATGCGTCTTGCCAAGACAAATTGAAATGGATTGATGTGTGCCATGACAATAGTTTTGCGAAGTAAAATATAATGATGCAACCTCTGGAGTGCATGAACGACCACGAGGGCCATTTTTTCCACATGAGAATATTTAAGTTAATAACCTATGCGATTTCGACTAAGATAATAGATAATGTGCTCATGAAGCTCGTCATCCTCCAGAACCAGGACCATACCAACTGTCTCTTGAGATGCGAAGATATAAAGAAAAAAAATCTACTATAGTCAGGAGAACGAAGTAGAGGCACCGATACGAGGGCTTTCTTAATGGAATCAAAGGACTCCTGTGCTCACTTATCCCATACAAACAAAGAATACTTCTTCAAAATATGCATAAAAACCTTAGTAATGCTGGCATAGTTCGCTATAAAATAATGTAGAAAATTGGATTTTCCCCGAAGACTCTGAATTTGACTAATTGAACGCAGGATGCAACTAAAGTATTTCCTCAAACTTTGAAGGGTCGACCGTGATTCCCTCCTTTAAAACAATAAATCCCAATAGGCGACCTATTCTAATGCAAAATATGCATTTCTAAGGGTTCAAGAAAATCTTATAACACCTGCATATTTCGAACATAAGTCGAAGGTGAGCTGGATTATCCACTCTCTTGCAAGAGTGACCAACAAGGTCATCCAGATAAGCCTCAAATATACGCTTGAGATCATGAAATGCAAAGGTCATAGCCCGCATAAAAGTTGCTCCGATGTTTTTAAGGTTGAAGGGAATTTTCTGGTATGCAAAGGTTCCCCAAGGACATATGAACGTCATCTTATGTTGATCCTCAAGTTTAATTTGGATTTGATTATAGCCAGAAAAATTGTCCATAAATGAGAAAATTTTGGTTCCTACACATTCATCAATAATCTGATCAATAAAGGGTGTGTGGAAGTAATCCTTCGGACAATCTTTATTTAGATCTAAAAAATCTATGCACACTCGGATGGTTCCTTTCTTTTTATCCACAGGAACGGGTTTGGATACCCACTCAGTCAAAGGTATTGGATAGATGAAGCCAGCATTAAGAAGCTTCTCCACCTCTACTTTAATGGCGGTGGCCTTTCGGGGATTCACTTCTCTTAGGCATTGTCAAACATGATTAGAATTCAGGTAAGTATTAATTTCATACTTAAAATTACTCGGGTATATTCCTGGCATCTCCTCATACGACCAAGTAAAAAAATATCGGAACTCTTTGAACAATTCAGTGTAAATAGGAATTTCTTCAAGAGAGCAATCTACATCGATATAAAAATTCTCCACTTTGACAGGAGTTCAAGAAATGTTGATCGGGATGGTAGGAGAAATATTCGCCATGGTCCTTTCAACATATGTGCCATGCTTATCCAATGGGACCACGGGGTGACCAAATTTCTCACCTAAGGTCGACCGAAACTCGTCGTGCTTGATCCTTTCAAGCTCTGGGAGGAAATAAGATATATAATGTAGGTCCTCCCAAGGCCTTTCATACCATTCATGGACTCAACAAAATCTTCATCTGAAGGAAAAGTACCATTGATACAATCATGTGAGCATGATGACTTATTTGCCCAAGCGGGTGAGAGCACGAGATCTTCTCCTCCGTCCGTGAAGAGGAAAGATTAGGGTCTACAGTGACTTCTTGTAAAGCTTGATAAGTGATCTCTGTTGCAGACAATAGCATGACCATTCCGATGTGTGGGTACCCTTCACATGATTCAGTCGGAGAAGGGAGAGTCCATGGATCATTAAAATATGAGGTACGAAATGAAACCTGACTCAGCGATGATGAAGAACCATCGAAAATGGAGCACCATCGGAAATGGAATCGATATATGATATTGGTGCCAAAAAACTAAAAGTTCCCATGAGAGAAGAATACATACCGACACCAACATTATCAGTTTCCTTATGAGAATTTTCAATTATAAGGACCATAGATCTCGACGATGTAGAGGAATTGGGGCTAGTAAAAGATAATTGATCGATTGTCATGATTTTTGCTTCGTGAGGATATCAAGCGAAACATGGACGATACGACCGCTTTCATAGCGTAAGTCTAATTCATTCCCAGTAAAAGACTATAGTCAAGGGGTGCATCAACCAACTCAACCTTGACTGACATGGATTTACCACCCAACTGGACCTGAAGAGATGGTATAATCCCATGTGGTTGAAATGAATGTCCATCGAATGTAGTCACCATGATCATAGGCTGAGAAATGTCCATTGAATGTAGTCACCATGGTCATAGACTGAGATAAATTAGGAGATCCAAGGGCCTTCCAACAAGATAGGTACATCACTGACGTTGAAGCACCTTCATCAAAAACATTATGTTTGACGGTCATTTTACGACATTCCACATGGATTTGGAAAGGCACATGTTAAGGTAAGCGAGGCTGAACACCAATGGTCTCAAAATTAATAACACTAGGGCCACTTAATTCAAGATCCCCCAGGGTAGATAGCAATACATTCACTGTGTGGGACAAATATGGAGTACCTCCAAAGCTGACATGGCACACGGTGTTTGGCCCAGATCCTCAATAGGAATAGTTCTAGGTGGCTCTAGCATTAGGGTTATGGATCAAGTTCTTAAAAAATCCTTTCGGAACACGAGGTATAGGGTTAGGCTTATCGATATGCAAAGGGAGCTTCAGAGGCAGAGGATCTTTCCCCATACAAGGCTGTAGAGGACAATAGTCAGGAGAGTAGGTGGCAACATTAACCTTCGACTAGACCATATTGATGCATCCATGGCCACCACCATGGGCCGAAGGGTTTTGAATCCCACCAAACCCATTTCCGGTGTGGGAAGCACTCGAAGCCATATTCTGATTATGAGTAAGTGGATCTATTAACACAACTAAGCTCTATTGTATAATATTTGAAGCCTCATCCATTCTAGGGCACAAGTGATTAAGGTAATATTGTGTGCAAAGCTTACAAGGAAACTTCACCTTTTGTTTTTGTTTCTTGTCCCCACCAGCATTATTATCATTCTTGTCGTTATTTGGATTTCCTTTCTTATTATTATTCCCATCCTTACGATTATTCTTCCCCTTCTTCTTATTCCCTCCAGGTTGTTGGTTACCTTTTGGGTTCATCGATTGCATGGAATGTACCTCCGATGAATGGGTGGGAGAGGATGAAGTCATAGCTTGTCTAGCTGCAGACTGTCTAATGGAAAAATTCATCACATGGTCTGCAACCTTGGCACTTGTAGTGCCTACAATGCCATCGACATGAGGCCCTAGCTTTTGCTTGGGGTCATGGTTGGATTGTGGTGCGTCAAGAATAGTTTCGTAAAGAAGCCCATATTGAGTGTAGATCAAATCTAACTGCTGAGCTTTAAATATGGCCTACTCCTCAGTAGTTACTCCGAGTGTTGAGACATCCTTCACAATATATGGAAAAAGGTACTTAAGGAACCATTCCAACAGGAACTCTAGTGGAATGTTAGCTTTAGTCAACCACTTTCATCTACGCCACTTCTAAATATGATCTGAAATGTGAGTGGCTTTATCCTGATGGAATGTTAATAAAATTTCTGTGCATGCATCCTAATGGACCGACAACTGAAAGTTGTTGAGAAAAACTAAGGCTAGGTCATTAAAGGTCTGGTACATGCCCCTAGGTAACTCAACATACCATTTCGCAGCAGGCCCTATGAGGGTGCATTGAAACAGTCTCAAATGAATAGAATTGTGCTTCAAGGAATTGGACAAGCACCAAAGGTGAAAGGTTGTAACATGATCGCCTGGATCCTCACCCTTCTTAACCTTAAGATCAGGAAAGTCAAAGGGAATATTGGTGGGGACCGAGGGCCATGTTGGATCAGGAAACACAGGATCATTTGTTAACTTGGATAGGTCTGGAAAATTAAAGGTAGCCATAAATGAGAGCCTTGGTTGTGATGGTTGGGTCCATGCCCCCAGGAAATACTAGTTCTGCGGATAACTTTCCATAGGCATCAAATTCGATACCATAGGCCACTGCGGGATTTTGATAGAGACCATGACCCTGACCATTAGTATACTAACCCCCTACAAATTGATTAATGTAAGGGTACACAGGCATTTGCATGGTAGGAAACCCTTGGGAGGAGAATGCAATATGACCAAAATTTCCCATATGATGGTAGACATTTCCCCCTAACAAGGGAGGAGGCATATACCCCCCCGATGAAGGAGCTCCAGATAAGGGGGAACCATACTAAAAGACACATTCCCTCCAAAAGGAACATTCGAACTCGGAGGAGGATTCACCATAAGAAAAACATTCGTGGGAACTGGCATAGTAGATGATGGGTAGACAAATGGGATATAAGAGGTAGGACCACGACCTGCATTCCCACCCCCACCCATAAAAGGATTAACACTGGTATTAGGAGCTGATGAAGGGGGAGGCCATCCCCCAACATAAGGATAAGAAGGAGGGATATGATCGCTCCCGAATTGATATGCAGTAAAGGGGGTTGGTATGCCCACCCCACCACTAGGGTTACCGTAGCAAACTAGTATGGAGGATGGGATACTCGATGAAGGATTAGGCATGCCAATTGAGCATCAGTGCCTAATAATCCTAAAAAAAAGTTGGACCAATGATCAGATGACCAAGTATGATCAAAAGGATTTGTTCTAATATTTTGAGATGAACTAGTAGCTTGAGAACCCATGAACACAGGAGTCCCTGGGACCCACAAGGTAGTAGAGGAGGGAGTCACTTGGACTCTTCCAACCACTACTGATGTAGGGGTTGAAGGTATCCCTGACATATCAGAAGCAAAGCTCATGGTAAGAAGTCTTTTAAGCTCTCGTTGGGATATATATGGAACACCTTTATTAACTCTACGCCTCTTATGGAGAAGCTGCAAAGGATCACTCTGTGGTAAACCTACTAAACAACAAGAATGACGGATAGCCAGAACTCAATCCATGATGACTCCAAAAGATTCATAAAAACAATATCAATCCCTAAGGCCAACTAACCTGCAATGAACACACTCCTAGAAAAGCTAATCCAAATGCACACAAACAAAGGAGATGGCTAAGTGGCCTCCCAGACTATAGAAGGTATGCCTCACCCAGGAGGGGCCTGAGACCCTGATACTATAGATGAGGGTAACATAATTAGTTATAAGGGCCCTCATACTTCACAATGCAAGTCTGTGTGTTTTCTGACCCCTATCTGACTTAGGACATTCACAGAATAACCCTTGCAAGTGCCCTATGTGGATACCTAGGATAAGAAACTAAGGTCACCATGTATAACCAATGCTCAGGAAAACAATCATAGGCCAAGTCCACTATATGGGTAGGGTAGCTAAGCCAAAAGCTCAAGAACCACTTAGGTGCTTCAGGAACCCCCAGATACGAATAGACCCCGGATATAGCTCTGACGCTAGGAAGGTATTGGAGGGATATCTCCGCAACCAACTTTCATGCTACCTTGTGCTTGACTTATGTTTAAGAGGAGCTTCCCAAGATCACCAAGTATACCATGGATTTCACCACTCCCTGGATAGATTCCTAACGTTAAGTTTTGTAGTCTTGGAGAAGTTTACTCACAAAATCCTATTCCAAGACTCTAAAACCTACACTTATTTGTGCACCCTAAAAAATAAAATATTTCTAATCAATTTTAAAATCAAGCATTAATTTTAATTGGTTGTTGCTTACTCAAAGGAATATGGCCGTGCAACTAGTGGTGTTTGTGAATCAACAAAAAGAAAGAAGCATACATAAAAACATTGCTAAGCACTAGTCTTGTTTTTTTAATGAAATTGGTATGCTATTAATTGAAAATGCACAAGTATGGTCTCTTTCACTTTCAATGCAAATTCAATCTTTCCAAATGATGCCTAGACTAATGCAACTCCAAGCAAAAGTGTAAATGCTCAAGTAAACATGCAAAATGCAAATATGTTTGTATTTTCAATATGATGGAATGAAAATGTAATATTGAACCATAAACCTCTTAGATTTTGCAGCAAGTATAAGAAGACCAACCAAGCAAGACACTAAGAAGTCATGCCTCAAACACACAAAAAAGGACTACTAATAAATAAAAAATGACAAGAAGCCAATTTTCCTAAAAACTAAGAAATAATAGAGCTTCTAGTCACCATAAACGCAACCAACAGACAACATAGAGACCTAAGAAGACTCAGCAACACTCAAAACTCACCTAGTAAGCATCTCATTTAAGAAATAAGCTAAAAACTGAGATGTACGTGATTAACGTATGTGCCCAGTTCAAACATAGTCGGACCATGTGTGTACGAAAGCAGGACACACCTAGCCCGCGTATGGGGAGAAAAATGGCCAAAAAAATGAGAATGAATCCAAACCACTAAGGAAAACAATAGAATACTGGTTGTCAAGCTACTAGCGACACAAAAACTTAGGCAAATAGAGAGCAATAAAAGAGAAAAATCACCCAAAAAACCCCAAAAAGGAGACCTTCCCCAAAGGAGTCGCCAATTCTGTTATGGAGAAAATATTCCTATGGCTTGGGGTAGAAACAAAATAGACAGAGTGACACCCAAAATCAACTCAATTCCCAAATATGCTATATAAACATGAAATGCTAACAATAAAATGATAATGCCCTTACCTCAACCGAATGTTTGAAGTAGACCACCATTGAGCTCTTAATCTAATGCTCTTCACCCGCAACTTGTCCTCAAAAACCAATGCATAGAAGCATATAAAATGTATATAAATTGTTAGCACATAATCTAGCATAGTCCATGAGCATATCAAGCAAATATACCCAATGAAAATAATATAAACATTTGCAACATGAATTGGACGAGAAAAGAGTATTTCTATTAATATAATAAACATAAGCACATAGTGACAACCTTCTCTCGACAACTCGTTGGAACCGAGAAACTAAGTTCCTCCACCTAAGCCTCCTCCAATTCAATCCTCCATACAATGGCAAGATCAAAAGTTCAAGGAGTAATTGGGTTCCTCCTTCACCATATAGGAAAGAGCTAGGGATATGAACATAAGTGAGGTTCAATCTTACAAGGACAAAGGGATGCAGACTCAAGGCATGACAACGGGAAAAAATTTCTCCAAAGTTTACTTGCTCTCAAATGCTTCACAATGGCTCAATATATATCCCTCAAAGGAGATGGAGGGTCGAATTGGAGCGTTTTCCAGTATATAGAAGGCCAAGAATCATAACAGTCATGACTTGGCAAGGAAAACTCGAAATATTTCTAATTTTGAGCATGAAACCCGATGTACACGGGCTGTAGTGGTGCAAGATGCGTATAGACGTGCTATAGTACTGTTGACCAATGTACATCAACAAAAATATGTTTTTTTGGGGTTTTAACCGAGCAAGAGGGGTAGTATGAGTTTGCAGAGGGACAAGGTAGGCCATCAAGGCATGTTGCACAGGATGTGGAAAACCATGCTATAACAAATGGCTTATTGGTGTGTCCCTTTTTCTTCTACCACCTATGCAATGAAAGATTTGTTGTGCTGACAGAGTTCCACTAGTTTGAGTTACTTAGTGTCTTTTTTATGTATGGAATTCAATTCAAGAGATAAACCTCATCAGTGTCGGTAGAAGTATTACCCTTCTTTTATCATACCAAATTCTAAAATAATATATCGGTAGATTGCTTATTATTGTCGGTAGAAGTATTAATTGTAAAATATTGGAGAATTATAAAATATTGTGCATATTGATATTAAATACAATAATAAATATAAATCAAATATATATTCCAATCCATTATATTAATAGATATATTCAAAAAACAAAATATTAATTATTTTCTATTACAAAATATCTACAATCAATTGAAATACATTTTATTATAATATTTATGTGAACCAAATCTTATTCACCAACTATTTAGTGTCATCAAATCCAATCATTGAACAAGTTTTTACATAATTTAAAAATAGTAAATATGATTTGGCTTAAAACAAAAAAAAGGGTTTGAATTCAAAATACAAAAACACACTATATGCAAAAAGAAAATGTTAATAAGTAGAATTGAATTGAAAATACAAAAACACACTATATGAAAAAATAAAATTATAATAAGTAGAATTGAATGGAATGAATCATTAGCATTTTTATTTAAAACAATAAAACACTTAAAAGACTAATCATGGTGATTATTTGTCCGTGCTCCAAAATTTATTGTGGTTCTATGACTTTAATAAAATTGAAGTTTTAAGAGAAATTAATGAAGTAAAATGAATTTATAAAAAAAATAAAGGTCTAATTTATCAAATGGAAAGTAAACATTGGATTGATAACTATTTTTAATAATATAATAAAATAGAGAAAGACTCTTAACATGGAAATTGAAATAATGAGCTTCCATGGAATTTATCCTATATCTTAAGAAAAAAATTGGATTTTCTAAATACAATAGAGTACCTCAAGTTCTTAAATAGGATTTATCACATGCAATACCATGGGACACCCAAAACCATGGGCCCATAAACCATTAATAGTAAACCCATTATTTATTGAATAAAGGTTATCTTTAATCATTTTTAATGAAATAATGGGCTAATTACTCACTCCAATGGATGGTGGCTGAAAATGGTGGATCCATGATTAATTTGGAGGGCAAAAATATCTTAACATAAATTTAATTTATAATTTTGGATGGCCAAACAATATAGATAATAATAAAAATGTAATTTTAGGGTTAATTATTTTAAAATATTTTTAAAGATTTCTATATAAAATTCGTTCAATCAAAATTTAAAACACCATTATTTTCACCCATGAACAAAGATTCACTCCTAAAATTTTCCTTGGTGAAACAGGGATTTGGAGTAGCTTTCAATATAAAAAATTAAATTGCAACATTTTAAAAATAAACAATATAATAATTATAAGAATAATTAGCCACTAGAAACAGGGGAAATGAACTAAAATTGTAACAAGTAATGGACTCCTAATATGGTGCACAAGTAAAAAAAGTACGATACGTTTAGTTTAGAAGGAATTAGGTCCATAACTCTTCAAAAAATCGTTTTCAAAAGAACGAGAATTTGATTCTCCACCCTTTTCATCAAAGGCGACGGCCCGCTCAAACATGCCAACCAAGTTACCCTCTGATATACCCAAGTTAAAATGATGTACAGTAGAAGATCTTCCCCTTTTCTGCCTTCAATTTTTCATGAGTAAATATATAGTACACCAAGCACATTTTAATATAAAATATAAAATTTTGAAAAAATATATTTTAATAATTTTTTATAATTTTAAAATTAATTAAAATTAAATATAAATTTAAAATATTATAAAAAATATGTAAATATATGTAAATATATATATTTATTATTTATTATTACATAAAAAAATTAAAATAATTTCAATTTCCTAATATCCATTTGTAAGATCAACATAAGTACCGCAATAATAACAAGTCCAATCAAACATGTGCATTGTGAATGACAACTTTGGAATCAGAAATATCTCCAATGCCAAATTATCTTAGCCACCTATACATAACGGTTGTCATCAACTTAGTTGTACTCAACCAATGAGAAGTGGTTTTACTTCATACTCTAAAAGGAAAGGAAAGGAAAGGAAAACGTGGTTTCAATCCTTCATTCTATTTCTACCTACAACTTTACCAAGTCAATGCTATCATATCTAACAGAGTACTTATTACAATTTAGGCACGAGAAAAAATACACATCTCGTCCTTCTATATGGTGTATACATTGAAACACTACAATCTATGTATAAAGATATGATATAGATGTATGTAGTGTTAATAAGCTTGATGGAGTGGTGTAATGACATCTATGGTGGAAGGTTCATAAGTATTGGGGTCTATTTTGGGGAAGGGCCTAGGTTATCCTGATTCTTAAAGATGGAATAATAAAACAATGCATTTTTTTTTAAATTATAGTGTGAATTTTTATTTATTTAAAAGAATAAAAAACCGTTAAAAAATTAAATATTTTTATAATAGTCTATGAACTCTAAAAAGATCATTTATTTTTAAATATAATGAATTACGATTTTTTTTATATGAAAAGAAAATATTAAAAAATTATAATATAAATATTTAATCTAATAGAATAAAACTTTTATAATGTTTGAATTTTAACGAAGTTTTGTTATTAATATTAAATATGGTACCTTCTTAGGTATATTAATTTAAAATTAAATATGGTACCTTGTTATTATAAAAATTAAATATTTTTATAATAGTCCATGAACTCTAAAAAGATCATTTATTTTTAAATATAATGAATTATGATTTTTTTTATATGAAAAGAAAATATTAAAAAATTATAATATAAATATTTAATCTAATAGAATAAAACTTTTATAATGTTTGAATTTTAACGAAGTTTTGTTATTAATATTAAATATGGTACCTTGTTAGACATATTAATTTAAAACTTTAATTTCAAAAATTAATGTCTTAACATAATAATTAAATTCAGTTAAATTAAGTATTATTAAAAAAAATTATGGAAAAATTAATAAATCATTTAATGATTAATTTTTAGTTGATCATTATGGGATGAAGGTTGTTTTATTTTTTGAGATATATATCAGAAAGTACTTTATACAATGTAATTTGAAGTGTGTCTATATATACAAGTATATTGGGAAAAAATTATGAAATAGGTAAATTTGGTAGTAGAAAGGTAATAAATAGGTTATCTAGATAATTAAAAAAAATTAATATAATAATAAGGGGTAGTTGGCATAGACCTCTAGAGATACACATGAGAAAATATAAATACATGAGTATCATTTTAATGAGATATGTTTTTTTACCATGGTGAATCGGTAACTTCGTCAGGATCACCTGGGCTAGGCCCAAGTTCAAATCCGACGACTGTCACTATAACCCCAAGAGTATACCCAACATCCCACAAACCAGATATACTAAAAACTTATGACTTGGCATGGGTCGAGACTTCCAGAGAACACATATATAATCTGGATCCCAAACTCAAATTGAGATGCCTACCCCTCTAGCCTTATCACAACGGGCCACTACTTAATTGGCAGATTTGAACCCTGGCGGGGAGAGTGAAAACCACTCTATCCCAACAATAGGCCCCCCAATTCCTTAAATGTTGTGTATTATATTGTAACAATCATGGCTTGTGGAGTGATTCCTTCTATAATGAGTATTTGATGGTCTTACCCTACCTTGAGGGTTCTTTCTATGTTTTGTGACCATTCTTGTGTTATGGTTTGTGACCATTCTTGTGTGATTGTATTTAATTGTCTTTGAAGTCAATGCTTTCAATAGTGAACCTTGCTCAATAAAAGATCAAATATGAGAGATAAGCCTTTGACATTGGAATGATAAAAAGCATCCACACAATAGACAACACACGAATATAGAGAGAACACATAAGGTAGGGTAAAAACATCAAATACTCATTGTGGAAGGAATCACTTCACAAGGCATGCTTGTTACAATAGAATCCTCAACATCCAACTTATCTCAATACAATGATACACATGTATTTCTACTTTCTCATGACTATTCCTAGGTGTCTATGCCAACTACCCTCATTATTACATCCATTTCTTTTAATTATCTTGTGGGCCTATTTACTACCCATCAACTCCCAAGTTGAACTATTTCATGATTATAGTCACATTATATTCATTATTCTCCTTGTGTACCTCCCTAGGTGCCTCATATTATCCTCCCTAGGTACATTACATAGTGATTATCCAAACTAAACTACAGTTAGATTGTGTTCATTATCCACTATTGGAAAATTATCCCTAATGAGTTTACCTTTAAAGATAGAGGTGCAAAATGCAAATATTATGGTGTCCTTCTCTATGATAAAGTGGGTCACTATGTTAATATATAGTTGGGGTTCATAATTTCCATGTATAAAAAACAATGTGTTTATCTATATTTAAAAAAAAGATGTTCAATAGTGTTGTACTTGCTCGTATAAGTATCTACTATGAGTAAAGACACTTGATAATAAGTTATATAAGAGTAAAAAAAACACCATCGCTTACAAGATACCTTTAACTAAAACATGGCTATACCCAATAGACTTAGATGTGCTTAGAAAATTGATTGTGAGTGGAAAGAAAATGGCAATGATGGGAAGCAACAAGATTTTGGATAAAATCAACCAAAATGATTTAAAACGAATGAAAAAAACATGGAACTGATAATGTAGGAAATGTTTCGAAGATTGAGATATAGAAGATGAAAAGTGCCCAATGGATAAAAAGGCATTGTTAAGGTCCTTCCCTAAACCCCCTACTTTATCTATGTACAAGGCCATAAAGACCATTAGTTAGTTAGCGGGTAGTTCTTTAATGTAAAAGGGCCTTCCTCATTGATTAAAGGCCCTTAGGTGGTCAACCCTCATTAATAGCGGGACCACAAGTAGTTGGACTTGGGCTATTGAAGTACTGTATATAGAGTAGTAAGATATGTAATGTGAAGTCAAGAATTGTCATTGTATTTAGAGCTAGTGCTCTTGGAGGTTGCCCCCTTGAAGAGGCAAGTAAACATTGATCTTATCAATTTGTATTTCATTTTCTATCTTTGCTACGAATTTTTTGGTTTAAGCATATTACAAGTGGTATCAGAGTTCTTTCTTGGGCCAAAGGGAATAATTTTATAAGGTTTGGCTCTTCAAACAAGTCATCTTGGAATTTTCGTTCTATTTTTTTTTTCTGTGCCGTTTCAATATATGAAACTTGCAGGGTACTTCAAAGACACAAGGAGGTTACTTGTATCCAATTTTTAACTTCTGGGTCACTATACTTTTGGAGATGTACTTGGTCAAAGTTAAGGGAATTTTCCCTAGGGTTTGGATCTTTCAAATATGTCATTTTTGTATTTTCACTCCCATTTGTTTTGTAACACTTCAGGGTTTGAAACTTGAAGGGTACAGAAAGGACATAGGAAGGTAACTTGTATCCAAGTTTAAGCTTCTTGGTCTCTACCATTTTGGAGATACACTCACTTCAAGTTAGGCAATTTGCATGGCCCAAAAACTAACCTTAAGGAGGTGTTCTAAGTAAAATTTTTATATTAGAAGTTTTAAAACCCCAAATTGAGTGCCACCACTTGTATTGGAAAGAAGACAAAAAAAATTACTTGTGGTAACAATTTCATATTTGGAACAAAATAATTGGATGTGTGGTAGGCCATACATGTTGTCCCTTTTGAGAAATCCAAAACCGACAAGTCTTGAGAAAATTAGCCTAATTTTTTATTGGCACATCAAAATTATTGAAACATGTGGCATTATAGTGTTGACATATTAGGATACTGATGAGCAAAATTTTATTCAGAAGTGTAGAAATTTCAAAGTTGCAAAAGTCTCATCCTTAGGAATTGATAAATTCCACCCATGGTGGAACCCTATAAACTACCTCACACCAACACACCAAACAATATCATCATCCATTCTACTAGCAGTAGGTTGGACAAATTGGAACCTCAATACATAGATCTTAATGAACAAATTCAACAGACCATCAACAGTTGGGGGATCAAGCATGGGAAAATAAGTTGGATACAAAATTAGGCCATTAGGAGAAGAAGTTGGATGGGAAGTTGACAAATTTGACAGTTAGTGTCACAAATGCAGAAGAACATGGGAATACACTGCACGGTTAGCCACACCATGAAGAAACTTCTTAGTGAGGACTATTAAACCATCATCAACCTCTGTTTGGTCCTCATAGCAATCAAACACACTCTTTGGATAATAACACATGGAATTGTTTTCATAAACTAGACTTAAACAAGTTTGATGGTTCTAACCCATCAAGATGGGTTACTCAAATGGAACAATACTTTGATCTTAATGGTATTACCGTGAGACACGGTGAAACTTAAGGTGGGGGTCTTGTATTTGGATCCAGAAATATGACAATGGTGGGAGTGGCATAAAAAGGCCAATGGGCGCTACATTGATTGGATTCTATTGTTAAATCTCTCCATGAGCATTAAGTGCGAGATCCTCACTATTTGGGATGGCTAACCAAGTTAAGCCAAACAGGATTAGTCACAAAATTTATTTCAGCATTTGAGCAATTAGCCAACCGTACAGAGAACTTAACATATTCTTTCTATAAAGAATGTTTCATTAGTGGCCTCAATGAGGCAATTAAAGTACAAGTTAGAATGCAAAATCCTGCTACCTGGTTGGAGGCATCACAAAGGTATCTAGAAGTAGAGTCAGTGATCAATGCACTAACCAACAAACCCTATTTCATTCCCTGCTCATGCCCTACACAAGTCAGAGTCAGTTCCTTAAGCAAAATTCCTTCTCCTTCGTGGAAAGTACATAAGTTGTCTCCATCATAAATGATGGACCAACAAAGACGAGGACTATGCTATAATTGTGATGAAAAGTATGCTCTAGGTCATAAATGTAATAAAAAAATTTATTCCACATTGATATGACAACTCCTACCAATTCTAAAGAAGTCATTATGGAAGATACCCCTAAGTTTGAGGCTATTGAAGAAACTCCTCCCATGAAAGAAGAAGTGGAAACTGAAGTCCATCAAGAAGAACCATTTATCTCTCTCCATGTGTTATCCAGTATTTAATCCCCACAAACCTTGAAACTTCATGGTCACATCAAGCATCACAAAGTGGTAGTCTTGGTTGATAGTGGAAACACCCACAACTTTATTCACCAACGATTGGCTGAGGAACTCCATTGTTATGTTCACCCGATGCCCAACTTTCAAATTATGATAGCTAATGGCGAGATGATGAAATGTCAAGGGTGTTCACATGGAAATATAAAACTACAATTAGGTGATTATCATATCAAAACTAATATGTTGGCCATAAATATGGGTGGTTGTGATATAGTTTTGGGGGCAGAATGGCTATGCACATTGGGGCCAATTACCATGGACTTCAAGGAATTATACTTGAGCTTCATTCAGGTCTCTCATACTCACACCCTGAAAGGGATCATAGCAAGCTCCCCTTAAATCATAAGTTCTCATTAGATGGAAAAATTATTAAATACAGGTCACTCTAGAATTATTGCTCACTTCCATGCCATCTAGGATTTGGATAACACAACACCCAAAATCCATTCTAACATGCAGAGGGTTTTGGACAAATATCAATAGTTCTTTGAGAAACCAAAGGGTTTACCCCTATCTAAAGGAGAGCATGATCATGGTATTCCCTTAATTTCGGTTAGTCAACCACCAAATTTACAACCTTATAGGCATTCATTTGCACAAAAGAATGAAATTGAAAATCTAATTCGGTAGCTACTAGAGGAAGAAGTCATACGTGTTAGAATCTATTTCATACAACGAGGGGGGGGGGGGTGAATCAGTATTAGCGCATTTATAAGCAATTTTTAACTTCTTTAAAAAATTAGTCTAAACTTAATCTTGATCTTCAATTATGCATCCATCATAAGAAAAACATTCATCCACATATGCCCCAAGACAAAGAACATAGTACACACATAATTTTCAAGTGGAAACCAAAACGAGAGAAAACCACAAAATGCTCTTTTATGATGAAAATATTACATTCGAGGAAGCACCAACTTCTTGTGTTTACCAACACCAACTGGAAGGAGGCACCGACCCCCTGTTTTTATAGGCACCGACCGGAAGGAAGAACCAAATCCTTGTGTTCTCCGGAACCAACTTGAAGGAGGCTACAACCTCATGTTCCTTGCCCCGTCTCGATGCCCAGAGATACACAATAAGATATTCCCTTGCTGAACTTCGAACACATGCACACTTCTAATCTTTTGGTGTTCATTCTACTGTGCACACCTTCTGTATGCAGTCATATTGCTATCATTTCCTTGCATACATCACTTGAATTCTCATTCTACTCAACACTTCTCTTTAAATGATGTCACACTTCTTGTGCTGTGTTCTACTTCAACTGATCCTGCAGTCTGCTCCAATATTCACTATGGCATTCTGCTACTATGCAACTGCACGTTGAACTGATACTCTGCAACTATTGATGACTTGATGTTATGATGTGGTGCAATAGTATTAGATGGAACTATGCACTTACTGAGATGTATCTGTCCGCTTTAAGTGCTACAATATTTCATACAATCTACGACATGTTGTGCATCAAATGATTCATCCTTTTGGTTTAATGCACTTTCCT
Organism: Larix kaempferi; assembly: GCA_027924585.1. Lineage (NCBI taxonomy): Eukaryota > Viridiplantae > Streptophyta > Pinopsida > Pinales > Pinaceae > Larix > Larix kaempferi. The sequence goes on from BSBM01000371.1 coordinate 7,862,891, forward strand.
CAGATCATCTTCATAATGACGCACATACTTGATTCTATTGCTACTCAGTTTCTGCACATCTGATGATCTTCTTAGCACACTTCAAATCAATCTTCATACATCAGTCAAACTTCTTCACTTCACGCATGTTCTAATATTCTTCATGTGTATCTTTGTGCTTCTTACTTAGAACATCTGTGATTCTCTGTGTGTTACCTGCAACATGGTCATTCGATCCTTACACACTTGCACATAGTATGCAACATGGTCATTCGATCCTTACGCACTTGCGCATAGTATGCATTCTTCCTTTTATGTCTTAGCGCAATTGTCACAGATCTACAACATCATTCTATGCACCATTAGTTATATCATTCCTCTACTTGTGTGCATTCGACTCTTTACTTGATCATTGTTGTTCTTGTTACACGAGCCCTTGATGCCCCAAATATAAATCTATATCTTCAACTTACAAGATCTTCATCCTTGCCATCAAGCTTACTTCAAATCTCCAACTTGCTTCCTTATTTATACATGTCTTGCATGGATTATATGTCCACAAGTTGGTTGTGGCATTCCTTCTTCCTTGCTTCATAGATTGTGCTTATGCCACATGGCTTGTTCTCCGCATGTGTCATTTATTTGTGGGTTTTGTGCATACATGGTCCTTGACTTGGTGGAAATTTCACCCTTGCGGTACCATCACTTGTGGGTCTCGCACACTTGATGTATCATTGACTTGCGGAACTTGAGCATACATGATCTTTGACTTAGTTGGAGTTCGACCCTTGTGGTACCATCACGTGTGGGTCTTGCGCACTTGCTATGTCATCAGCTGTGGAATTTGCGCATATACTAACTTCAACCACTACACCCTTCTTGGAACTTGTGCACGCTTCAACAACTGAAAGCTTCTTCTGATTGGTATACTTGCGCAATTTCATGACTTGCATAAATGTTCAACCATTTATTGTTTCATGCTGTTTGCACACTTGTACCTTTATTCAACCAACTCTTTGTCTTTCTTCCACACTCCCCAAACCTTTGTCCAGCCAAAAAATTATCTTGTACCTTGAAGGACTATGACTAGAGGACTTGTGACCTGCTCATGTACATGTGCCTTATGTACTTCTTCAAACTGGATATGCATTCCTTATATACTTCTCTTAACTAGATATGCATGATGTACCTCTGAAATATATTGCTTTAGATTGGATGAACTTTTAGATATACTTCTTCATACTGGCATACATATACTTCACCATCTTGTTTGTGCATATACTTCTTTAAAGTGGATTTTCTATATTTCTTCAAGCTGGCATGGGAATACTGAATCCACTTGACATCACTTGACACCAATGACTCAAACTGAATCAATTGACATCCTCTTTTACATTAGTTGACATCAATGACAACCAAAGTTCAATAATCTCTCCCTTTGTCATTTATGTCAAAACCTTATGAAGCCGTGCATAATCATCTTCTTGAACTTGTATGCTTCATCTGTGCTTGTTGTAGTACTCCCCCTGAGTTCTTTTCTAGTTTGAAAGGATTTGACATCTGCGCATTCTGCTGTTAGTGCTTCTTCTGATTTTTCTTACCTCTGCGTAGATAGCATGCTTTATGATCATTCTCTTGTGCTGCTGCATGCTACTGTAATGACTTGGCTTCAGTTGTTTCTCATATTGGATTCATGCATTTGCTTCGTGCTACTTCTCCATGATAAGATTCACGCATTTGCTTCATCATCTTCTCGTATTTGCTTCATGTTCTTCCTTTGTTGTTGCAAGATTTATGATAAGCTTTGTTACTTCATCCATCATCTTCAACGATATCCCCCTTTGACATCAATGGAAAAGAGGTGCCATTACTTGCACAATTAGTGATTCTTCTTCCTTTTGTTTTGTGCTAGCCTTCACTTATTTGCTTACAGGGTTAACTCCCCCTGTCTCCATGCTTCATTTATTTTGCGGAATTTTCTACGATGATATCCTGCAATATATCTCATAATTATCTTTGATTGTGCTCCCCCTATACAGGTTCTATATTACTTATGTATCTTGATCTCCTGTTCCTATCACAATAATTCATCATTATTTGCGCAGTGATTCATGCAATCATCTTTTCGTGCCAACTGTGTAGTGCCAAAATCAATCTTTTAATGATTTTACATTATCTTTTTCGTTGAATTCCTTTTTTACGCCTTACAGTTTCATTTGTAGCATTTACTACGTTGTCACCATGCCTTGTTGCATTTATTGTCATCGCATCCCTTGCCATGACAGCCACAGATTTGGCACATTTTTCACCTATCGGCCAACTCCACATTAAAGTAGATATGACACTTAGTTCTTGTGAAAACAATGACGTGTCACATCCGTACTCGATCCTTTTGGGGAAACATCATTCCTCGCACGGAGCAATGAATTAGATTACTGTTTTTTGTACTAATTCCCAAGATCATTAATTCCAACATTAAGTTTTGGTATCTCCACCACCTTCTTCGAATCACTCAGTATTAAGTGCACATCTCTTCAAATTTACTCCACGTGCATGAAAATCATCCATTCGATTCTATACAAGCTATACGAAAAATGCTTGGTTCATCACCTTCTGCACTCCTTCCCTTCTATGTCGCATTGCTTCTTGATTTCTAATGTTTCTTGCCAAAGGATTCCTTTTGTCTGAGAATGAATAATTCTCTTGAGAATGTGTGCCTTGGTGTCCAGTCACGATAGTATGAATTTACTCGCCTAAGAGTTGAAATGGGATCCTTGCAACACTGAGTGGAGGAAATAGAGTTCCAACACTAATATGCTTAGTCACAGGTGAATTAAGGGCACACTGAGAAATTGACTCATATGAGCCGTCAGGTCGAAAACCTGGAGCGACAACAATAGATAATTCTGGATGAAATGTCTTCACTTCGGTCTTAACATTCTGAACAACCATCGTATGTAACTTTGCAACTTCTTCATTTGCACCCAACCTATGAATGTACTACGTTGGTTTCAGTAGATTTGGAGCTTTGACTCGCACACCATCCAAACTTGGAATTGGACCTCAAATTGTGACTTTAAGTTATTTTTCAATTCTCAATTTTTCCATCTACAATCATTTTCTTGTACATGCCTTTTTGGTCTCGGCATGGAGTTCCTTCAGATATTCACCTTGTAGAAGACTCATGCATTTTGTAAAAACATTGATTTTGAATGTAACACAAATTATACCTTTTGCGTAGACTCATGTCTATCTTTCAGCAATGTTTGTACTTTTTCTTCATTTAGTTATATGCAAGATTTTTTCCTTTTGTGCCATAAAACTTAACTCAACAACTAACTGTTCTTCATTCTATCATATGCACGAGCTTTTTATATAATGATCATAACTTAGTAACAAACTGAATGTGTGCATGTTTCTGAAAATCCTTTTTTGTGACAACACATAACTTTTCACAACTTTAATAAATATTGCCACTTACACCTTCTAACAATAACCTTTACAAACATACTGCTTGAGTTCCTAAGATGCATTGTGTTGAATTCAAGGGTCTCACCTAATCTTCTTGAAGAACATCAAGAGGGGCAACAATTTCCTGCTGCTTTAGATGTACCCCCGATTGTCTGCTTCTTCTGCACATTTTTTAGGAGATTTCCTTACCCAAATTTTCATGTGCGCACTTCTATCTTGATTATGCGCTTGAATATTTTCACTATGATTCCTTGCAATATGATTGCTTTTGCACAACGAGTCTTCATTAGGACAATTTTCTACTCTTCGATAGTACATAGCCTTATGTCCAAAATCATCATATGCATAGCATCTCATAGTTTGACAATATTTTGCAAGATGACCCAAGCGATTGCATCTTGTGCACTTTGTCCTATTGATCCTTCTATGGTTAGTACATTGAAAAGAGTTGTAGTTGTTGAAGGAACTGTCATACCTGAAAGACTTAACATGATTTGGGCAATGTTCACTGTCGCAGACCTTCTTAGATTTTTTTTCATAAACAAGACCTGATTTGTCTTTAGGTGATCTCTGATCATTCAGGATTGATGTGCTGCCTTTGAACTTGTTTTTCACTTCCTCTTCAAAACTAGTCTTGTTGCTTTCTAGGTGTTCCAGATACCTGAGATTGCAATTCCTATCAATGCTCGAGGTTCAGGCCCTTGCCATGCATGACATTCGAAGGCTCTATAGTGGTTTAGAGTAGAATTCTCGAAATTCATAATAGGTTGCGTTGGATGGCTCCTTAGGTTTGTAGTTCATTATGTGTTTTATGTAATTTTATTCCCTCCCTATTTTGTAATATGAATACACTTCAAAAGTATTTGTAGTTTATCCTTGGTATGCATTACTTAGTTACAACCAAATTTTATTGGGTGCAATTGTGTAATGCAATAACATTAAGGTTTGGTAAAAATTAAATTACAACCTTAAGGATGATGTATACAGTTTTTCTAGTGCTCTTTGGGAACTAATAACTAACAACATGTCCTTTAAGGGAAGGACAAACTTACAAGCAGCATATGCAACGGCTTCTAAAGTAATAAAAACACAAAACCACATATTTGCATGAATAAACTCATGAATAACATTCAAAATCGGTGGCCTTAGCAATAAGTTTAGGCTCAACACCGCCAAATTTAATGGCTTATGCAGATATAGCGAGGTTGCTCCACAAAGATGTTTTCTTATAAGAAATCATGGAGATGGAGGGTTTAATGGACACCATTCCTGAACTTGGTTGGCATTGGCATAAGAATCTGGTCTTTCTAGCTATAATTTTTCATCATTTTATCACATCTCTCTAGTCCTCTTCATTCTACTCTATATGTTTGGCTTCAACTTATTGCAGTATTCACATTTGTTACAAATGATTAGGGTTAGTTATAGAGCAGTGGATAGTTTGCACAATTTAATATTGTGGATTTAAGACCCACCTCACCCTCATCCTTAGGTGAACAATTCTTTTGTATTCTCTGAGTTCTCTTGTCTCATTGTCTTCTTACTCGCTTTATAGTATCCTTTTCGCTATCTGTTGAAGTTGTAAAGAGTGTAGTAAAGACCATCAATCTATTATAAGGCTTATAACTTGTGTTCCCATCTGTTTTCAAGCATACTCGAACAACAACTGAGTATCTTGAGCAAAACGACTAGGCCAAGGAGGTCCTTCAATCCTAAAGTGCTTCCTTGGCAAGGATTTTTTTAGAGAAAGGGAATGGTGGCTGATTTTATCTTTCCTTATTTGATTTGTGTAACTCATAGTGATATGCATTTATTACTAAATTTAATATGTATAAATCATATTATTTAATTAGCTACAAAACCAAAGAAAATGATTCACTTTCATATCTAGAATAGAATACAACAACCAGAGTAGCCAATGTGGCATCATTTTCTTCATATCTGGAATACAACAATCGGAGTAGCAGACATTGCACCATTTTCTATTAGCATTTATTTGCATCAATAAATGAATGAGGCCTTTAACAATCAGAGCATAGTAGCTAACATGGCAGCATTTTCTATCAGCATTTATTTGTATTAATTGTATTAATAAATGAATGAGGCCTTTAAGTACAAACTTGGCAAGTTATGTTTTATTTTATTTTTTTTATTTTTTAAATATTTTTATAATTTAATAATTCATTTGCACACCAAAGAAAAATTGTCAAATCAATATAATGGACCAATCACAAAATTAGTTGATCCAATTTTTAAAATTTACAATTTCTTTGTTATTTTTAAAAATTAAATTTAATATAAAGAATTTCATAAAATTTAGGTAACATTACAAAAAAATATTGAAACTAATCAAAGTCAACTAAATTTTGGCAAATAATCGATCACTATACTCCTTGCAGAGTAGGGACCAAAAAGGTGTACTACAAAGGGGTTTAGGTCCCAACCAATTCTCATTGTTCATTACACTATGATAAGAATATTATAGGACTGCTATTTCATTGTAAAATGATTGCCTATTTGTTTGGCATACAAACACTAACACCAACAGAGTTTGTATGAAGACTATTTGCTCAAATCTAATATACTCATTTTTCCTTAGATATTTAAATGACTGCCTATTTGTTTGTCATACAAATACTAACACGAACGGAGTTTGTATGAATACTATTTGCTCAAATCTAATATACTAATTTTTCCTTAGATATTAAATAATGATTAATCTAAATAGTTTCCATGACTATAGTAGTAAGGGCAATATCATCGACTTTTGTCCTAAAAGTGAAAAATTCAAACTAATTTTATAAAATATAGGAATGAGTATCAATGAAAATTGGGTTGTGTGTCTAGTACAATATAAAGCACGTCCATTGAAGGTAAACCCTACAAAGCTACAAATAGTTCAGTGAAGGTAAACCCTAGCCACAATCAAAAGTGATTCACTTCAATTTACATCCCTCCAATAATGCTTAATGTTGAGTTTAGAAACACTTCTTAGTAGAGGAACTAAGAGGTAAAATACAAACCCCTTACTCTATGACATTAGCAAAAACATGTATGTTATTAGTTGAAGGAGAAGTATTATGTTGAATTTTGACATAAATATTCAAAATAAGACACACAGATAAGAATAGTCGAGCGGTTGTAGACGAGGTGGTTGGGGCGGTCAGTTGGGACTGTCCCCACCTAGGGTCGAACCCAAGGACACCTACATGATTCCCTCAAGAGCATCATAATTCTATGTATGAAAAAAAGACACACAGATAAGAACAAATTACCACACCAAGTTAAATTGCAATTTAAGAGCTTTATAAAGATTTAACAATATATGAAGTATGAGGCTATTATATCTACAAGAGTCTTATAAAAAATTAATAATCTACTAAGAAAGGACTACCCACTTCATGGTTTTATCTTGTTTTACTTTAGTTAAAGATTAGGGAAGGAATTTGATGATCAAAATGTTTTAATAGGAAATTTAACTATTTAACTATTTTTTCCCATGAAACACATGTTACTTGCAAGAAATGAACCTAGGCGGAAAGGATAACATCCATTCATCCCACCTAACTCAGCTAAACCTAATTGACATATTTTACTTTCCTTTTTTTTCAAATTCTAGAGATGTTGAAATGAGATCCTCAAACATTTATAATAGGTTAATTTCAAGTTTGCATTTATTTTGCAATCTTTTATTGGAAAAGTGAAAATAACAGTTTACATTTATAATAGGTTAATTTCAAGTTTGTATTTATTTTGCAATCTTTTATTGGAAAAATGAAAAGAACAGTTTTAAAGCATAGAAAAATCACCATTTGGTTTCAAGATGTTTAGGAAGTGAAGAGAAAAACCAAAGCCTGGAATTATCACCCCTACTATCTATTGGTAAAAACCATGAATATATAAGGGAAGGATATGTGCAAAAATGCAACAATTTATTTTCAATTTGTCTGGGTTGGGGAGACAAAAGTTAATGCATGGGAAGATGGAGGTATGTAAGACCCTATCATGGTGATTATACAAAATTTAGAAATTAGGAAGCATTAGCAATATTTATAACAAATAACTACTAGAGAATTTAATATTGACAACATATTTATAATTTCACGGAATGGCATTACTAACATAACCATACATGGATAATTACAAGAGGCCCAAATTTGGAAGCTTTTAATATTCCAAATGCATAAATAAAGAGAAGGAAAGCCAAGAGTACATACCTAAACCTGTGAGAAAGACTTACAATTACCAATGACTAATTGACTGAAGTAGGAGCAGGACACCACATGAAACAATATGGAAACCAAAATTGGGGAACTGTTTTCCTCCCAACCAACCCATCATTCATAGACTGAGAGCCACTGAGCCCTCACTTCGCAATACTAATCCAGCCATACATGTAACCAGAATCCTACTCTACCCTCAGCCTCGAACCCTCCATCTCCCTCACATATCACATAACTCCCCAGGAAGAGGAGAAGGTCAGAAAATTAAAACCCCACTCCCCATCTCCTTCTTCCTATTTAAGATTTTCCAAGCTCCCATTGGATGGACACATGTCCACATGGAATAATCCCCATGCAAAATTCCCCTAAATAGATAAATAGATCCTAATTACGTGATTTATCATTTTCCTTTAATAACCCTCTCTTTTATCTAATCCTTAATTAATTAAATAAATAAATTTACTTATGTTCTTATGAATCCCCCTTTTAATACTTTAATATAGACATATGAACCTACATAATTTAATACTATTTTGTAGGGATAGGACCTACCCATTTAGCCATCAAAAGTATGACCCATGCCTACGTTATAACCCCGAAATGCCTCCTAGCACTAATGTAATTGTGATGGAGGGGTGTTACATACTCCCCCCCTTCAAGGAACTTCGTCCTGAAGTTAATATGGTTACACGTGACCTAACTAAATCACTTCTACTTCCTCCCTTACACACTCTCTCCTATAATCATACCATCTGATCAACCTATGAACACCCCCAATACTTTGGATGGTCCCGCTTGACATGGAACAGGTCCTCTGCTGCAACTAGTATAAGGGTCGCCTATCATGGTGTGACTGCAACAGGAATCAAAAGTCTCATCATAGATTTGATGAGGTGCAATTATAACTCTTGCTATATCCTCAAGTTTTGCCATTAGTCTAAGACTTAAGGCCTTTCGGCCTTAGCTGGGATTTATGGCCCCAAGGCCTCATCTAGAGGGTACCGTGAATATGGTACAATGTACTAAACCATGCACACCAGGCATCTCGTAAGGCTGTACCAAAACTTCCTCCACAAATCCCACTAGGAAATCAACCCCAGGCATTGAATGTCCTTCTCCATATACCTCCCTCTTGGTGAAATACCTCAAGTCGTGGAAAGGTATTACCGAGTGAGTTGGTATGCAACCCATAAATCCCTTGTAGTTTTTGGATCCCACGAGATCGAGGTTTCTAGAATGACCTAGCCTCTAGGCCCTATGGTGGAATTTTTGTAACATTTCCACTCAAAATCATATAGTTTGTCATTAATCACCACGAAACAAGTCCATATACATTACCACATCACTTCATAAGTATCTCATATAAACAAATCAAGTGCAATTATTGCATCACATCACATGTACTTAGAAATCAAGAAACACATGTTACCATCTCACATCACCATGAATGGTGTCATCATCATCATGACTAGAATCTCATAACATAACTATATAAAAGAGAACATATGAAACCATTCTCAACATAGGACCGCATAATAACCACATCATAATAATATGTGGATCATAATAATTGGTGATTCATATACCAAGATTGTATATATTTCATCAAAATGTCATGTAACACCTCCCTTGTTGAATCCCTTATAACCATCTTTTGAGAAATGTTGGAAATATTTAGATGGCCCAAATTTATTTCTTTGTTGTTGATGTTTTGAAGTCATGGATATTTTGATGTTCCGAAGTCATGGATATTAATGGTTTGAATTCATAGCTTTTTTTTATAGTATGTAACTACATGATTCATTTTTTTTCCCTTTCGTAGTAATTATTAATGGAAACACAGTGTTGGAACTGGCGCATCCCTCCCAAGGTAAAGATATTCATTTGGCTTGTGTTGGGGGAGAAGATATTGCTTTGGTGTAATCTATAAAAAGGGGATTTTTGGGGTAGGATATTTTCCCTCTCTGTAGGCAGGATGTTGAATCATTTCTGCATTTCTTTATATTTTGTCCCTTCACGGCGAGAGTATGGGATTTTCTGGGCAATCCATTATCCACTATACATGTTGGCAGGGATTTTACTATTTAGCAGTGGTTCAAGTGTATCTTTTTACATAATAAACAGTTGGGGTTTTTGGCTTGTTTGGTTTCATGGGAGAAATGGGAGTCTCATAACCGTTTGCTATTTGACAATAGAGTTTCTGAGGCCATTCGTGTTGTTGTTTTGGCTCTGTCCACTGCTAAAGATTTTGGTATTTCCATTATTAGGGAACCTCTGATCGCTGCTCGTGATCATAGTTCTTCTCATCTTCTTCGTTCAGGGAACCGCGCCCTTTTTGATGGTGCTGCCTAGGTCTCATCTGGCTATTGTGGGGCTGGTGCATTCATTGAGCTGTCAAATGGAGACCGGATTAAGCTTTGGTTGCATGGTGGTGTGGGTACAAATTCTAAAGGTGAGATCCTGGCACTCTGGCTGGCTCTTGTCTTCGCAAATAAAGAAAATATTATACTGGATCAGGTTGCAGGTGATTCATTGTCAATTTTGAACTGGGCGAACTCCACTGCGTCATTGAATGCTTTGGATTTTTCTGTAGGGATGGAATAGACTAAGTATCTTCTCAGTCTTTGCCCTCAGACCTCCATCATTCATATATATAGGGCTCATAATTCTATGGCGGACTCTCTCTCTCGTCGTGGACTGGTCACGGATGCTGTAAAGATCTTCTACGAGATTTGGATGGTTCCCAGCTACCATCCCGGGGTTACTAGAACGTATTTGTTGTTTAGTTGTTCACTATTATATATTAGATCAGGCGTTTACTATTTTCACTCATTTTTTGGGCTGGACTGTTTAATACATTTTGATCACTTTTTGACTGGACCGGTTCATCTCTGTTTTTTATTTTTTGTTTGGGTGTCTTCGGCTTCTCACTGGGGGATTGGTATATCCCGTAACACACTTTTCATGTATTTGTCGCTTTGGGAGACTGTGTATTGTCTCGGTCTAATGTCTTTCTAGTATTGGTTATCCTTGCTGTAGCTAATATGGATATTGGGTATTTTGGATTGTAAACTTTCATACTTTTAATATAATATTGGTCTTTTTTTATGTTAAAAAAAAAGGTTTACTTTTATTTTTGTTTTACTAATATTTTGTAGTATTATAATATTTGTTAAACATTGATAAATATATAAAAAATATGATAAATGATTATGCAAATTGCAAAATTCATATTCACATTATTGGGTCTAGTTAGTTATTTCATTGTAGGTATACAAGATTTAATGAAAATTAAATTAAATATTCCGTGGTAACAACGCAACACAAACTCATTAATGGATAAGCAAAACAAATCCCAATATAGAGTTATGTAAGTAAAACAATTATAAGTTTAAGGCATGTGTGTACATTGAATATATTGTTCATCAATTATGTTTACAACATTTTTTTTGTATCTAGCGGAATCTACAACTGGGTCGGGCTCATACTCATGTGACACAGGGTCGATTCTGACCACCACCACTATAACCTCCAATCATGCCCACGTTGTCTCACACATGACACACAAGGCTAGTTGAGGTATGAATCAATGACATCACAAGGAGTGCCTTAAAAATGCACCCTATTGCCAACTAATCTACACCCTAGGGGCATTATGTTCGCAACATTAAAATTCATGTTTACTCCAATTAATTTCTAAATGCATGCATAAACATTACTTCATTGCTAGTCATGATGGGTTGGTGCAATGGGTATAAAATTATAATAATAATCTAATTTTAAGGTCACAGCCAAGTCAATACCAAATTGATGTATGAGACTCCCTTATTTGTGAGATAAGAGACCCCCTTCATGCAACGATTTGACTACTAAGGTGTACATACCCTACCCCCTTCCAGATTTGAACTTGTGACCTCATTATAAGAAATACATGTTTTTAACCATTAGGCTCACTCAAAACATATCTACGTCTCCTAAAGATAAAAGCATGTTCATAGCTTGTCTCCATTCATTTTAAGACATGTGGAACATTGGGAAAATTTTACGAACCCTCCATAAATTTATATGTATATTAATTGGGAAATTTTTTCTTGATAAGTAAGAAAATTCAAAGGCCAATTTATCAATAGTAAAATATGTATTCAATTATTTTTTGGCAAATGTTTCATTGATTTATAAAATCTTTGTAAAATATTTGAGAATTATAAAATATTGTGAATATTGATATTAAATACAATAATAAATATAAACCAAATATATATTCTAATCCACTATATTAATATTAATAGATATATTCAAAAAATACAAATTAAATTATTTTCTAATTACAAAATATCTATAATCGATTGAAATCCATTTTATTATAATATTTATGTGAACCAAATCTTATTCACCAACTATTTAGTGTCATCAAATCCAATCATTGAAGAAGTTTTTATATAATTTAAAAATAGTAAATATGATTTGACTTAAAACAAAATAAGTTTTGAATTCAAAATACAAAAACACACTATATGTAAAAAGAAAATGTTAATAAGTAGAATTGAATTGAAAATACAAAAACACACTATATGAAAAAATAAATTTTTAATAAGTAGAATTGAATGGAATGAGTCATTAGCATTTTTAATTAAAACAATAAAACACTTAAAAAACTAATCATGATGATTATTTGTTCGGGCTTCAAAATTTATTGTGGTTCTATGATTTCAATGAAATTGGAGTTTAAAGAGAAATTAATGAACTAAAATGAATTTATCAAAAAAATAAAGGTCTACTTTATTAAATGGAAAGTAAAACATTGGATTGGTAACTATTTTTAATAATACAATAAAATAGAGAAAGACTCTTAACATGAAAATTGAAACAATGCGTTTTCATGGAATTTATCCTATATCTCAAGAAAAAAATTGGATCTTCTAAATACAATAAAGTACCTCAAGTCCTTAAATAGGATTTATCACATGCAATATCATGGGACACTCAAAACCATGGGCTCATAAACCATCAACGGTAAACCCATTATTTACCGAATAAATGTTATCTTTAATCATTTTTTAATGAAATAATGGGCGAATTACTCACTCCAATTGCGGATGAAAATGGAAGATCCATGATTAATTTGGAGGGCAAAAATATATTAACATAAATTTCATTTATAATTTTGAATGAGCAAAACAATTTAAATATTAAAAAAAAATATAATTTTAAGGCTAATTATTTTAAAATATTTTTAGAGACTTCTATATAAAATTCACTCATCAAAATTTAAAACATCATTATTTTCAACCATGAATAAAGGTTCGCTCCTCAAAATTTCCTTGTGAAACAGAGATTTGGAATAGCTTTCAATATAAAAAATTAAATTGCAACATTTTTAAAATAAACAATATAATAATTTAAATTGCAACATTTTTAAAATAAACAATATAATAATTATTATATTTTAATATAAAATATGAAAATTTGAAATTTTCTTCTTAATAATTTTAAAATTAATTAAAATTAAAAAATATTATATAAAAAATTAAAATAATTTCAATTTCCTAATATCCATTTGCAAGAACAACATAAGTACAGCAATACTAACAAGTCCTGTGCAGCGTGAATGACAGCTTTGGAATCAGAAATATCTCCAATGCCACCTATCATAACGGTTGTCATCAACTTAGTTGTACTCAACCAATGAGAAGTGGTTTTACTTCATACTCTAAAAGGAAAGGAAAATGTGGTTTCAATCATTCATTATATTTCTACGTACAACTTTGAGAAGTCAATGCTATCATATCTAACACAGTATTTATTACAATTTAGCCACTAGAAAAAAATACACATCTCGTCCTTCTCTATGGAATTAAATGATATCATACTTGTATACATGGAATGTAGTGCTACAATCTATGTATACATCATGATATAGATGTATGTAGTGTTAATAAGCTAGATGGAGTGATGTAATTATATCTATGGTGGAAGGTTTATAAGTTTTGGGGTCCCTTTTGAGAATTATATCTATGGTGGAAGGTTCATAAGTTTTGGGGTCCATTTTGGGAAGGGGCTAGGTTATCCTTTCTTAGAAATGGATTAGATTCTTTTTTTTTTTCAAGATTGTAGTGGGAAATTTTTTATTTAAAAGAATGAAAAACTGTTACAAATGTTGAAAGATTAAATATTTTTATAATAATCCATAAAATCTATAAAAGATGATTTATTATTAAATATAATGAATTACAATTTTTTTTATGTAAAAAAAATATATTAAAAGATTATAATTTAATATAATAAAAAATTTATACTGTTGAATTTTAACAAAATTTTGTTATTAATATTAAATATGGTACTTTGTTAGGTATATTAATTTAAAAAATTAATGTCTTAACATAATAAATTCAGTTAAACTAAGTATTATTAAAAAAAATTACGGAAAAATTAATACATAATTTAATGATTAATTTTTATTTGATGATTATGGGATGAAGGTTGTTTTACTTGGAACTTGTGCATGTTTCAACAACGTAAATCTTCTTCGGATTGGTAGACTTGCGCGCTTTCAGGACTTGCATAAATTTTCAACCATTTCTTGTTTCATGCTGCTTGCGCACTTGTACCTTTGTTCAACCAATTCTTTGGCTTGCTTGCACACTCCCCAAACGTTTGTCCAGCCAAAACTTCAGCTTGTACCTTGAAGGACTATGACTGGAAGACTTGTGACCTGCTCATTTACATGTGCCTTATGCACTTCTTCAAACTGGATATACATTCCTTATATACTTCTTGAAACTAGATAGGCATGATGTACCTCTGAAATATACTTCTTCAGACTCGATGAACTTCTAGATATACTTCTTCATACTGGCATCCACATACTTCACCATCGTGTTTGCGCATATACTTCTTCAAAGTGGTTTTTCTATATTTATTCAAGCTGGCATGGGAATACTGAATCCACTTGACATCAATGACTCAAAGTGAATCAGTTGACATCCTCTTTGACATTAGTTGATATCAATGACAACCAAAGTTCAAGAATCTACCCCTTTGGCATTGATTTCAACACCTTATGAAGCTGTACATAATCATCTTCTTGAACTTGTATGCTTCATATGTGATTCTTGTAGTACTCCTCCTGAGTTCTTTACCAGTTTGAACCTTTGACATATGCATATTCTGTTGTTAGTGCTTCTTCTACTTTCTCTTACCTCTGCATAGATCGCATGCTTTATGATCATTCTCTTATGTTGCTGCATGCTCCTGTAATGACTTGGCTTCAGTTGTTTCTCATATTGGATTCATGCATATGCTTCGTGCTATTTCTACTTGATCAACTTCACACATTTTCTTCATCAACTTCTCGTATTTGCTTCATGTTCTTCCTTTGTTGCTGCAAGCTTTATGATCAGCTTCGTTACTTCATCCATCAACTTTAACAATATCCCCCTTTGACATCAATGGAAAAGAGGTGCCATTACTTGCGCAATCAGTGATGATTATTCTTCCTTTTGTTTTACGCTATCCTTCACTTATTTGCTTGCAGGGTTAACTACCCTTATCTCCATGCTTCATTTCTTTTGTTGAATTTTATGTGCTGATATCCTACAATCTATCTCATAATTATATTTGATTGTGCTCCCCCTATACAGGTGCTATATTACTTATGTATCTTGATCTCATGTTCCTATCACAATACTTCATCATTCTTTGTGCAATGATTCATGCAATCATCTTTTTGTGCCAATTGTGTAGTACCAAAATTAAATTTTTACTGATTTCGTGAAATTCCTTTCTACACCTTACGGTTTCATTTGTAGCATTTACTGCACTGTCACCATGCCTTGTTGCATTTACTGTCGTCACATCCCTTTCCATGAAAACCATAGATTTGGAACATTTTTCATCTATCAGCCAACTCGACATTAAAGCATATATGACACTCAGTTCGTGTGAAAAAAATGACATGTCATCGATCCTTACTTTTCATACGGTCACTTAGGGCAACCTGGAAAACATCGAGCCCACCATTCCAATTGACATTTCGGTTACCCCTAGTGT
The DNA here is from genome assembly GCA_027924585.1 of Larix kaempferi. NCBI lineage: Eukaryota > Viridiplantae > Streptophyta > Pinopsida > Pinales > Pinaceae > Larix > Larix kaempferi. Next base: position 7,878,613 of record BSBM01000371.1, read on the forward strand.
CGTGGAACAGATTCGTTTAGGCCAGAACTGTTCTCCCGAAGAGATCACCACTTTCACACTCTTATTCAAGCAATTCCGCGATGTATTCGCTTGGACCTACGAGGAGATGCCCGAGATAGATCCTACCATCATTTCGAATGAGATTAAAACTTATCCTGACTCTAAACCAGTCCATCAAAAGTTACGACCGGTACACCCTCAAAAAACTATGGCAATCAAAGCAGAGATTGAAAAGCTCTTGAAGGCCGGCTTTATCTACCCCATTCCTTTAACAGAATGGGTCTCCAATGTTCTCCCTATGGCTAAGAAGCAGGGCACCATCCGAGTCTGCGTCGATTATAGGGATATGAACAAGGCTTGTCCTATGGAAAACTACCCTACTCCCTTCATCGATCAGCTCATTGACGGCAATTGTGTTGAAAGTGTCATCTTCTCATTCATGGATGGCTTTTCCGGTTACAACCAGATTGAGATCCACCCAGCCGACCAACATAAGACCGCTTTCATCTGCCCTTGGGGTACGTTTTCTTATCGCAAACACCCTTTTGGTCTTAAAAATGATGGTGCCACATTCTAGCGGGCCATGTTGTACGCTTTTAATGATGTGAAGGAATTTGTGGAGCCCTATCTTGACGATCTCCCTGCCCATTCGCAATAGCGCGAGTTCCACATCAATCATTTGATGGCAGTATTCCTCAGATGCAGATGGTGTAAAATCCGTCTGAATCCTCACAAGTGTATTTTCTGCCTCGAGCTGGACGCCTCCTAGGTTTTATCGTTTCAAAAGACGGGATCTGCATTGATTCCTTGAAGTGTTAGGATATTTAGACACTTAGGAGTTAGTTAAGATCAACTTGTGTAATATATCCGTTAGGGATAGTGTGTTTCTTTAGTATGCATTAGTATGCATTTGTAAATACTTAATCCGACGGTCACGATATGTTTCCGACATAGAGTGATCCGACGGCTCAACTTCTCTTAGATCAAACCTAACCTTGATCCGTGGCTTAACACCCGATTGGTCCATGATCTCTATTTAAAGAGCATGGAGGGTCATTGTTTAGTTGATCGATTATGAGAAGCTCATTTGTAACTTTCTTTCTTTGCATAATAAATTGTCCCGTAGAAGCTATTTGGCCGGGGCCGTGGAGTGTTTCCCTCAAGAGGGTTTAAACCACGTCAAAACATCGGTGTGTTGGTCTGTGATCTGTTTGTGTGAAGTGGTTGCTCTTGGTGTTCGGTCCTTTGGTAGTACCCTGTGTACCCGAACATGGTATCAGAGCTTTTATGAAGTGCCGCTTCCGGTTATGATCTAGATCTTGAACTGTTATTGCCGAAACTCGTAAGGGTTTCTAGTTCTGGTATTTCTGTGCATTTTTGGGCTGTGGGAGCTGTTCCATTGCGTCCGGAGCGTCGTTTCCATTGGGAAATAGTTTTCGTTTGATCGAAAACGGTTCCCGGTTGCTCCAGAAACGCGTTTTTCATCAGATCTGAAGGTATAATGTTACAGTGACGCATTTTTTTATTTCGTTTTTGAAAAGAAAAAAATCTCATATTTCATTTTTGTTACTGTTAGTTTTTTTTGGTTCGGATTGTTGCTTTTCCGTCTGCGTATGCTCTTTGCCGTGCACCTTGAGCGATCTCGGCAAATCAGAAACAGTAAGGAAAAGGGTTTTTCTCGGCTGCGTATGCTCTTTGCCGTGCACTTTGCGCGATCTCGGCAAATCAGAAACAGAGAGAAAACGTAGACTTTCCGGGCAAGCTAACAAGATCTAACTCCACAAGTGTGGAAAAGTTTTTTTTGTTTCGTTTTGTGGTTTGGTTTGCAGGAAAAAGGGTAAGCACGCAAACCGAGCAAGAAGAGTAAAAAAAAAAAAAAAAAAAAAAAAAGCCCCTTTCCGCATTTCCATATTTTACATACCTTTTAAACTAGCTCACTTGGTCCAAAGTTGCTTTATTCCTTAATAGGTCTTGAGTTCAAGTCTTAGGAAGTTACTTTTAAAAGGAAAAGTGCATGCAATTTCTATTTTCAAGTTACTTTATTGTAAAAGTGCATCTCACTTAAATAATAAAAAATAAAAATACAAGTGAGTCACTTAAGCTTTTATTTATTGTTGCACTATTTAAAAGTAATATCATTGTAAAAGTGAAATCACTTATTTTACAAAAGTGATTCACTTAAAAGCAACTTTTTTTTTGTAAAGTGATTGTCAAAAGGTTCATCTTGGGAAGAGGGGGGTTCTTTTTTTTTAGCTGGACATTCTCTAGCTGCCACGTCACTATTGGGGACATCTTCAACAGTTTCTTTGTTCAAGCATAACTTCATCATACAGAGTCAGTTTTCAGTGCCGTTTTTTTTGAAACCGCCTATTTTTTCGAGCTCTTCACATCCAGACTATTGGTTTCTGCTTTTACAGCCATTAATTTACAAATATGGCCGCCCATTGTGATATTCTACTTAACAGTTCCAACTATTTCTCATGGAAATCTCGTATGGAGGATGTTCTACGAAGTAGGGGACTTTTCAGAATTACAACAGGGAAAGAAAAAGAACCCACTGATGATGAAAAGAAAATAAAATGGGCAAATAGATGTGATGAAGCTCGTGGATTGATTGGGATGTCAATCTCTACTGATTTGCGATTCCACATATCTGGAATTGATGAACCTAATACTGCTTGGGACAAGTTGGAAACTGTGTTTGGTAAACACAATGAAATTCGAGGCCACCAACTCGAAAATGAGTTGATTTCTTTAAATCCAAGTGACTTTTCATGCATTCAAGATTATTTATCTAAGTACAAAACTCTCAAGCTCTTATGTGCAGAATGTAAGATTGAGAGGGAAGACAAACAATGCATTTATCACATTCTTTCCAAACTTGGACCTGCATATTCTGTTTTTGTATCTACATTTTACTCCATGAAAGCGTCATTGAATGCAGCCAGCTATCAAGAGCCTAGTCTTGAATCCTTTTGTGATTCCTTGATTAGGGAACAAGATAAACTCATTCATCTTGGAATAATCAATAATGCAGATACATCTGGGAAAGCCTTATTGTCCCAACAGAAAGAAAAGTCCAAGCCTCCCAAGAAACAAAATTTTCGCAATAATAAGTCAAACAAGGGTCCCAAACCCTCTCAGTCAGCTCCTTCTTTAAAAAATGACAAAGGATCCAAGCCAAAAGGCAAGAAGACTGAGCGTCATTGCAACTATTGCGGGAAAGATAATCATGATGAATCAAAGTGTTTCAAAAAGATGGCAGCCTTGGAAGCAGCAATGAAGAAGCACCACATCAGCCTAGATTCGCCATCAGAATCTACCTCTCATGGACATGCACTTTGTGCTTCTGGTTATTCTTATAATGCATCTTCTTCTTCTACTTCAAATGAATGGCTCATTGATTCTGGAGCATCTTATCATATGGCTAAGGATCAAGCCATCTTTTCTACTATGCATGAATGTAACACCAAACAAATATTTGTTGGTGATGATAGATCTCTAAGTGTTGTAGGAGCTGGAACAGTTCCAGTAGATAATGGTCATTTTAGTGATGTACTATGTGTTCCAAGAATTTCCTGCAATTTGTTATCAGTCTATCAGATCACTCATTCTGGTGAAGGTAAAACTGTGACCTTTACACCTCACCAAGTTGTAATCAAGGATTTTAAAGATCCTCAACAGGTTCTAGCTACCGGAATTGTTGATGATATTACCAGGTTGTACAAGTTTAACAACTTTGGGTCATCACCTTTCCCTTCAGTTTTTGTTGCTCATAGTGATAACTTGAGCAAACTTTGGCATGAGCGATTTGGTCACTTAAATTATCGCTCATTGCAACAACTATGTAAAGAAAATATGGTGACAGGTCTTCCGATGGTCTCTTGCAGAGATGGTGTTTGCTCCGGTTGTGTACTCGGAAAACATCATCGGGACAGTTTTGACAAACGTGCCTCTTGGCACGTCTCGGTTCCCTTGGAGCTTGTGCATAGTGACTTGTGTGGTCCTCTTCCATCTGCTTCATTTTCTGGTTTCAAATATTTCTTAACTTTCATTGATGATTACACCAGACGCACTTGGGTTTATTTCCTAAAACTTAAGAGCGAAGTATTTAACATGTTCTTGGCCTACAAGGCCCTTGTTGAAAAACAATCTGGTCATCAAATTATTAAGTTAAGATCTGACAATGGAGGAGAATATGTTAACAAACAGTTCACTACTTTCTGCACTGAACAAGGCATCCAACAACAGCACACTGTTCCATATACACCACAACAAAATGGTGTAGCTGAGCGGAAGAACCGCACTTTAAAAGAAATGGCTAATTGTATGATCCAATCTAAGGGACTAAGTCTTCAATTTTGGGCTGAAGCCATAAATTGTGCAAATTACATAGTAAATCGCACCCCCACAAAAGCATTACAAGGTATAACACCAGAAGAAGCATGGAGTAAAATTAAACTTGATGTAAGTCACTTTCGTGTGTTTGGTAGTGAAGCATGGGCTCACATTCCGGATGAAAAACGGAAAGCATTGCAGCCTAAAAGTGAAAAGTGCATATTTGTTGGATATTCTGAAGATGTAAAAGGTTATAGACTTCTTCAACCACATTCTCATGCTATAATCATTAGAAGAGATGTTAAATTTGATGAAAATATCTTGGCCTGCGAGCCTAACTCGGCGAGTGTGCCATCTTTGGCCTGCGAGCCTGATTCGGCGTTTGTGCCTTCTTCTTCTTCTTCCAACTTCCTTGACAGGTTTCCAACTCCAGTTTCTGATGATGACAGTGAGGATGAAAATCCACCTCCGCCTGCTCATGTTCCTCCAGTTGCACCAGCACAAGTGCTTCCTCGATGGGTCCGTTCAACATGTGAAGCAGCTGGTGATCTTGCCGGTGATCCTAGAGATCAACGTCGAACACGTTCTCAGTTTCAGCGAGCCTCTTCTCTTTTGGCTCAAGTTTCCGAGAATCATGATCCAGAAACTTTTGCAGAAGCTTCAGGGAATCCAGATTGGGATGCAGCCATGGATGAAGAATATCGTTCCTTAATGGCGAACGATACTTGGGATCTTGTACCTCTTCCAAAAGGAAGAAAACTTGTCAGATGTAAATGGGTCTACAGAACTAAGTATGCATCAGATGGAAGTGTTGAAAGACTTAAGGCAAGGTTAGTTGCCAAAGGTTTTTCTCAAGTTGAAGGGATTGACTACAATGAAACCTTTGCTCCCGTCGCCAAAATGAACTCCATCCGCCTTGTTCTTTCCCTTGCAGCCTTACACAACTGGGAAGTCCATCAAATGGATGTCAAGTCTGCCTTCTTACATGGTGATTTACAGGAGGAAATTTACATGGAACAACCTCCTGGCTATGTTCAGAATAACTCTAGCCTTGTTTGTCGCCTTAAGAAATCCTTATATGGCCTTAAGCAAGCTCCTAGAGCTTGGTATGCCAAAATGGATAACTTTCTCCTTGACACTGGTTTTTCTAGATGCCATTCTGACCCCAATGTCTATACCAAGAAAGTAGGAAACCATCTCATCATACTTGTTCTATATGTTGATGACCTTATTCTTACTGGTAGTGACCCTAAGCTTATAACCCATGTGAAATCCAGTCTTAAACAAACTTTTGAAATGTCAGACTTAGGACATTTGCATTATTTTCTTGGTCTCCAAGTTCTGCAAACCAAAGAAGGAATCTTTCTTTCTCAGTCTAAGTATGCTTGTGACCTTCTTCGTCGCTTTCACATGGAAGATTGTAAACCAGCCCCTTCTCCCTTCCAGTCTGGAGTCAAACTTTCTGCCACTTGTACTTCACCTGAAGTAGATGCCACATTGTATCGTCAGCTTGTTGGTTGTCTCTTATACTTGACTCATTCCCGTCCTGACCTTTCCTTTGCCGTTGGTAGAGTTGCCCGTTATATGCAGACACCTCATGAAAGTCACTGGAAAGCAGCTAAAAGAATACTTCGATATATTCGAGGTACAGTTCAGTTTGGGATTCATTACAGTACAGGGGGGAAACCCTTGTTGGTTGGTTTCACTGATTCAGATTGGGCCGGCGATCCTGATGATCGAAAGTCTACTGCAGGTTATGTTTTCAGTCTGGGCTCTGGACCTATCACTTGGGCTTGTAAGAAACAACAAGCTCTTGCTCTTTCTTCAGCAGAGGCAGAATATCGAGCAGCAGTTAATGCCAGTCAGGAAGCTTTATGGCTTCGACAGATCCTTTCAGAGTTTGGATTCGAGCAGCAGCAGCCTACTCCACTTTGGTGCGACAATCAAAGTGCCATCAAGCTTGCCAAAGATCCAGTTCTACATCAACGCAGCAAACACATTGAGCTACACATGCACTTCATCAGAAATCTTGTTCATGATCGTGTTCTTGAAGTGCTCTTTTGCCCTACAGATGATCAAGTTGCAGACATCTTCACCAAGTCTCTTACCGAAGCGAAGTTTTCTAAACTTCGATCTATGTTAGGAGTTCAGGAACTTGTCATTAAGGGGGGATAGGTTCTAATGCCTCCTTCCTTCTCCTAATAGTGTCACTTTTGTAAATCCTTCAATCCTATCCCAAGTTGTTCTTAAGGGGGGATGTTAGGATATTTAGACACTTAGGAGTTAGTTAAGATCAACTTGTGTAATATATCCGTTAGGGATAGTGTGTTTCTTTAGTATGCATTAGTATGCATTTGTAAATACTTAATCCGACGGTCACGATATGTTTCCGACATAGAGTGATCCGACGGCTCAACTTCTCTTAGATCAAACCTAACCTTGATCCGTGGCTTAACACCCGATTGGTCCATGATCTCTATTTAAAGAGCATGGAGGGTCATTGTTTAGTTGATCGATTATGAGAAGCTCATTTGTAACTTTCTTTCTTTGCATAATAAATTGTCCCGTAGAAGCTATTTGGCCGGGGCCGTGGAGTGTTTCCCTCAAGAGGGTTTAAACCACGTCAAAACATCGGTGTGTTGGTCTGTGATCTGTTTGTGTGAAGTGGTTGCTCTTGGTGTTCGGTCCTTTGGTAGTACCCTGTGTACCCGAACATGAAGGTGGAAGCCATTGTTTCTCTCCCACCTCCTACTAACAGTACGGAACTACAAAGTTTGCAAGGGAAGAAAACTTACCTGTGGAGTTTTATCTGTAATTTCGCTCAAAAGACACAAGGCTATATGCGACTACTGAAGAAGGACATCTCATTCATATGGGATGACCAAGCGCAACAATCCTTTGACACTCTGAAACATGCCATTTCCCATGCCCCTGTACTCCAACCGCCCATTTAATACAAGGATTACATCATTTATCTTTCCACTTCTGTCACCACGATTGCCATGGTCTTGGTCCAAGAGGACACCAACGCCCATGAACATGTGATTTATTACCTCAGTAAGGGTCTTATTGACTCTGAAACTCGTTACTCACATGTCGAGAATCTTGCTCTTGGGGCAGTCATTGCCGTCCAAAAGTTTCGTCATTATATATTGTGAAATTCCCATAGCAGATCTAAGAGCTGATGAATACCTCACAAGAAAGAATTGCAGAAAAAATGAGCAACAGAACACATATGCAATAGAAACCAGATAGGAGTAGAATAATCACACATGTTACATTCATTTGAATAATCAACAATAATGATACATTGCACAGGATTCGAATACCAAGGGTGTAATTCGAATTATCCTGCATGGATAGATCAAAAGATCAGTGGAGTGTCATCAAAGCATAACTAGGAGTCCTCATCATCATCAGTGGAGTCATCAATGCACAAGTAACTGTTAACTAGATGTCAAACTGAGTCTAATTGAGTGTGGTAGGTGTAACTTGTTAGGATGTTTAGACACTTAGGAGTTAGTTAAGATCAACTTGTGTAATATATCCGTTAGGAAAAGTGTGTTTCATTAGTATGCATTTGTAAATATTTAATCCGATAGTCACGATATGTTGTGATCCAACGGCTCAACTTCTCTTAGATCATACATAACCTTGATCCGTGGCTTAAAACTCGATTGGTCCATGATCTCTATTTAAAGAGCATGTAGGGTCATTGTTTAGTTGACTGATTATGAAAAACTCATTTGTAACTTTCTTTCTTTGCATAATAAATTGCTCCGTAGAAGCTATTTGGCTAGGGTCGTGGAGTGTTTCCCTCTTGAGGGTTTAAACCACGTCAAAACATCGGTGTGTTGATCTGTGATCTATTTGTGTGAAGTGGTTACTTTAGATGTTCGGTCTTTTGGGAGTACTCTGTGTACCCGAACATGGTGTCAGAGCTTTTATGAAGAGCCACTTCCAGTTATGATCTAGATCTTGAACTGTTATTGCCAAAACTTGAAAGGGTTTCTGGTTCTGGTATTTCTGTGCATTTATGGGCTGTGGGCGGTGTTCCATTGCGTCCGAAGCGCCGTTTTCATTGGGAAATAGTTTTTGTTTGATCGAAAACGGTTCTTGGTTGCTTAAGAAATGCGTATTTCATCAGATATGAAGGTATAATGTTACAGTGACGTTTTTTTTTAATTTCAGTTTAAAAAAAACAAAATATCTCATATTTTATCAGTTTTTATTATTAGTTTTTTTATTATTTTATCAGTTTTTATTATTAGACTTTCCGGGCAAGCTAACGAGATCTAACCCCATAAGTGTGGATTTTTTTTGTTTTGTTTTGGTCTATGGTGTGATTTGCAGGAAAAAAAGGCAAGCACAAAAACCAAGCAAGAAGAGTAAAAAAAATAAATAAATAAATAAATTCAAAGTTGGTTCAAAGTTGCTTTTTTTCTTAATAGGTCTTGAGTTCAAGTCTTAGGAAGTTACTTTTAAAAGGAAAAGTGCATGCAATTTCTATTTTCAAATTACTTTATTGTAAAAGTGCATCTCACTTAAATAATAAAAAATAAAAATAAAAAGTGAGTCACTTAAGTTCCTTTTTATTGCTGCACTATTTAAAGTAACATCATTGTAAAAGTGAAATCACTTATTTTACAAAAGTGATTCACTTAAAGCAACTTTCTTGTAAAGTGATTGTCAAAGGTTCATCTTGGGAAGATGGGGGTCCTTTTTTTTTAGCTAGTCATTCTCTATCTGCCATGTCACTATTGGGGACATCTTCAACATTTTCTTTGATCAAGCATTAATTCATCATACATAGTCAGTTTTCAGTGTCGTTTTTTTTAAACCGCCTATTTTTTCGAGCTCTTCGCATCGAGACTATTGTTTTCTGCTCTTACATCCATTAATTTACAAATATGGCCGCCCCTTGTGATATTCTACTTACCAGTTCCAACTATTTCTCATGGAAATCTCGTATGGAGAATGTTCTACGAAGTAGAGGACTTTTCATAATTACATCGGGGAAAGAAACAGAACCCACTGATGATGATATAAAAATCAAATGGGCAAATAGATGTGATGAAGCTCGTGGATTGATTGGGATGTCAATCTCTACTAATTTGCAATTCCACATATCTAGAATTGATGAACCTGCTGCTGCTTGAAATAGGTTGGAATCTGTGTTTGGTAAACACAATGAAATTCGAGGTCACCAACTCAAAAATGAGTTGATTTCTTTAAATCCAATTTATTTTTCATGCATACAAGATTATTTATCTAAGTACAAAACTCTTAAACTCTTATGTGAAGAATGCAAGATTAAGAGGGAAGACAAACAATGCATTTATCATATTCTTTCCAAACTCAGACCCGCATATTCTATTTTTGTATTTACATTTTACTCCATGAAAGAATCCTTGAATGTTGCTAGCTATCAAGAGCCTAGTCTTGAATCCTTTTGTGATTCCTTGATTAGAGAGCAAGATAAGCTCATCCATCTTGGAATAATTAACAATGTAGATACATCTGGGAAAACCTTATTGTCCCAACAGAAAGAAAAGTCCAAGCCTCCCAAGAAACAAAATTTTTGCAAGAATAAGTCAAACAAGGGTCCCAAACCCTCTTAGTCAGCTCCTTCTTTAAAAAATGACAAAGGATCCAAGCCAAAAGGAAAGAAGACTAGGTGTCATTGCAACTATTGCGAGAAATATAATCACGATGAATCTAAGTGTTTCAAGAAGATGGCAGCCTTGGAAGTAGCAATGAAGAAGCACCACATCAGCCTAGATTCACCTTCATAATCTACCTCTCATGGACATGCACTTTGTGCTTCTGGTTATTCTTCTAATGCATCTTCTTCTACTTCAAATGAATGGCTCATTGATTCTGGAGCATCTTATGATATGGATAAGGATCAAGCCATCTTTTCTACTATGCATGAATGTAATACCAAACAAATATTTGTTGGTGATGATAGATCTCTAAGTGTTGTAGGAGCTGGAACAGTTCCAATAGATAATGGTCATTTCAGTGATGTACTATGTGTTTCAATAATTTCCTGCAATTTGTTATCAGTGTATCAAATCACTCATTCTGGTGAAAGTAAAACTGTGACGTTTACACCACCAAGTTGTAATCAAGGATTTTAAAGATCCTCAACAAGTCCTAGCTACCGGAATTGTTGATGATATTACCAAGTTGTACAAATTTAACAACTTTGGGTCATCACATTTTCCTTCAGTTTTTGTTGCTCATAGTGATAACTTGAGCAAACTTTGGCATGAGCGATTTGGTTACTTAAATTATCGCTCATTGCAACAACTATGTAAAGACAATGTGGTGACAGGTCTTCCGATCGTATCTTGCAGGAATAGTGTTTGTTCCAGTTGTGTACTCGGAAAACATCATCGAGCAAGTTTTGACAAATGTGCCTCTTGGCATGCCTCGGTTCCCTTGGATCTTGTGCATAGTGACTTGTGTGGTCCTCTTCCATTTGCTTCATTTTCTGGTTTCAAGTATTTCTTAACTTTCATTGATGATTACACCAGACGCACTTGGATTTATTTCCTAAAACTTAAGAGCGAAGTATTTAACATGTTCTTGGCCTACAAGGCCCTTGTTGAAAAACAATATGGTCATCAAATTATTAAGTTAAGATCTGACAATGGAGGAGAATATTTTAACAAAAAGTTCACTACTTTCTGCATTGAACAAGGAATCCAACAACAACACACTATTCCATATACACCACAACAAAATGGTGTAGCTGAACAGAAGAACCGCACTTTAAAAGAAATGGCTAATTGTATGATCCAATCTAAGGGATTAAGTCTTCAGTTTTGGGCTGAAGTCATAAATTGTGCAAATTACATAGTTAATCGCACCCCCACTAAAGCTTTACAAGGTATCACATTGGAAGAAGCATGGAGTAATATTAAACCAGATGTAAGTCACTTCCGTGTGCTTGGTAGTGAAGCATGGGCTCACATTCCTGATGAAAAACGGAAAGCATTGCAGCCTGAAAGTGAAAAGTGCATATTTGTTGGATATTCTGAAGATGTAAAAGGTTATAGACTTTTTCAACCACATTCTCATGATGCAATCATTCGAAGAGATGTTAAATTTGATGAAAATCTCTTGGCCTGCGAGCCTAACTCGGTGATTGTGCCATCTTTGGCTTGTGAGCCGGATTCGGTGATTGTTCCTTCTTCTTCTTCGAACTTCCTTGACAGGTTTCCAACTCTAGTTTCTGATGATGGAAGTGAGGATGAAAATCCACTTCCTCCTGCTCATGTTCCTCCAATTGCACCAGCACAAGTGCTTCCTCGATGGGTCTGTTCAACATGTGAAGCAGCTGGTGATCTTGCCGGTGATCCTAGATATCAACGTTGAACATGTTCTCAGTTTCAGTGAGCCTCTTCTCTTTTGGCTCAGGTTTTCGAGAATCATGATCCAGAAACTATTGCAGAAGCTTCAGGAAATCCAGATTGGGATGTAGCTATGGATGAAGAATATCGTTCCTTAATGGTGAACGATACTTGGGATCTTGTACCTCTTCCAAAAGGAAGAAAAATTGTCAAATGTAAATGGATCTACAGAACTAAGTATGCATCAAATGGAAGTGTTGAAAGACTTAAGGCAAGGTTAGTTGCCAAAGATTTTTCCTAAGTTGAAGGGATTGACTATAATGAAACCTTTGCTCTTGTCGTAAAAATGAACTCCATCCGCCTTGTTTTTTCCCTTGCAGCCTTACATAACTGGGAAGTCCATCAAATGGATGTCAAGTCTTCCTTCTTACATGGTGATTTACAGGAGGAAATTTACATGGAACAACCTCATGGATATGTTCAGAATAACTCTAGCCTTGTCTGTCGCTTTAAGAAATCCTTATATGGGCTTAAGTAAGCTCCTAGAGCTTGGTATGCCAAAATGGATAGCTTTCTCCTTGACATTAGTTTTTCTAGATGACATTCTGACCCCAATGTCTATACCAAGAAAGTAGAAAACCATCTCATCATACTTGTTCTATATGTTGATGATCTTATTCTTACTGGTAGTGACCCTAAGCTTATAACCCATGTGAAATCCAGTCTTAAGCAAAATTTTGAAATGTCAGACTTAGGACATTTGCATTATTTTCTTGGTCTCTAAGTCCTACAAACCAAAGAATGAATCTTTCTTTCTTAGTCTAAGTATGCTTGTGACCTTCTTCGTCGCTTTCACATGGAAGATTGTACACCAGCCCCTTCTCCCTTCCATTATGGAGTCAAAATTTTTGCCACTTGTACTTCACCTGAAGTAGATGCCACCTTGTATTGTCAGCTCGTTGGTAGTCTCTTATACTTGACTCATTCCCGTCTTGACATTTCCTTTGCCGTTGGTCGTGTTCCCTATTATATGCAAACAACTCATGAAAGTCACTGAAAAGCAGCTAAAATAATACTTCGATATATTCAAGGTACAATTCAGTTTAGGATTCATTACAGTACAGGGGGGGAACCTTTGTTGGTTGGTTTCATTGATTCAGATTGAGCCGACGATCTTGATGATCGAAAGTCTACTGCAGGTTATGTTTTCAGTCTGGGATCTGGACCTATCACTTGGGCTTGCAAGAAACAACAAGCTCTTGCTCTTTCTTCAACAGAGGCAGAATATTGAGCCGCAGTTAATGCCAGTCAGGAAGCTTTATGGATTCGACAGATCCTTTCAGAGATTGGATTCGAGCAGCAGCATCCTACACCACTTTGGTGTGACAATCAAAGTGCCATCAAGCTTGCCAATGATCCAGTCCTACATCAACGCAGCAAACACATTGAGCTACATATGCACTTCATCAGAAATCTTGTTCATGATCGTGTTCTTGAAGTGCTCTTTTGTCCTACATATGATCAAGTTGCAGACATCTTCACCAAGTCTCTTACAGAAGCAAAATTTTCTAAACTTCGATCTATGTTAGGAGTTCAAGAATTTTTCATTAAGGGGGGATAGGCTTTAATGCCTCTGTCCTTCTCGTAATAGTGTCACTTTTGTAAATCCTTCAATCCTATCCCAAGTTGTTCTTAAGGGGGGATGTTAGGATATTTAGACACTTAGGAGTTAGTTAAGATCAACTTGTGTAATATATCCGTTAGGAAAAGTGTGTTTCTTTAGTATGCATTTGTAAATATTTAATCCGACGGTCACGATATGTTGTGATCCGATCGCTCAACTTCTCTTAGATCATACCTAACCTTGATCCATGGCTTAACACCCGATTGGTCCATGATCTCTATTTAAAGAGCATGGAGGGTGATTGTTTAGTTGATCGATTATGAGAAGCTCATTTGCAACTTTCTTTCTTTGCATAATAAATTGCTCCGTAGAAGCTATTTGGTCGGGGCCGTGGAGTGTTTCCCTCTCGAGGGTTTAAACCACGTCAAAACATCGGTGTGTTGATCTGTGATCTATTTGTGTGAAGTGGTTGCTCTAGGTGTTCGGTCTTTTGGGAGTACCCTGTGTACCCGAACATAACTGGAACATGGAAGCACTAATTGAAGGAAGGAGGCTCAGTGGAGGGCGCATGCGGAGCTAATTGGAGTCAGAATAGGCATTCTAGTCTAACTGGAGGTCCATCAGAGTGATACAGTCTGTTGAGGAGTCAATCTAGCCTTAAATTAAGGATAGATCTAAAGATAACTCAACTAATTGAAGTGAAACTGAATGGTAGGTGAGAGAGGGCGCCTTTCACAAGTGGTAGGTGAAAGGAGGGCGCACTAAGCACTAGGAGGGCTAAAAATGATCAGAAAGAAGATCTCGGGGCTAGCTAACTGAGGGCTAGGTGTTGGGACTGATGACTGGGATGCATGCATGCAATTTCATGACTGCATGCAAAATGCATGCATGACTGAAAATGCAAAAATGGAAAATGATGTTAGGAATAGGATGGAGTATAGGAAAATCTCAACACTCCTCCTTAATCTATCCTGGGCCCTGGTAACTAGGACCAAAGGTCACCCATACAATCAAATAAATGATAAAAATAAGAACTGTCCATAAACTGAGGAAATGGGGAAAACCTCATGGGAAAATACCCCCCCTCAAAAGAACCGGAAATAACTCAAAGAACCATCATACTAAGCAGAAAAGGAAGAAGCTTTCCTCAGTGAAAACTTTTGCAAAAAACTTGGCAAGATTATCCTCTATAGGATGCCAATGCAGGTGCTAGGTCTGGATCTGGTCTTCTGATGTGCCTCCCACTATGTAGAGGATGTATTGGATGAAGCAAGTCTTTTAGGAAACCTTTCTACTACTGGAACGAATGGATCATGATGAGTCTTCCCAAGGGATGGAAGAGTGAACCCCACCATCATGCTACATCTATCAAAAAGAGGTAGATGGCATAATGCAAGGTTGGCATGATGCTGAAATTTGGTAGTTTTGTGATCAGATGAATCCTCAACTGTGTTCTCAGTAGCTGCAAGGATTGTGTGAGCCCATATTTTCCTTGGCTCTGGATTGAGAACATGTGTTGGTTCTGGATCTGAATCCGAATGTTCTTGAACTTTGATCTCAACATCAAGATCTTGATCTTGATCTTCATTAGAAGAAGAGTCACTCAGATCTTCATCAGATTCTGAAGGATTAGAAAGAGATAAGGGAAGAAAATGTGAGAACTCATATGCCTTGGAGTCATGATTTGCAAATCCTTTCGCTATAGTCTTCCCAGTAGAGATCTCTGTAATCTCAACTATGTAGGGACCAAAAGTAACCTTCTTTGGTGATTCGGTGTGAGTCATCTGATATACAAACAACAAATTTGCTGTCAAGGAGGGAATGAATAAAACATTCTTGAACTTTCCATGCTCCATATGTACTGTACCCAACCCTTTGGAAGAGATCTGAGAGTTGTCTCCCATGTGAATAGTAGGCCAATCTTTGAGATCTAAAGAAGAAAATGATTCTTCAGAGGAAACCATGTGGTTGGAGGCTCCAGAATCTATGAGGAGGGCCTTTGATTTTGAAAATCCATCCACCAATGCAGGGCAATCCTCATGACCATCAGATCCACTTCCAGAATCATACACTTTTGCATCTTTTGGAATAGCAATTTTGTTCTATTCAAGAAGCTTGGTTAGTTGATCTATTTTCTTGTGCATGCAATATCTCTCAGGGTGGTTCCCTTTCTTGCAGTAGGGACACTTAGATCCATCAGATCTTTTATGTTTGTCCTTCTAAGAGCTGGAGGTCCCTTTTGATGGACTTGAATTGGCATTCATTTTAGGTTCAGATGGCTTCTTGTCCTTGCTTTTATGCCTCCTCTTCTCATTCACACTATTTGTCTCTCCAGCTAAAAGAGCTTGATCCTTGGAGGCACTGATGGCACCCATTTGGATCAATTTGTCTTGTTCTTGGATGAGGGCTGCAATAAAAACTTCTAAGGTGGGCATCTTCCATCCAGGGATTGACATTTGTCCAGAGTGGAAGGTAGATACAAAGACAGAAAATTCAGATCCTAGTTTACTCAGAATGGAGAGCACCAATTGCTCTTCCTTTTTCTCAATGCCACATTGCTTGCATTGCATAACTAAAGCTTTGAATTTCGAGAAGAATTCTTGAATGGTATCAAAACTGCTTTGTTGTAGGGAAACCAATTCATTCTCCAGGGAATGGCCTCTTAACTCATCTTGTTTGCCAAAGAGGGCTTCTAACTTCAACCATAACTCTCTTGGAGTCTTCAACCCTTCGAGATGAAACAATAGATCTCTAGAAATATGAATGCACATGTAACCAAAGGCTTCATCTAATTGATCCAGATGTTTGGTTCTCTCCACAGCTGAATTTGGTTCGGTTTCTCTTCCCATTGTTATACTATGTAGAGATTTGATTCTCAAGGAAATTTCCATATCAATCTTCCAATCAAAGTAATTGAAAGGAGTAAGGATTCTAGGAGTGAGAGGAGTGTTCGAATTGCTCACCTCAATTGCTGGAGCGAATGCAAGGTGAAATTGCTGGAACTACTGGAACTTCGAATTACCTGCAAAAAACTCTCAAGAATGGAGATAGACTCTACTCTCAATATGCTCTGATACCATGTGAAATTCCCAGAGCATATCTAAGAGATGATGAATACCTCACAAGAAAGAATTGCAGAAAGAATTAGCAGCAGAACACAGATGCAATAGAAACCAGATAGGAGCAGAATAATCACACATGTTACATTCATCTGAATAATCAACAATAATGATACAATGCACAGGATTCGAATACCAGGGGTGTAAATCGAATTACCATGCATGGATATATGAAAAGATCAGTGGAGTGTCATCAAAGCATAATTAGGAGTCCTCATCATCATCAGTGGAGTCATCAATGCACAAGTAACTGTCAACCAGATGTCAAACTGAATCTAACTGAGTGTGATAGGTGTAACTGGCACATGGAGGCACTAACTGAATAAAGGAGGCTCAGTGGAGGGCGCATGAGGAGCTAACTGGAGTCGGAATAGGCAGTCTAGTCTCACTGGAGGTCCATCGGAGTGATACAGTCAATTAAGGAGTCAATCTAGCCTTAAATTAAGGAAAGATCTAAAGATAACTCAACTAACTGAAGTGCAACTGAGTGGTAGGTGAGAGAGGGCGCCTTTCACAAGCGGTAGGTGAAAGGAGGGCACACTAAGCACTAGGAGGGATAAAACTGATCAGAAAGAAGCTCCTAGGGATAGCTAACTGAGGGATAGGTGCTGGGATTAATGACTGGGATGCACGAAATTGCATGCATGCATGCAATTTCATGACTGTATGCAAAATGCATGAATGACTGAAAATGCAAAAATGCAAAATGTTGTTAGGACTAGGATGGAGTATAGGAAAATCTCAACATATACTGCTCCGTACCACCACCATTATTTCCGACTCGAACCCCATGTACCACGTTCTCACATGTCAGGTGCTTGGGGGAAAGTATTCATGCTGGATCGTGATACTTCAGGAATTCGATCTCCTCTTCGAGAAGGCCAAGTCAAAGAAATATTTTGCTTTTGCGGAACTCATTTGTGATCTTCCCCATGTTGATTTAGGATTTGAGCCCAATGATTCTCTTCCAGATGAGTCGTTGTTCCTCATCAGCATGCTAGATCCATGGTATGGAGATATTACCTTATATATTCAAACCCAACGATTCAACCCCCATCTGTCTCGAGACGATCGTTGTCATATATGCCACCACACCAAGTATTATTTGATCATTAGCGATACCTTGTATCGTCGTGGTGTTGATTATGTTCTTCGACGTTGTTTGACACATTAGGAAGTTGAACACGTCTTGAATGACTGTCACGTTGGGGTTTGTGGCAGTCATCTCTTTGGGATGGATATGGCCCAGAAGATACTATGCGCGTGATATTACTGGCCATCCATCTTTAAAGATTGGATTGGGGCCGTTGAGAAATGTCCCCCATGCCAACACTTTCAAACAAAAAAGAGCTCCCACCCAGCCCCTTTACACTCAGTTATTGCTGTGGGCCCCTTTGCAAAATGGGGGATAGATTTCATGCAATTTAAGCCTACCTCGGCCAGGGGGCATGATTACGTCATAGTAGCCGTGTATTATTTTACTAAATGGGCCGAGGCTATGCATACGTACAACAAAGATGACAAAACCGCCACACTCTTCATGTTCAACCATGTCATTGCACAGTTCAGAGTTCCACAAGCCATAGTCACTGATCATGGATCTCACTTCCAGAACCATATGGTAGATGAATTGAGCGCTAGACTAGTTTTTCGTCACGAAAACTCAACCCCTTACTACCCATAGTCAAATGGACAAGTAGAGGCCATTAACAAGGTCTTGAAAACCATGATTTAACTCATGGTGGGTACACACAAGTCAGACTGACATGATTCAATCCTACCAATAGAGTCGAGATTCCATCTCTCAAACTCGCAGTTGAAATTATTCCGAACACCACTGTCGAGGAAGAACGATTCCTATACCTATCAAAACTCGGCGAGACTTGCCGCGATGATGATCTTGCCAATGAGGCACATAATAAATGCATCAAAGCTCAGTATGATATCTCGGTTAAACCTCACGTCTTCAGCGAGGGTGATTTGGTCCTCACATATGACCAAAAGCATGATAAGCCTGGGGCAGGTAAGTTTGAGTCCATGTGGCATGGGCGCTACATTGTGAAATGTGTTCTGTAGAAGGGAGCCTACTAACTAGAGGATTATGATGGGATATATTTGGGAGAGGCTCGCAATGGGATCTACCTGAAGAGGTATTATGCCTGAGTCTTTCATGCATAGGTATCTTGTATATACTGTACATGACGTGTGTTTTGTGTGGTGTGATGCTTTGTTTTAGTGTGTCTAGATTTTGTTTCCCTACTTATACCATGTTCTGTCTTCCTGTGCAGATGGAAACCTACTATGGATTTGTAGATGGCGCCATCCGACATCCCCATAACCTTGCTTCGGCAGCCTGGGTACTTTATTCCCCTACAGGCAAGCTTATTAGCTCAGGAGGAACTTGTCTAGGATATACGCTATCCGCGACCCCACCTTTCTCAGTCTCTTCCGACGAGTTCGTCTCCTGGAAAGGTCCTTTGAATCTATTCAATACCTACACTTTCCACGAGATATGAACACGATTGTTGACTCCATAGCCAATTTCATTCTGGATTGGTACATTGCACACACATAAGATATCCATAAAATGTAAAAACATACATAACATGTAAATTATCCATTATATAAGCAAAACATGTAAACAAGATCCCATTAATCACCAATAGAACACAAGATATATAAAAACCACCAATAGTGTCTGTATATATAAATCAGTACAAAGTACAAAAATGGTAGTGCTGATACAAAAGTCTGAAGCATGCTAGCTTTTAGTAAGAGTCATGTCTACAAAATATGAAGCTCATAAGCTTTCAGTATACAAATAAAACATGCGCCTAATCCCTAGTATGCACATGGTAATAGACGTCGGCCCTCGCTACTTTCTGGAGCAGCGTGCCGAAATGTAATGATACCCCGACTGTCAGCTTCTGGTAGCGACGGGGTAATTCATGGATACCTGGCTCCGGAATGTCCAAATTCATCCTGTGGAGGTTCTCCTCGAGTTCCTCCAACTCCTCGAGAGCATCCTGGACTATAGGTCCCACCTCTGGTACCACCCCTCTTCGCGCAAGAGGAGAGACTCCAAGTAGTCGCACCAGACCCATGTCTGCAAGAAAGATGTAAGAAGTCATCAGCACTACTCCAAAAAAATTATAAATACATAAAAAAAAACATAGTAGTAGTTGTTCTTACCAATATCGTCCCACTGTGCTCCCTCGGGAAGCACCAAGTTAGGGTCCCCTCTGAAGTCTGTCCCGCGGTATGGGTAGTCCTCCACCATGAGGATCTATCCCCTCAGCCATGTGAAGAAACCTGTTCTGAAACTGATGATAGGACCCCCGCCACGATGGCGATCCATCACCTTTGACCACTTGGTCATGTGGGATCCTCGTGCATCCCGGTCCTCAAGGTCTACTTGCAAGCGTAAGTGTGGCACCTACTCCAGCATGAAAGCTACCACCACCGAACCATAACCAAACTGCTTCAGCGCCCCGCACTGGGAATTTGGTCAAATGATCACATAGATTGGTGAGGATCCCCTCACACCAGTTGAACATAGTGGGAGCCATACACTCCTCGATGTACATCATTTGCAATTTTCTCTCCAGATGAGAAGATCGGCTACTAGATACCCTCACAATGGTAAAGAGTACGGTATGAAGGGCCCGATCCCAGACATCCTTGATGGATATCTTCCCACTAGTCATTGGCGTACCTGGAGTACACCACTCATGCTCGATCATGTCCTCAACGGTACTATCACCACCTCGTGATCCAGTCAGGGACACAGGGTTTCCCTACCAGGACAGCCCTGTCAAAAAATAGATGTCCTCGACATCTATGGTTAGCGTGTGCTCACCAATCTGGAAATGTTGTTGTATTGGGTCCCAGCATTGGACTAGGTGTGTCAACAAAGGTACTTGGGACCTCATCCTCGACACTTGGAAATACTTGAGAAAACCACAGCTTCTCAAGGTGGCAATACATTGTGGATTATTTTCCGCTTGTGCATCATCGAGCTCATGCTCGCGTTTTCACCACTCGAGAACCATTGTGATCATTGCAAACCTGTCAAAAAGGCCATTTCAACACCATTAGAACCTTCCTCCACCATCAAAAAACTTTTTTTTAGATTCGATTTTGAGTTTGGTATGGCGGTTTGCACTGGCACAGACTATCCTTTCAGACATTGTGTCGCCGACGCAAATTTTGAAAGGGTGACTTGCATCGGCCCGTGAGCGCAAATACCCTCACATAACAGGCCCAAAACTCACCTAAATGAAATAAAAAACAAATTGTAATCCACTGGAAAGTTAAAGGGCCAAGTTTAGGGTTACCTGTCACTAACGGTGTCCGAAATGATCGATCACAGCTCCCAGGATCAGCAAAAGAAAAATGACTCCAAATGGCACTTCTCACCTCTCCAATTTGGTAAAAAACAAATAGTAATTCTTTTTACTATCTACCCCTTTTTATATAGAAAAAGAGCATATTCCTTTTCTAAATTTTTTGAAATGTGGGTTATTTTTCAATAGTTGGAATTATTTACACTCGGTTAATCATTTTGACCTAGTTTCGAAGTTTGCAGGTGAATTTAAGTACCTCATCGATCCTGTTTTTTGCAGTTATGGTCTTTTCATGCATATTTTCAGGTATGAACAACTCGTAGAGCGTCCTTTTGTCATTATTTTTCTCATTAAATTCAATTATTAATGACACCGAGCTAACTCTTTGTTCTTTTTTGTGCTCGTAAAACGATGAGAATAAGTCACCAAGTTATAGTTTATCACTTTTTTAAGCTTGTTAAAATCCCACGAAAAAGGAATCCCCCGGAGTCTTTTTTTAAGCTCTTTTCAAGCTCTCTAAATACGAAAAGATCGCTAAGCGAACTTGATGCGTTCACGCTTGTAAAAGTATTTGAATGATTGTATTTTTGGTGATAGTTTACCCCTTTTTCGGACCAGGAGGCACTACTTACAAAAAAGGAATACTCCAGCCAATGATGATTGGAAGAGTCCTCTCTCGCGTTGTTTTACCCTTTTTCCGGGTGGAGAGGCTAACTTTACGACAAAGGACCTTTGGAGTCTTCTTTAGTTCTTTTCAAACTCTCTAAACATGAAATGACACCGATTTTACCTTCTATGGACTCGTTAGAATTCAACATTGAAGGACCCATCATGGGACGAACCCCTCCTCTCCTAGGTTCGTAAAACATTTTGGATTGGACTCATCCATGGGATGAGCTATATCGAGCATCTGTTTACCCTCCTCAAGCTCATTAAAAAACAAGTGAGGCACTCATCAGTCATGATGGGGAAAAATGAAATATTTTTTATTACACTTTATTCTCGGAAATACATCGTCACTCTTGAACATGGCACTCAGTTGCATTTGCATTCAGTACTTGGGTAATCCATTTGTCTTCAAGTCCTGCTGATTCCAATTCCATGAGTCTTGTCGCTCCTTTGGGTCATCCAAAGAATGCGTCCATTATTAGTTGCATTGGGGGTTAGTATCATTCTCATCCTGTCAATATTGCCAAGTCATGCCATGCCCATGTTCAAGAGATGTTCATTGCTCATCATCTACAGTCAGTACACCTTCCTTCATGTCGGTTTACCTTGAGTCAGTCTTGCACATTACTCTACCATCCGATCTACTCCAAACATCTGTTATCGAGTTTCGTTTCATTGATGGGGGATTCATCAGGGCCCTCCTTTGATGGATTCATCCTTGTCGACTTCAATACATCATCCAAGGACTGCATCTAGAAACCATTCAAGTACCTTTGGCCTGCATGCCTCAATGGCAAGTGGCCTCGCTTTCAACATGAGTTTACATCATTGAATATGGATTGAAATATTTCATCAAGCATTCGACCTCAACTCATTTATTCACGCTTGGTGATATGTACTATGATACCTTGGGGATCATCGACATTAATGGTGATTTCCCTTGCACTTGTTAACGGTATACATCAATGATCGGTAATCAAGTGGTTTCTACCATGTTCGACTCCAAGACATTGTAATCACATGGATAGATTCGTATCATTGCGGGTTTGTCTTGAATACCCTAGGGAAATCATATTCTATCCATGTTGCGATGGAGATTGTTTTAGTCATATTACACGAATCCACTTTGTATTGGTTGTGGCTGTGTTATCATCTCATCATGGATCTACGATTGTGTCTAGTAGCCATGATTGTGTTCTGTCAGTCTTTACTACCATGGATCTGCAATGTATTGGTCGGCAGCCATGTTGTGAGTCATGTGAGACTAGTATCTTAGAGTCAATTGTACTGCAGCAGCATCTTCCAGCCAACAAGTCCTTGCCATCCATCTTTAAAAGCACTTCACCTGTCTTGTTTTTCCAACTTCATGCTTTGGGGGGCATTCTGTTACACCTAAATCTCGTCATCATGAGTCCCTTGTCAACTCAGTGCTCGAATCCATGAAGTTTCCCTGATCAAGAAGTCATGTAGAGCAAGTTGATTTCCTTTTTACAAAATTTCTAGTTGGGCCGGTGCATGTTGTCTTTGAGCAAGAAGCACCCAAATAGGTTCGGCATAGAGTGTATTATTTTCGACTGCGCCGGTGGCATAGGTTGTCTTTGTGCATCTTGGGTTTCCCCTCTCAGGTGTAGGTTTCCCTCATGCAGCTTGCGCTGGGGTTGGTTAATTTGGATAAAGATGGCTTTCGAGCGATTTCTAGAACTTGGATGAGGTGGATCTCTATCCCTAACTCCTAGTTGAACTGTCATACAGTTCCCTAACATTAAGGGAGGATCCCTTAGTCCTCTCCCCATGATCCTCAACCTACTCTATCCACTTGGTCCTATAAATACAAAGCTCCTCTCCATTCCAAAGGGAGGAAGTCTATAGCACTTACATGTTGGTGGAATTATCCTAGGTGATCCCTTTCCATCTCTTGGGAGGCTCACATTTCCTTTGGAGGCTTTGGCTTGGCTTGTTGGAGGAGGATTGCAGCGTTAAGGCTTGGGTTGTAATCATCTCTCTTTGTATTTCCTACTTTTTTATATAGTAATATGAACGCTTTCCATAAATATTCTTGTGTTGATAATGTTTATATTTTACTTCCTTAACTGTTTACTTAGATCAATTAGTGTTTAGACATGTTTTACCTCTTGTATTGTCTCCACATGTTTTGACAGGTTTTGCAGCTATGGATCTGACGACTGCGGAACTTGGAGCAATAACGAGGAGAAATATCTACAAATATGAAGGTAAAAGGTCTAATTACTCGATCTCTAACTTGATCTAGGAAAACAACTTTATGTTTTGTTCCTATTTGTTCTAGATTCACATTAAACTAGGGAAATATGGCTCGCGTCCACTCGAGTAGATTGTCCAATAACAATTGTTGTGGAAAAAATTGCACAAGTGCACTCTTTCACTTTATAAGGGGCTAAGCATTGTAGGTTGAAGCAAGGTCTCAGTCCTTGGAGCCCCTTTTGGGTTTTGGTTGGTATTCCTCCAAGTGATCCTGCAAGAGATTGTTAGTGTAGTTCACATTCAAACATAAAAATATTGATAAAAACAAAATGAAAGAGATGGGGGGAGAATGCAAACTTCAACAAAAACCAAATATATCCTAAACCACTCTTGTATTTCCCAATGGAATAGCTGTACACTACCTAGGAGGTGTGGGATTCAAGGGAATCCAACAATCTCCCTTAGGGAGGCCTTTCTTGTCTAACCTAAATGCTAAGTAGATGGAAGAACAATGGAGATGAACACTTGCCCCTATATGGAAGGTGGAAAGGGATCTTGGGAATGCTTACAATGGTAGGAAATGGTGGGATATGAAGAAGCTCCAACTCAAATCCAATAACATAACCTTACTCTGATTTCTCTCTACAAAATGCATGCTAATGGGTTTCTTTTATAGGCCAAGAAGTGGCCAACAAACAAATAGATCCAAATGTGAACTCTCCTCCTTCATGAACCAGCTCCAAGGTACACAAGGGGGGTTGATTAATGCCACCAAGTGTGTGAGGAGCCAAAGTTGGATCTTTGGGGAGGACTGATACTTCAATGCGCTGTTGGGAGTGAATGGTATTGCCATTTTGACAATAGCGCAACTATCGAAAGAAAAGCTGCGCAGGTGTAGGGTGGGTGTTGTTCAGATAACCTGCGCTATAGCACGGGTCAACTGTGTAATACCCGCACTACCCTTTGTTTTGACTGTTCCTTGGAAATTATGGACTCATGCTGTGTTTTGGATTAGTTGAGGATTCCTGTGGTGATATGCATTCTTTATGTTGATGACGCATTACTGGATGAATCACCGAAATGTCGCATGTGTGCGAGTTTTAGGTGTTAACAGATGCCCCCTGATGTATGAGGTTCGGAGGGTATTGTAGAGCCGATAATGCATCATGTTTTCTGTTGTTTCTCTCCTGTTCCGTAGGACTTATCATATGTAGACAAATAGGGTTCTCCCATGGGGGAATATTGTTGGTGATGACCATTGGAGATGTAATAAAGAATAGTTTTTATGCAAACTAGGCAGGTATAGCCATGCTCATGAAATGTTGTTAAAGTGATTACAATGAGCGAGGACCAACGTGTCGACTCTACTATACTACAGGGACATGGATGAAGGCGGCTTCAATCCATGTGTGATTAAATAACCTAGGAACTGCTGTAGAGAGTTGAAGAAGTGGAACTGCTGGTGACCATGACAAGCACACTAGGTTGGGGTACCAAAATGGTATATAAATATTCCTGAGAGATTCACTTATACCAAATAGACTGCTACCATGATTTCCAAATATGAACATTGATACCTTCAAAAGTACCTTTCCTGGTGATGTGATGATGTGTTGACATCGAGCATAGGGAAAACACTTAGTTATGAGCACTAATGATGCTCCCTACTAAGTTCGAGGTGATCCCTTATAGTAATTGAAAGGGATCCCAAGGTACAACTGCAACTCTCAGAATGTAGTTTTTTGACGTCGATGAGAGCCGAAGCACATGCTAAAATGAGAGTCTTATCCTGAGAATTGATATCCTATTGTAACCAACTGGTGGATGAACAAACCTGACACAAGACTGGTTGATAAGCGTGGGGCTCATAAATTAATTTGATTGGAATAAACATGGGGAGTAGGGACGACATATTTTGTTTTGGAATGGCACATATTGAAATAGATGGAGACAAACTACAAATGAAAGGTCTTTGGTGGAGACACAAAACGATGAGTGATGGTAACTGGAAAAACTAATACTGCTGAACATATGGAGACTCAAATACATCGATCAAAGGCGACCATGGGTCGCTGCAAAAATAATATGGTGTTCCTGCGATGTGAGGTGACAAGGGAACATGTTTGTACATAAAGAATGATTGTGGGGTCCCCATAGTTTTGGGTGTGTTGGGGGACCAAATTGTTGATGGGCGGAGTCCCCACAGTTTTGAGTGGGTCAAGGGATGCTTTCCAAAATGAAGTGGGGGTTAACTTGCAGACGCAAAGATGGGTGCCCCATGAATTAATGCCATGTAGTATATACATGCGGGATAAATGAAAAGAACGGGTTACTTCTAAGGGTGGGGGACCCATAGGTGTCTTTGCGGGGGTGATGATATGAAGGAGATTACGAAGGGAAAAGGTGCTCATGGAGGTATGAGGGGGATTTGTAAATTGTTCTCGTAACATGTGCCGAAGAATATGACAAGTGTCTATGTGGTGGTGTAAATGCCTAGTTGCAAAATGATACTCTAAGGGAGGGTCTTTTCATGTTGGGTCAGATTCCTCGGGCTTGTCGGGGGTCAACATAATGGGTGTCAAATATTGATCACGGGGATGGTGATGGTGCGCACACCCATGGGGGAACATGATATTCACAGTCATGATGTTGATGGCACATCAAGGCCATTAACGGGGGATCTATGGTTATCAGTGGGAATACTAGGAGATTCATTATAAATGGATGGTAAATAGTGTCTATATGCCAGTTTCGAAATGATACCTATGGTAGGGTGCGTGCCTCTTGTTGTTGGAGCTTGGAATCTTATTCTTATCATGGAAAAAAGAGAAGTTCCATATTGTCCTGCAGGATTCTGCACATATGATGCATATACCCAAGTGCAGTAAAGAACATAACCTAGGTATTGACAATGCAAAAATCATTTACCTAAAACATTGCGTACCTGTGGGTACTTGGGTAGGAAAATAGTGTCCTGGTGACATTGGTGGGAATACATGTTAGGATATTCCTATACTCCATCCTAGTCCCACCAGTATTTTGATCATTTACATTTTCAGTCATGCATGCACTTTTTTGGGTTTGCATGCATCCCAGTCATCAGCCCAGCACCTAGCCCTCAGTTAGCCAGCCCCCAGGAGCTTCTCACTATTCAGTTTTAGCCCTCCAGTTGTTTAGTGCGCCCTTCTTCCTTGATTTTAGGGAGCAACTCGCCCTTCTTCACCTACCAGTTCAGTTACACTCAGTTACAGTCAGTTACAGTCAGTTACACTCAGTTACATTGAGTTACACTCAGTTACATTCAGTTACAGTCAGTTACACTCGGTTACACTCAGTTACATTGAGTTACACTCAGTTACACTCAGTTACATTCAGTTACTCTTAGTTACATTGAGTTACACTTAGTTACATTGAGTTACACTCAGTTACACTCAGTTACACTTAGTTACACTGAGTTACACTGAGTTACACTTAGTTACACTGAGTTACACCTACCAGAGTTAGTTTGACTGATGGTTGACAGTTACTTGAGCATTGATGACTCCACTGATGATGATGAAGACTTCCAGTTGCGCTCCGATGATCATGAGGACACCTAGTTGTGCTCCGATGACACTCCAGTGATCCTTTGATCACTCCATGAAGGCTAATTCGAATTGCCACCTTAGGCATTCGAATTCCTCATGCATTGTATTATTTATATGTCCATTTGTGATTAATAATTTAGTATGACCGAAGTATTATTGCTTCTATCTGAGTTCTACTGTACCATATTATTCTGTTGCTCATTATACTGCATGTATCACTCTTCTTCTATTTTCTTGCTTAATCATAATTATTCTCTTGTGAGATACATCATCTCTTAGATCTGCTGTGAGGATTTTCACAATCCAGATTGGTTGGTTCCATGTTAAAGAGCTTGTAGCATTGGTCATTGTGGTGCAAACGATTTTGGAAATGGAGTTATGGTTTGTCCGTGGTATAAGTTGGAAGTTTGGGTCAAACAAGTATAAAATAGGGGTGGGTCCCACTTTTCGAAATCATTTGTACTTTCTGCCACCAACCTCCTAGAGTGCATTTTTAGTGATTTTGGGAGATCCGGTGCACCGTTCATTAAGCCACAAGTTAAAGGTATTCCTCACCCTTGTACTCTTTAATTTTATCTGGGTAGAATTAGGTTTAGGTGTCCCCTGGGTGGTCAGGGGTCCATTTTGGTCTTTTGGGGCTATCGCGCGGAATTTTTGGAGAATCTCATGCTGCCATAGCACGAGATTTTCCAGAAATCGCACGAGGTGTAGCGTACTCATTAGTGTGGAAATAATATACTGCTCCGCACGTAGAATGGGACAGTTAAGCTTCGTCCACGCTCTGGTTTAACACGACTGTTCCTTGAATAGTTGTTCTATCGGTGTGGACGAGCTGTATAACTCCTGTGTGTTGGTTCCACGTGGATGAACAATGTTTTGGACACGCGATGCACATATATGTTTTGTATAGTCGCACTATGCACGAACCTTCCTAGGGAAGGTCGCAAAATTATTTTTACAAGTCTAATGGGTGGTGATTTCCTTTTGTAGGTGGTTACTTGTTAGTGATGGCGCATGTACGAGATGTCAAGCAAAGAGAGAGGGAGTACGACATCCTCGGAGATCATGGATTGGCTGACTGAGCAGATACAGAGGCTTTACGAGATGTTGGGATCTTGAAGTTCTTCAAGTGCCCTCTGATGCGGTCGACGGACTACCTTTTGTGGCGACTACTGGACATGTGGGTCCTAGACCGAGGGGTGTTCCAAGTAGGAGGTGAGGACATGAGTATTACGACGTGATATTTATTTCTTGATGGGGTTTCCTCACTGATGGGTGAGGGATCCGCCCCCTCCACAGCTGGTGGGGGGGGATATCCATACTTTAGTGGATCGATATTGTGGTGGTGACTAGAGTTCTATGAACTCTGGTGGAGTGTTGGTGAGCCATCTAAGGGATCTGCTAGTGGAGGCTGTTGCGACAGCCGTTGTGCGCGTACTAGGGGCCACGTCCCCAAACCAAATTATAGGGGGCCAACTCCAGCTAGTGGAGAGGGTGATGGTTATTCGGCCCGTGGTGTGGGATGCACTGTTGTGTAAGTCCATGATGTAGCAGATGCCAGAGTTACATTGGGGTGGGGGGCAGCACAAATTCTATTATGATAGTGTGTTTTGCTCCTTCTTATTTGAGTGCTACTTGTCGTTGAGGCCAAAGGTGGTGGTGCCCCTGAGGGGACCACAGGAGCCTCTGTTGGCGTTTAGGGGGCGTATTATGCCTCATGATGGCGGTAGGCCCATGGGGGCCTATTATATGCCAGAAGTGATGGAATTATTGGAGGGCCGCATAGGACGACCAGAGAAATATCCTTGGAGCGGGATGGAATTCCGAGCATATCTGGAGTTGTCCGTTCCTGCTGGCAGTTTCGACGCTACTAGTATGTTTTTATGGTTTTGTACTTTTCACATATATATTTGTACATACTATTATTTCTGTACATTTGTGATATACATGTTTATCAGGTACTGATGTTGGTTTCCTCCGTTGTGATGCAGATATAGGTCCCGTGAGATCACCTCGGAGGTAGATATCGAGGAGAGATCAGCCAGCCACTGGGGCTAGTTAGGCCATTAGAGGAGCAGGTGTGCCCGAGGGTGGGGATTCTAGAGCAAGAGGAGCCAGTGCTGGAGGAGTTGCGGCATGGGGAGCGCTTATTGGGGACCGAATGGTCATTGTGATAGCATACTTGGAGTGATGGTTTGGTGGGATGTCAGTTGGGGTTGATGAGTGAGATTCAGCCAACCTCAAGGATGATGAGCTGGAATTGACACTTCACCTACTAGCTAAGTGTAGGATATCTTGGAGCCAGATCATGTGGTGGGTCGTAGTAGCGTTCCATGTGGCACAAGAGGTGCAAGGAGGAGCAACCCCTCCTCCACGATAGAGGCCTCGACAGGGACCAGAGCTGACACGAGGGGAGGATGTGCGGCCTTTGGCTATTTTGGGACCCCAAGATCCACCAGCTTGCGGGGAATCTTGTGTTTATGTAGGGCTATGAGCCCTAGTTTTGTAGATACATATTTTTTGATGAGCATATGGGAGGTGGTTTTTGATGTATCCCCCATAAGGATACTATGTATATGCCCCAGGAGGACCATTTTTTGTACATGAAACATATATTTTTTGATATATATATATATATATCATTTTGGAGGCACATGATGTATGCATTTATTTATGTATGTGATGTATGTGTATTTTGATTTATGTTTCCTATGTGTTGATGTGATGCATATGTAGTAATTGATATTGACATATTTGTTTTGGGAATGTTTTATCGACTTTAGAACTTTATGATGATGACATACATGTATGTATAGTCATAGGTGAAACACATAGACATATTTATGTATGCTTTCTATGTAGGGTTACGTAACCGGGTTATGTGCAAGGTGCCAATTCAATACCTCATTTGCGATGGAGTCGGCGACTGCATTGACGTTTCTCGGTATATGTGAAAAAGTTATGGTTTCAAACTGTTTAATGAAAAGGCACACACACATCATTTTTAGAAGACGAACGAGTCGCATACACGAAACACATTATT
Organism: Larix kaempferi; assembly: GCA_027924585.1. Lineage (NCBI taxonomy): Eukaryota > Viridiplantae > Streptophyta > Pinopsida > Pinales > Pinaceae > Larix > Larix kaempferi. The sequence goes on from BSBM01000371.1 coordinate 7,908,920, forward strand.
CAACTGCGATACGACAAGTTGTGAGTTGAGGTTTACTTGTAGATGGTGAATGCCCAGGTGAAGGGCATTGTTTAATAGACCTATTACAACATCGTATTATGCTTGTTTTTTTTTAGTGCCCCCAAGCACACCCCAACGGTTTGGTGGAGTGCATGGGAGGGGGAACATATAACCCATGTATCATATGCTATATGTTTGGACCATCGACCGACACTATCTGCATATCCTATGTAGATTTCCGACTGGGAGGCCATCTGCATTGAAGAAGAGAGGTAGTTTACTTTCTAATTTGAGATAATGTGAAACGAAAGTAAATTTTTGACACAAATAAGAATATTAACGGTTGGTGATGGATGTCTTGTTTGTGTCGCTGGGGGGAAAAACCCCCTGTTGATTTGTTAATTTTTGGGTAATGCTTGCAGATGGTTCGCATCTTCGTCAAAATATGAGGAATCACTGCAAGTGAGGACACTAGCTAAAGGAGATTCAACATTGATGCTATCTGGTAAGATCGGTGTTACATCCTCAGTTGGTAACCTTTGTAGGGTTATACATAGGGGTTGTAATTGATCTTGTATTCTCATTGTTTGAGACGATCTTCTTGTTCGGAGCACACAATGGGGCATTGAAAGGAGAAGGGGGTGGTCTCTCCACAATATCGACAAGGTCTTGGTATGCATGGACAAAAGCGTTCTTGGTCTTCTTAAGTGTTTATTTGCTCCATTATGGATGCGATGTTGCTAGAAGGGATCATATGCGTGGGATTCCCACAGGAAGATAATTCATCATGTGGCGATGCTGTCGTAAGATTAGATGGTTCTTGCGACATTATAGTTTCTACCATGTTTTCGGAAGCTGGCGCAACTTCTGTGGGAGGTGCGACTGACGTTGTCACTAATGTGGTTATTACGTTAATGGATGCTACCTCTTGGATTAAGAAGGGGGGTTCCTCAATCGTTACTTGAGTGAGACGAACTATTTCCAATGCCTCTCGGTATCGAGGGAGTTCGGGGCAATGGTGCGTATAGTGCCCATATTGAGTGCATATGGAAAATGTGTGGCTTGTACGCAATGTTTTGGACTTAGATGTGGGCGAGGGAGGTATTCTTGTATTCACATAAATATGATCAACAAAGAACAAATAGACTAGGAAAAATCTAAAGGTTATAAATATGCACATCTTGGTGTAGTCAAGCTTGGTCTAGGTCCTCTAGTTCGACCTTTCCTTCCTATATCTTCTCTTTGTGTAGTTACTGATACTATGCATAAGGAGTTTGCTGATGCAATAATTGGTGGCTTTGTTGGCCCTCTTCACACTGGCCCTTGTTTTGGAACTGTTTTTTTGAAATATTCTGCCAGTTTATATGACCCCCACATCTATGATTTACTTAAGGCTTATATCTTACCCCAAGGATTTAAAATAGATACTGGATCTAAAATAATTCAGTTAAAATATTTGGTTGTTGTTCTCTTTGGTAATGATAGTATTCCACCCCTCACCCATAAATTTCATGATAGCTCTCACTTGTTAAGTGTTGTGGAGTCAGACAAGTCCAAACAATCCACCCCTGTAACATTTAATTGGACTGGCATAAATTACCCGAAGCAATGGGAGGTCAAATACAAATAAATATTTCAAAAAGAAAAAATGTTGAATAATCAAACAATTGTAAATACTCTAGTAGTATTTGACAGATCTTCTCACACTTTCTAGTTACCTGACGGATTTCCCATTCCTATGTTTACTCCTCGTCTCACTAGATCTACTTCTGTAAATTCATCCTCCTCTTCTTCATCTCAAACAATGTGGAATGAACCATACTCTTCGTGCCCTTCAAATTTCTCTTCATCTGGTGTTTTTAATACTGAACATAAAGGACAACACTCTAAATGTCCTGTTTGCAGAATTTTTTTACAAAGAATGGGAGCCAAAAATAAAATCCCAAGCTTATTCATGTTCTCCCTTCCCAGAAGTGGACCAGGTTATGAAGTCAAAACACCAAAGGGTGATACTTATTTCATTCATCACAAAAATATTCCTGATGCCCCTTTCATACAGTTTTCACATGATGGCCAATATAAAAGGGAGTAACTTCCTCATAGGTCCTCTGCTATATTTGAAACCATCTCAGATGAAATCAAACTAGAAAATTATGGCGATATGCAATGCCAGTTAACAAATCAGAATCTAGATGATATGGATCATGATATCCTTTTCGTAAAAAAGAAAGCTAATGAAGAACATGAGCATATCACTCTACTTATAAATAAGATGGATCTTATTGATCATTTGTTGAATGATTTTGATGAAATAAAGAATGCTATTATTACAGCTGCAAACAAGATAGAACAACGCTTAGATGTTTTGGGAAAATTCTTCATTAAAACCCAAATCTTAGACAAAAAGACTAAGTTTATTAGTCAGTCAGCTCTAGAGATTGCCTCTAGAGGTCATCAAGAGCATAAGGATAAGAAACACGCCATAAGTTATTCATTTAGTATGATGAGTATCAAAGAAGAAGATAATAGACTAGAGTTTACCTTTGGACAAGATGAAGAAGAATTTAATGAAATACAATATCTGGTCTCTCAATTTAAGAAAATTCCAAAAGCTCTCCCCAAAATATATCTTGCGGGAATGGCCATTCCAAAAGGGAAAACTCTCCACTTTAGGATGGATCTTCTTCCCATCCAGATTTTAATCCACTTGCAGGACCTCCTCATCTAACTTTTGATGAAGTAATGAATGATGCTTCTGCCTCTTCTACTCCTTCGCATAGATTCCATTTCAGCATTAATGGAATCAATAACCTTATTTCTCAAATTCTAGAACAACCTGTCTTGAATATCCAATGTCAATCAAGGGATGAAATTAAGACAACCATTCAATTGCTAAGCAAATGGGTTCTTTACAAAAGGACTCAAGACCAGAATATAACGTCTCATCAATTAGTTGTCTAGCTAGTAGTAGGTCTGTCAGGTTTGGCATATGATTGGTGGTGCTGGCTTCCTCAAGAAGCAATATATGAAATGTTGGCTTCTTGTTGATGCCTTGGATGTGTAGGTGCTAGAATGGTGTCCAAGGAAAACAACAGGGGATGAAAACCCAGCCAAAGGCTTCATATAATCCTACGCAAGTATTACCCTATACTCGAGCTGTTTGGTGTGGTTGACACCCACGGATATTTGGCCTCTGCTGGCACTCTTTGAGTCGATGAGTTTGCTCCTCGAAAGGGAGACTTTGAATTAGATCTGAAACTAATCCTAAATGTGATTTGAATGCAATCTACAATTAATAATTCTGCAAAATTAGAAGAAATTCTATAGTTACAGAAATACATATTTGAACTAAAATACTAACATATCCAAATGTTAATTAAATTAATAACCTATCCCGAGAGCCAAAAGTTCTGAAAGGGAGAGAATGATTTAATGTTCAAAAGAATGATTAGATTGTCAATAACTTAAAAAGAAATTTTTAAATCATTAACTTCATTAGCACATCAATTATAACACGAGGAAAAAAACATTATCTTCACTATGCTAAAACTGTTTGAATATGGAATCATTTCTGTAATTATTAAACATAATCATATTAACAAATGAACTACAGAAATGCAGAAAAATGAATCTGATTACTATTCAAAAGTGCGTAATAGAAACATCTTATTAGACACAAATGCACAAATGAAGAATAACTGTAGAAAAAATGAAAGGTTCGTATCACCAATTAAGTTTCATAAAAGCATTTACAAAGCTTGAAATTGATGATCAATAACCACTCCAAGCAGTGCCTCCTCAGTCTAGCTCTTCCAAGTAAAAATACATAGAAAAGAGTTTAGCAGAAAAATTACAATCCTTCTAGTTTGTGGAGACTGCTTCCCCCCATCAGATCATAAAATGTAGGTTTTTATACAAGTAAAATTACAGGAAAAGATAAGATCCATTTCCCCAATTCCTGAGCTAACTAGCTGAGTTGTTCCATTTACCAGATCTGTCCATGAGAAAAATATCGAAAAATCCATTTTGAAAAACCATTTGTATCTCCCAAATGAAGAACTTTCTGAGGATTCTACTCAGTAGAAAACCAATTGGGCATATTCTGCAAAAAACCCATGTCTTGGATTTTCCAGATTCATCTCTATCGCTCCAGAAATAGCGTCCAAAGATCACTGGTTTCCACTTGGAATATTTTGGTTACTCTAAATTTGGGATGTATATTCTCTAGCCGGACTTCTCTCAATCCAAATCCACATCTGTACAATTCAAAATAGAAATTAAAATATCATTCCAAATCTAGTGACATAAATCTAAATTAATAACAATCCATTTGCAAATCAAAATATAATGAAAATAAACAAATCTAATCCAAATCCGAAATTAACTGTTCAGACATATTTTCGGGGTGTTTAAGCTATTCAATTGGACAAAACAATCTTCCCAAATCATTCTTCACCCTTCCAGCTTTCCAACGAGCTATCTTGGGCTTGATTTGGATTTATAAATCTCAAGATATTGCTCCCGTGATTTTATTGTTCGGTGAATCATTGCCATTGTTTTAATAATTAAATATATTATTCCATATTAATAATTTTCCAAAGAATAAAACGAAACAAAAATCTAAAATCAATATTCCCAAAAAAATTGGAAATCACATGTCAGAAAGGAAATTTTTAATTTTTTTTTTTAAACAAATCAAAATTAGAAAACAAAATCAAAACCAAGATTAAAAACTCTTAAGTAAAAATGAATTTACCAAAATTTACAGACCTAAAATTAAATTAAAATATAACATAGGATAAAATTAGGGTCCTCATTCCGCATTGCGGATTGCGGGTTGTGGACATATTAAATTTTACTAAGAGCAACCTTGCCTTCTGCAATCCGCATTCCACATTGTGGGTGGCAGAAATAATGTTTAAATATGAGAAAAGTTAAACCTTCCAATTGCGGATTGCGGAAAGGTTTGAAATTTTAACAAAAAATAAAAATTTATGCAATCCGCAAATTTGCATAAAAATGATTGGAAAGCTTTAAAAAATGCAAAATTTATTATTATTATTATTATTTTAATGTTGAATGAAGTAGGTTAACGTAAAACAATAATAGATAAAAGATAAAAAATCTAGAAATATTTAGAAAGTGAAATAAAATCCAATATCGGAAAACCATAAACGTAGAAAAAAACAAAACTATTTACAAGTTAATTCTTAAGAAAATAAATGTTGGAAACAAGTTATGTATATAAGAAAAGAATCACTCCTATAATATAGAATAGTTAATGAATTCTATAAATATGTTTCTAACATAATCATTTTCCAAGAATAGAACACCAAGAAAAGAATAATAATATTTCATTTTGCAAAAATAATAATAGAAAATCATTTTAGATTGCAAAATGGAAAAATAGAAATTATATTTTCAAAATCAAATTAGCTTATTGAAAATAAAAGACTTATCCATGATCAAACTAATTTCACATTTGTGAATGTTGAACTTTAATTCCACTAATTTTCAAATAATCATAAAACCAAATCTCATAGAAATTAGGGAAATTAGAACTAAAACAAACTAAAACATGTGTTCTTTTAATTTTCATAACATCAAATTGTATATAAATTTAATATATGGATTTAATGAAATACACAAATTAAGTTAATGAAAGTCAAAGCATGACCACGAATATTTAAAAGATTTTAAACAAGCTTAATTTAAACATTTAAAATATTAAACTAACATAAACAAACAAACCCAAAGACTAAGATTATTTACATTATGATTCTAGGCATGCAAAAGTGAGAATAAAACTGCATCAAGATCAAATATCAAACTAATGCAATATCTAAAATCATGAGAGAAGAAACCATAAGATTAATCAAAATCCCAAAATGAAGGTAATAACCAACCATCATCCTGAATAATTAGTTTGTGCATCGAAGACCAAATCTAGGTAGGGAATGTGAAAGACAACGTGGTAAGCTAACCACTGAGATTATGAAACCAACTCAAATGAATCAAAAGAAAATAAGTAAAAATGGAAACAATTCGCATCTGCGGGTTGCGGGAGGAGAGTTGCAGAAATTTATTCTTGCAAATACATACATTCTTTCCACAATCTACAATCTGGAATGCGGGTTGTGGATTGCAGAAATGCAACTTAAAAAAAAAAAAAAACCAAAATTGTTCGCAATCTGCAATCCGCAATTGCGGGTTGCGGGTTGTGGGGATGATAAACCGCGATTATTGAAAAATGTTTCCACGCCCGCATCCGCATTGCGGGTTGCGGAACGGAAAAGTTTCAAACTCAAAAACCAAGCTCCCGCAATCCGCATTGCGGGTTGCGGGAAAGACAAAATTTTGGGAAAAATAATTTCTTTCCGCAACTCACAAAAAACATAAATTTTCAAAAGGAAAATTACTAACTGAATCAAATAATGTCAAAGGCAAAAATGTATAGCAAATAGGATGAACAACCCCCAAAAATGTATAAGTTACCCTTGCATAAAAAATTGAGGCTCCCATGTCTCTTGCATATAAAATTGAGGCTCCCATGTTTTGGATAAAACATGGGATATGTTGTGCCTACAACAAATGGTGACTGGCTGGGAAGAAGTAGTTATCTTTGCATTACAATATTGAAATCTATAAAAATTAGGAATAAAAAATAAAATGCCTTCACATGCTAAATTTCAAATAATTTGAATAACATTATCACTGAATGATATAGTATCGGTTAGACTTCAAAGCTTCTAAAACATCCAACTCATTCCCATCATTATCCAAAAAACTTTTTTAAAGATAAACTCATTTTTCAAATAAATTATTTACAAGATGTAAGAATCAAGAACTTTATTGGGAATTAACCTCAGGAAATCAAGCTAATCATATAAGACATGGTATTAATAAATGATTCCAGTACCACAGAAAGGACCCTACAACCTGCCGATGTTCTATAGCCGCGACAGGGATGCCTTTTAACCCAAATTCCAAGCGGTCTGGTCCTAGTTTATTGATTTAGATACATAGCTATACAGTGACTCAATTTACTGATGGGTAAGCAGCATCAGATAACTCTCTATGAGTGTGGGATGACAAAGGATTCTTAAATATATATATATATATATATATATATATATATATATATATATATAATATTTATGATTTGGAATCCCAAATACCACAGACAGAGCCACTGTAGCCCGCAGGTGTCCATAGCCTCGATAGGGATGTCTTTTAACCCGTTTTACCTGAAGGGTTATATCCCAAATAACAAGTTTAAAGAAATATGCAAACTATGTGTAATGTGATAATCTCGATTTGAGATTGCCTAGTAAATGGGGAAGCAAACTTAGAAACTCCTTAAGAGTAAGGATGGCGTAAGAAATCTATAGATTACTAATATTTATAGATTAAAACTTCTTTACAGAAACTGATTTCCTTAAAAGTAACTAAATTCAAACTTATAATCACTGAATATGTTTATGATGAGTTAAAGATAAAGTTTTAAGGATAATGATGAGAAGATTCAAATAGAATTATCAACACAATCTATTATTGATTTTTCACAATCAGGGATTAACTAATCAAAACATTTGATTTCCAGCAAGCATAAAACATTTATAAAGATTTCCTTTATAGATAAGAGTTCAAGAATGTAAAAGAGTGATTAACTATTTTATTTTAAAATTAAAAATCATGAAAAACTCAAAACAAACCAACAAGAAAAGAAAATATAGGAATGATAAAATCAAACATATATACAAGTGGAACCAAAACTAAATCAAAATCTCACAACTATGTCACTTACTAAGAGAACAATTAGTGATTAAAAATTTTGTTTTTTAATAAGTCATGAGATATCAGATTCAATTAGGTCTTTATTGAAAACAAATAAAGAAGCCTAAAATATTAAACTAAATTAAAACGTTAAATGATTGCGAAAATAAGCCTTAAAAAATTGTCTCATGTGAACAAAAGAAATATTTGTTTGTCGTGTTTGTAGAATCGAATGAATTTGTTATTGTAAAGAGAGTAACTATATCAATTCATATATGAAAATGTATTGAATTGGTAAATTGAATTGATTATACTAAAACTCTTAAAATAAATTTATTCTCCTTCAGTTGAAGAATTAAGATCAACATTGTTGCTTCGCATAAAGTTGTTTAGGACAATAAGGCCTCCTTAATTAAAAATGATATACAGAAAGAAACTAAATTAAATTATGTTCAATTTGCAACAACAAAATATATAAAAACCCCATTTTCAAGTGCATATCCAAGAAATATCAAAATTCGTGAGTAATGAAGATGTTCTAATTTTAATTACTTTGTCTCATGTCAAAATATTCTTGCTCTTAAAACATGGAAAATAATTAATTCAAACATTTCATGACAAGATCATTATAATTTAAAACTAAATACGTAATTCTAACATGAATTCCTTGAACCAATAAAGTAATAAGTGAGAGCATGAATAATAGAAAGTGAAAGAGGATAAAAAAATACTTCCCTGAATGCATGTGAAGAAGTGTCATTTCCAACTTGAACTTGGCCTGTCGTTGCAAATATTTTATTGAAGAAAACCAAGAGAGTAATCTAATTGTTAAAGAAATGAAAAAAACTAATTTATTCTACACCTAATCCTACACTACTCTAAGAAGTAAACAAAAACTAAGTGTAATCAAATTTTCAATGCAACCATGAAAGCATATGAAGACCTGCAAAAAAAAAAGATGTGAATAATAAAAAAGCATGACATGAATGCTTGAAAATAAAAATGAAAAAAGAATGCATTAAAGTAAATAAGATGATATTTATGTACAAATAAAGAGAATGGAGCCTTACCATAATGATGAAATCTTGCTAAGAAATATTTCTCAAGTCAATCAACAACCCAATCATGGTATGTACAATGAAAATCAAAAGAATGACATACAGAGTTTGAAAGATTTATGCAATGAAATGGATTATTTGAAAGAAAATCAGCATTAGTATTATATGAATCCAAAACTTCTTAAACAATTTTCTCCTTAGGAATACTTTCTTGAATAAAATTAGCAAAATGAGATCCAATTTGTTTTAATTTATTAACATAAAAACCATCATGTATTAGTTGATTTAATTGGAAATTCTCAAAGAGATCAAATTGTTTTTGAGTACATTTACTTGAGAAGAATTAAAGATGTGATATGTTATAGGTATAAAACTAGTATCATTAACATCCTGATAAGAATCGTCTCCATCAAGTAATTGATTGTAAGAATAAAATGCTTCTTCATTGAATGTGAATTATAAAAAGAAGAATTCTGAAAACAATTATTTGAAATAGTATTCATTTCCAACAAAGAACAATGACAAGAAAACATAGATTGATGACAAAGATAAGAATCTTCTTGATCTTCTTCATGTATTTCATAATTAGCTTGTACCTCTTTAAGACTTAACAATGGAGAGTTAGAATCTGAAATATCGGATTAAATGTCATTGTTATAGAATAGATCAGGATACAAAAAAAAATGAAGAGGAAATAAGTGCATGAAATTCATATCTTAGTAGAATATTTTCAGATTGAGATTCCTTAAGAAAGGTTTTCTCTTCAAGAGAGATATGTATGAAAGGTTTCAAGTATAAATCTGTTTCTTGTTTTAATGAAGTATCATCATCTCGTGAAAAATGCTCTCCGATAAACTCATTTAGATGAGAAAAAATGTAATTGAGAAAATATATCACAAATTTGAGAATAATTAAATGATTCAAGATCTATTACAGGATCAATAGAATAATAAATATCAAAATCTTGAAGCTCTTTACTTATGCTAGAAGAAGATTGTTCGACATTATGATTAGAACTATTCTCTTTTACTTTAGAAGAATCTTATATAGAAAAATGATCTCCTTCATGATTAGTTAGAATTTGAATTTCATTGAAATAGACATTGGCATATCAACATTTAATTCATCCTAATCATCATATTGATTATGATCCATATCTAAAAAAGAGAAGGAATTCATTTCTACTATTTTAAATCCTTAGATTCTTCATGTAAATCTAAACTAAGAGGTGGATGATTATCAATGTATAATTCAAATTTATCATTGTTAATTTTTGAGCATTAATTCAAGATACTCTAGGATCTTTACTGAGAGAATAACATGTATAGTATATCAATTCATATCAATCATAGAAAGCGTGTCAATCATCACAAGAAGCAAACATAAGAGACAATAGACACACAGAGTTTCCGTGGGGAAAACCCTAAGGTGAAAAGCCCCACAACTTCCTCAGAGATAGATAGAGAAATTATACAACCAAAGTACAACCCAAGTACACAGAGATAGACTCCTCCTAACAACTGATCCTCCTCCTCACATGTGCACCACTTTCCGAGTGAAGGAAGAGTAAGTTGTGAAGTGATCCAAATAAAGATCAAGAGATCTCTATTTATACTTGTCCTGATTTCCCAATAACCTTATGGGGTCGACTTGTCTAGCCTAGCACAATAACCTCATGTTACATTAATCCGGGCCAACCCCTTACAAGATGGTCTAATAACCCATCGGCAAGTTAACACACTTGTGACACTTGTCGATACAAATGACGACACTTCCGTATAGAGGAATAATACATCTCTATAGGTGCACAATAAATATATATATGAAATAAATTTCGAAGTTACATATACATCAACACTCCCTCTTAACTAGGAAGGTATTTCTCGACACAGAACTACTAGCACAAGTCTTCTTCTCTGGATCATCATCAGCGAATCATCGTCATCGTTACTACTGCTGCTATCTCAATCAATCTCTGAATCTACTCGTCATAGGAAGTTCTACAGAGCCAGTCCTTTTTCATACTGGATGTAGGCCCACCACCTCCAGGTCTTCATCATCACTGTCCATACTATGAAATCCTCGGGACTTATTACGTGAGTCAACAAAACCTCGAAAGAGCATCCCAGGACTGATTACGAGCACACAACTCAACCTATCGGATCTCCCAGGACCTTTTACAAGCTACTGCACAACCTGTCCACGGCCACAGAGTATCACGAAGCACAACCTAGATGCATACACACAACACTTACACTCACTGGCATAGGAGGACCAACCTACCACCATTCGTGAAAGACTCACAACACTTACATCAACGACCATGGGAGGACTAACCTACCACCATGTCGGAATGGAACAACACTTATATTGCAGCCATGGGAGAACACATCTACAACCATGCTCAAATGGCCCAACACTTATATCGCAGCCATGGGAGAACACATCTACAACCATGCTTGAATGGCCCCAGCACTTATATTGCAGCCATGGGAGAACACATCTACAACCATGCTCGAATGGCCCTGGAAATTACATCATGACCATAAGAGATCACATCTGCCACCATGTCGAAAAATCCCAACAACTACATCACGACCATGGGAGAACACATCTACAACCATGTCCGAAAAGCTCATATGCATCTGTGTCTTCGAAACTCATCACACATAATCCAACTGATATGTAATGTATCTACCTAATACATGTCATCACATATGATCATCCTGATCATCATCACTGCATCGTCCTTATGCATGTCATCCAGAGTATCGTCCTGATACTCATCACACATGATCATCCTGATCATCATCACTACATCGTCCTGATGCATGTCATCTGGAGCAACATCCTGAAGCTCATCATCCATGATCATCCTGATCATACAATACATCCACATGATGCATACCAAGTATATACCTAATACATATCATCATACATGATCCACCTGATCATATAATGTATCTACCTGATACATACACATATACATGATCCACCTGATCATACAATGTATCCACCTGATATATATCAACATACATGATCTACCTGATCATACAATCGTATCCACCTGATACATATACAGATACATGGTCCAAGCATCCAACATGATGCATACATACATAAATGATCCAACTGATCATATCGAGCAGAAACTAGAACATCATCCTGATGCTCATCATCCAATGCTTACATCCATATCCATGTGAAGGATCCTCCTTCCACCATGCTTGGAATGGCTTCAGCAAATGTCTCCATCACTTCTTCCTCGAAGTGTCATCGATCTGAAGGACACCAAGTCTCTCTCTGAAGTATTCAAACTTCACTCTGGCTAGTGGTTTCGTCAGTACATATGCAATCTGCTCATCCATCGCAACATACAGGAGCTTCACTACTCCTCTGTGCACCATCTCCCTGATATAGTGATATTTGATCTCAATGTGCTTTGACCTGTCGTGGAACACCGGGTTCTCAAATAGCTTCACACAACTCCGTTTGTCACAAAAGATACCAGTAGCCTCCAGTTGGAGATCAAATAACTCAGACAGTAGTTTTCGGAGCCATACTGCCTTACAACTAGCCAAACATGCTGCAACATACTCTGCTTTGGCTGTACTCAGTGCTATGCAGGATTGCTTCCTGCTAAACCAAGAGATCACACCTGATCCCATATTGAAGCAGCACCCAGATGTGCTCTTCCTATCTGCAGCACTGCCTGCTCAATCAGAATCAACATAACCCTGTAGGTTAAACTTTTGATTCGCATCATACTTGAGCCCATAGTCAACTATACCCTTCAGGTACCTCAGAATATGCTTTACAGTAACTAGGTGAACACCTCTGGGATCCATCAGGAACTGGCTCAATGTGTTCACCGCAAAGCAAATATCTAGTCTAGTGCTTGTCAGGTACATCAAGGACCCAATCATTTGACGATACACAGTGACATCAACCGGATCAGATGCATCACATAGAAGCTTCAAGTTCGATTCCATAGGTGTGGCCATGGCCTTGCAGTCCATCATACCGAACCTCTTCAGGATCTCTACTACATACTTCCCTTGTCTAAGGAAGATACCATCTACACTCTGCCACACCTCCATGACTAAAAAATAGTGCATCATCCCCAATTCCTTCATCTCGAACTCGACTGCAAGCTTCCTCTTGGTATCGGCAATCAAACTATCATTACCTGTTACAAACAGATCATCCACATATAGAAGTAGTATCACTGGATTGCCTTCCTCAACCTTGTAATAAATGTTGGAATCTGCTTTACTCTTGGTAAAGCCCAAACTGGATAGGAAACCGTCCATGCTACCATACCAAGTCATGGGAGCTTGCTTCAAGCCATACAAGGCTTTCTTCAGTCTGCACACATATCACTCCCTGTCATGTGTCTCAAAACCAAGTGGCTGCTCCACATACACTTCATCTTCAACTACACCATTCAAGAAGGCAGTCTTGACATCCATATGGTGTATCTTCCATTTCATCACTGCAGCCAGAGAAAGTACTGATCTGATGGAAGTGTACCTGGCTACATGAGAAAAATTTTCTTCATAATCTATTCACTCTTTCTAAGAGAAGCCACGAGCTACAAATCTTGCCTTGTATTTCTCTATGCTGCCATCTGCAACATGCTTGATTTTGTAGATCCATTTGGAAGTCACAGCAGACTTCCCTTCAGGTCTTGGGACTACATCCCAAACATCATTCTTCATGATCGATGGATCATGGCATTCTTCCATTACTTCATCCCAGATCCTGGGAACTTCAATATATTCAATATCTTCACTAGATATATTTGTTGCTAGAACAAATGTTGTAGTCCTTCTTTTATAGGTGATGGTATACGATCTTTCCTACAAAACAAGTTAAATTGCATGATTAGAAACTTCTCATAGTTTTCAGAGCAAATTCTTTCACATAAAGAAATATGTCATACAGTCATGCAATTATTTTAGTCAATGCTTCAATACAGCATTCATCCATATCCTGTAACTTTCTAGATGCCTTCCAATCTCTACCAGAACATTGTTAAGAGTGTGCACAACTCCCAATATTTCAGCAAAGAGGTTTCAATCTAGATAAGTAGCAATGGAATGTTGTACAGTGCCATAGGCCACTTACCCATCACATGCATATTAGTAGTATACTGTTCATTAATGCAATCATTCTAATATGCATAATACACACCCTAAGTCTAGGAACATAATCATATCCATCATCGAACAATATTATTTAAACAAACAAATATGCAAGAAATGATAGTTCAAATACTTATCTTTGTTTGGTTTGTAGGGTGGACTCCCTCTCAATATTTGCTTCCTTGCAGGAACTACTAGAGTGTGCTCCCTCTTGATCTTTTCTTCATGGATTACCTGTCCTTGAACTTATATCCATCCTCGATCACTATGCATGCTTACGAGTATCATCATTGTATTCTCCTCGAGATCTCATACATAATCATACATTCATTAGTATACTATCAAAACAAAATAATCTTAAACATGTATAGTCATGATCATTTCAAACACAGATAATAGTAAGCATTAGCATCCAAAGTTTCAAGGAAGACTTCTCTTACTCATGCATATTCATATTTGACTATAGAACTCTTCTGGTTAGTCATATCATCAATCAAGATAAGATACATAATATGCATAAACCCTAGATTACTCAAACTTGTAACTTCATGAGTAATCATTATCAATCATACAAAAGTATAAGATCCTTTGATATAAGGAAAACATACCTGGTCATCATATTTGCTAGTTATGTCTAGCAATGTTTTCTTGTTCTCTTCAATGACCTGCATAACTCATAATTTAACCTTTGCAAACCAAATTATACATACCTCTATGTGATCCATGAATATGGATGAATCTTTGTCTTCATGTCACCATAGCATGTTCAGGTTGTCTCTTCAATTTGTACAATCCTCCCTCTTACACTCCAATCACTACTGCATCATCTATGGTTTTTCCCTTTTGCCACATTAGAACTTGGCCATCCACAAATGCAACCCTCATACCTTTTGCATCCAATGCTGATATGGAGAGTATGTTCTTCTTGAGCCCAGGTACATAAAGAACTTCTTTCATCTTCAAAGACTTTCCGGAATCTAGGTTGTAGGAGGCTTCCCCACTTCCTTTGATAGGGTATGGATAATCATCCCCAAGTTTCACCTTATGGGGTGATTCATGTTTAGATAGATTTACAAAATATTCTTTAAACCTAGTCATGTGTTTGGAAGCCCCACTGTCAATAAGATAATCATTACAACCATGAGATATAGTACCTGTGAGAGCAGAGATTAAAACATATTCATCTTCGCTTGATGAATCATCACTTTCAGATCTAGCCTTCTTTTTGGGAGGTTCATCATCCTCAGCAGCATGAGAATGATATTTTCTTTTGTTGCCTTTCTTCCTTTTGTTGAAGTTATTATTGTTGTCCTTCTTGTTCTTGGGACAATCTGAGGCAAAGTGCCCTTTCTCATTACATGTGAAACATCTTATATGTTTCCTATTTTTAAAGTGGTGAGAAGGTCTCTTAGAATGAGAATTCTCCCCCTTGAACTTGCTTCCCTTCTTGGTGTGAGCAGTGAGAGCTTGATCTTCATTTCCCATCTTTTCTTCTCGAGCCACGAGCCTAGCTTCTTCTTGAGAGCATTCCTCCCACAGTCTATTGAAAGAGATCAATTTCTTTCTTGCACAGATTCCTCGAATAAAAGAGTCCCATGACCTAGGTAGGCCATTCAGAGTGGTCATAACAACCTCACCATTGTCCACTACCTCATCCACAGCTTCAAGTTGTTCCTTAATCTGAGAGACCTTGGAGAAATAAGATTGAATGGTCTATCCATTCAACAGCTTGACTCCTTTCAATTGATTTTGCAGAGTCATCTTCTGATTTATGTTCTTCCCTTCAAATAGCTTGGTCAAAGAGTCAAACATCTCCTTGGGTGTCTTTAGAGATGACACATGTGGTATGAGATGGTCTTTGATAGAATCAACAATGATTCTTTTTGCCTTGACCAAGTTCTTCTTATGCAATTCCTTAGCCTCTTCATCCTCTGGGATAGGGACCTCAAAGCTAATTTAGGTGTCCAATTTATTTTCTTCCAGGATTAACCCAATCCTATACTTCCAGGCTCGGAAATTATCAGCCCCTTCAAGCTTGTCCTTAAGCTTGGTGTGGTGAGACATCTTTAAAGAGAACTTCAAATGGAAATAGAAAAGATTTAGGTCTTACCACTTGATTTGCTAAAAAATTGGATCTGGTCCCGGATTAGGGTTTGTCAGAGAAACCCTAAAAATTCAAAATGTGAATTTCAACTTTATGAAAGGATAGAAAGATGCACCTTGATGAGATGATTAGTCTGGTGTATTCAGAATTTGAAATATGCAAAGCTTCACCCTTCAGAACTGCCTTTTAGTCTTCCCGGGTTCACTAGGGAGGACCCTAAATTAGGGTTTGAGTTTCCCGGAGATTCACTCAGCCAAAAATCTCGATCCAAAGCTCTAAACTTCGATTTTTTGAAGGAGCTTCCAGCTATGTCTTCAGATTTCGAAAATTCCTATTTTTGTGAAAACCCTAATTTTTAGGGCCAAAACTGAAAGTGCTTAGAACTGAATTTTGATTGGACAGATAGATTCACCTTGCTGAGGAGAGTCAATCTATCATATTACTTTTTCAAAATCTATGGAGAGAAACCCAATAAACAAGAAACCCTGGTTTCCGTAACTGCACAATGTCTTCTTCTCAGGTTCGCTCTGATACCATGTTAATTTTTGAGCATTAATTCAAGATACTTTAGGATCTTTACTGAGAGAATAACATGTATAGTATATCAATGCATATCAATCATAGCAAGCGTGTCAATCATCACAAGAAGCAAACATAAGAGACAATAGACACACAGAGTTTTCGTGGGTAAAACCCTAAGGTGAAAAACCCCACAACTTCCTCAGAGATAGATAGAGAAATGATACAACCAAAGTACAACCCAAGTACACAGAGATAGACTCCTCCTAGCAGCTGATCCTCCTCCTCACATGTGTGCCACTTTCTGAGTGAAGGAAGAGTGAGTTGTGAAGTGATCCAAATAGAGATCGAGAGATCTCTATCTATACTTGTCCTGATTGCCCAACAACCTTATGGGGCCGACTTATCTGGCTTAGCAAAATAACCTCATGTTACATTAATCCGGGCCGACCCCTTACAAGGTGGTCTAATAACCCATCGGCAAGTTAACACACTTGCGACACTTGTTAATACAAATGACAACACTTCTGTATAGAGGAATAATACATCTCTATAGGAGTACAATAAATATATATATGAAATACATTCCGAAGTTACATATACATCAACAATCATCTACTAATTAATTAGATTCATGTGAAACAAAACTATTGTGCTAAAACCATTCAAGTATCATAGGACGATCCATTAAAGGGAATCTACAATAGAGATTAAAAGTTCTAATTGCAAAATCTTCTAATGATTCACCCTTTTTAATAGTGAGTTGTTTCCATTCACCGCATAATCTAATGAAGTCGTAGTGTCCAACAGAAAGTAAGAAAATATTTATAAAATGTATAAAAGAATGGACAGAGGAAAAAGGTAAGGTTACAAACCACTCTTTGACTCGTCCTTTGAATGTGAATGCTAGCAATCTGCACAAAACATCTAGATCCAAAATTTTGTTATCAAAACAATTATAAGTAAATTGAAGAACATGTTCTTGTGCTAAAATTTCTCCCTCACCATCGAATTTTTTCTTCTATCAGTTGCTTCAGCAAATCTGTTTGAAATTGAAAACTAATCTGTCTAGAAAACAAACTAAATACATATTATTGGGCAGAAAAGCAACTAAATACATCTAGTTGGGCTGGAGCCAATATAAAATAATCTGATGAAAATAGCTCAAATGATCTTAAATGTCTAATGGCCCTCCTTCTAGCACCATTTGTTGATACCTCGGATGTGTAGGTGCTGGAATGGTGTCCAAGGAAAACAAAGGATATGAAAACCCAGCCAAAGGCTTCAGATAATCTTGCGCAAGTATTACCCTATCCTCGAGTTATTTGGTGTGGTTGACACCCACGGATATTCGGCCTCCGCTAGCACTCTTTGAGTCAGTGAGTTTGCTCCTCCAAAGGGAGACTTTGAATTAGATATGAAACTAATCCTAAATGTGATTTGAATACAATCTACAATTAATAATTCTGCAACTATTAGAAGAAATTCTATAGTTACAGAAATACATATTTGAACTAAAATACTAACCTATCCAAATGTTAATTAAATTAATATCCTATCCCGAGAGCCAAAGGTTTTGAAAGGGAGAGAATGATTTAATGTTCAAAAGAATGATCAGATCGTCAATAACTTAAAAATAAATTTTTAAATCATTAACGTCATTAGCACATCAATTCTAACATGAGGAAAAAAACATTATCTTCACTATGCTAAAACTGTTTGAACATGGAATCGTTTCTGTAATTATTAAACATAATCAGATTAACAAATGAAATACAGAAATGCAGAAAAATAAATCTGATTACTATTCAAAAGTGCGTAACAGAAACATCTTATTAGACACAAATGAACAAATGAAGAATAACCGCAGAAAAAAGGAAAGGTTCGTATCACCAGTTTAGTTTCATAAAAACATTTACAAAGCTTGAAATTGGTGATCAATAACCACTCCAAGCAGCACCTCCTTAGTCTAGCTATTCCAAGTAAAAATACATAGAAAAGAGTTTAGCAGAAAAATTACAATCCTTCTAGTCTGTGGAGACTGCCTCCCCCCCCTCAGATCATAGAAAGTAGGTTTTTATACAAATAAAATTACAGGAAAAGATAAGATCCATTCCCCCAATTTCTAAGCTAACTAGTTGAGTTGTTCCATTTACCAGATCCGTCCAGGAGAAAAATCTGGGAAAATCCGTTTTGAAAAACCAGTAGGATCTCCCAAATGAAGAACTTTCTGAGGATTTTGCACAACGGAAAACGAATTGGGCATATTCTGCAAAAAATCCATGTCTCGGATTTTCCAGATTCATCTCCATCACTCCAGAAATTGCGTCCAAAGATCACTGGTTTCCACTTGGCACGTTTTGGTTACTCTAAATTTGGCATTTAAATTCTTTAGTTGGACTTCTCCCAATCCAAATCCACACCTATACAATTCAAAATAGAAATTAAAATATCATTCCAAATCTAGTGACAGAAATCTAAATTAATAACAATCCATTTGCAAATCAAAATATAATGAAAACAATCAAATCTAATCCAAATCCAAAATTGACTGTTCAGACAGATTTTTGGGGTGTTTAAACTATTCAATTGGACAAAAAAATATTCACAATTCATTCCTCACCCTTTCAGCTTTCCAACGAGCTATCTTGGGCTTGATTTGGATTTATAAATCTCAAGATATTGCTCCTGAAGTTAAGGCTCAGTAGTCGTTGATTTTATTGTTGGGTGAATCATGACCATTGATTTAACAATTAAATCTATTATCCCATATTAATCATTTTCCAAAGAATAAAACCCAACAAAAATCCAAAATCAATATTCCCAAAAAAATCGAAAATCACATGTCGGGAAGGAATTTTTATTTTTATTTATTTTTAAATAAATTAAAATCGGAAAACGAAATCAAAACCAAGATTAAAAACTCTACGTAACAATGAATTTACCAAAATTTACGGACCTAAAATTAAATTAAAATATAACATAGGATAAACTTAGGGTCGAAAATGAAAAAGTAAGAATACAAATTTCTGCAATCCACAAATATGCATAAAAATGATTGGAAAGCTTTAAAAAATGCAAAAAAATTTATTATTATTATTTTTTTAATGTTGAATGAAGTATGTTAACGTAAAACAATAATAGAAAAAAGATTTAAAATATAAAAATATTTACAAAGTGAAATAAAATCCAATATCAAAAAACCATAAACCTAAAAAAAGAAAGCTATTTGCAAGTTAATTCTTAAGCAAATAAATGTTGGAAACAAGTTACATATATAAAAAAAGAATCACTCCCATAATATAGGATAGTTAATTAATTCCATAAATATGTTTCTAACATAATCATTTCCCAAGAATAGAAAACCAAGAAAAGAATAATAATATTTCCTTTTGCAAAAATAATAATACAAAATCATTTTAGATTGCAAAATGGAAAAATAAAAATTATATTTTCAAAATCAAATTAGCTTATTGAAAATAAAAGACTTATCCATGATCAAACTAATTTCACATTCATGAATGTTGAACTTTAATCCCACTAATTTCCAAATAATCATAAAACTAAAACATGTGTTCTTTTAATTTTCATAACATCAAATTGTGTATAAATTTAATGTATGGATTTAATGAAATACACAAATTAAGTTAATGAAAGTCAAAGCATGACCATGAATATTTAAAAGATTTTAAACAAGCTTAATTTAAACATTAAAAATATTAAACTAACATAAACAAACAAACCCAAAGACCAAGATTATTTACAATATTTACATTATGATTCTAGGCATGTAAAAGTGAGAATAAAACTCCATCAAGGTCAAATATCAAACTAATGCAATATCTAAAATCATGAGAGAAGAAACCATAAGATTAATCAAAATCCCAAAATGAAGGTAATAACCAGCCATCATCTTGAATAATCAGTTTGTGCATCGAAGACCAAATCTAGGTGGGGAATGTGAAAGACAACGTGGTAAGTTAACCACCAAGATCATGAAACCAACTCAAATGAATCAAAAGAAAATAAGTAAAAATGGAAACAACCCGCATTCCGCAATCCGCATTTGTGGGTTGCGGGAGGAGATTTGCATAAATTTATTCTTGCAAATACATACATTCTTTCCGAAATCTACAATCCGCAATGCGGGTTGGGGGTTGCAGAAATGCAACTTCAAACAAAAACAAACCAAAAGTGTCCGCAATCTGCAACTGCTGTTTGCGGTGATGACAAACCACGGTTATTGAAAAATGTTTCCACACCCGCAATTTGCATTGTGGGTTGCGGGTTGTGGAACGGAAAAGTTTCAAACTCAAAAACCAAGCTCCCGCAATCCGCATTGCGGGTTGCGGGAAAGACAAAATTTTGGGAAAAATAATTCTTTCCGCAACTCACAAAAAACACACAAAAACATAAATTTTCAAAAAGAAAATTACTAACTGAATCAAATCATGTCAAAGGAAAAAATGTATAGCAAATAGGATGAAAAACCCCCAAAAATGTATAAGTTACCCTTGCATGTGAAATTGGTGCTCCCATGTCCCTTGCATATAAAATTGGGGCTCCCATGTTTTGGATAAAACATGGGATCTGTTGTGCCTACAACACTTCTCAAGATGCAGATGAACAAATTCTCAAATCATTAGGAAGAGAATTCTATGGTCCAGAAGAAACCGAAGACTTTGAACATATTGCATCTTTGTTTATGTCTGCTAGAATTTGTGGTCTTAGCAAAAATGAGCAATATTTCTGTTATATGTAGAATTTGTGTATCTCTTCTGGAAATGAAGACAAGCCCGCATACTTAAAGCATTATATCAGGAGTTTCTCGGGTCATGTTCTAGATGCAGTAGAACAATTCCTGAAAGATAAAAATATTCCCTTGCAAGGACTCTCTCTTGCCCAACTGCATGGATTCATTATGGGAACATGGCAAGAGCATTGTTTAGAAAGGAGAGTTTCCAAAGACTTTAAAAGGCATTCATCCATGTACTCTCCTGGTTTTTGCAAAGATGTGGAAAAAATGCACGATTGGGATTGTGGAGCTCACAATAAAGGTCACTTTGGTAAAGATTCTTGTAGCTGCAAGAAAAAGAAGGGAAAACTGTTCTATACTAGTGCTCCCATATTTCACCCCCTTCTATACTAGTGCTCCCATATTTCACCCAGACAAGTCCTACAGATATAAGAAGAAGAAGAGTTTCCATAAAAGAAAGGATTTTTTCAAGAAACACTTTGCTCCTTCTAATAAAGAAAAATGTTTTATTTGTGGCAAGAAAGGCCACTAGGAAAATAAATTCCCCATGAGAAAATCTAACCCTCAACTTGCAGCAATTTTTACTGATGAATTAGATATTGCTTGGTGGGACCTTGACTACTGTGATGCTAACCAATCTTCTGAAGGAGAAATAGTTGTTCTCCCAGATGAAGGATCCTCTGATTCATATGACTTAGATCCTTCTATGAATAAATTTGATCCTGCAGAATCCATTGTCTCCTCTTCTGATTCGGATCAGGATGCAAATTTAGGAGAGTGTGATGGTCATCCAAATGGTCCTCCACATCAAAGGATTCTCCTTAGATCAGAATTGTTGAAATTGATGAAATTTTATCTAGAACACCAGCATATCAATATGTTCTAAGAAAAGAATTAAAAGATAAAAAGAACGAGCTTTTAGCTCAACTAAAATCTAAAGAGAAGAAACCAACCAAATCTGACTCTTTAGCTCTTAATATAAGCATGAATCCAACATTCTATAACCCAACAGAGCTTTACAAAGAATATCCTGATTTTCATGAAGATAGACAAAGATTCAAAAAAGATAAAGAGCACCAACTCAGGTTGGAGATCAAAGAAAAGAAAATATCTTTGAAGAAAATTGTTAGAGAAATAGAAGAGCTAGAAATAATGCTAGAAATAACTATAAGAGAGCAAGATCATTCCTCGGAAAAAGAAATGTGCAAATCCTATGAAGAAGCTCTTAAGAGCCCCAAAGATAGATGCACACCTAGTATCAATGAAGAAAGCTCAGCAAAATAAGATGATGAACCTACTTTGTTTCCTGATCCAAATCTAGATTCAATTATAGGACTATTTACTAGTCCTAAGTTATATATAAAAGTCTACTTTTTCCCTCCAGATTTCAAGCCATACCAACCAAATTGCATGATAGACTCTAGCTTCCAGATGAATTTGGAAAAAGGAGGAGCCACACCTTCATTTTATATGGAACAAACTTCCGATTACGATGTAGCAATCAAAGGAACTCATTTACAGCTACTTGGAAGAGTTCGAGACTTCCCAATTAAGATTGAAGGTTTGCCAGAAGTTTTGTCTTTAAATAGACTAGACAATATAAAAGAGGATTGTATTTTCGGATCAGATTTTTTGACCAGAGTCAGTCCTGTTACTATTGATAATAATAAAATGTTGTTCAAATGTACGATAAATGGTAAATTAGTGTCTTTTCCCGTGTCCTTTGAAGCTAAATCCAAATTCCCAAATCCTGTAAAGAAGCTCAATCATGCCCCTAATATTGCAGAATTGTTCAAAATGGAAAGGCGTATAGCTTATTCAGAAATGCAAAAGGACTCTACCTTATCTCATATTTCATAAAAGCTTTAGAAATATTGCATCTATGAAAGTCCTAATGCCTTTTCTACCAGAGAAAAATATTTTGTCTCTCTACCATCTGATCCTTTGGTTAAGCTTAGAGGCCAACGAGCCTATACAACCTTAATGTCTCCTACAGAAAAAAGAGTTTTGTGCCACTAAAATCAAATACCTGCTTTCTAAAGGTCTCATTCAACCCTCTAGGAACCCTTGGGCTTGTCACGCATTTATAATAAACAAGCATTCAAAAATTAAGAGAGGAAATCCTAGGTTAGTTGTAAATTACAAACCTTTGAATGCAGCCCTCCAACATGTCAGATACCCTCTTCGTGATAAGTCAAGACTTTTACAAAGAATTGCAGGTTGTATGATCTTTAGTAAGTTTGATCTAAATATGGATTTTACTAGATTGGGATTGAAGCAAAGGATCGCTTTGAAACAACGTTTGTTGTCCCACATGGTCAGTATCAGTGGAAAGTTCTTCCATTTGGAATAAATAATGCTCCTTTTGAATTCTAGAAGAGAATGGAAGATATTTTCAAGGAAAATAAATGGGCACTTGTATATATTGATGATATCCTAATTTTCTCTAAAAATTTGCAAGAACATTTAAAGCATATACAAGAGTTCTACCAGCTGGTGTATAAACATGGCTTAGTTCTTTCCAAAAGAAAAATGGATATTAGGAAGACAAAAATTGAGTTTCTTGGTCTAAATATCAATAAAGGCCAAGTACGTTGATGTATTTGTAACTTCGGAAGATATTCACTTGTATATTGTATGTATTACATTTGTACTTTATTGTATCCCCAATGGAGATGTATTATTCCTCCGATTGGAAGTGTCGTCATTTGTATTTGCAAGTGTCGCAAGTTATATTGTAAGTGTTTTAACTTATATATGATGGGTTATTAGACCACCTTAGAGGGGTCGGCCTTGTATGAGTTAAAGGTTTATTAGACCAGCCTAGTGGGGTCGGCCCAGTGACAAGTGGTAATGGGTTATTAGACTCTCCTAAGGGAGGTCGTCCTAGTTAGAGTAAAAGGCAAGTAAAGGTAAAGTATAAATAGAGAGGAGCACCTCTCTATTTATCCATTTATTCACTCACTCACTTCGCATTAGTGAGAGAGAGGAGGAGTGCACAGAAGTAGAGGAGGAGATGCTGCTAGGATACTATCTCTTGTTTTGGGGTTTCATCTTTGTGATCTTTGTATTGGTGCTCATTCTATCTTTGAGGAAGTTGCGGGGTTTTTCACCTTCTTGGTTTTCCTCAGTGAAATGCTTTGTGTCTCTTGTCTCTTATGTTTGATATGTTGTACATGTTGTTCTCTCAGTTAAGATACTAGATCATATTGAATTAAATGATGAAAAACTAACATGGTATCAGAGCTATCCTGAAGGAAGGAATTGTATGGCATTTACGACACTTGTTGCACTTGCGACAAATTGGAAGCTAGGGCTTGATATAGTAAAAACTAGTCATCGTGGAACTTTCGCTATAAATCCGTTTTGTCGAAGTTTCAGGATCTAAATTTTTTACAGGACTAATATTAGACACAGATGTACCATGTGTAAAAATTTCAACCTTAGATTCATTGTACTTTGTGAGACATGATCTGTTCAAGTTAGGGTCTCTGCCTCTTCCAGACTGCAGCCCTAAACAGATGACCTAGGCATAGAGGTCATATCTTAGGCTAGGAATATCCAAATGAAATTCCTTCAAAAGTGTTAGTTAGGGCACAGAATTTAGTTTCATAGGTCCAATTTTCAGAGGCCGAAGTTGAAACAGTGACATGTGGCACTCCGTACAAGTTCGCTATGTTGTTTCATCCCATAAACGGGTCATGTTGCAACACTTAGCATATATATCACATGGAGAATCCATTGAAGCTCAGATATGTGGGGTTGGAAAGATGATAGGTCAGTCTACCACAGGCCAAAGTTTCAGACCCCGAGGATCCAAAATTTTAGAGATACATCAGAAACAATATGACATATATTTCTGACAAAACAGAATTGGATTTAGAGCACTTTCATTTTTGGCTTGTCACTGCTGTGAGAAATTAGGGATTTTGAAAGAAGTGAAATTTTGGAGTTCTCTCAGCATAGGATTTCTCTCCTCAACAAAATCAAAATTTAGAGACCAAGATCGAAGTTTTTGGTTGGGTAGAACCCCGGGATCTATCAAACCCTAGTTCGGGTTTTGAACTAGAAAACTAGATTTTGATAGAGGTTGCAGATCTGAAATTCGTAGGTCATTTTTGGAGGGTAAATTTTTGGAGTTTTCAAAATCTGAACACACCATCTTGCTCATCTCAGTCAATTTCATCTCCCTATCCAGAAAGAAGTTTGAAATTTCAAGTTTGGATTTTTAGGGTTTCTCTGTCAAACCGTAGCCAACTCTAGATCCTATTTCAGCAAATCAAAGTGGATTGGGTTAATCCTATAAGAGAATGAATTGGACACCTACATAAGTGAAGAATTTTCAATTCCAGAGGAAGATGAGTCTAAGGCCTTACATAAGAAGACTATAAGCAATCCTGACAGATATGACTTGAGAAGATACAAATATGTTTTGAAATCTGTTCATGATTAAGTTTGTCTTCATATTATTAAGCTTAGTACATTCTTGATTAATTTTAGACTTTTCTTATCACCTTAGTAAAAGTATGAATGCATGTGAATGATAGAAGACATTCATTGATTAGGTTGTGACACTTATGATTGTACTAATGCACCGTGGTGTTGTATGGGGATGATATTGTCCGCTAACATGAAAGGTACATCAAGAAAGACAAATCACATTCTAGATCAAGAACATATGATCATGGTGACATGAAGACAAAGACTCGTCCATAGCCATTGATCACATAGAAGCTCTACTTACGAGGTATGTATAATTTGGTTCTACAATGCTTAACTTATAATATATGCAGGTTACTAGCACAAGGTCTCTAAATCATTGAAGAGAACAAAGAAGACATTGTTTGGGTATGTTAGACATAACTCGCAAACATGATAATCCATGTATGTTTTTCCTATATAAAGTTAGAATCCTACCTTGTGTTAGGATCTCATATTAGTATACTTTTGTATGATTGATAATGATTATTCAAGAAGTTATAAGTTTGAGTAATCATGGGCTTATGCATTTTATGCTTCTTACTTTGGATAATGATATGAAAAACCAGAAGAGTCCTATGGTCAAATAAGAATATGCATGAGTAAAAGAAGTCCTCCCTGAAACCTTGAATACTAACGCTTGTGATAAATTAACTGTGTATGAAATGACCATGACCATACATGTTTAAGACTATTTAGAATCATAATATTTTGATATTATTGAGATTATACTAATGAATGTATGATTGTGTATGAGATCTTGAGGATGACACTAGTGCACACTTAAGCATGCATAGTGGTCCAAGATGGATAGAAGTTCAAAGACATAAATGATATCATAAAGTAAGCAAAGATCAAGAGGGAGCACACTCTAGTAGTTCCTGCAAGGAAGCAAAGATTGAGAAGGAGTCCACCCAACAACTAAACAAGGATAAGTATTTGAATTATCATTTATTGTATATATGATTACTTAAATGATGTTGTTAAGTCATGTACATACTTATGTTCCTAGATTTAGGATGTATATTATGCATTTTAGAAAAGTTGCATTAATGAACAAGATACTACTAATATAGTAATGGGTAAGTGGCCTATGGTACTGTACAACATTCCATTGCTACTTATCTAGTATGAAACCTCTTTGCTGACATGTTGGAGTAGTGCACACTCTTAACAATGTTCTGGTAGAGATGGAAGGCATTTAGAAAGTTACCGTATGAATACGGGATATGGATGAATGTTGTATTGAAGCATTGGCTAAGATAATTGCATGACTGTATGACATATGTCCTTATGTGTAATATTTTGTTCTGAAAACTATGAGAAAGTTCTAATCATACAATTGAATTTGACTTGTAGGAAAGATCGTGTACAATCACCTACAAAAGAAAGACAACGACATTTGTTCCAGCAACGAAGTTCAAGAAAACTACCTATTGAAGATATTGAGGAATCTGAAGTTCCCAGGATCTGGGATGCAGTAATGGAAGGATGCCATGATCAAGGAGTACCAGTCGATCATGAATAATGATGCCTTGGATGTGGTCCTGAGACCAGTAGGGAAGTCTGTTGTGACTTCCAAATGTATCTACAAGATCAAGCATGTTGCAGATGGCAGCATAGAGAAATACAAGTCAAGGTTTGTGGCTCATGGGTTCTCCCAGAAAGAAGGGATAGACTATGAAGAAACTTTTGCACCTGTAGCTAGATACACTTCCATCAGAACGGTACTTGCTCTGGTTGTAGTGATGAAGTGGAAGATACACCAGATGGATGTCAAGACAGCTTTCTTGAATGGTGTAGTTGAAGAGGAAGTGTATGTGGAGCAGCCACTCAGATTTGAGACACATGACAGAGAGTCACATGTGTGAAATTAAGGAAATCCTTGTACGGTTTGAAACAAGCACCTAGGACATGGTACAGCAGGATCGACAGCTTCCTGACTAGTTTGGGCTTTACCAAGAGTAAATCGGATTCCAACCTTTACTACAAGGTTGAGGAAGGCAATCCAGTGATACTACTATTGTATGTAGATGACATGTTTGTGACAGGTGAGATTGGGTTAATTGCTGATACGAAGAGGAAGCTTGCTGTCAAGTTTGAGATGAAGGACTTGGGTATGATGCACTATTTTCTAGGCATGGAGGTGTGGCAGAGTGTGGATGGAATCTTCCTTGGGAAAGGGAAGTATGCAGTAGATATCCTGAAGCGGTTTGAGATGATGGACTGCAAGGCCATGGCCACACTAATGGAATCGAACCTGAAGCTATTGAGTGATGCTTCATCAGATTCGGTCAATGCTACGATGTATCGTCAGATGATTGGGTCCTTGATGTACCTGACGAGCACGAGATCGGATATTTGCTTTGCTGTGAACACTTTGAGCTAGTTCTTGATGGATCCTAGACATGTTCACTTGATTGATGTAAAGAATATTCTGAGGTACCTGAAGAGTACGATTGATTATGGGCTCAAGTATGATATGAATCAAAAGTTTAACCTGGAGGGTTATGTTGATTTAGATTGGGCAGGCAGTGCTGCAGATAGGAAGAGCACTTCGGGGTGCTGCTTCAGTATGGGATCATGTGTGATATCTTGGTTTAGCAGGAAGCATTCTTGCATAGCACTGAGTACAGCTGAAGCAGAGTATGCCACAGCTTGTTTGGCTAGTTGTGTGGCAATATGGCTAAGGAAGCTACCGTCTGATTTGTTTGATCTCCAGTTGGATGCTACTTGTATCTTCTGTGACAACCAGAGTTGTGTGAATTTGTCTGAGAACTCAGTGTTCCATGACAAGTTGAAGCACATCGAGATCAAGTATCACTATATCAGGGATATGGTGCAGAGAGGAGTAGTGAAGCTCCTGTATGTTGCGACGGACGAGCAGATAGCAGATGTGTTGACCAAGCCACTAGCCAGGGTGAAGTTAGAGTACTTCAGAGAGAGGCTTGGTGTTATTTAGATTGAAGATACTTACAGGAGGAAGTGATGGGACACATATGTAGGATCCCTTCCAAGCATGGTAGTAGGAGGATCCTTCCCAGGGCTGTAGATGTAAGCATTGTGTGATGAGCATCAGGACGATGCTCCGGATGATGTTCTATATGATGATGATCAGTATGATCATGAGCAACAACATGATGCTCTGTGCGAGGATGATCAGGTTGATCATGAGTATCTGGATGATACTCTGAGGCCGTGGATATGTGGCAAGTTGTGCAGTGGCATGTAATGTATTCCTGGGAGATCCGATAGGTTGAGCAGTAAGCTCATAATCAGTCCTGAGATGCTCTTTTGAGGTTTTGCGAGGTCAACATGTAATTTATTCCTGGGAGACCCGATAGTTTGAGCAATAAGCTCGTAATTAGTCCTGGGATGCTCTTTCAAGGTTTTGCTTGGTAGCATGTAATTTATTCCTGGGAGATCCAATAGTTGAGCAGTAAGCTTGTAATCAGTCCTGGGATTCTCTTTCGAGGTTTTGTGAGGTCTCCTTGTAATTTAGTCATGGGATATCTTACAGGTTCAGTAGTAAGCTCGTAATTAGTCCTGAGATTCTCTTTCAAGGTTTTGCAGATGCACATAATCAGTCCCGAGATTCCACCTCTATCAGGCTGCTCGTAGAGATGATGAAGACCTACATGTTGGTTGTGGAGTGTGATCTTCTAGTCTCATAGATGATGATTCAGCTGTGTGTGTACCCTAGGTTTGGTTATGATCCTGAAATGATCCCCAGGGGGTCCAGGGGGCACGGGGGTAGCTCCCCCGAGAAAGGAGGTTCGGGGGCAGATCCCTCGATAAATTGTTTTGGGTTGTTTCGCCAACAGATTTCGTGCCCATGGTTTTGGGTAACCCGTGGTATTTTTCCATTGTATTTCCCTTATAAAAGAAAGACATTGTAACACTGCTAGGGTTGATGTATTAGGTATTATGCATTGTAAATGTCTCTAAGATCAAGGAGAGAGACTGTGAGACAGTGAAGAGGAAGTGCAACGGTTGTGCTACAGGTTGTTTCCCTTCACTTTGTTGGACGGTATAATAATAACGACTGGCAATTTCAGTGTGGACGTACCCCATCTTGGGTGAACCATGATATATTGGTGTCTCTCTTGTAATGTGTTTGTGTGATTATATTTGAATCTTGTTTATTGTTCTTGCTCTGCGATCCTGTTTTTGTAACACTACATGGAGGCTAGGCCTACATCCAGCATGAAAAAGGGTTGGCTCTGTAGAACTTCCTATGATGAGAAGAATTGAGAGATAGAACCAGTGATCGAGATGAAAAGTACATCAGCAGTGACGATGATGCTCCGTGATCCAGTGACGATGATCCAACTCCAATATTGAATACTTGTGCCTATATGTATTGATGACCTGTGTCAAGAGAATGCCTTCCTAGTTAAGAGGGAGTGTTGATGTATTTGTAACTTCGGAAGATATTCACTTGTATATTGTATGTATTACATTTGTACTTTATTGTATCCCCAACGGAGATGTATTATTCCTTTGATTGGAAGTGTCCTCATTTGTATTTGCAAGTGTCGCAAGTTATATTGTAAGTGTCGTAACTTATATTTGATGGGTTATTAGACCACCTTAGAGGGGTCGGGCCAGTATGAGTTAAAGGGTTATTAGACCAACCTAGTGGGGTCGGCCCAGTGACAAGTGGTAATGGGTTATTAGACTCTCCTAAGGGAGGTCGGCCCAGTTAGAGTAAAATTCAAGTAAAAGTAAAGTATAAATAGAGAGGAGCACCTCTTTATTTATCCATCATTCACTCACTCACTCACTTCGCATTAGTGAGAGAGAGGAGGAGTGTGCACAAGTGGAGGAGGAGAAGTTTCTAGGAGACTATCTCTTGTTTTGGGGTTTCATCTTTGCGATCTTTGTACTGGTGCTCATTCTATCTTTGAGGAAGTTGCGGGGTTTTTCACCTTCCTGGTTTTCCTTGGTGAAATGCTTTATGTCTCTTGTCTCTTATGTTTGATATGTTGTACATGTTGTTCTCTTAGTTAAGATCCTAGATCATATTGAATTAAATAATGAAAAACTAACAAAGTAATCCTCTGATAGCATGTTTTTAAGGTTTTTGATCATTTCCCGAATCAAATCTTGGAGAAAGTCCAATTGCAATGCTTCTTGGGAAGCCTGAATTATATCTGACCTTTCTATAAGGGCCAAGCTGATGTCATCCATATTCTACAACAAATATTGAAGAAACACCCTCCAAAATGGAGCAATGAAATGACCAAATCTGTTAAAAGAATTAAAGAAAAAGTAAAATAGCTTCCTCCTCTTTCCCTTCCCCAAGGTATGGGAGACCTTGTCATAGAAACAGATTCCTCCAACAAAGCATGGGGAGGTGTCCTGATAGAAAAGCATGAAGATAAAGAAGAAATCTGTGGATATGACTTAAGTTCTTTTAAGAGTGCAGAATTAAACTACCCCTCGAGCCACAAAGATATTCTTGCTGTAAAAAAGGAAGTAAACCATTTCAAACTATATCTGAAACCTGTAAAATTCTTGACCAAAACAAATTTAAAAATCATGCTAGGAATTTTTAAGAATGGAATTTTGATGGCTGAAAATAATTCTACAATTCTTAAATGGTTTATGTGGCTTCAGAATTTTGATTTCGATATTGTATATAAACCTGGTTATCTTAACTATGTTGTTGATATGCAAACTAGAGAATAATATCATCCTACTCTCAACATGTTCAACGTAGGTGCATCAAATGTTGGACCGTCATATAAGAGAGTAGGCATCAAGCATGATCTGAAGAAAGCCGGAGGAAAAAAGAATTTTTCGAGGCCCCATGAGTTCTCCAAAGCGCCTGGCATTTCTAGAATATGCCAACAAAAAAGAAGCAGATAAGCAGCTGGCCATCTCATTGATAAGACATATTCACTCTTCTCCTATGAAAATTGAAATTTTAGAAAGATGAGAGAAACCAACATTTCTAAATCTCAGAAATGCATATTATAAGTTATCATACCTAAATGATATCTAGCTAGATACTGCTGATTTTGATGGGAAAAAGTTGTTCTTTGTTGATATAATTTTGCAGAGAATAAGGAGAGATCATAATTTGTGGAGATCCATCCTCCTTAGTTCAACAAAAATGGTCAGGATGGACATAAGTATTTCTTGATAAGTATGACACATAAGTTTCTCCAATGGGATAAATATGGAAGGATGATTAGACACTATACCAAATAACTCGTGCTCAATTACAAAGTGGAATCATGTTTTGAAGGAGAATTATGTTGCTATCCCAATGAAGTCCTGATGGGGTCTGATGTAGAAAGATGTTTTTCACATTGTTTATTTCATGATATTGAAATCTCTATCTCATCTACCTATGAAAATGATGATGACAATGATGATGGATTTGCTGGATCTGGTTGTGTTCGTGGCATACCAAATCTCGAGGATGGAAAAGAAATATGTATCTGCCTAGCAGGATATGATCCCTATGAGTAATGTAAAAGTATCATGGGCAGCTAATAGTAGTTCCACCTTGTAAATTTTAATTCTCTTGTCCATATGGGTCTGCAAGTACTTAGATTCCTTCACATGGCTTGGATGACTTATCCCCTATAACTGATGTAAAAGCGTTGTGGGCCACTAATAATAGTTCCACCTTGTAAATTTTAATTCTCTTGTCAGTATGGATCCACAAGTACATAGATTCCTTCACATGGCTCAGATGACTTATCAGAGTTCCCCTATATGCGTTGCTTGTACGCAATGTTTTGGACTTGGATGTGGGAGAGGGAGGTGTGCCCCCTTTCACCGTTAGTGGAGCGTGGGTGATGCTAACTGGGGTGTTGAGCAGATTCCTTAACACCGGTAGAGTAGGACATAGATTTGTTCTGTGGCCTGACTTCCCGCAAAGAAGACACAGCGGTGTGACCCTTTGATGGGGAGGATTGATCATAGTTGGGGATTTTAACTCCTGATTGTTGATGCCCCCTGCCTTAGGCTTTGTGGTTTCTACTGAATTAGAGGTCGGGTTAGGTAATAGGGGACCTTTCAACTTTAGTTGTTTGGTGCCCCCATTGGTGGTCTTAGAGACTATCGATTGTGGTTTAGTTGTGGTTGTCATAGGTTGGGATGTTGTAACCGAATGTGTTATGGGTCTTGTAGCCGTACTAGGTGAAACAAGGACAAAATCGTAATGGACGACTGGTTTGGAAGCCATCTCCGGGAAGGGTGGTGTAAGGTACCAAACTGGGATTCCCAAAGTTATCCCAGGTAGAGTTAACTGAGCCATAACCGATGTTTCGTGTACACCTATGGGAGGGTACACGAATGGGATTTGAAATATGGGTGGTACCGATGGACTCAACATTTGTTCGATGCCATGACTCAACGATGGTGCTAATGATGGTGTTGAGGTAGAGGCGGCTCCATTTTCAGTGGTGAATTTACTTGTAACAAATTGGAGTCCTTGTACATACCAGGAGCAATGTCAACATATGGTTGATCTACCCAGTACTGTCGGTAGGACATTGTTAGGGTTTCTTGTGGTATTAGGGTCATAGTAGTTAAGCTGGTCGAGGGTAACTATCTTCCTATTTAAGGGAAGCATCATGATACAAAATTCTGAGGAGGATACCGCCTTCATGGTATACATATAACTACACCCCAAGAGGATGTTGTAGTCGAGTTCTACATCAACTACTTCGATATCGATCATAAACATGTTTCCCCCCAACTCTATGGGGACATTTTGGTACAATCCTCTTGGTTGGGATGGTCCCCCATCATACGCACGAAGAGAGATAGACGAGGGGGATAGCTCAGGAGATCCTAATCGTTTCCATACTTTTATGGCAATAACGCAACTGGATGCGCCTTCGTCGATGATACATCGATGGATCATGATATTTTTTATCGTGACTGGGACTTGGAATATGACTAATGATGGTAGTCACAGATCACTTTTGTCAACATCAAAGGTCATGAGGTGCCAGTCAGATGGATTGACCGCACCGAGTGCGTTGAGTAATGCTTTTCGTTATGTTGGAAAAGACTGTAACTTCTAATGTGGACATAACTACAAGAGATTGAGCGAAATCATCCACAATACTGTAATTGTGGGTAGATTTCATGTGAGGGTTATCACAGGTACGCCAAAGTGGAACTTTTGGGATCTGTGGGATTTTTTCTGTATTCGGGCATGGTATCTATAGAGAACCCCCCGAGGGGATAGGAACATCTTCCACTTGGGGGGTGGAAGGCCCGACATAACCTCTGTCTCGTGTCTAAATGTTTACGTCCAATGTATAGATATTTTGGAAAGAACCGTCGCTGAGTGGTGAGGGTCTTGCTGTTGTGTGACTACCCCTTGATTGGAAAAAGGTTGTTGTAACATGGTGGTTTTTGGTTGGGGAGGATTCTCTGCCCGAGGAGGGTTTTCCATCGTATTATTTTTGGATTCCACTAACTGTTGGAAATCGGGGATAAGAGGACAATGATGTTTGTAATGACCATAATCGCCGAAAATGGAGCAACAATATTTGGTTCTCAAGGGGGGAATCTTCCCTTGTTTTGGGGGATTGTTAGTCTCTGCATTAGGATTGCCTATATTCTAGTTTGGATAGGGAGGGGGGTTTCCCCGTTGTCCCGGTTGTTGATTCTATTTGTTCTTACCTTTATTCTTCCCCCGAGTCTATGGATTCTAAGGGTTTGCGGTGTTCAATTGCTCAAATTGTTGAGCTTGTTGAACATAAGAAGGTTGAAATAGTTTGAACCGCATGTGGGGGGCAAGTTTTTGACCAGTTGGGCATGGGAAAGGGTAATATGCAGGGTTATATCCCGGTGGTGGGATAAATGCATTTTGCGTTCCATAAGAGGTGGACATAGGAACGACTTGTGCCATGCACGGTGTGGGAACTGTCATTACTTGGATAACATTTGGGTATGTAGGAATATACACTCCATACTGTAATTGACCAACTGGTGGTGTTGGTACCAATGTAGGGGGTACCGATGCTGGTGGCATGGATGGGTAATAAAGAACCATGTTAAATGGCACTGATGTGGTGGGAGGAGCCTTCCCTAGGTGGGAAATGGACCCAATAAGCCCATTTGTCGAATGCGACGAGCCTGAAGGTGTAGGATCAAACAACCGATGTTGAGGGGAATCAGGGAGGATTGTGTAAAGGTAGCCATATTGTGCATATATGAGGTTGAAATGTTGTGCTTTCAGAATGGCCTCCTCCTCTCTTTGTGGCATGGAGGTGGAAACGTCTTTAGCGATGGTGGATTGGAGAGGTTTGATAAACCAATCCAACAAAAAGTGAGGTTGTATTTTGATCTTGCATTGTGTGCGGTGTCTATGCCACTCATGGATGTGGTCCGTGATGTGGGTGGAAGTATTTTGACGAAAATCAGTGAGAATCTCAAGGCCTAGATCATGTTGGATTGGAAATTGAAAGTACGTAATAAACGTGGTGGCCAATTTCACAAATGTGGAGTACGCTGGAAGAGGCGAATCCTCACAAGGTCATCCACTATGCTGTTAGATGAACACCATAAGTGGAAAGACATAACGTGGTTGACGGGAGCATCGGGCTCTAGTTTCCTTCAAATGTGGGAATGTCAGAAGGAAGCTTGTTTGGCATAGCTGGCCATGTCGCATCATGATCAATGGGACAATTAGTCAGTTTGGCCAAATTGGGTAGATTTAAACTAGACATGAATGGTAAGGTAGGGATGACTGGTCTTTCCATTGTATGTGGGATGTGATTTCCATGAGGGGGAGACCCAGGTGGTGTTGTAAAAAATGGTTGACCTCTTATGAGAGAGGATGGGTCAAATGGAACCGAGGGATCTACAAGGGGAGAAACTAGCGGGGTACCTCCTCCAATGGTGGAAGAAGTGGTGTAATTAATAGTTTCTCGTAGAGGATAAAATGTACCTAGCAAGGCTTGGCCTCGACCAGATGATCCTATCAATGTAGCCTGGGAGCGGCCCCAGCTAGGTTACCTTCCTTGTGAACCATGGGAAGAAGGTGTAAAAACATTCCTCGAGAGAGGGGATAAGCCTTGCAGTCTATGAGACTGTATTAGGATGTTGTTTTGTTCCTCAATGGTGAAGTCTTTGTGCCAGATGAGAGTGATAGTGGAATTTAAACACAATTGAACAAATGCACAAATATTCCAACCACAACAGATGCAAAATGGTGCGATAAGTGAGTGATATGTGCAATGTCGATTTTAGTGCATGAGTTCTCACATGTAGGTTCTTTTTATTATAAGTTAGTGAACTTGTAGTTAAAAATAAAATAAATGTAAATTCCCTAGAAGACCTAACATCCTTCCTCTCAAATGTAATTGGGCCTCCCAAAAGTACAATTGATGGTGATAATGGTATCCACTCACCAATTGACTAGTAGAGGTAACAAAGAGCTAGTTCTACCGGCAATGGGATCAATGATCCAATCAAGAAGACTTGGAAACACCTCCCAAAGGAAATAACTAACTTCAAGAGTCAATTGCACTCACAATTGATCCTTGGTGATATCCTAAGTTGGGCCACTAAGATACCTTGCATCAACTGTGGATTAGTGGTTAAGCCTACACGGTATAGTGTTGTCTCCCTACAACAAGATGAGTGGATTGTATGGGAGAGAAGGGAAGATATACCTCGACGTTCACCCCCTTGGTCATGGTGCACTTCTAATGTGGGTTTTCTTTTTACACTTTCTTATAGCATGATTTTATAAGTACCCTATGAGACAACACTGCTATGTTTCAAAATATCACTAATGAAACTAGATTGGTTGGAATTAATGGATGCCTATCCAAATCAATCATACCTAACTAAAATATTGGTTTGTGACCTCCTGTGGAGGATTTTAGTTGGTTAATACAATTACAATGGTGATTTTAAGGGGTTTGAGTTGTTCACTTATGGAGTGTAAGAGAGGTATTTCACAATCCCTACCTTTTTGATTCCCTACCTTTCTAATTCACCAAGATCACATGAAGTGCGAGGTGAAGAACATACTTGGATCGAAATTCTTTAGGTCTCCTTGTGTGTGCTAGTGGTACAAACACATGTGATGAAAGCAAAAAATGATTTTATCGGCAAATTAACTAAAAGAGTATATCAAGTAATGTGTACTTTTAACTCTAAGAGATGCTCATGGCGCTTTGCAAAATCAAATATTCTAACTAATAGACAAGTGTGTAATGGAGGTATTTCATACTTCTCACCTTTATTCTGTTTCACCAAGCTCACATGAAGTGCGAGGTGAAGAGCATACTTCGGGTGACAAGTGTCTTTAGGTCCTTGATTGTGTGCAAAAAGTGTTTTCTACACTAGCAATACTACTAAAAAACAACATGTCGATTGATTCATAAACAAGAAATGGTTTTGGATACTAGTGACAACAATGGGGCCCATTGAAAGCCTCAAAGTTGGTTACCTAGGTAAGTTTCAATAGAGATGCACTATTTACTTCCTAATATTGGTCTAGATGCACTAATTACTAAAAAATTATGTAATTGGGTGAA
The DNA here is from genome assembly GCA_027924585.1 of Larix kaempferi. Lineage (NCBI taxonomy): Eukaryota > Viridiplantae > Streptophyta > Pinopsida > Pinales > Pinaceae > Larix > Larix kaempferi. The sequence goes on from BSBM01000371.1 coordinate 7,946,287, forward strand.
TTAGCCTTAATTTAATTTCACTAGTAAGCAACAATTGGGATTCCAAACTAAGCTATGCAGATAAAAAGAAAATAAAAAACAGTAGTGCGGCTAAACCAGTCTATGTTGCACGAACCGCACAGGTTAATACAAAATAGACGTGCTGAAAAACACAAGTAATACACTAACCTTCCGCGCAGGTGCGATGAGTGTTGTAGAGCGGGTCTGACACTAGTAACATGTGTTATGCGTGCGACTGTCTGAGTCGATTCCGTGCTATCAGCGTGGCAGAGATGCCGAAACTGCGTGACTGTGGAAAAATATCTTGCGGCCATGATGGGGCCAAATTCTGGAAGCAAGAGGTGGAATACCTGATCTCCTACAAATGACAAATACCCAGAATTAGATACTTAGAATAAAAAACCTAGTTTAATAAGAAATGAACAAAAATAAGTATGGTTTCCATTAGAACTATTGTGGAAAAAATTGCGCAAGTTCACTCTTCCACTTAGTAAGGGGCTAAGTCTTGTAGGTTGTAGCAAGTCCTTAGTCCTTGGAGCCACTTTTGGGTTTTGGTTGGTATTCCTCCAACTAATCCTACAAGAGATTGTTAGTGTAGTGCACATTCTAACATAAAAAATATTGATAAAAACAAAATGAAAGAGATGGGGGGAGAATGAAAACTTCAACATCAACCAAAGATATGCTAAAACACTCTTGTATTTCCCAATGGAATAGCTGTACAACACCTAGGAGGTGTGGGATTCAAGGGAATCCAACAATATCCCTTAGGGAGAACTTTCTTGTCCAAGCTAAATGCTAAGTAGAGTGAAGAACAATGGAGAGAAACACTTTCCCCTAGATGGAAGGTGGCAAGGGATCTTAAAAATGCTTACAATGGTAGGAAATGGTGGGCTATGAGGAAGCTCCAACTCAAATCCAACAACATAACTTTACTCTAATTTCTCTCTACAAAATGCATGCCAATGGCTTTCTTTTATAGGCCAAGAATTGGCCAACAAAAAACTAGATCCAAATGCGAACTCTCATACTTCAAGAACCAACTCCAAGGTACACAAGGGGGGTTGATTAATGCCATCAAGTGTGTGAGGATCCGAATTCAGATCTTTGGGGAGGAATGATCCTTCAATGCACCGCTGAGAGTGATTGGTCCCTCCATTTTGACAGTAGTGCGACTATCCAAATAAAATTCATGTAGGTGTAGCGTGGGTGTTGTTTAGATAACCTGCGCTATAGAGAGGGTCAACTGTGTATTGCCCGTGCTAGTAGCTACCCTTTGTTTTGTCTGTTCCTTGGAACTTATGGACTCATGCTATTTTTTGGATATGTTGAGGGTTCCTGTGGTGATATGCATTCTTTATTTTTTTTACGCCTTACTGGATGAATCATCCAAATGTTGCATGTGTATGATTTTTAGGTGTTAACAAGCATCCATATACTCCACCATCCTGTTTGCACATATACTTCACCATCTTGTTTGCGCATATACTTCTTCAAAGTGGATTTTCTATATTTACTCAAGCTAGCATGGGAATACTATATCCACTTGACATAAATGACTCAAACTGAATCAGTTGACATCGTCTTTAACATTAGTTGACATCAATGACAACCAAAGTTCAACAATACGTCCCAACACTAGCCCATATTCATCCCCAGTGGTCACGGTTTTAAAGAATGAAGGTGATTGGTGCATGTGTATTGATTTCCATTCCCTCAATAAGTTTACCATCAAAGATAAATTTCCCATCTCAATCATTGATTATCTTTTGGATGATCTCCATGGGGCTAAATGTTTCACCAAAATCGACCTTCGTTCATCATACCACCAAATCAAGATGAAAGAGGTCGACATTCCAAAGACAACTTTACAGACACATGAAGGACATTATGAGTTCTTAACTTGGTAGTACCCTTTGGAATTTGTAGTTCCCTCTCTACTTTTTAAATCCTCATGAATAAAATGTTGAGGCCATATCTTTGCCATTTTATGTTGGTTTTCTTTGATGGAATTTTGATTTATAGGAAAACTTGGGATTCCCATGTACACCATGTTGATAAAGCCTTGCAACTTCTTCATGGCCCTCAATTATTCATCAAATGCTCCAAATGTGCGTGTGGGGTCTTAGAGGTAAAATAATTGGGTCACATTGTTAGACAAAATGGGGTCACATTGTTTATTTAAGCTTTTGTGCCTTCTCCTGTGTAGACTATAATCTTCTTTCAACTCCTTGTAGTTCTGCATCCTCCATCAACTTTGTCCATATTGTGTGTTTTCCTCATACATATTTCCGCGCTCCTCGTCCAAATGCCTTATATTTTCCACTGTCCTTGTGGTTGTGTTCTCCCTTTGTTATCTCTCTTCTAGTGGTGTACTTGGTAATGTGCGCACTTCTAGAACCATTTGTTGGCATGCAATGGGAATACCCAAGTTTTAACCTTAATTCACCAACAAAACCCTTAGATATTGTCCCTTTCAGAATCACCAGCACTATAAGGAAAAGGCCCTTTAGCGGAGGTTATAGCGTATGCTCCTCCCAAAAGAGCCCAAATATCCATTTCTAACAGAGGTTAGTAGCGAAGGCTAGCAACTGGAGCTTTTGGCGGATGTTTTTATTTCTATGCGCTTTCAAAATAATCACACTGGTGCAGTCTCAAACTAATCACACTGGTACATTCACAGGTGAGTCATAATTTGTCGCACCGCGACCACAAAACATATTTATCAAAACAAAATAGTTTCCAAATAACCATAGCGGTGCGTTCCATCACATACAACCTCACCAGTGCGTTTCGTAGAAACCACCGCACCACATACTCTTTTATTTAAAAATAAAATATTTAAGTAAAAAACTTAAACATGGTGCGTTCATTAACAATAACTGCCCCGGTGTGTTGTATCAAAACCTAATGCACCGACAATTATTTTATGAAACATAATAATCTATTTTCTTAAAAAAAATATCTCAAAATTATAACAACAGTGAGTCCTTAATTAAATGCACCGATGCGTCCACAAGACCATAACGCACCACCATTCCATTGATCGAAAATAAAAATAAAAATATATAATTTTATAATCAACAATATTTTAAAACCATTCACAGTGTGCTAAATGATATTTACGCACTGCTGTGATCGGATAACTAAACGCACCAAAAATAATTTTATTAATTTTTTTTTGTTATTTTATTAAAACATATTTTATTTTAACATTGGCTCATTACAATGTTGTCACTTGTGGATTGCATCGGTGCGTCCTAATGTTGAGCACACCAGTGTAGGGTTAATAAAAAAAAATTTACCACGACCAAAAACTCATTTTTACCCCTTTTCAATGTGTCTGAGCCCATCTGCACCATTGTTTCCCTTCACACACTTGGAATCCCTAACATCCGTGGTCCACGTGGACACATCCTTGTCCTCTACTGGTGGTTCGATTCGTTTGAATTTTTCCAAACCATTTTGGAAAAATTCAAATTTACCATACATCACCAATTAGCCGCCACGATGCGCTGTTCAACAGTGAAGATGTTTGTTAGTTCACAAAATAATTTTTTGGCAGTTAATTTTTAAAATTCAACCTTAAATGCACCTTTTAAAAAAAAATTAAAAATTTTGCGCGGTGCGTTCGAGTCGTTCAGCTCACACCATTATACGGTGCACCCTGTAAAATTTTACAAGGCGCAGCATTAGTGATGTGAGCTGAACAAATCGAACATACCGCTACACATGGAAAAAAATTAAATCCCACAAATGGTCACCGGTGCGTTACACATTTAAGAGCACCGTCATTCTGGTTCCCTTATGTGTAATACACGCACCGGTAACCACACCATTTATAAAAATAATAAACGTTTAAACGGTGTGCTTATGCCACTCATGCACACCGGATATCGATTCAATGACATGGTGTAAGCGCACCATTGATACACCTTATAAAACACTGAATTCTCATCGACATCGATGCGTTTAGTACTATAAAGTGCATTGGAATTATGGTGCTTGTTATTGTTTAGTGCACCGATATTGGTACAATAAAAACATAATCATTTATATTGTGCGCGTATGTCACATCATCACACTGGCATTGGTGCAATTACGTGACATAGGCACACCGGTGACACCTTTGATAAACCTGTGAACATACAACTAATGGTGCTCCCATGTCATGTCAAGGCATCGGTGAACGGTACGTTGACGTGGCATAGGCGCACCGTTCAATTCAAATTAAGAATTTTTGATATATAACCAGTGGTGCGGCATGTATATTGTAGAGCACCGCTTGTCGGTGCCTCCAGTATATAGGCACACTGATTATAAACTCGTGAACAAAAAACTAATGGTGCTACTATTTCACATCAAGGCACCGGTACATGGTGCACTAATGTGGAATAGGTGCACCGTGAATATATTTCAAATAACTTTTTTTTTAAAATTCGGTGCATTTGAATAACTTTGCGCTAATAAGATTTAGGTGCACTGTCCAAAACAATTTTAAAATTTTTGATGTATAAGTCATGGTGCAGCATATATATTGTATAGCACCTCCTGTTGGTGCCTCCAATATATAAGCACATCGCTAGCAGTGCGTTCCCAATATTTATGGTGCACCAGTTTTCTTTTTTTGGAAAAATTCTTAATATTTGATTGTTGTAGATATAATCTTGTTATAATTCTTTTATATGTATGATTATGAGACTAATTTATATTATATGTTAAATAGAGACATGATCGCCTCGAGGTGCAGGAGCAGCGCAAGGAATAGGTAAATCAGTACAAATTTAGCTGAGAGTGGGAGGCCAGGTGAGGGAGAGAGAGTTATACCCTCATCCCATTACGCTTCAGACCAGACACTTCTTGAGAGTTTTCGACCTCCTCAAGTTCTATGAGGAGGTGACATCACTCAAGGGGAACAATACATTGCTAACCCAGTTGATCACATGCTGGGATCATTTTAGGAAGGCCTTTTGAGTTGGTCCCGATGAGTGGTTCCAACTCACTAAGGAGGACATTTACTTTATCATCGATCTTTCTAGGAGAGGTGAGGACCTTCCTTAGTTCCTTGAGGTTCCAGTTGGAGATGTAGAAGCGACTCAACTAGTATATGTTCAGAGATATGTTGATCACAACATCCTCTAGCCTTCTTAGTTTCAGGTCAGCGGTGGGAATCTTTCCCTTGTTTTTTTTGGTAGAGAGGATGTGAGGTGCCTCTCTTTGTTGGTGATGACTATCGTCCAATACACCAGTGATGGGAAGCACATTAGTTCCCTTTATTATATTATGTTGATTCTTCAGTGCAAGAACCTAGATGCATTAGTTGGTCTGCTATTTTTTTACAATAGTTTTATTATGCTCTCAGTCGATGTCGTGCATGTATTGGCGGGAGGGGGAACTTCCCCTCTGGTTCAGAGTTGTTTTGTCTATTTTTTGAGATATTTCTGGTGACTAGGACATCTTTTGACCGGCGCCCTCCTAGGTTGATAACATATGTGCGTATGCGCATGTGGGGGAAGATGATTCCCAAGAGGGGGTAGCCATAGTTTCCTGCGAGTATCACTGTCGATGTGATTGACATGATAGGCGGTGTGGACCAGCCTTGATTAGATATGGTTGCATATTCATATGCGGGGTTGGATTGGAGAGGGTGCACCAACATCTTTTTCACCCAGGATGAGCCATCCAATCCTAGAGGTACATTTAGCATTATGTTTAATTTAATTTATTTTCATTTTATTCTCGATGTACTTAATGCAAATGAAATATGTTTTAATTTGTTATATTCAATTCATGTTTAATGAAATTGTCTAATTATTATTATGTACTACATATTTTACAAATATTGGCACATTTGATCGTGATGTGGGGCCTCCTTCTCCACAAGATGATGAGGATGAGGACATACAGATGCAGGATCATCCAGAGGTGCCTCATCTAGCTAGACCTGGCCTTCGATCAAGGCCTGAGCAAATATTCAGACAGGATATTGCAGATAAGCTGGCCATATTATTATTGGATCGAGGGGTTTGACCTGTTTCTGTCAGGAAGATTAAGAAGCATGACCGATACGTTGATCTATTGAGGATTCTTCCTCTTGATATGAGGATCTTGATGAAGCACATTGTTGGTGCTTGCACTCTTTTGGATTCCATCCCTCATGGTAGTTCATTGTTTGATGAGGGGGGAGTTACCTGGCCTCCTATTCCACATCCTTATCCATTAGCTTCTTCAAATGGTGGGGAGCCTCCACATCCACTACACCTCCTCCTCTGCCTCCACCTCCTACTCCTCCACCTTCGACATCTCATCCACCCCCTCCTCCACCATATCTTCCACCTCCATTACCTCCTTCATCATCTCCTCCACCTTCCCCTCCTTTGACGGATACGGCATATGATATTTTATACCTATCTGACCGACTAGCCTATATTGATCCATCACCTTATTCATAATCTCCTCCACCTCCCCCTCCTTTGATGGATCCAACATCTGATACGTTATACCTATCTAACCGACCAACCTCTATTGATCTATGAGCTCCCCATGATCCTCATCCACTTGTCCCCTCAATTATGGAGAGGATTCTTAGATCGGGTGGGATGATCTCGATCCCTAGAGATCATGCCTTTCTTACTGGTCTACATGATATATGATTTCCTAGTAGAGGTATTGATCATGCCTCTAACTCTACTGTTGGAGGTGTCGATACATCTGGTGGGTTGACAGATAGTATGGTTTCGAGGGTGGACTAGACATGTATATCTGACATTTATCATCATTTTGATGCTATTGTATATATTTATATATATATCATTTTCCATTTTGCAGATGTTGATGTTTATTTATATGTTGATGGTCATGATGTGCATGTTACGTTAGGTTCGATGATTGTTCATTAGATGTTTGTGTTTTCCATTTTGCATATTACATTGATGTTGATGTTTATTTATATGTTGATGGTAATGTACTTGTGTATGTTAGGTCAGGTTCAATGATGTTCATTATGTTAGAAACTGTAACTTGTGATTTGTTATATGTTATTGTTAGATCCTATGTGTGTTAGATGATATTTAAATCTATAAGATGTATATGTTAGATGAATATGCAGTAACGTAATGTTTATTATGGTACATTCATGCTTATTTTTATTAGTTTTATGTTAATGATGGTGTTTATTTTTATGTTTGTTAGATGGTGACAATGATATTAATGATGATATGTTTATGTTTGCATAATATAATTGCAAAAATATCATTGAATTAAATATGTTTATGAATTTTGTATTGATAATGGATGGAGGTGTGACAACTAGCTATATGATTTATGTTGGTTGTATAATTTTTCATAGTATCATGTTTATGAACATCACAAAAAAAATCTAAATTATATGAACATGAATATGACCTATTGTGTTGGAGAAAACTTCCTATGGCTTGGGGTGGACCACAACAGACAGTTGACTACCAGAAATTAACTCAATTCTCAATGCTATGCTATATAAATGACAATACTAAGATAATGAAGAAGATAACCAACCTCGATCCAAACGTTTGATGTAAATCCCCGTTGGAGCTTTCAATCCGTGCACTTGAACCTGCAAATTAGTCTTGACAACCAATATATAACAAGTGCATATAATATATAAACGACATTAACATCATCAATAGCAATGTTCCACGATATTATAAGTAAATGAAACCCAATGTAATATAAACAACATTCACAACATTAATGGACGAGAATATGAGTATTTCTATTAATAAATAACAAGAAGTACAATGTGATACGACCTCTTGTCGGCAACCAATCTGAACCAAGATCCGGGACAATCCACTTGTGCCTCCACCACTTCAATCCTCCATGGAATGGCAAACTCAAACTATGATAGGATTTTGGAAGGTGAACATAAAGGGTTCACAACTACAAGGATCAATGAGTGTAGACTCAAGATAGGAAAAAAATCCACTAGAGTTCTCTTGCTCTCCTTTCTCCTCCAGTCCATAAGCCATATGTGCTCAATATATAGTCCTCTCAAAGGTAGGTGAAAGGACACATCGAGGCATTACTGGGGAAAATGGAGAGCCAAAGGTCACCCTATGACCTCTTTTTGGGAGTAAAAAGGAATTAACTAGTGATTTTTACCATTTTACATGCTACCCGCGGGCTATAGTGATGCAACTTGCGGGTACACCCACTGTAATGATGCAGCTAGCGTACAGAGGAAAAAATAGGGAAAAATAGTGTCTCTGGAGGATAAAAAATGGATCCGAGTCAGTAAAATGGATCCTCTAGGCCAAAGAGTGCTGATGCTCACAAGGTGGAAAATTACATTGTAACAACTATCAGTGTATTATTCAAGATTTTTAATTTGCTGACAATAGCTCAATTTACAATGACAAATATCAAATATTTAATAGGAAGAAAAACAAATAGTTAATTAAAAGAACACCCTTTTTTCTCTCAACTAATGTAAAGCCACAACTTGTATTCTCCAAATATATTATTGTTATTAATCATTAAGTTGATTTGATGATCTTCAAGCCATTTTTAATCTCTTATTCTCCTTCAGAAAACATTTGCAATTATAATACTTAGCATTAGTTATGACAAAAACATCATGAAATACAAACATTTAAATATTGCTCATGTAGAAATTAGAGAGCACATTAAATTTTGTTGTTATAAATTTCATTGTTATGAAGGCCATAAATTAAGTCACTGTAGAGGTCAAGTACACTAGTAAAAAAATTGTTGGATTTACAATATCCACCAAGGTTTCAAACGCGTCATTTTCTATGTTGGAGTTAACATTATAAATACAATCAAAAAATACAAAAACATTAAATTACAACAAAAATTCAATTTAATTGAATCATATAATAAAAAAACATTGCATTCTAACATAAATGTCATAAATTAATGCAATTATAATTCTTATCATTATTTATAACAAAAAAATCAAGAAATACAAGCATTCAAATATTGATGGAGAAATCAGAGAGCACCTTAAAATTTGTTGTACATTTCATTGTTATGAAGGCCATTAATGAAGTCATTGTAGAGCTCAACACTAGTAAAAAAATTGTTGGATTTTCATTCTCCATCAAGGTTGCAAATGTGTCATTTTCTATGTTGGAGTTAACATTATAAATACAATAAAAAAATTGAAAAAGGTTACCTTATAACAAAAATTCAATTTAACCGAACCATATAATAAAAAACCATTGCATTCTAACAAAAATGTCATAAATTAATGCAATTATAATTCTTAGCATTATTTATTACAAAAACATTATGAAATACAAACATTCAAATATTTATGGAGAAATTAGAGAGCACCTTAAATTTTGTTGTAAATTTCACTGTTATCAATGCCATAAATTAAGTCATTTTAGAGCTCAACACGACTAAAAAAATTGTTGAATTTTCAATCTCCATCAAGGTTACAAATGTGTCGTTTTCTATGTTGGAGTTAAGATTTTAAATACAATAAAAATATCGAAAAACATTACATTATAACAAAACTTCAATTTAATCGAATCATATAATGATAAAAAACATTACATTCTAATAGACATGTCATAAACTAATAATGCAATTATAATTCTTAACATTATTTATAACAAAAAAATCATAAAATACAAGCACTGAAATATCAATATAGAAATTTCAGACCACCTTCAAGTCAGGAATTAATAAATATGTTAGCCTTGCGTTCACAAAAATAAAATTGAATCATGTAAGTTTTTTTTCATGGTGTATATATATGTATGTAGAAAACATAATATGAGTAATTTGGACAAGGAAATATAATCATTCTACACAATCATAAATTGCTTCATAGACATAAACCATATTTCGCATCATATAATTGGTTCTTAACCAAATGAAATTGTTTAAACACTACATCCAGTAATCAAATTTCCATTTCCACTGTCATAAAATGAAAAATAAACAATATAATTAGACAATCAAATATAACAGTAACAAAATGATATCTCAATCTATAAATGACAAAATAAAACATGTACATATCACTCTTTGTTGCCATCACCCTCATTATCTTCCTTGGTTGGCATGTTAGCATTGTTGTTCTTAGAAACATGTTTAGATCTAGGGTCTTGTCTTAATATGAACCACCAATCTCTATCCAACACATCCGGGTGAAAGAACACTTGGTTGCAGTGTTTTGGGAACACATAAGGCTCCTTAATTTCATCCCACATCTTTCTAGAGTTGACACATATCAACCCACTATCACAATCTTCCTTTACATTATTCCTGTCGAATATGTCCCACCACCTGCACCTAAAAATAACACATTGGAAAGATGATAAGTCCACTTAAATGATCTCTTGTATATTTTTGACATAACCCAACATCCCTCCTACCAAGTTTCGATCTCGGTGGCTAGCATAATTCGATTATTTGAACTCGAATTTCACTCCACAATCTTGTGTAACACGCCCATTATCAGCATCCTCGGTGCGAAAATGATGTCCATAATCCCACATAGATGGGAATGAATGCACCTATAAGAAAAGTTAACAAATGATGATGTCATATGTCTATTAACCAAACCATTAATATATTAAACATAAATATTATAATTCAAAGTTGCATTATAAAGTTACAAATTATGTACATAAATATTTTAATACCGAGTTGTTGCAATCGATCCCAATGTTTAGCGCATCCTCCTCTTCAGGAGGGTAATGACCGGATGCACCATATTTCTCTCTAACTTGGTCTACAACCTAACTGTTGGGACATATCATCGACATTCTTTCTTTTAAATGATATGGAAAATACATGATTCTATCGTACAACCGTCTGAATTGTTTTATGTCAATGTTCCATTTCCTCCTCTTCTCTTCATACAATGCGACCTACGAATGTGTTTCCTCCGCATTGTAAAGAATGAAGTTATTGATTGCATCAAATTCTGAATTTGTTGTTGTATTCATGGAAAAAAATCACATTTAGTACATATGGGATTAAATATAGATTTCGACGTTTCTTGTGAATACAAGTTACTATGTGGAAAATTGAACATCGAAAGATAAGTGACTTACTCTTTATCATGCGCCTTTTTCCATTCGTTTCCAATACCTCCCCTTCCCTTTTGTCCTCATCGCGTTCATCATCCCAAATGAATGCACCCAGTGTGCCATCGATTTTCTTGATGTACTCATTGGCATAATAGAACGACTCATATACTATGTACCCCTCTGCCATCGACCTCTCAGGTTTTTCCCTTTGTCGAAAAAATCCCTTCACTTTTTTCATGAACCTATCTAAGAAGAACATCCGGCAACAGGAGACCACCCTGACTAATTCAACCTCATTGATTAGGTGAAATAGAACATGAATTTGCAAGTCCATGAAACTCGATGGCAGTTCCTTCTCAAACATACAAACAATATCAGCTATCTCTTCACGCCATTATGGAATGTTAGAGATTTAAATATACTTTGATGTGATCCACCATATAAATGTAGATATTCTAGATATGGCACGCCGTAGGTCATCGGGAAATCCATGGTTCACACACCCACGCACAAACAACGGATAATGACACTACAAAGTAAACACAAAAAGTTTAGTGCATTTTAACTTTTGTGGAAAAATATATAAATAAATAGTAATAACAATTTTTTGGCATTATACATACCCTTAGAAGGTTGAGATGGTCATGTGATTTCAAACCCAACAAATTTTCATCTGACATACTAAAGCAACATCGTAGAGTAGACCCATAAAAAGAAGGTGCCTTCATGCCCAATATAACTTCTTTTGCCAAATTAAGATCATATTTATTCAAAATCCATGGGACATTGCCTTTTTTAAATGAAAAAGAGGGGCCATCCTCTCTATTTTCTTGTCTTGGCCAATGCTTCTTTTTAGTATTTGAAGCAATAAGGTCTTTCCTGACTTTCATCTTGTCACCTTTTTTGGATGATATGTGACGCCACAAAGAAGATGAAACATTTTTAAATATATGCATGGGATCTAGTAAGTGGTAAATCTTAATATGCTCCCAATACGGGAGCTCATAAAATATCGATTTCCTTTTCATCCCTGTGGGCATTTTCTCAACATAGGTGTCAAATAAATCATGATCATTGATCACATGTTGCACATTTGAATCAAACATATTTGTGTATTCCTTCTCCTTCTCTCTATCATATTCCCTAAGCCAGTCAGGCAGTGTCACTTTTTCGGGCCTTTGGGTTCTCTCTCGTTTACCATTGAAAGCAATTTTTTCTCTTCTATAAGAGTGGTTTTCTGGGAGGAATACCCTAGAGAAGTCGTACATTGAATTTTGTAGGTATTTGGACCACCTAGCCTTCATAGAAGGTCCACAATATTTACATCCATAATAACCTTTTGTTATAAGACCTGCGATGTTATAGTAAAGAGAGCACGTTAGTGTTGAGGATGAAGACAACCACACCGAATTAAATATGTCAAAAATTATTGCTTTGAATATAAAAACAAATAAAACAACATATTTACCTGAACAAACTCCTAACCCCGGATAATCATGTGTGGTGTATGCACATATGCCATACAATGTAAAACTACTCTATGATGGGATGGGTCTTGACACATCATATACATGTATGCCTTCCCATAATTACTTGAATTCATTGATCAATGGTTGTAGGTATCCATATTCTTCACTTGTTTTTTACCAGGGACTATAAGAGCCAACATAAGATGTTCATTCTTCATGGAAAACGACGGGGGGGTATTGTTATTGATCACTACTACAATCCAAAAAGTATAGATGTTGTTTGGTTGGGAATATAGATTGATGCCACCAATGGCTATGCTCAATCGGAGGATACGTACTTCATCCTTGAATTTATCGGGCCATGTATCATCTATATGCTTCATGGCTATTGAATTTGTTGGGATTCACATAACTCCTTCCTCACTTCGGTTCGATGCATGCCATCCCTGCAACATAGCTAATTCTTTGCAACAAAAGAGCCTTTGAATCCTTGGGATTATAGGCATGTGCCTCAATATATTATGAGGAGGACCATGTGCTTTAGCCTTGTTATTCAATTCTTTGTATTTTTCATGCTCACATTTTGGACATATCTCTTTGTTTTCATATTCGCCTCTATATAGAATACAATCATTGGGTCATGCATGATAATATATATACTCTACACCCAACATTTTCAACATTTGTTTTTCCTCTACGCAGCTGCCGATAAATACATTATCATTCAGAAGTACCTTATCTTTGAATAACATACAGTTAGTGGGAAATACAAATGTACAATGTCATTTAACGTTCATAAAATGGACCATTTTCAATGATGATTGTGTCACAAGATTACTCAAAATATAATGTAGTTGATAGTCAGTTACCTTAACATTACCAAGAAACATGTATCTGACATGCTATACTTTGCTTTCAAGTTGTATAGTGGCATTGTTGTCCCCAACTATATAGACTTTGATCGACCATATCCAAACAGAGGTGTGGTGGAAGTCGATTTAAGGCTTTCGAAGAAGACTTCAGTAATATGAGTGTCATCCCCTATCTCATTGTCCTGGAATGTATGGAACGACATTGCAACAATGGCACTCCTTTGTCGTAATAACTCGTCCATACCAACCTCTACTTCATTGCCTCCATTACCAACATGTGAATAACTACTATCACTATAGGCATTCCTGATTAGTGAGGATGGCTGCAATGGAAATTGAATAGGTGATTGATTCAACCATGCTTGGTATGCTTCCTCTCCAATCTGTGCTCTTTTTTCAGCTTTTTCTTTATTTTACATTGTATCGGGGTGCAACGGAAGATGGTAGGCAGGTCGCTCATCATCAAAATCCTGATTTGAAAAATATTGAACATTACATCAATGATGTTAATAAGCACAATGCAATTGGTTTGATATCGCATTATAGAAAAGAATTATTATAGAAGCACAAGAATCACTTCCAGTATAAAATGTTAAGCTACAAACAATTTATAAAGCATACATTCAGATTGAGCGATAAATTAACATCAATTCCACATTAAATATGCAATTTTTTTAATTGAGAAACACATTTTCAAATTGAGTTTATAAATTAAATTAACAATTTATAAAACATAATTTCAAACTGAGCAATACATTAATATGAATCCATTGAAAATTAACAAATACATTTAATCAATGTTTTTTTGCTTACACCCCAGGGAATGTCTAAAGGTAATCCCAATGCAAGGCATGTCTGACAAGCGGTTGGTGGTCTACGAAAGTTGTAGTTTATTAACAAATCATCACCGGGAGACAAACTACATATTGCATGTACAACAACAAATCTGGATGCTTTCCTTTTCATAAAAACCCTGGTCATTGAAGTGTTCCTCAAATGAACAATTTGGAGAAAATAAAGAGCACCTAGAACTATTTATGAACCCTGCAATGTTCTCATAAGTGTGTGGATGACCATCTATATATAATCGGTTCTTCCTGTTGAATTTTCCAAAAACATATAACCATTCATGCACATACTATACATGGAAATGATGTTCTTGTATTTAACAATATTCAAGTAATCAGACCGACAATAGATAGGACTGCAACATGGCATATTAAGTGCTATTTACTGTTTGGGAGGAACAAGTACATGTGAAAGGATAAAAAACCCAAGATTTGAAGCATCTATATTAGACTTGGTCATCATAAAATGATTACCACAAAAGGAGCATTCGGTTCCAACATCAGGCACAGGTGGAGAGGATGGCCAATGCCATATAAAGTGTGGTTGTAAGAATTTTGCTATTTAATTTGCAAATTCATAGGAAGGGAGAAATCATCGCTACCCTCCAACAATTGGATGGACCTCGGTGTGTACTTGGATATTTTTGCTCTCAACTCATGCAAATATTTGGATATTCTAGTAGAGATGGGTTGGGTGGCATTCATATCATACTTTGGATCACGAGAAATTTCAGATGATTAAATATAAGACAAGGGGTCCACCAATTTAGGATGAGACATAGTTGTTTAGGTTGCCAACTTTTTCAAAAATGAGCATGGGGAAGTGTTCTTGCATGTCTTTTCTATATGACCTATTGGAGTTTTTAATACAGTAGGGGGTATTAGACCATCGACATTAGGTAATCTATCATTGGTGTAATGGATGAGTGTGACATGCCGAGGGTTCTCCTTCAACCCTTGAAATTTTGAACAACCACAAACTATTGGGGTGTCATCAAAGAGTTCTAACGAATTACAATCGATGAACTAGGATGGCGGATTGAAGATGGCATGTTACAATTGGTGGGGGGTAAAGTGGATGCCCATTTTCATCCACAAACTGCTTGCGGTATCTTGCTCCTGATAAGAGCCTGCGATGTTTTGAAACGGGTGGAATGTCTTGTGCATCCAAACTCAAACTTGTATCGTGATCATGCAATATAAAATTAATAGATATTCATATTCACATGGATAAGTAACATAAATTCAAATAAGTTGTCAAAAAATAAATAAAACCTGAACTTACCAAGGATGGAATGGGAGAACTCATCAAACTTTGAACAAGATGGTATGAGCTCGAATCTGAAGAATTGGTCATTTGATACTACAAAATTTTCTTCCTGCATTTGAGCCAAATCAACAATCAACATATATATACTATGAAATATTGTAATTGGTGTGGTTAAATACTAAAAGGACATTTGGTATCAATATATAATTTTAAGTGGATGCATAAAAATAAATAAATTACAAAATAAACCGGTGCATTTATTCATATATAAATGCACCAATGTGTTCACATAAACTAGAAGCAACAGTGCATAACCAATGTAAACGCACCATTAAAGAATATTTGCAAAAGCACCCGTGGTGGAAAACATCCGTTGTATTTGGCAGCAGATATTTCTACATGCATTTTCACAAACTAATTCATTCTGGTGTGTTTCCTACATATAAGTGCACCGGTGCGGCCTAACATTACACACACTGTCATACAACTTTTTAATTATTTGAAATACGGTGTGTTTTACGTATGTACACACCAATGCAACTAGACAACAGGCACATAAGAAATGTCGAAAATCAAAATTAAAAAAAAATCGCACAAACCCTTTTTTCCCTAGATTAAAAAAAGGGAAAAAATTTAAAGTTCGAAAAGTAAATATAAATAGTGTTTAAAAGCCAAAAACCTAAACATTAACATTAACCTAAATTTTCAGGGGAGACTTATGGAAGAGAGTCTTACGTGGAAGGAGTTTGGAACAACTGGAAGGAATTCTCAGAGTCGAAATTTCTTAGTTATGGTGAATCAAACCAAACCCTACATGATAGAAATTTCAAGCATGTAAGTATTACTGTAAATATTATAACCTTATTTAGAGTTTAACTAGATTTAGAAAAAAACCTTCATGCTTACCTTCAATGTTGCAACCATTATTTTCTTGTTGCTTCTTTTCATTTTATGTGGGTGCAAAATTCTTCATTAGGGTTTAAATCCCTCTATTGTTATACATAATTACGATTCCACCTTTTAGGAATTTTGGATTTACTGAGCTTGTGATTATATATAGAAAACATAGGGTGATATGGGTCCACATTCATGGTCGAATCCGTAACCATGTTGGCCCTGTCAAGTTTTGAGTTTTTTTAATTAAAAAGACATGTGTCAAAATCGTTGCGTTTGTATTACGGAGACGCACTGGTGTGTCCATTGACAAAACGCACCGGGTTTGACCCATGTCACATCATTTTTAATTATTTTATAGAAACACAAAACTCATTTTTCGTGTCTCAGTTCTCAATTCCTGGTGCGTCACACTTACTATAACACACTGTATTTACTATAACACGTTGTTTTTTTATTATTACAAAAATGAAAAAGTTGATTTTCGTATGTCGATTCTCTTTTATGAGTGCGATCTATTCTCCGTCACACATCGGTGCAATGTTGTACTAACGCACCGGGGCATGTAATGTATACAAGCACATCAAAATCAGATTTATTCTTTTTAATATATTTTTTGTCGTATTTTGAAGGTATGTAATTTGTTTGTATAATATATCGATAGCTTTTGTATTTAATGGTACAAGTTATTTATTGATAGAAAATGCATGCTATGAATTCAATGAACAACAAATTTAATCAACATGATGGAAGCACATCGAGAATTACGAAGAAGGCAAGTGCTTTTAATTCATTTATGTATTTAAATTAATTTGTTTGAATTATTTGTAAAGTTAACTAATATGTATTGGTTAATGTGTGACATGCAGTGCCAAAAAATGTGGAAGTTCGATAAGATTCTTATTAAACTAAGTCCAGAAAAGCGTAAAACGTTGATGGAAAAGTTGCAGAGAGATGAATTAGGTGAATAAAAAAATAAGTCAATATGAATTATTTATTGAAATTTGAATAATAATCTAGTTAAATAAGAATATTCACTAATATGTTTCAAATAACGTAATTCACATATGATGAATGTTATGCAGGGACTGACATCAACATAAGTCAATGTCATCACAAGAAATTTTTTATGGAAGATGTAAATGATGATCAGTTGGTCCTTAGCTCATCTGGAGTGGTGATGGAAGTTAATAGAAGGGCAAATAATTTTATAATACTATGAGGGATTTAGTGGAAAGAACGTACAAATGTACTTTTCACTTAAAATACAGAAACCAATCAAATTATTCAAAGAATCATGTCACATGTAAACTAAAAGAGGCATTCCCAATGCAATGGTCAATGAGAGCTGTTAGGATTACAATAGAAAAAACATACAACAACAAAAAAGAATCATTCAAAAGATAATATTCCTAAACATGTCTATGTAGAATATGTATCTAAAACTATTACAAAGTGTCATTCATTCAATAATTTTAATTATATCATATTTATTTTTCATATCAACAGAGAAATAATTTAATGTCATTTTACATTTTCAGAAATATTATGAAAATCCCAAAGGATGAACGAGGTGATATGCGAAATGTGCCAGTAGGGATGTCCAAGAAAGTGTACAAGGATATGGTCAAGGAAATGGACATAATTGCATTGTAGGAAGAGCCATCTCAACAACAACATGCTTCAAATGTATGAAACCATTGGTTTTTAGGTTTATGTTATACATTTCATTAATTAATTCGATGTTAAATATTAATTTTCAATTGTTTTGTTGCGGAAAAGAAAAGAAAATGGAACCCATTCAGCACACAAGACAAGACGACAAGGAAAAAAGGGGTTGATAGCAAAGTTTGTGAGTATTTTTTATTTCTTTCTAAGAAATAAAGATTTCGTAGTGGTTGTGATTGGTATATTTATTTATTTTTAATTTGTTTTCACTGGCAATCCTTGCATGCCTTCAAACAGGTGTTAACATACAAAGAAGAGTCATCGGAAGATTTGATTGGCATTGGCTTAAACAAGGGTTGTGAGTATATGTTGGCATATCAAAAATTAATTATGGATTTTGTAAGTCTCTATGTTGTTTTACTTCTCTCATTTTATAATTAATAAAACAACAAAAAACTTTTATATTAAATCTATGATTTGTGACGGGGCATAACACTTGCATGAAACAAAGTATGGAGTGGAGCCAACATAAGACTTTTTGATAGAAGGAATGAGATTTTGTTTTAAGAGAATGTGTATAATTCATGAGTCGATTATTTCTATGGTATGTCGCTTTTCAATTTACATTAATGTACACTATCTATTTATTTTTCATTATTCCCGCTGGTAATTTAGATACACTCAGCATACTTTATTTTTATGTTTGTAGATGGAAGTTGAAGAAGAGGAAAACAATCAATCCAATCAACAAAACATTCGTCCAAATAACCCAATTGATGCAAGCGACTCAAGCACCGATAACAATTCTAGCGAAGAATGATGCTCCGTATTTAATTTTGATGTTAATGCAAGATGTTGTAGCTTGTTGTATATTTTGAAATAACTGTTTGTAAAAATCAGACATTTTGTATAATAATGTACTAGACATAGTGTCTGCATTCAAAGACGACTTACCAATAAGTGTAACAATAACTATATGCATGTTGACATTTTGATTATTGTTGTCTCTATGTTGTCGTATTTTGTATGACAAAGGAATTCTTATTGATATATAATAAAATAAACCTTTTTATTGTATTGCATTCATCAATATTATTGTCAAATGTTACATTGGTAAAAAAAAATCCAAGAAAAAAATGAGTATTTTCATTCAAGATGGAGCAAAAATAAATTATTCAGTGCCATATAGCAGTTGTAAATGGTACATTGGTAATTAAATGTATGGATGATTAAATATTACAATAAATTTTTGCATCTATGATATAATAAATATATCCAAACAAACAATTTCAATAATTAAAATTGAAATGAACTTTACTATAAACAAATATTTCAATTTAAGATGAATAATGGAATTAAAAGAATAAAAAATATAATATATGTATTTGAATGAAATATCAGTCGTCATTCTTCAAAGAATCATATTCGGCGCGTTTAAATTACCATTGCGCCCTGGTGCGTATAAACTAAACCTGCGCACCAGTGCATTTATAACATTGAGCACTGTTGCGTTTATAAAATTAAGCACCAGTGCATTTGATTTTTGTATCCCACCGGTGCATGTAGATTTCTTATGCGCACCGAGAACGATCAAAGCTTATGCCCATCGTTTTTTAGTTTTTAAGTGTGGCGATGCATTTCATGTGTTAAAATGCACCGAGCCATGTTAATATTTTGTAAGCACTGGTGCATTATACTATTAAATGCACCAGTTCATTCGTGTATGAAATGCATTGGTGTGATCGGATAAATGTACTACATCATTAAATTTAAATATAATGAGAAAAAGAAAAGTGCGTATGATATACAATATCGCATTGGTGCGTTTATGTTGTACAGACGCACCAGTGCGTATATACTATACTTAAGCACTGGTGCGGTGTTGAAATTTGATTCTTTCCAGCGCTTATTCCGGTTGAGTGCACCGGTGTGTCTGTTCTAATAATACTGCACCAGTGCATCATAGTAGGATACACACCAGTGCCCTTGATTTCTGTTGTGTGCATCGATAAACTAACCTCCGCTAAAACCTTTGGCCGTTGAGTATTTTTTAGTTATAAACTGTATCTGTTATGACCTCCGTGAAAACATCTGTTACCATCGGCAAAGGTCGTAGCGAAGGTATTTTTACAATTTTTTCCAATCTTGTAACACTAAAAACATCCGCTATGACCTCCACTATAGGGCCTTTTCCTTGTAGTGTTGCAAGCAGATGAAATCTCACCTGAGGCATCTATGGGGACTGTAGGAACCAAGTTTCCACAGTGTTGAAGGGATAAGAGGCATTCATTCCAACTATTCTTAATCACTCATAACATTCCTGCAGTAATAGACCACATATTCATGAGACTAGATAACAAATTCATAACAACCAAACATAAATTAAACATTACACATATGTGCAGTAAAACAGATCACAACACAAAGCCATTATATCTGCAACAAGCTTACTTCTTTATTATCATTAAATAGTCTCCTACAAAACTAACGCATATTCTGTTGTACATCATATATTTTTCTCAGACATATCCCACTCCATTACTTATTCATATGCGCATTCTCTCTCTAAGCATCCCTAAATCATCTCCTCCTTTCTACCCCCAAAACCCCTTACATATTTATACAATTACAATGGGGCTTAGCCTGTAAAAGGTGGACAAAAGTGCCTAACATATTCTAATTGTCTTCCTCCTTTTGCGCGCGCTTTTCCCTTAGATGACTTTTTGTGTGGTCCACTTCCTATGCGCAGTTCCCAAAACTGGTTTAAAACCTCGGACTTAGATTGTTTAGTCGTATTTTTTATCCCATGACTAAATTAGTCATTTATTTTAGTCATTTTTAGTTGCAATCACTTAAAATTGCTCAAATTTGGTCATATTTCACTTAAAAACACTATCGTGACCAACTTTTTTGGTGGTTTGGCCATTTATTTCACATGGTGACCAACGTTTTTGGTCGCTTGGTCATTTATTACCCATTTTTCTACTAGTGACAGCTTCATAATCCACAACTGGTGGATATTGATGTAATGAAGACACATGCTTTGTTGCGTGGTTGATGTCATATTTTTCTTTAGTCTCTATCATAGGTTCCCTTATTTTATCTTCCTTATCTTCTATGTGTATGACTTCTTTCACATATTGATTAGCAAAACCGACTTGAATCTCCTCGATATCATTGCGAACAATGTCATCTCTACCCATTCCATTTCCGTAGTAGGCATTGGATTTAAATCCCCTCTCCTCATAATTATCATTGTCTTCTTCAGGATCATAATGATGTTGATGCTCATGTTGTTGTTGTGAACTGTTATCAGATTTGTCATCATTTTCATCGTTGTTGTTCACATCCTTGGTTATGCTTCTTTCGATTGTATCGAAAGCTTTGTCAATAGCTTTTTCCACTTCATTGCATAACTTTCTTTTCGTATTCTCGAATATTTCTTCCATATCGTTTTTTGATTGCTCGCTTTTGGAGAAAAGGAGAAGGAAGGCACAATAAGCAGTGGGACAGGAGCGTGGGATGAAAGGATGGCAGGTAAGGCAGGAGAGCAAGGGAGGAGCGTTAACAGTGAAGGATAGTAATGAGCAGTGGGAGGTGGGGATGGTGTACAGTGTGCACAGGGGGTGGTGTGTGCGAGGTAGTGTGTAGTGGAGTGGGAGAAGAGGCAACAAAAGAGATGGGAGGAGATGGAGTTGCCGAGGATACATGCTCTAATTGGCTTGCCTTAAATATGTATTGGGCATCGATTTGAGGAGTCACATCCTCTTAGTTTAACTATAATTAATATTTATTAATTATTATTATTTTTTCTTTTATTTATTATTTAATATTCATAAAAAAACCAACTCCCACGAGTTTAAATGTAAAACATGGAGATGAGAATAACCCAATGGAGTCATGAAAGGAAAAAGCATGTTGAATGCGTGGAATCATGAGGTGGAAATTTAGATCTCAATTTTCATTTGCATTGTGTAACATAGTTGCAAATGTAAGAGATCAAGAATTTGTATTTTTGGAAGATCTAATAAGAGTTATAACAAAGTTCAATAAAAAAATGACGTAGGCACAAAATATATGATTGAGAGTAAAATCAATATAATGTCTAACCCTTAATGCAAACACTGAAGTTTATACTAGAGTAAACCAACTCCATAATTTGGATCCAACTATTATATCACAATTTTTTGCTTTAATGTTTTAAAACATAATGCACAAAATGTAAACTTTGGTGTATCATGTTAACATTTTAAACTCATAAATAATAAAATAATATCAATCAATCATACAATGTCAATGTGCAACTTACCACAATCCAATTATTATTTCTTAAGAAATAATATACTTAAAAAAGAAAATTGACTCGAAAATAATTTAGAGAAAAAAATTAAGAGTAAAAAATTCATATGATATATTTATTCAAGTTAACAAATTATGTAAATGTAGTTTATCAAGTTTATTGAATGAGGAAGAATAAAGAACTTATAATAGAAAATGACACTCCATAAAATTCAAAAAATAAAGAAATTTTGTACCTAAATATTTATTTAAAAAAGAAAAAAGAAAAAAGAAATTGATGGAAGAAATTATGAAAAAAAATTCAAACATTTTTCCTATCATTTATAAACAATAAAAAATAAACAATAAAACACGATAACTTTAATTATGAGTATGAAAAAAAGGGAATACAATTTATTGAATATGAAAGCCATTGGGTATTCTATGGTGAGTGTTGATTTCAAGATGGTGAATAGCTAAATTGTTAGTTTTAAATTCTTTTTTAGAAGATGGCAAAACGTATCATAATTTAATTATCAAACTTAGAGTGCGGACAACCATCATTGGTTGCTATCTACAAATGTGAGTTGACTCATCATTGTTATTCAAGGAAAACCATGCCACCTAAAATAACCCACTGGTGATCCATAAGAGCGCAGACTTCCACTCTTACTAGATGCCTCTGAGTCTTGGGTCATTAACTTATTTTTTTACATCCGAGAAAGACGAGCTCTTAATGAATGATTAAACCTTAAAACCCTGTAACCTCTTAAACCAACAATTTGCCTTACTTAAACTTAATTTATCTAAAAATTAAAAATATGATATATCGTTATAATGAAGAAAATCAAATTTTACCCACCTCTTGAGGCAATGGGGACAATTGCTCATTGTGAACACTTGTTCGCTCCCATACCCAAAGATTTAAAAAGTTGGTTTATGAAACCAACAATTCTTCCAAGCAGTGATCAAAATTGAACCCTTCCTAGCCCTTCCAAGGGGTTCAAACCCTTCCTAAAAGGGTAATTCAAAAATCACCCTTAAAAAATGCAAATTTTTTAAATCACTTGTCATTTATGAAGGACAATAAATTTTATAAATTTCAAAAGAAGGGTCACATTTTCGACAACCCATCAATTCCTTCACTAGAAATTCTTGGTTGCTAAATGAACATTGTACCTTTTGTATTATATGAGGATGGATGTGAAACGTGAACACAATTTAGAGTTCATCTTCCAGTACTTTCCTTTTTCATAGAAAGACTAAAATAATTTGTAATCCTTTTGGCTCTCATCTATTTCTTGATGTAGTGTACCATTCCACAACATTAAATCCATCACATAGCTCACCCTTGGATAATCCTAACATCATATTGATGCATGCATCATTGTTAGTGTCACTTAATGAAAGCTTCACAAAAAAACTTGGACACCTTGTCTTTCTAAATCTTCTCTTGAATTCATGGGTTATGAGCATTGTTGATCCTTGTCGATATGAGAACTGGCATCACATTTTGTTTCCATACTTTCTTTTGAGACCCTACAATCACCATAATTTCTTTCTCTCTGTTATCTTTTCCTCCCCTTTTAGCTTTGTAAAATATTAACACAATTAGTCAAAATTATAATGGCATTAGGGACTTATTTGTAAAATTAATTGCAAATGTATGACATAATGGCAATTTTCGAAAGCAAACAATAAGCATTGAATGAACCTTAAGAAAATGTGGGCAACTTTTTTTTTTCATTTTTTCTTACTCCATCTCTTTAAAAGCATCTAACATGTTGATTTATAGTCATTTTATTGGATTGGTAACATTATGTGTTTTTGTGTTAAAATTTATGATATAGTTGCAACGTTGATATCTAATATTTGTTTATTATTTGACCACATTATTGGGCCTTTGTATCACTCAATTTGTAATTAATGGAATCCTCATTATTACAATAGATAAGTAAAGGTAAACATATAACTAATAATTAAATATATATATCTCAACAATCCACGAATCTTGTGCAAGTTTGGCCAGCTTTGTCATAACGATAATGCATAGATTTTTTCATTTTCAGAAAACTATTTAGTGATTTTTTTTTACTTACATGTATTCTCAATTACATTTAGATATGAACTTGTACAAAAGTGGCTTGGTCAACTAAACAAACATAAAATATGGATTATAGCATTCAAAATTATGATTTTGTTCATTAAATTTTCTACATCATCAAATCCTTGTTTCTTTGTTCTCCAAATTAGTCATTCCCCTTTTCCAGACTCCATGCATCTTTATCTATCACACTCTTTCACTTCCTTCGTGTTTTGTTATAGCTCAACTTTAACATCATTGTGAATACTTGTAAAATATTTTGAGAATTCCCCATAACTTTGTTTCTCTCTATCCCTTCCTAATTCCAATGTCAAAAAGACATATCCTTTTAGCATTAATGATTGGAACAACATTTTTTATGGATTTGTGGGATTCCTAGGAAAGTTATCCAAAAGTTAGTGTAATTTTTGTTATAAATTTCAAAGTTATGCAGTATGGATTATGTTCTAACTATTCCCACTCGCACACACATTTTTGCATGGTTTGATTATGTCAGTGTGTTGAAGTTGTATATTGTCATTTTTAACACTTTGAAATTCCTCCTAAGAAAACATGTCTCAATGTTTATTAATGTACATGTAACCTGAAATTATAAGGTATACATGCTATCACCTTTCACTGAAATTAAAACATATGTATCTAGTGGTTAATCAACTATAAACATTGTAAACAATTTGAAGAGAAATGTTTTATTTAGAATATTTCGTCTTGAAGTGTATAACTAGTTTACTCTTGTCAATTGAAGTATAAATGTTTTTTCAACTTTTCACGGAAGGATTGGATGAATATACCATTCAACATGAAATTAAGAGTAGCCCTTCAAATTTGATCACTGCTTTCAAGTGAGCGATTTGACTCGTTAATTAGAAACATTGATCTCGAAGCTGAGGAAAAGGAAAAGCTTAAAATTAATCTCCAAGCACATAATTATCCTTTGGAAACATCTCTAATTAATTAAATTATTTTTTTTGTAAGTACCCACAGGGATTTGAACTTGTGACCTTCCATTTACAACTTCCCATCTCATTTACTCATTACCAATTACTTTACCCCATGAGCTTTAATTAATTTAATATTTTGATATCCATAATTATTTAATATTTGTTTAACTTATTTAGATATTCAAATCATTAAGATTGATTTGGATAATAATAACTTCATTTTTTTTTCAAATTTAAATCAAAACTTAAAACCTTCTTCCCATACCTTCACACTCATTGCCATGCTTAGTGAAAACAATCTCAAAGCCATCCCAACAAACAATTTAAAATGGAAATGAGACAAAGCAATCCCAATAAGCGATTTACAATGGAAATGAGACAAACCCTTAATATTGTCACTTCCATTTTTCACTAAGTGCACCGAGTGAAATGAGGTGCTCTACAGCCCAGTATGGGGGAGATCCTGTAACGTTTGTCCATGTTTGTCTTTATAGTTGGCCATAATAAATAAAGTTTGTCTTTAACATAATAATAATAATAAAAGGACGTGTATTTTCGTTTGAATTAAATCATAGGCTATTAACGTTTGTCTTTATTATTGTCGACCATTAATTAAAATGTAAAAAAAAATAAAATGTAATGGAAAGTATTTAATGAAAAGTAAAAAATAAAATGTAATGAAAAGTAAAAAAGTACTTGATAGATACGGGTTTAAGATGAATCTAAGCTGGTAATAATAAATCTCATTTTCTTAATAGTATTGTTTTTATTAAAAATAAATAAATATAATGAAAGTGATTATAAATTAAACAAATAAAGTTCGTTTATGGAATAAAACTAAAATTATAAATGATTAGTTAAAAACTTGTTTTTTTTGGACAAATAACAATTTAATGAACAAAAAAGTAAAAATATATAATAAAAGTGAAAATCTATCCCCTTATCTTTTTAAATACAACTAGAAAGTTATTTCAAGAAATATAATTTTTCTTAAATAATAATGATGAATAAAATTGAATTTAATAATAATAACCATTCATAACTATTCTAGCTGTCACTTTTACCCCTAAGTTATAATGAATTTTTCCATCACAAAAACCAATTTTTTTATAACTTTTGCAATACATTAAAAAAAATGCTTAAATTTAAAGTATAATCTGTTAGAGCCACGAATACGTACACACAGTGTTGGAATTTGCAGTTTTCACTCTACCCGTCTAAGTATTTTTTTTTACATTTTGGGTGTATATATCACCTTTCGTGAAACATTTTGTTTAAATTTTTACTCTTCAATAATGAAGTCTTGCCAAAAATTTTATCTTTCAATAATTAAATTTTGTTAATTTTTTTTCAAAAGAATATTTATTTTCTTGACACTTTTACATTAAAATTAAAATGATCAGATTTTTACATTAAAACTATCTTCCAAACTTAAAAGTAATCTGATTGTTATAAGAGATGCCTGTATCTGTAAATTGATACACATGTAATTAAAACCCAGATTGTTAGATAGTTGCAACTTTGCAAGTCTCTCTAAATTAGATTATTATGACAGATTTTTTATTGTATATTCAAGAGTGTATGTTTCTTAACACCTTATTTAGTATTTTCTTTCATTTAAATTATGCATTTCTCATTGAAATTGAACCATAATAGAAATATATGAAATTTTCATTTCAATTTCAACATCTAAATCTATATACATTACTGTTATGAGATAAACCACTAAATATCATGTTAACATAAATAATTCAGGCTACATATATGATATAGATATTTAAAATTATCAAAAAAATTATAACATTTCTTCAAAATTGTAGATTTCAAACAAATCTTTGAATCTAATTACCTGTGATAATGCTTTCCAAAGTTCTATCTCCAAGACTTTAGGTTGTTTCTGCACCAACTTCAAACTCCCAACTTCGAGGAACTTCCAATTCATTTAGTTGATGTAGGCTTGTGCAATGTTAATGTAAGCAATGATCATTGAGCACTGAAATTTGTAGTATGTAGATGCTCATTGTAATAATAGAAAAATAAAAAAAAATAATGGAAACATCATTGAGTTAAATGAGTTTTTCTTTTTTATGAAAAATCAATGCAACTTGCAATGGAAAGGAATAGAAATAATACTAATTTAATATATTTTTCTATTTATTAAGTAAAAGCATGGTTGGAAATTCTAATTTGGAAAATATAGTTTTATATAAGATCAAAGATATTAATAATACTAGTAAAATAATGACGTTTTAGAAATTTTATTACCCTTCAAAAATATGTTTAAATGATAAATTTACTCTTCACAAAAGATGATTAACAAAAAAATTTAATCGTATTTGACCACCAAAATAACTCATGACGATCATTTTATCCGTCAAATTCCATTCCATCCCTGCGTACAAACCTAACACGTATGCAAACACGATGACGTGAGCGGCATAATTATATAATTTTATTACTAAAAACGCAGAAAGAAAATGCTGTGTGTTGACATGGGCTCTTTATGGCATGACATGGGCTCTTTATGGAGAGAGATGGAACCTTTAGTGACTTTCCGTCAAACAAAGCTCTCAGGGAATCTGCCTATCTTCTCATATTTCATTTATTTCCCAACGAATCCACCTTTTCCTCTCACTCGCATCTAATGTTACCTGACGAGAAAACATTAGATTCCTGGCCAATGACGAAGTGTATTTCATGAATGTCTATCGCAGATCGACGATAATTGATTTAGATAGTAAGTGTTACGAGCTTTTAAGTAACGGAAAATTTTGGCAGGTTTTTTGTGTGTCTGACGACAGAATCCAGCCACAACGTCCAACATGAAATGAAAAGATGAGGTGTGAGGACACCAGACTTAAAGAATACACTGGAAAGAGAAGGCTGAGAACCACTATGGGAAGAGCACCCACTAACAATAAGGGTAATTACAAATTTACAATTTTGAGTGGTCTATCTCTACTCGATAATTGGGATTTATATTTTAGAATTTGGGATGGATTACCATTTATGCTTTTTTTAGATTGAAGGAGGATGGGACAAGTATACAGTCCAGATTGATTTTATGGGTGGTTCAAAATTCCAAATAAATAATTATACAGAAATGAAATATAAAAAATAACTGGCAGCTAATGCCTGGATAACTCGTAACTCATGCATGGATAAGAGGTAGTGACAAACAACCCATTTAACTAAAGAAGGTAACACATAGTTGATGCATAGACAACCGATGATTTCAACTAAGCATGGAGGACAAGTACCACATAACTTGTTCATGGCACTTAACTTGTGACCTATCGGTGTTCACCAACCACAAATTAAGTGGTTGTGCTAGTTAATAAAATGATAACAATTATTGTAGGAGAAAATAAATATGTCATATAAAAAAAGAGTTAAACTAAAAATTATCTTATAAATTGCAATGGAATGTTGAAAAGTTAAAAAATAAAGGAAGTAAAGTACATGTGATGAAGTGAAAAAAAGAGTACTGATCTTTTATGAATAATCACAGCTACAAGTTGGGATCCAACTCCCATGATGATCTTCCACCCAATGTCACTCAACGTGATGACTCTTTGTTTATGCTTGGGACTAAGGCCATCATGTTTGTTGTATCATGGAGTCTCAATTATGTATGTGTATTGTTTTGTGGGATGGTTTAAACATATGAGTGCTTTGGTAGATGGCCCAACTAATTTTGAGTTTT
Source organism: Larix kaempferi (assembly GCA_027924585.1). Classification (NCBI taxonomy): domain Eukaryota; kingdom Viridiplantae; phylum Streptophyta; class Pinopsida; order Pinales; family Pinaceae; genus Larix; species Larix kaempferi. Next base: position 7,975,388 of record BSBM01000371.1, read on the forward strand.
CCTTGTACTTGTGGATGCTCAAATGCTCTCCCTTGTTTTTCTTCATGGAGTTTATGTGCTCCATAGCCCTAAAATTGTTGGGAGTTTTTAAGATATATTTCTATTTTAGCAAGTATGCACATTCCCCTTTAAATGAAAGTGCCAAAAAATATGGACAATGTGTTGATTAAAAACAAAGACAACTCAGCTATGTGTGTTGCATGACCTTTAACAATGTGATTTAAATTTATGGATATCAACATACTTAGTTGAAAATGTATTTGTACACTGAATAAATCTTAGTTATATTGAATCTTAGTTGCAATAAGTATATGTGTATTTCACATTAAATGTGTTTCAAAAGATAAATGTATATTCCTTAACTGAGTACAAAATTTTAACCATTACCTAATCTTCTTGATTCGTCTACTTCTTTTCGTAGATCCGTTTTAAGGATATGCAAACTATCTTGATAGAACTCTTGAAGGAATTTGTCCACACTAATTTCCTAGATTTCTTCATAGAAAAGACTACCTTGTTAATTATCCCCTGGATATGAGCCTCATTAGAGCATTTGTTTTTTAGTGATCTATTTTCCTTAAAATGGATTCCAAAAAAGGTAGCAAAGCTAGCCTAGTCTACTTTCCCTTGTTTTGATACGTGGTTATCAAAGAATGTTGTTGCTAATGGTTTCCCTTGGGTCATTGATCCATTTTCCCTAGTGATTCTTGTGATGGCACTGTAAGATCCCCATTTGTTGCATGTATTACAAAATACATGCATACTTGGACTCGTGGTCTCCTTGGAGCCATTGAGATATGGATTTCTACCAACAAATTTCTTGTAGATGAGATCAAGCTTCTATGATTTATGGATTTTTCTGTCTCTAAGAGATCATTGTTGCATCTTGAGTATAAATTAGGTAGACTCCTTACTGGCAACAATCAAATTGTGGTAGAGGAAATATTGAATAGAAAACAAGTAACCATTTTGAAATGTACTCGTGGTATGAGGTTAAAGGGAAACGATATTAGAAAGTAACCATAATGCTTAGACAAAGATACATTGATGAAATGCGTAGCCATCATCCCCTCATATATGGTATCGGCCATAGCATCCAGTGGGATCTACCTTCTCAAACTCTGAAGTTGTTGTATTTCAAAACACTATTCGCTCATTTGGAAATATTCCAACCTTCCATGGTGATTATACTTTGTAATAGTCTCTACTTTTACTATTATAAGCAAATCCATGATCAAGAGCCTTGAGCTACTACAACAAAGCGCTAAAGGTACTGACCGAAACAGAGATGAAGTTCAAAGAAAATCCCACATGATTATGATGGACAATAACATGCAACAATTTATACAACTATCGAGGCACATATTTTCCTGTCATTGTAGTCAAGGATCATTGCTTTTCTTCCTTTAGTCATTTTTGGATTCGATGAGACCATACAAGTTCATGGCAATACATTAAAGATATGAGATTTAATTATTTAAGATCCATGTATGGCTTCACTTAGAACTCCATTAATTTTTGTGTGATTAAGAAGAAGTGTGTTATGATGTTGAAATAGTTGTAACTCACAAATTATATAAGACATTTGGTGGACATGTGTGAGAAGCATAAGATAAAAGATAGATAACTTGGAGTGGTGCATTTGAGTTAAGATCTATAGTCTTTGTAATCTTTAATCCCTTGATCCATTTGTATTTATTTTTATTTTTCTAAATTAAATTAAATATTACACAATAATAAGTTGGCTTACCGTAAATTCTTTTCTATTCTCTAAGAGATACCGATGAGACTATACTCTATGAACCACCTCCAAGCGATTCAAAATAAATAAATTTAGAACAATTAGTACATTTGATTAATAAACTTGTTTTTATAACTTAAACTTGGATTTCAAATATGTGCATGAATTGTAGTTTCACTCAAAGCAAAACTTGGATTTCAAATATGTACATGAATGTGTAGTTTTACTTTAAGCAATTTAAATAAATAAATTTAGAACAACCACCACGCCTCAATTAATCAACTTGTTTTTAGAACAAATTGGACTCGAAGTATTTAAATAAATAAATTTATAACAACTTCAACTTGGATTTCAAATATGTACATGAATGGATTCCAAATATTTAAATAAATAAATTTATAACAACTTAAACTTGGATTTCAAATATGTATATGAATGTGTAAATTTTTTTTAAATATGAAAATATGTGTATTATAAAGGTTGCAATTACAAAAGATTTTAGAGGGAGGATTTTCCATATGTTATACATCAGCGTAGATTCATCTCAAACCCGAATCTATCAAGCATCGAGAGGGATCCAATTTCTTGAGGGATCCAATTTCTTGAATTGTATTTCTTTTTTTAAATTTAAACTCAAGAAATTTAATCTCTCTTGATTGATAGATCCGGGTTTAAGTTTTAAGATATTTTATTTTATGAACCAACATTAATTTTTTAATTAATGTTGATTTGGAAGGTGTTTTTCAAACAAAAATACACGTTGTTACAAAATATATATTAATGGCCGACTTAATATATCATAATATATAATACTTTTTACATTTTATTACTTTTTACAAATGTTACATATTGCATCCCTCATACTATTACTTTTTACATTTTATTATATTCGAAAAACATTACATGTTACATCTGTTACATGTTACAAGATCTTCCCCATACTATTACTTTTTATTTGTACATTTTATTATATTCGACAAACATTACATGTTACATGCCTTACATGTTACAAGATCTCCCCCATACTAGGCTGTAGAAACTAGCCTAGATCCAAATCCTAGGCTTTATCAAGCGCCAAGAGGGATCAAATCTCCCGAGGTGCAAACCTCTCCTTGAATAATTCTTTGAGTGCAATACCTGAGCCACCTCTAGTTTAAGTCTCTAGTTTAAGTCTCGTATTTACTTTTTACTTTGTATTATTCTTTTTTGTTTATGGCCAACATAATATTTATTACTTTTTACTTTGTATTATTATTTTTTGATTACTTTGTATTATTTTGTTACTAGACAAACACTCCAAACACTCCAAAGTCTCATATTTACATTTTACTTTGTATTAAAAGTAAAAAGTAGAGTCTCTAGTTTAAGTCTCATATTTACTTTTTACTTTGTATTATTCTTTTGTGTTTATGGCCGGCATAATATTTACCACCTAATCCTAAGCTCTAAAGTCTCTAGTTTAAGTCCCATATTTACTTTGTACTTTGTATTATTCTTTTTTGTTTATGGTTGACATAATATTTATTACTTTTTACTTTGTATTATTTTTTTTTTGTTTACTTTGTATTACAAGATCTCCCCCATACTGGACTGTAGAGAGCCTCTCGAAGCAATTAATGACCGACATAATATATCTTATTACATTTTATTACTTTCGAAAACATTACATGTTACATCCGTTACAAGATCTCCCTTATACTATTGTTTTTTACATTTTATTATGTTCGACAAACATTACATGTTACATCCGTTATAAGATCTCCCTCATACTATTACTTTTTACATTTTATTATGTTCGACAAACGTTACATGTGACATCCATTACAAGATCTCCCCTATACTAGGTTGTAGAGCGCCTCTCTAGGCAAAAACTCTTCTACTATAGAGATATAATTTAGAATAGCTTGACTATAGGAATCTATCCACAATTACAAAAATACCTACAAAATTACTAATTATTCCCAAGTACAACTTATGGGAATTATGAAATTTTCCCAAAATCAGGATACAAAAACATTTATAACAACCACCCCACGTTAATAAATCAACTTGTTTTTATAACAACTTGGATTTCAAATATCTACATGAATGTGTCGTTTGACTCAAAGGAATTTATGTAAATAAATATAAAACAACCACCACACGTTGATTAAATAAATAGATTGGATTGTTTTTAGAATAAAAAACATTGTACTTGATCATTAACAAAAACAACCTAGCACCATTTTTTTCACATCTTTTTTACCATTCAAAGTTATAAATTTTAATGGCTTAGACATGTACGTGCAATGTTGTTGTTGTTTACCTTGTTTAGAAAGAAAAGTGTAGCAACGCAGAAGTGTAATTTAACCTTCCAGCACAAACCACGGCTAACAAGGATGATTACATTGTCAAAACACTTCTTTACAAAAAAAAACAATTTGTACTATCACAAAATGAACAAGAGCCACACGGTGGCAATGTCCTTGGACCATTATTATTAGGTTATTTTGAAGTTTAGAAAATGTTGCTATACCATAAAAGAAAAAGATGTATGATTAAAAGGATAAACTATGATATGCATCGTGGGCCTTATAATTCAATTAAAGTTGTGTAACAATATTGCTTGAAAAAAACTTTAACAACATTTGCATAGTGGTTTGTACCTAGCCTAATTACTTTGTTCTTTGGCTCGCAATAATTTTTCTAACGTCCTTTTGTTTCTTCTAGTTCTATATTCAAGTGTTTCACATTTTCCTTAAGGATTTCTCTTCTTCAAGTCAAATTTCTATATTTCCACTTTGAAGGCATCTCAAATTTCCTATCTGCATTCATACACAAAATTTTCTTTGACGGCTAATTTTGGTCTTCATCTTGCAAAGCATTCCATGTCATGGAATCTATTTCTTCAACAACTTGTCTTGGATAGATTTAGGGTCTTGAAGTTCAAGGAGACACCCTATGGTCTAGGAAAGGCTTCTAAAAAATCAGACGGAGTTTGAAGTCTCTTTTTTTAAGGCGATTTTGATCTTTCCATATGGAGCACATTTCTAATGTTTTTTTTCCTATTTCTAGAGCCACGTGTTCCATCGACACATAAACTATTTATAGTTTAACAACTCCATCATAAACTATTTATAGTTTAACAACTCCATCATAAAATACGCCCTTAAATAGTTGACTAACTAGCTTCCATCATATGAGGAATAAAATGCTAGTTTACTTACATGCACATTAGAATCATGCACAATGATACGCTAATTTAAAGCTCATTGAGTTAATTTAAGCTCAAGCAAGGTAATTTTTAGGGGCAAAATTTCACCAATTGGCTATTTTGGGGGCTTTTAAAAAAAATCGCTATTTGGTCATTTTTAGTCTCTAATATCGCCTATATTTACATAAAATATGATTTTAGTCATAATATTCGCCAAAATTTACAAGCTTCACTAGTAAATTGTATTTTTCATATTTAATATTCGCATACCTATCTATATATATGCTTTTTTCAAACCAAAATGATCGCTTAAAATACTATACTTAAGTATAATATTAGAATCCTTAAAAAATAGCCTGAGCTCAAGTAGAGGGACCCAACGGAAGAAGAGAAGAACATCTTGGTGCTCTATCCCAAAAGAAGATTGAAATTGTAGTGAAAATGCAATTATTATCTATTCCCTACAGAAGTCCCAGGAACATTTATCACTCATAGTCAATTCCAAATGTTGTCATAAATAATAAAAAAACTATATAAATAAACAAACATAAGAAAACTATATACATAAAAGCAATGGGAAATACATCAACACTTGAACTACTTACCAGAATAAAACCTAGGTGGGGAGGATAGCATTATATCCCACAACTACTAAGAGGGCCCAACTAACATCAATCTAGGGTATTGTTATTTACCTTTATCAACTATATATGTATATAATTTTATTTTCAATTAAAACTAAATGTCAAACACAATATATTATTAAATTCTCAAATTTCCTTAATAAAATGAGTTCCTCAGGCAAGTGGGGTCATGCATGCTTATATATATGAGAATTAATGGATTTGAAGATATAAAAGAATTGAAGGTTCATAGGGTTTTATCTAACAAATTCATTATAAGGATTTTTTCATAGCATAGAAACACCTAGGTTAACTTAGCATTTAACTACACCTTCAATTCCATTTTCATCTTAAAAATATATACAATGTTATGTTTTAAGTTTTAGGTATGTTAGAAAATCATTATGCAAAGCTTTAATATGGAAGGCAGTTACATTCAATCAGAGATTGAACTCATAATCTTTGTCAAAAAACATTTCCCCCGAATTCTGTCCCTCCTAAGTTTAACAACACCTTAAGGTGAGAATAACAATTATATCATGAAAATTAGAAAAACCATGTGAGTTTTGAATCCATCACCCCATATGCTATGACTCCATTAGCTTTGTCAACTAACCTTGATACATTTTTCATATGGCTCCATATGACTAACCCTCAAGTGCTATGTTATAAATGCTTTTCCAATTACTTAACTTACCAAAGTATTGTATGTGTTTTGCATGCTCTGTGATTCCACAAGAGTTGTTTGACATTGAGGAATTATTTTTGTGCCCAATAAACCTAAATTCAATCTCTATATTTAGTACTTATGTGATAATTTTATGGAATTTCATTACAATGACAAATGTTTCAAGTACAAGATCCGACTATTAGAAGAACCCATATTAGGTAAATTTTGAATTTGAATTCTCTATTTTGTTCTTTATTAGTTTGTATAGTCTTCCCATTAAAAGGAACCATGTCTCTTAACTAAGTCATCGCCTTTCTTTAATTTTTGAATGTAATAGAATTGCATTGCCTTGTAAGGAAGCACCTAAATCAAGTACAATAATGAACATTGACAAAAACCTATCAAAACCATTTACAAGGTTCCTCAATTGCTAGTGTTGATCTCATCCTAATTTCAACATTTCTTTTTTATATAACGTTCTAAACTTTAATTCTATCATTTTTTATTTGCAACAAATACATTTAAACAAATTATATTAATAAGATAATTGAAATCTCAATTTTGTAAACATATTCAGCTAACATTTTTTACGATATTTCAAATACATTTGATGTACACCAAACTTCCTTCTCAAATAATATATATTCCTTATTTTAATTATATAATTTCAAGTATGATTTATTTAGTATTAAAATGTACTAAAACAATTTAAACATAATATAGAAATAAATAATTCTAATTAATTTAATTTATCTATTATTTATTAATGATACTTTATTTTTCTATTAAAATTTTATTTTCATCAACATTTATTTCAAAAAAATTATGAATTATATATTAATTATGATCAACATGTTAATATATATATGATTGAATAAATAGCTTTGTAGTCCCATAAATATAAAAAAAAAATTATATTAAAGCAATAAAAAATTTAAAGTAGTATCACATTTCATTATTTTATCAAACTTTGCATTAAATAAAAAATTAATTTTTTTAATCAAAGTAGAAAAATTTAAAACCTTGTACATGATACCAATTATACCAATTTTAACAGGTACAAAAAAAGGGTAGATTTCAGTCCCTTTCTATTATAGATGGTTTCACTCCATAGTAGATTTGGGACTGGTGGGGTTTGGCTGCATAACCAACTCAATTCGATGAAGGATTGAAACTACAAACTTGGAGTCCACCATCCGTTAAGGATGGCTTACTACCAACCAAGTTAAAAAGTGGGAAGTTATATTTTATTCTGCAAATTTCTTTCTTTTGTCTTTTCTGAGCTTGGTTTTGTGGTTTGATTGTTGTCTTGCCTTTGGTCTCTTTTGGTACTATTGATCAGACCTCTGTATATGATGGTGAAACTTGACATGGATTCCTCAGTTTCTTGTCAACTTATGAACTAAGGTGGGTTTTCAAATTTTATTTTTGGTTGGATCTAGTGGGGTATCGCCTATAAAGGTGTGTACAAACCCTAATGATAGGGTCATTTTTACTTCTCTAACAAATGGAGAAGCTACCCAGGTGTCAAAAGAACATAGTCATTTCTCTACATTTAGAGATTTTAATCAGAAATCTCTGGTAACCTAATTGGAGGGTATGGTTTGTAATCCTCTCAGGGGTGATAGGGCTCACTCTTAGTGTGGACTCAAAGCGGAAAGAGCCAAGAATAATAGACCATTATGAATCTTAGGGAAAGATGTAACCATGTATATGGTCCAAGATCTGTCATCTAGGGATATTCTTGGTAAATTTGAATATATCAAGTTAAACAAGGACGAAATACTGGATTGGATCTCTAAAGTGTGGAAGCCTCTCATAAATTATGTGCCACATGTGATAATGTTGGTTAATGGATGGATATATTTTCATTTTTTATCCAAGGAATCCATGCAAATTATTCTGTCTAGATTTAGGGTTCTGGGTAAGGGATCACTAGTGTTGAGTAGATGGCATTCAACTTTTGATCCATAGAAGGAGAAGCCTAAGAAAAGACACATGTGGGTTATTTTGCTTGGATTTCCTCTACAAGGTTGGTGTTTCCAGGCTTTTATGACAATTGCAAATTGAATAGGGCGGTTCATATGATTGAAGAATCTACCCTTATGGATACCGACCAAAAATCCCTAGGGTTTTAATTGAATTGGACTGTACCAAAGGCCTTCCTGAAGAATTGGAAGTTCCATGGGATGAAGGTTTCTTTATTCAAAAGCTAGATTAATGGCGGGTTCCATTTAGATGCTTCAGATATCATGGTACAAGAAATTTACGCCATGAATGTCGAGCTGATTATTTACATGCAATTCCGTCAGATTGCAGTGCTTCCAGTGCAGATTACGAAGACCATGAACATAATATCTCCTTTCCTTTTCCTCTGGATGAAGTTTCAAAAAGAGACTTTATGGGTAAGTTTTGGATTTTCCTTCGTTTATTATTGAAATATATTTCTGTTGATGAGATTCTGAATTCTATGAAGATTTTGGATTTGAATCCTTCAAATCATTATGGGTTGGACACTAGAAACCCTACTCAGAGGCAAATCTACTTTCCCCTTGATCCTCACTCTGATAAAGTCCTGATGGTTTCTCTTGACAAAAATAGGGTTAACCCTTCTAACAATTTTGAGGCTCTCTCGACCAAAGAAGAAACTAATCCCCATGTGATTGCTGATAATACCCTGGGATTTTCTATCTCAACTTCCCCTGTAAATGATCCTTATCCTAGGGTTCAACCAATTCCTCTGGCATTATCTAAAGCCCAAGTTGATTCCCCCTCTACTTTTAATGTGGGGAAGATTATGATCCATGAAAATATTATGGGGCATGATGGTCAGGGTTCCAAGTTTGTTCCTTATGATAAAATTCCATTACAAATTTTTGGTAATGCCCCACGTGATGCTTCTAATGTTTTATCTATAAGTTCGATTAGATATGATAATATTACTACAAGGAAGAAGCCTAGAAGATCTAAAAAGAAGGATTCATCGTTATAGGGTAATGAGAAGAAATGGATGAATCCAAAACTTTATGAATTGACGTCAGTTTATTCTATACTTGATCAGAATATGTCTAGTGGGTCTCTTAGAGCAAGTATGACCCAGGATAGGGATCCTTAATGCATATTATTTCCTTTAATATCAAAGGGGTTGGAATTCAACCCCAAAAAACTTCCCTCAAAAGGTTACTGGATGTGACCAAAGTGGACCTTGTATTTCTTCAGGAAACGATGACTATTGGGCTAAATTCCTGTGAGTTTTTTCTTAAGTTAATACCTCATTGGCGATGTTGTGGTATGGAATCTCAAGTTCACTCAGGTGGATTATTGGTCACTTGGAACCCACAGGTCTTGGGAATAACTGCTTTCTCTACATTTGCAGGAATTAAAGTTGAAGGCAAAGTCAGGGGAGTTGATCATACTTTCAGTTTCTTCAATATCTACGGTCCTTACTCCAATACAAGAAGCTTTTGGGACATGATTATCTCTAAGGGTCTTCTCCAAGATCCTTACATTATTGTTGTTGGTGATCTAAATTTAACACTATTTGTTGATGAATGTTGGGGTATCGGTTCTATTTATGATCCTTTATCTACATATTTCAAAGATCCGTTCTCTTCGGTTGGCCTGTTTGATATTACTCCAGCTACCCTTGTTCCAACATGGTCTAACGAGAGAGTGGGAAGGGTTGGGATTGATAAACGGTTGGACCGCTTCCTTATGAATGAGAATTTGGGTTCTACCATTGGTAGATTCCACACTTGGTGTTCCTCACCTGGTTCCTCTGATCATAAAGTTATCATCTTACAATTAGATTTGAAGAAGCAGGTCACTCGTAGTACTGGTTTGCAGATCACTCGTTTTGTGATTTTATTAAGGAACAATGGGATAACTTGTCTTCTATTACCTCACACTCGTCTTTGCATACTTTTCTAAATAAACTACAATTGTTGAGGATGGAGGTTATTAAACGGGATAAATAAATAAAAAGTCTATGAATGAAGAACTATGTTTCATTAAAGCCAAGATAACAAGTTTAGAATTGTCGATTGGGGAGGATTTATTTTATGTCAATGGAAGAGAGGAAATATTCAAATTGGAGCAGCAAAAGGCCGTGATTCTTAATCAATTTGAAAGTACTTGGCGCCTTAAGAGTAGGGCTTTTTGGGTTTCCAATGTGGACCAAAATACAATTTTTTTTCAAAGATTTGCCTCCCATGGATGAAATGTTAACTCTATTTGGGAACTAAGAAATAAATATTGTAATTTGGTCAATGATACATCTTCATTAAAGGATGAGGATGTTATGCATTTTAAGGACATTTATACACAGAATTTGGGCTTCAATTTATTAGAGCAGCTGAAAGTGGTCCAACAGTGTCCTAATTTTTTTAATGAGGAAGATGGTATTGAGATTGGTGATGTTGTCTCGATGGAGGAAATTAAGGATGTACTAAAAGGTTTTGTGAATAAGAAAATTCCAGGTCCGGATGGATGGACTGTGGAGTTTTTTCTTTATTTATTTGATATTTTTGGCCAGGGCCTTCTCAAAGTGATTGAGGAATCTAGAGTTTGAACTTATATTCCATAAAAATTATATTCAAATTTTATTACACCGATTCCAAAAAAAGACAAGGCGAAACATTTCAATGATTATCGCCCTATCTCTTTGTGCAATTTGATCTATAAGATCATTACCAAAACTATTTCTAATAGAATTAAACTAGTGTTGTCCAAGTATATTTCTCAGGAGCAGTTTGGGTTCCTTCATAATCGTCAAATCTTAGATGCGGTGGGGGTGGCCCAGGAAGCCCTACACTCAATCAAGTCTAAGCATATGCAAGCCTTTGTCTTAAAAATGGATCTTATAAAGGATTATGATAGAGTTGACTGGTCTTTTTTTAGGCTTGCTCTCATTCAGGTTGGTCTACATATTGAAGTAACTAACTATATTATGGCTTGTATTTCCACTTCAAACTTTTCCATTTTGATCAATGTATCTTCAATTGGGTTTTTATCCAATAGCAGGAGTATACGTCAGAGATGCTTATTATCACCTTTGTTATTCATTCTGGTCATTGAAGGCTTGAGTAGGATTATTGATGAATCCATGAGGAACCATAATAAAAGGTGTTAAAATTACCAGATCTTTCGCTATAACACATCTGCTATTTGTTGATGACGTTCTTATTTTTGGTATGGGATCTATTTTTGAATGGCATCAGTAGAAACTTATTTTTTATGACTTTTGCAAGGCAACAGGTATGGCCATTAGCTTTAAAAAATCAAGCTTTCTTCATAATCGTATTGATGCAGACCGTCGTGAGCATATTAAGAACTTTTTTCCTTTGGATATGCATCCTATTGAAGATGGGTACAAGTATCTCGGATACTTTCTTAAACCAAGTAATTACATATTTTCTGATTGGAATTGGTTTCTTAAAAAGATCGATAGAAGAATAAATAACTGGACCTTTCGATGGTTATCTCTTGGAGGTAGGTTGGTACTAGCTCAATCGGTACTCTTGAGTATTCCTATCTACTGGTTCAATGTTATGAAGGTTTCAAAGTCTATCATTAATGCCATTAGAAGTAAGATTGTTCACTTTATTTGGGATGGAAAGCAGGACATCACTAAATTCCATTTGGCTAGTTGGAATGCTTTATATTGGACAAATTTATTGGGAGGTTGGGTTTTATTGAATATGGATCATTCCAGTCAAGCTCTACATACCAGAAGCTTATGGTGTGCTATCACAAGTGAAGGTTTATGGAATACAATCATTTGGAAAAAATATCTGAAATCATTTTCTTATATTCAATGGATACATGATCCTTCTTTGGTCTTCAAGAATGCCTCATTAATTTGGAGGGACGTTGTGAATACTTTCCATGTTATAGGGAGATTCCTTAGTTGGCGGATTGGGAAGGGTTTTTCATCTTTATTTTTCCTACTCTACATTACACTTTTGCACAATTATTGTTTTTCTTAGTTATTTTTTTACTTGCCTATGACCAAAGGAAAATCCACTCTTTCTCACTACAAGATCTATGGTTCAATCAAATGACTATAAGGAGTGCACACATTTTAGTATTTAGTCATTTTATTGCTTTTTTGTTATAACAACAATTAAAATCTCATGTGCACTAGATCCTAAAGTTGACTCATTAACACAATGATAGAATGCTTTAAACTAATGAATATGCATAAAGCAGTCACATAACACTCTCTCCTTGCTTTCACTAAAAATTACAATTCCCCAACTAGCTTATATGGTTGGCACTATTTTGAAATCATGTTCGGCTATAGCGCAGGGACATTGCGACAATGTGACTCTTGTTTATTGTTCAGCTTTTGATGTTTATTATGAGTTTAATTATTAATCATTTTTTAGAGTATTGAATTATTGGAACTTCAAAATATTTATCTTGTTTTTAATGCAATATTAGTTTTACAAAAAAATAATAAATCATGATGCATTAATAAAATAATTGTTCTTTTTAAGGGTAAAAATTAGATTCTCTATGGTACAAAGCCAAGTCAACAACAATTATTCAGAGGCTCCAATGGTCTCCACATTTCATGCCATACCCCCTCCTCCTCCGACCATTGAGATCTCTGACTTATGCACCATTTCATCAAGTAAACCAGTCCCTAACTCAAAGCCCACCACTCCATCGGCACCTCAATTACCACCTCAATCTCAACCGCCATCAGTACTTAGCCACGTGGGAGACACACCGATCCACACAATCCATTTCTTGTTTCCACCATAATGGGTAGTAAGTATGCCCGTCATGGCCACACTGAATCTCCGGGGATTGGCTTTAGGACTCCCCGTATGGTACCTACCTGCACCTAATCCCGCACCAACCCCCCGGGTCATTCTTCAACCAGTCCAACCAATCACCACCGACAATCATCCACCTCCCAGTGTGTCAGAAACAACCTCCTCCAACACTACCCCTCACTTCCAAAAAGACTGGGGGAAAAACCACCCAAACCAACACCGCGACAAATGCGACTAAAGCCATGAACCCCCCTCCTCCAGCATGAGCACCCCCGAAATGTGCTTTTTGCGATGTTTTGGGTCATGCCACCCATAATTGTTCATACTTTCCTAACCTTCAAAATCATATGCAAGCCTTGGAGGATGACACGAACATCCTGATTGTTCAATTTCCAACCCCTCCTCAGCAGGGAATTTTTTAGGGGCAAAATTTAGCCAATTGGCTATTTTTTGGGCCTTTTTTCAAAAAATAAATTCGTTATTTGTTCATTTTTAGTCTCTAATATCGCCTATACTTACATAAAATATGCTTTTTTATCATAATATTCGCCAAATTTTACAAGTTTCAGTAGTAAATTGTATGTTTCATATTTAATATTCGCCTACCAATCTATATTTCTATGTTTTTCAATCCAAAATAATCGCCTAGAATACTACACTTGAGCATACTTTTATAATCCTTAAAAAATACCCTGCTCCTCAGATGCATAAAAATCGTTGTGCTCTAACCAAGCGTGTGCCATCTGCAGCATCTATGACCATTACACCCACCACTATTCTGATTTACCTGAATATCGGTTGGTTCTTCATGAACTGTGTCAGCCGTCTTTAGAATCGTCCATTACTATCATTGAGGAGATCTATCCCCCGGAATCCTCATTGGCTGAGGTTAACACCATTTACATGGTTTCCACTGGAAACCCCTCTATCCCGTCGACACCTTCCAATGATCCCTCTGACCCACATGTTCAACCTTTTCAAATCGACGAGTAAATCACATTTCCACGGCATGGGGGCAGGCCCAAAAGCTTGCCTACTCATCATCGGTATCATTCTCGTCGGCGATACTGGGGGAATCTACCCCACAAGGGGAATACACCATCATCATATCATCAAATCAGTGTGCCACCATGTCCATTAGCCTCATGGTAAACCCCCCTTCCAATAGTCAGTCGATGTCATGTTTATCCCTCTCCGAGATAACATCTGCACCACATTGACACCTCTAGGCTAGGGGGCATAATAAATTACCTCAACCCTGGGATAGGAGGCCTACTCAATCATTTTGACCCTGCCCCATCACATCTATCTCAGCATTGTAATGATCCCATCACTCAAACCAACACATATGTGCTCCACAATCACAACCCTATGCCCATGGCATGGGGCCAGAACCTTAACCCTACTCACTTTTTCACATGCCTGATGTCAACCATTTTCGAGGTCACATGTTACTTGTATATTTGGTTTGATTTCTAAGCACCTATTATTCTGCCCCTGCGGGTCATCATTTCTCCCCACCACCACATCCTTGGCTTTGTGGGATCACCTTTATTTATGGCCCTTTTTGCCTCTTTTTCTCACTTTGACCATTCTTGAGTCCTCTGACCTCTATTTTTTTACATCGTTTGCATCACTAGATGTATAATTTTGTTCCCGTGATGATGCTTGAGATCATTTCTCTCTCTCACTCACTCCCTTTTTGGGCATTTTATCACCCCCTACTTGCCTCAATTTGCATGCCATCAGGTACATAGGCATTTTTTGCCCCACTTTGACCATTTTGTCTATCGCAGCCTATTCATGATACCTCCTCTCCCTCCATACTGCAGTTATCGCATTCTTTTTCCGCCATTCATCTACCCACAAGGAGGCCCCATCAATGTTCCCCCCTCACCTTCTTTCTTGCTTCTCATACCTATCCCTTGTTTGAACACTTCCTCCATGCTTGACTTTCATATCTGTTCGGTATACGTTTATCCCTTTTTTGGGCCAATAAGCTCCTTTACGAAAAAGGAACTTAGGGATTTTATGTTAAGCTCTTTTCTAACTCCTTAAATAATGAAAAGATCGTCGAGCAATCTTGCTTTATTTCATGCTCATTAAAGTATCTGAAAGGACGGTTATCTGGTATAATTTTAACCCTTTTCCAGACCTAGTAGACTAATTACGAAAAAGGAATACTCTAGTCCCATTGGCTAGAAGAGTTATCCATTGCATACTTTTATGCTTTTTTGGGATTTGGGGACTAACACAGGAAAAAGAACCCCCTCAAAGTCTTCTTATTGCTTTCAAACTCTCTAAAATTGAAAGCGACCAGGAGAATTCACCATCATGGGCTCTTATAAATCCACATGACAGTATCTTCTCACCATTTCAGTGTCTTCTTATCGCTTTCAAACTCCTTAAAAGTGAAAGCACCTATGATCATGCACTGTCATGGGATGGTACAAATCCACACGTCTGTATCCTTTAGAGCACACTTTTATCCCTTCTTCAAGCTCCTTAAACCATGAAGAAGTCCCAAACGGTGCCTCTCAGCGCCACGCCCGATCACATCTAGTCCTACCATTATGTAAGCATCCCCAGTATGGTAGCCTTTGTTCAGAGTATTCTGTGATGTGTCACCCTTGGAGTCTCCCGATTTCACTCATCAGCTCCCCCCTAAGTCTCCCCCATTGCAGCCATGGTCCTTGATCCCATAAGCTATGATCCCCTTCCCCGAGGTCAGTTTCATATGCCGCCTGGTGTTGGCTGTAGTTCACCTTCTTAAGGTTTCCAGTGTAGACCCAAGTACTTCATGGTTCAAGGAACCAACAAAACCCCAATTCACCGGCCCTTTCAGCAACAGGCTGCGCACAGCCTGAGGTCTCACCCGAGGTGAAGCTGAGGGGGTGGTTGCGGAATCAAGTTTCCACAACCGGGTGATGCGATGGGGGGAAAAGCTAATAAGCAATGCAACGCCTTGCGGGATGCACGGATAGATAACTGCACAAACCTTTTGTTTCACGTCGAATACTTCAGCGCGCAACTTCGCTTGCACACTTGCACCTTTAATGATTGTGCGCTATAGGATACCTTTGCGTTATGCCAGTAAGCTATCAAGAGCTTTCCCCGTAGCAACCTTCAATGACTCGGCGCATCAACAAGACTGCGCGTCCTTGCCAGGATGTTCAATTCTAACCACTCTACTTAGCATCCTTTATCCCTTTATTACGTTCAAGTTCTTATCATTAAATTGCAAATGAATGACTAGACTTAAAATTACTGCGCGCTCCATGCTGTGCTTAAACTCAATGTTCAACGATGTGACTAATTAATAGATTCATGCATTCCAATTGACAGATTCATACATGTTGAATACTTAACATTCCCCTGTGCATGTATTACTTAACATATTATTCCCATTCTCTACGGCGAATACATATAAAAGCAATCACATAACAGAAGTTTCCAGCATAAAACATTCATACCAAGCAATTGAACAATCATAAACACACATTGGTCACATAACACAGTATTTAACTTGGTTCACCCCCCGGATGGAGGCTACGTCCACAATAACAGTTGTTAATATTGCTCTTAATGGGAAGGGTACAACCGTTCTTAGTTTGCGCACTCAGCTGCAGACTCTCTTCTCTCTCTCAGATAGGTCTCTGCACACTCAGCTGCAGAGCCTTTACAATGGTTGTTCTAAGCTTAAGATTTTACAATACCCAAATGCTTAATCAAAACCGAAGAGTCACCCTTCCCTTAAAATATTGTGCCTTATTTATAGATCATGCCCGTAGGTCATGTCTTTACAATCATTAGGCTGAAACCCTAAGGTTTCTAAAACTGGCGTGGCTAACTGCCACCCTAGCTATCGTCGTCGACAGCCTGCTTCACCTGCTCCAGTTGGGAAACTCATGGCTCACACGCTCTTCTAACAGCCGTAGTCCTCAAGACGGTTACAACTGCATCATGGCCTGTTCCTTTCCACTCCTTCGCCTGCCTGTTGCCATCGACGTCATGGCCTAGCTTTTCAACTGCTTGCTGCCACACGTTCGAACAGGTCGCTTTCATCTGCCATCCACCTGTTCCTTACCCAAAATAGGTCATTTCCTCGTCTAACCTTTACCCATGTTCTGAACCAAAAATAGCTCATGCGTTATTATGCACATCGTCCTACTGTGCGACCGTGCCTTAGCCATTTCCATTGCGCGACACACGCAAAACCTCAAAATTATCAGTTGCCTGTCACCGCGCACAATGCGCTTTCAACAAAATTGCTTTCTCTTCCTGCCGCAGCGTGCAATGCACAGTTGTCAAAATTTCCTTTTCTTCCTGCTGCAACGTGCTACGCAAGATTTTCCATACTTATACATTTTTCCAACCCACTTAGACCCCACCCAACAGGCCCCTAACACTCACCTGTGGCTCGTCCCGAGCCACTTCCTCTTGTGGAACCTGGTGCCGCATCTTCCGTCGTCCCAAGCTTTAATGTAAAGCTTTGCAGAGTTCCTTCTAACTCTACAACTATGTCCTTGGATTTTTGTTCGAACCCTTGAAGTGTCTCCAGAGTAACCTATGAGACCTTCTCCCGAGCCACTTGTTCCTGCATAGTGCCTTCTGCCATCTGAAGTTCTACAAACTTCACGTCGAATTGCTGCATTAATTCAAGCCCTTCTTGCTCAATAGGTTGCAGCCTGTCCGATGTGGCAGCCTCTTTCTCCCTTAGTGTTGCCAACTCTTTCTACAAGTCCTTGACCTCATTAAATATTTGCACTTTTTCTCTGGCCAACTCATTCCTCATCTGCATACTTGCAGCATCTACCTGCTGCTGCTTATTTTCTACTTCTTCCCTTACCTACTGTAGTGTAGGATCCTCATTCAACCCGGTTACTACTGTAGTTATCCGCTCAAGTAATTCTTGGCATTTCGTTACTTTTGCCAAAATTCCATCCATGGTTGCCTTGATGTCCTCAGCTGGAGCTAGGCACTGATCTGACGGAATGACAGGGTGTCGAGCCTCCAGCTCTGCGATTTTTCCTTTATACGAGGTTTCCATTTCCATTTTCTTAGTAGTAAGGGACTCTACCTTGGCCCCAATTTTCTTTATTGTGTCCTCCATATCATCTTCTTCTTCGCATTCTTCTATGTTTGTGCACACAACTGAAATGGTTTCCTTCCGATTCTAGCCCTTTTCCTTGGCTACGCTCAATTCTTGCTTGGTTTTATCTAATTCTCGTCTTAACTGATTGATGTCTTTAGTTAGCTGTGCACACTTATCATATGAGGCGAGGCCTCTCTCGTGAATTTCTTCTGCAACTCTGATGTGCAACTCGTTCAAGTCCTCTAGGGTCAAGGCCCCAATGTTTAGGTCGAGGAACCCAATCTTTAGTGCCTCCTTAACTGTTTCATTTGGGTAAATCAGGTAGCTTGGTTCAAGGTTCAAGACGCTTGGATACTTACTTCCAGTAACAGGTGGTCTTCTTTGCGTGCTTGGCTCTCCTGATTTCCTGTCAAGACCTAAACTTGACTACCCCAATCCCATATGGGCTACCAATGTCTTGACCTCCTCCACAAATTGGATTATGGTCAACTACAGTTGTTCTTGCTTGGATTCTTTCTCAGCGCGAGTCTCTTCCGATGCTTCCTGCACTTTGGTTGCAATGGTCTCGCAATCATCGAGATGTAGTTGCGGCTTGACCTTGGGTTTTTCAGCCTTCCTTTTTGTGCATCGGCCCTGTGATTATGAGGGTCCTTCAGTGGCCTTTCTCTTTGCTATTGATGAGGCAGAATGTTGACTCTGCACATCATCTTTTTCTTTCTCAATGGGCGTTCCAGCTGGTAGTCCGCCCTTCTTTGCTGGTTTTTCTCCCTTGTCTTCTTGATTTGTTTCTGTGTTTTCTTCATCGGTGCCTTTTACATCGATCTTCTCCCGAAGAGGTTCTACGTTCTGCTCATAGTCCGATGCATCATCACGTGAAGCGGGGACTCTCCATTCGAGCTCCCATTGCTCCACCATTCCCTCGATCGCCTCCTTATCCAGTCGGTAAAATCCTAGATACCATAAATCGTGCTCTGTTATGTCACCTCTTGGCTGAATGAATGTTTGGTGCCTTTTCGCTTGAAACCTCATGATGCAGGTGTATTCATCAGCTAGTGGTTTGGAAACGTGCGGTGTTGCCATAATTGCTTCACGCAACTGGTGATAGTAAACATAAAACACTTCAGTCGTTTGTCGCTACCTAGACACCTTTGGGCTCGCCCATAGATTGGCAAAGCGCATTCCTCGGCCTTGTCCGGCTAAAGTGGCAACTCCCTGATAAATTTTTGTCTCCTTCCAACCTACAAGGGCTATCAACACTAGCAACCAACTAAAATGAAATGGTGTTCCATCATCTTGGGTATCTTGAACATCTGCCAGAAAATCGTTCAATAAGAACTGGCACCAATTGTAAGCTTTTCCACGCAATACATTAGTGGCTGCCCTGATTGTCACCGTAGGTACTTCAACTGGTCTGCACTTGCGCAACAGCTTGCCTGCAAGCAACTGGGTCGTAAACTGTGTAGCGCGTTCAATGATGTCGACTGTTAGGAACCCCCATCCCTTACGCGCTACACCGAACTATTTTTCTATTTCGATGCCAAGGGCTTTATCGTGTGCCTTCTTGATGATGAGGTTAGCAGGGTCCTCTCCTCACTTGTTTAGTCTAGTGATCTGATGGACTAGGTCGATATTTATATCGATGTGCATGTCCAACCACGGGAATCCTTCATGCATGCAAGTGAGCAGTGTGCGCGCTATGGCAGAAAACTCAGCACTCTTAGTAAAGTGTGACATTTGCATTAAATTTAATAATCCTAATGGCTGGATGGCCTTTATCCATTCTTTAATTTCCAACCTGCCGGTGCTAGTCTGTGCGTCCTTGACCCAATTGATATAGGCATCCAGTCTAAACTGTGGGTAATTTTTTGGCATTACAACGTACTCTCCAGCAAGTCTTGGTCATCCAGCTTGTAGCCTAGTACACCACCCATCAAATTCTCCTCAATCTTTACCCTGGTAGAGATAGTGGGTAGCGGGATTTCGTATTTGAATTTCCTTTCTATGTTGACTAGTGGGGCATCAAGCTTCCTTGGGGGAATGTAGTCGAGCACAGGATAAAACGACAGGACTTGAGTCGAGGCTGTCTGCTGTAATGGCACTTCGGAGCCCCCCTTATCTAAAGCTGTTGTCTCTTTTCCCTTGCTGCTTCCTATAGCTTGTCGTGCTGAACTTCTGGATGGACCTGGTTTCATCGTCGTCATTGCTGCTGGAATCCCTACTTGCTCAAATAACCAGGAAATATCTGTTAACTCAACCGGGTCGCTCATATAATGCTCTGGTCACTCGGCTCTCGACTAGTTCAAACACTTTGCAAAAATGGTTAAGTGGCCGAGTGAGGTCTATTTATAGCCGCTGCTGGTTTGCTACGTGGCCTTTCGCAGTGCCCGAGGCTCTTAAAGCCATATTGATTGCCAATTCGTGTGTATTATCTTGGTGTTGTCAGCCGATCCTTCTCATGATGCGAATGTTGTTTCCTTAAATGCCAAGAGGTTGCCTTATAAGCCAGCTTGTCAACTCCACTGAATCCGCGTTAATGGCTTAGCCTGCCAGCCAGATTTCGGTGTGAACTGGTCACTTCCACCTTTAATAGGTTCCAAGATGTCACATCCGCCTTTAAATTGTGAATTTCCCTAGTGCCACCAATTTGGTTAACGGCCCACTAACCGGCCGACAGATTTCATGGTAACGGTTTCCGTTATAATGTGTTGGCGGTCTAACAGGATGTTTGCTACAGGACGTGCACTGGGTGTTATCTTCTGCGCGATTGTCGTTCTGTCTTTTCTGCGCAATGAGTATCTGGACTTGCTATGCACAGCTGCTCTTCTCTTCTTTTTTCTTTTTTCTTTTTTGTGCGCGTGCAACTTCGGCAGTCTTGCGCAGTACACTTCCCCTGATCATAGAGAACTCTACGCAGCCGAACTATCGTGGTAAAGATTTAGTCTGCTACCATTTATCAAACTTGGTAAAGTATCCCCGGTTAATGTAGCTAACTAGACTGCGCCACCGTTAGTAACATGCATTACAGTATATGGGCCAAGCCAATGCAGCTTAAATTTTCCAGGAAATTTCATGAATTTGCTATCATACAGGAGGACTAGATCACCTACCTGAAAGTTCTTGTTCTTGATGTGGCGATCATGCCATGCTTTTTCACGCTCTTTCTAGACTTGTTGGTGGAAGCCTGTGATGAAGCGATCTTCCTCTATCCCAACCAAGTGTAAGAGTCTTTCTTTGAGTGCTGCACGATCGGCCATGCCTGTAAACACTGCTATTCTCAAGCTGGGAACAATGTACCCCATCGGCATTATTGTTTCTTGCCTGTAGCCCAACCTGAAAGGTGTATGGCCGGTTAGTTTCTTGCAGGTAGTCCCGTATGCCCATATTACAGATGGAATGTGCAGGTCCCAATCGTCCCGGTTGACATTACATATATTTGTTAGCGCATTCTCCAACACTTTGTTAAATTATTCAACAGTTCCATTCACCTGTGGATGATAAGGCATGCTGCATTGATGATGAACGTGGAACTCTTTGGTCCAAACCTTGTAAGGATATTCTCATATATAAACTCCGCAGCTGTAGTTGCACTACAGTCTTTGACTGGCTTTGCTTCTGCCCATCTGGTGAGGTAATCAGTAGCAGTAATGATATACCTCGCACCAGTTCTTTTGCTTGGTGGGTTAATAGGACCCAAAAAATCAATGGCCCACTTCTCAAAGGCCTACAATGTCAGTTGTGGATTTAATGGCATTTCATCTCTGTGGGACGGCTTCCCTATCCTCTGACAGACATCAGAATTCTGGCAGTGTTCCTTCGAATCAATATGAATTGTAGGCCACCACAGCCCTATGCGCAATATATTATACGCAATAGATCTTCCTACATAATTACCTCCTACGATTCCTGAGTGCACATCAGCTCGTATAAATGGTTTCACATGCTCTAGCACACATCTGCGCAGTACTTCATCCATTCCCAGTTTGTATAGCTGACCTGCAATTATAGTGAAGCCTGTTGCGACACAACCAGCTACTTCTTCTGCTGCGTAGTGAACTCTATGGGTGCGAATCCAGTGGTAAAAAAATCAATGATGTCCTGGTAGTACTCATCTGCAACTTGTATGGCAAACAACTGCGCATCAGGCAGATTGTCCTCCAGATTCATAGGCTCTTCTCCTGACTTGATTCTTGACAAATGATCAGGTCCCAAATTCAATCTTCCTAGCTTAACAACAATCTCAAAATAGTACTCCTGAAAGAGTAGTAACCATCTGCATATGCACCCCCCTAACATTGGCTTATTAATAAGGTATTTCAATGCAGAATGGTCAGTGAACATGGAGAAGTGTGCACCAAGCAAGTAGTGCCTGAACTTCTACAGCGCATATACCATTGCGAGTCCTTCTCCTTCAATAGTAATATAGTTCTTCTTAGTGGATGATAAATTTCTACTGGAAAAGGCAATGGGATGATCGATACCTCCCTCTCCTGGTTGAGCAAGAACAATACCCAATGCTATACATGAGGCATCCACGTGGACGTGAAATGGCTTCTCCCAGTCCAAAAAAACTAGGATCGACGCAGTGACCATTTTCTCTTTTAATGTGTCAAAGCCTTTCTCACAATCCTCATTCCAAATGAATCGTACATCTTTCTTCAGCAGTTTTTCCATAGCTGCGGTTATCTGTGCATACCCTTTTATGAACTTTTTGTAGTAACCAGTATGCCCCAGTGTAGTGCGCAATTGCTTAATTGAATTGGGTGTAGGCAAGTTTACAATGACTGCGATCTTAGCAGGGTCTACCATCAAGCCCTGTTTGCACACAATGTGTCCCAACAAGACTCCATAGGGAACACAGAAAACACACTTCTTCAAGTTTAATGAAATCTGGTGCTGTATGCACTTTTCCAACATCATCCTGAGGTTCGCGGCATGATTCTTCAGTAAATCGAAAATGGTCCAATCTTCAAAGTAAACCTCTAAAAAATTATGTATAAAGTCCTTAAATGCTGCGA
Source organism: Larix kaempferi (assembly GCA_027924585.1). Taxonomy (NCBI): domain Eukaryota; kingdom Viridiplantae; phylum Streptophyta; class Pinopsida; order Pinales; family Pinaceae; genus Larix; species Larix kaempferi. Next base: position 7,998,510 of record BSBM01000371.1, read on the forward strand.
CGACCACTCTAGAGAATATGGCAGGTGCATTCTTCAGACCAAAGGGCATCACTGTGTATTGGAACGACCCCCATTCTGTAGCAAAAGTCGTCTTGTGCCTATCTGTGCAATCAATCCTAATCTGGTGGTAACCAAAGAATCCATCAGTAAAAGAATAGGCCTCATTCCCTCCAACATTATCTAGCACTTCATCTATAAAAGGTGTAGGGAATGGGTCATGCATTGAAGCATCGTTCAGTTTTCTGAGATCCACACAATTTCTGATCTTGCCCTTTGTTTTCTTGTCCTGGATAACCATCGGGCTTATCCATTTAGATTCTTCGACTAGCTCAATGATCCCTGCATCGAGCATCTTATCGAGTTCTTCCCTAACTCGTTCTTTATAGCGCGGGTTCATTCTGTATGGTTTTTGTTTCACAGGTTTCGAGCCAGGCTTAAGAGGAATTTTCATCACTCCTAAGTCTCCCAAGATACCTTTCATCTCTGTGAACTTGGTCAGGAATAGTTCTTGATATTCCTATAATATACCCGCGACCTCCTCAACTTTATCTTCATCCCAATAATCTCCAATAGCTGCAAACCTTGGCGCTTTGCTGGTGCCAATGTTCACTTTCCTTGTTTTCACGGGTCCACTCATATCTGGAATTTCCAGTGGAGGTCCTTCTACCTCACACGATCCCTTTGAATCAGGTATCCGTATGTTGTGCGGGTCCTCCTCATCACTATCTACTATATCCTTGGTTTCTCCATTGATGTGATAAAAATCAAGAGCATGCTCTAGCTGCTCTTCCCATTCAGGTTGTAGGCGCGCAGGTATGCTATCTGTGCCAAAGAATTCTTCTAGTGTCATGTTTCCTTGTGTACAATCTGGACTGAATATTTTTTTCTTAATGACCTGCAGTGCATCATTAATACTTGGATGCTCATCTTCAAAGCTGAAATCCTGTTGGAAGGTTGCAGTTAGGCCCAACCAATCCACTGTGCCTCTGCGCAACTCCAGATCTAGGTACCACTTCTTCGGGATCAGTTCTTCTAACGTGTGCACAAACAGATGCACCCATTCTGCCTGTGGTCTTTCTGTCCATGCTTCGGAACAGACTCGAATATGCTCTTGTGGGTCTGTCTATCCATTATATTTCTCAAAGGATAGGGTAACCTTATCAGCAAACCTGATTTTCATCTTAATTCTACACTGAACCCATGTTGTCAGTATCTTCTTATGCGCAGCCCACCATTTGGCAGGTATGCCACGCAATGCCATGTCTAGAGCTGAGACACGATATTCATCCGGCATTGCTGCAGTATATTCCTTGATAAAACAATAAACATTAGATAAACCATCAAAGGTATGGATTGGAGTAACCTCTTTCCCAATCCAGCGGAGTGACTTTGTGATCCATGCACATTTCCTGGAAGATACCTTATGTAACCTGCTTTGCCAATTGTATAGTCCTGCATCAGAGTCTGAAATGCAAGAGTTGTCACAGTGCCAACTGAGAGTGCCATCTGCAGTTGGATTAATATAGTCAGCAGTATTGGTTGTCATATTGTAGATACGGTCCAAGTCTTGAGCTCTGGATTCCTCTTGAATTGGTTCAACATACCGCTCACCCTGCGAAGGGTCTAATGGTGAGATGGCCCTGATATCATTGCCTTCAAATATCATTTTCATGGTCTTTAAATAAATAATGGCAGAGTTAGTCATTGCCCAATCGATACCCAGCAGTGCTGGATAAGGATTGCTGACATCCACTATTTCAATTACTTCAAAATCAGCACAACTACGCACTCCATCAATGTCAACAATGGTGTTGGGTAATCTTCCCAAAGGTATAACTATCCCTTGATTAGCCATCCTCAACTGTAGAGGTGACCACTGTAACTTGGGTTTACCCATATGATGCCATGTCTACTTGGTCAAGACATTTACTTCGGATCCAAGATCAAGAATGATCTCATCCATCTCATAATCCCTAATCGGTGCTGTAAGTCTCATTTCCCTTCCTGTTCTTTTAGGACTCCTAATATTGTGTACTGCGCCATTGGCAACTCCCTTCTCACTATTTGGCTCATACTTCCTTAGTAGCTTTTCAAATTCCGTAAAAACATCCGCGCTCTTTAGTAATTTCATGCAGCTGCGCAAGAACTACGCAAAAGAGGTCCCTGTATCTATTGCGGCATTTGTCTAATCTTGTGTCGTTGGCATGTTTTCTCTTTGTGGTACTTCACTACACAACTGTGTTCTGGGGGAGCCAGGTGGCAGTGCACTAAACATGTACTGCGCTTCCTCAAATTCTCCCTTATTTTTCTGTAAATCTAGACCCAGTGCTTTCCCAGGAGCTTTCGTAATCCATACCAGCTCTCCAGGATTCTGTCTAGGTTGTGCATTCCGGAGGTCGAAGCTTCTGCACCTCCGTCCCTTCCTGTATCAGCACCACTGCGTGTTACCACATTTACACTTGGATCCGTAGTTCTACTCTCTGCTACAATCCACTGAATATTGGGATTTGGTGGTTCTGTCCTTCTTTTTCTGCATTTTTACCTCAAGCACAGGGCAGTCTTCGATAACATGCTCAAATGATTTACAGTAATTGCACGTAGTGCATGGGTTGGTACAATCTCTAGAAACGTGACCTATCTAGCCACAGTTGTAACAGATTACCTGGCCGCGGCCTCTTCCTTGCGTCGGGCCAACATTTCTTCGTCTCTCGTGGTATCCACCACCATGACCTCTATATCCTCCTTGATCATAGTGGGTGTTTTCTTGCTTTGGCTGATTTTCCTCTTGAACGCAATACATCCCAGCACCTCGCATTTCTTCTATGTCGCGCTTTCTTTCATTAATGAGCTCATATGCATGACAATTGGATTCATCATGTCCCACTGATTTACAGAAATTACAATACAAGCTCTTATGTGTTCTGACATATTTCTGTATTAGGTAACAGTCTTTAAGCCTATGTCCTCTGGTTCTATAGATTTCACACTACGACGCTTGATTGTGGTTCATATTGATTGGGTTTGGTGTGCCACTATTGAGATAATCTTGAAATAGAGGGCAATGTTCTCTGGTATGGCCTTCTCCTTTGCATCCAGTGCACCAAACTTCACATCTGTGTTCATATCTTTGTTCTTTTCCGTTCTTCATACCTTGTAATTCTAATGTCAGCGTAGTTAGCTAGTTCTGAATCTGTGACATCCGAGTGCTACTCTCACCAATCGGTGAAGCTTCCAACTTCATTGCAATTTCTAAGGCCTCTACTTGCGACACAACCTTCTGCTACATCAATGGTTGTCTGATGTGGGGAAACAACGCAACGATGAACCATTCATTGTGTTGTTCCAGAGCTATCACAAAGCTCACTTGATCTAACAATGTTTTAAATTTTTGGTTAAATTCCCAAACCGATTCGGTAGGTTTTTGCTTGATTTCCTTTAATTCCGTTATGCATTGCGATTCTGACTTGGGCTTCTTAAACTCTGCGACCAGTGTAACTTGAATTTCTGTTAGGGTTCTCGGTTGTGCCTGAGAATATTTCATAAACCAATGCAATGTGCAGTCTCTGAAAGTAGTGATGATCTGCGCTCTCTTCACAGCATCATCCTGGATTTGCTTTAAACTCCATACGGCTTCACATAGAAACCAGTGTTGATCAGGATCTTCTAGACCCATTCCTTTGAATATCGACAGTTTTATATCATTATCTGTCATTCTCCTTCCTGGTTGTGCAGCGCTCTGGGTAGTGTTGACTATCTGCGCGGAGAAAATAAAGGGAATATTCGGACTACTGGGATTCTACAGATTGGGCTGCGCAACTCTCGCAGCGGGTGGGTTCTAATCTAAGGGTGGTGCGGTTTCTACAACCGGCGGATTTTGAGGTGTGATAGGATGAATAGTGGCTGATGGCGGCGCGGTCTGATTGTTAAGATCACATGGGAGTTCGGTATTCACATAGAGTCCAGGTCCTCCGGGATTCTTTTCTTTATTAAACTTATATCTCTTTCTACTTCTTAGATTATGTGTCTCTTCATCAGAATCACTATAAATGCTATTGACCATGACAGATGTAAAAATATAACTACATTCTTAAAACTCCTTTCTTAGCTAAAATCATTTTAATGTATAGGCTGAGGTTGTTTAAGAACTTACCTCTGAATCCTTCGAAGAAGTAGGGTTCGACTTAACTATAGGACTTCAGCATGTTTACAGAAAATTCCGTGACAAATCTTTCAAGTATGCTATCAACCCAGAAGTCGACTGCTCACGATAGTGGGCTGTCTATTGCTTTGAGCTATGCTGTGAGCTCTAGAGTCCACTCTGTAGGTACTCCTCCTTGAAAACAATTTTTCTTTTCTACGAGTTACGAGATCCACTCGTGCAACTTGTTTCCAAATGAAGCCCAGAAAATCTCGTGAATATCTCTCCACAAATATCTATTCAACCACTGTACGTCGGTGAGACGTGGATGTCTGTTCTCTTTCTTTGCAAAATCTCTTTCAAACTTGTCACACCAATCCCAAATCTCTTTCTTTTCAGGATGCCAATTGTCTGAACCCAATGGGAACTGGTATTATTCTTCACACATTACTTTCCAACACTCTATCGCATCACTGGTGTTAGCCAAGAAACGAAACCATTTGTTGGTTGTAGTTCACCTTCTTGAGGTTTCCAGTGTAGACCCAGGTACTTCACGGTTCAAGGAACCAACAAAACCCCAATTCATTGGCCCTTTCAGCAACAAGCTGTGCGCAGCCTAAGGTCTCACCCGAGGCGAAGCTGAGGGGGTGGTTGTGGAATCAAGTTTCCACAACCGGGTGATTCAATGGGGGGAAAAGCTAATAAGCAACACAACGCCTTGCGGGATGCACGGATAGATAACTGCGCAAACCTTCTGTTCCGCACCGGGTACTTTAGTGTGCAACTTCGCTTGCACACTTGCACCTCTAATGACTGTGCTCTACAAGATACCTTTGCGTTACGCCAGTAAGCTATCAACAGCTTACCCCACAGCAACCTTCAATGACTCGACGCATCAACAAGACTGCGCATCCTTGCCAGGATGTTCAATTCTAACCACTCTACTTAGCATCCTTTATCCCTTTATTCTGTTCAAGTTCTTATCATTAAATTGCAAATGAATGACTAGACTTAAAATTACTGTGCACTCCACGCTGTGCTTAAACTCAATGTTCAACGATGTGACTAATTAATAGATTCATGCATTCCAATTTACAGATTCATACATGTTGAATACTTAACATTCCCCTGTGCATGTATTGCTTAACATAGTATTCCCATTCTCTGCGGTGAATACATATAAAAGCAATCACATAATAGAAGTTTCCAGCATAAAACATTCATACCAAGCAATTGAACAATCATAAACACATATTGGTCACATAACACAGTATTTAACGTGGTTCACCCCCCGGATGGAGGCTATGTCCACAAGAACGGTTGTTAATATTTCTCTTAATGGGAAGGGTACAACCGCTCTTAGTCTACGCACTCAGTTGCAGACTCTCTTGTCTCTCTTAGATAGGTCTCTTCGCACTCAGCTATAGAGCCTTTACAATGGTTGTTCTAAGCTTAATATTTTACAATACCCAAATGCTTAATCAAAACTGAAGAGTCACCCTTCCCTTACAATATTGTTCCTTATTTATAGATCATGCTCGTAGGTCATGTCTTTACAATCATTAGGCCGAAACCCTAAGGTTTCCAAAACTGGCGTGGCTAACTGCCACCCTAGCTGTTGCCATCGACAACCTGCTCCAGCTGGGCCACTCGTGGCTCACACGCTCTTTTGACAGCCGCAGTCCTCAATATGGTTACAACTACATCATGGCCTATCCCTTTCCACTCCTTCGCCTTCCTGTCGCCATCGACGTCGTGGCCTAGCTTCTCAACTGCTTGCCGCCGCACATTCGAACAGGTTGCTTTCATCTGCCATCCACCTGTTCCTTACCCAAAATAGGTCATGTCCTCGTCTGACCTTTACCCATGTTCTGAACCAAAAATAGCTCATGCGCTATTATGCGCATCGTCCTACTATGCAACCATGCCTTAGCCATTTCCATCCCGCGACACGCGCAAAACCCCAAAATTTTCTGTTGCCTACCGCCACGCGCAATGCGCTTTCAACAAAACTGCTTTCTCTTCCTACCCCAGCGCGCAATGCGCAGTTATCAAAATTGCCTTTTCTGCCTACTACAGCGCGCTACGCATGATTTTCCATACTTGTATATTTTTCCAACCCACTTGGGCCCCGCCCAACACCTGGTCATCCCTACCGTCATACTCTGAACAAAGGAATTTTGAGTCCCATCACTCTACAACCCCCGTATCCCCCACAATATATTAGTCCCACATCCAATTCCATCACATCTTGGTTGTACACCTCACGCTCCTATTAAGGAAACATCTTCACCTTGGTAGTTGCAGGTCTCCCTCTGTTGGCGCCAGCACATCTATTCCATAAGATAGTCCCATAGGTCCATGTACCTTGAACTCATCTCAATCAATGGTGAGTCCTATGGACCATTTGAGAGGAGACCTTAGTGCCTCTTAGAATGGTTGTTTCTCACGTGCTAGACTTCAACTCTATCATCGCACCATTGAGATTCGTACAGGGTATTGGTCCCTTCAGTTATTGGTTGAAGACCCCAGATGTCCCCTGACTCTGGCACATTAGTGAGTCTATTTGGAGCCCCCCAATTGTTTGTTCCCATAGATATCTGGGCTGCGTTGGAGACAGTGTTCGGAATCCCTTAAGCTATACGCTTCCTTCAGTATCCAGTTCAAATGTAGTTCATTGTATCTTCGAGATTTCAACTCCTAGTCGATGAGTCCATATAGTTGGTGGACACCTACAGATCCAGCAGAGCATCTTTTGTTATGGTACCGCATTCAGGATGGATGCCATTGTTCCTAGTTCCATCTCTTCAGATCAGTTATGGTTGGACCATGAGTATGTCCTAGTTTTGTGTCCTTTTTGGACCATTATGATTTACATAGCATTTCTTTATGTATTGTTCATGTCCCCTTTGAGATTCACCATTATTTGTATATATTGATACGAGCATGGGTATTCCCACCTCATTCATATATTTGATATTATGTTCCTCATCCATTATTGAGGTGATGTATTTCCAATTTTAGCCCTTGCAGTTTGTATGAAGCACGTGTTTCGGTCTCCACTGGTTTCTTCTCTTTGCCATCACAATGCTCACACCCCTAGAAAAATTCAGAACCTATGATGTCTATCGGTCATACTATGAGCTCCTACCCTCACACATCAGGAAGCAATCTATTAACACCCAAAAAGTGTTCACCTAGCTCATCCCCCTAGTCACATAACCCATTTATCCCTTTTTCCTACATTTTCGGCCTCCAAAAACCCAAAAATCCCTAAGGTGGTAACCAAATGGGCAAAAAATCATTATTTCCCACATCAATTAATGAAAATCCTTCAAAAAAGGCTAAAATCCCCAAAAAATAAAAATAAAAAGGGGAAATAGTCAAAATAAAATTAAAAAAGGAGGAAAAACTCAAAATACCACAAACCAATACTAGTGGTTGCCCAATACCATGGGTTAATACTCCACCACCCAAAATTGCTATAAAAAGGTGATGGAGGCCCCCCATTTCATAAACAGATGATTCACTCTTCCTACCCTTATGCTGCCAAAATTCCTATTGAACTCTAGCCTACCCCTTTGGGATTTTGTTCCCATTCAGTTGAGTCTTGGCCACCACTTGAGCATTCAGAGAAGAGCAAGGAACCTTGGAGACTTGAAGCACTACTCTTCATATAGCTATGAGAGCCCCCCCATCTACTCACCTTCTGAGGTAAATTTTGATTGTAAACCATTATTTACGACATAATACAAAATATAAATCTTAGTCATGGGTTCTTGTTTATCTGTTACTTTATTGCAATAATCATTTTACTTACTTGTTTTTTCTTTTATTTGCATTCATATCTTACTTATTTATGAGCTGCTGCTAAGGGTTCCATAATCCTTAGTAGGTTCCCTTTTATATAGGCTGGTGTGAAAACACTATCTACACTCCCCATGGAGACACACTTGGAATTATGTATTTATTTTCCAATAATTCTTGCAATTGCATTTTCAACTCCAACAATTCTGGTGTGCTCATTGTGTAAGGTGTCTTAGACACTAGTGCAGCTCTTGTCACAAAATCAATTGTGAAATCAATGTCCCTCTTGGGAGAAAGTCCTGACACTTCATCGGGAAACACATCCTTGAATTTTTGTAGCACATGATAGTCCTCCAATTTTGGAATCTCATTTTATGTTTTGTCCAATATATGAGTTGCATACAATTGACAACCTTTCCTACAAAACTTCTTCAGCTGCATGGCTGAAACATGCCTAACAAAAATTTCTTTTGGAATTCATTTTACAACCCTTGGGTTTCCTTCATCATAAATGCACTCAAAAATTTTGTTATAGCAATCAATTTTTACTCTATGTGCTTCCAACCAGTCCATTCCAATGAGAATGTCATATGAACCAAGTCGTAAAATATTCATATCTGCACAAGTGGACATTCCACCCATTTATAATGGAAATTTCTCCACCATTTCACTAATTGTTCTCTTGGTACTTGTGGCTAGTTGAACCAACCGTGACTTACTATGCTTGGTTCTCTTAAAAGCACAATTCTCAGCAATTTTAGGACTGATATAACTGTGAGTAGATCCAAGGTCAATCAAAATAGAAATAGATTGCTTAGCAATATTACCTTTAATCTCAACCACAGTTGATTGATTATCTACTTGGTGGTCTTCTAGGGTTGCATAAATCCTAGGGACAGTCCTTGCCACTTTACCCATAGTTTCAGCTTCTTGAATGTTGTGAACTTGGTTTGCACTCCCACTTCGATGTGGATAGTTTCTAAGAAAATTGTCCTCTCCACATCCCCAACATTGAAGTGGCTCTCTTGGCTCTCTTGGATTGTCTCTCATCATCTTAGTTGGTTTTTTCACAACTTGTGGTGGCTTCCTTGGATGATTTTTGAAATGAGGAGGCTTGAAACCCTTCTTCCTTTGGTCAAAATTCTCATTCTTCTTATCCTTCCATGCCTTATGAAAATATGGCTTGCTTTTGCATTTATCATAACAATACTTGGCCTTTCTTATGGTATCATCTAGAGTTTGAGGCTCATCAAACTCAATTCTATCTTTGTAGGATTGAGGCAACCCACTTAGAAAATGATGAATTTTGACTTTATCATCTCTTATATACTTGACATATCTCAACAACTCCAAAAATTTATTTGCATATTCCTCCATAGTCATTTGGCCCAATTTCAACTCATGGAATTATTTAATTTTTCCATCATAGTACTTATTAGAGAGGTAATTTTGCTTGAAGTATTTCTTGAATTGCTTCCAAACAATCTTCCTTTCATTGATCTTCTTCACTTTCCTAAGGTCATCCCACCATATAGATGCTCTTCCATTCAGATTAAATATAGCCGCTCTTTCTTTCATATTCCCTGAGTAGTCTTGGACTTGGAAATACTTCCTCATCCCAAGAAGCCAAGCCTCAGCTTCTTGACCATATTTTATCTCACCATCAAATTATGTATGAGGTTTGGCCTTCATAAATTATTCATGTGAGTTGTTCTTTGAAGACCTCTTCCTCTTCTTCCTATCAGATGAAGAGCTTGATCCGTCAGTGGAATCCTTGGAGTCAAATGACTTACTAGAAGATATTTCTGGAGTATATGATCTACCTCTAGAAACCCTTCTTGACCTATGGGACCTCTTGTGAGAATGCCTTCTTGAGATACTCCCACTCTTCTCATTATTTTCAAAACGATGTCCAGATTTAATCTTCCTTTGCATTTCTGTCAGACTTTGAAGCATAGCTACATTTAGTTGGTTTTGATCTTCTTGAGCTTTAAGTAGTCTCTCATTATCTGCTCTACAACTCTGTAATTTTACTCTTAGGCTCCTCATAGTTTCTGCAATGTCTAGGGGAGTTACTTGGTTTCTTCTACCATTGGATTCTATCTCTTAATTCTCAATCTGTATATTTTCTCCCATTGCATCTGCCTCAACTTCATAAGGATCATATGCATCATCGATGATGATGACCTTCTTGGCCCAACCAATACCGGAGGTTTCCCAACTGCACTATACTCACTAGTGACCCTTAACAGTCACTGATATGATTCTGAATCTGCAAAAGTGTTGATATAAACACATCTATTAGATTTATTACAAAATAAAGTCAATTTTCATGTATTATGGAAAATACCCATATCGATAGTTTCTTTTTGTCATATTATGGCTACATACATTTTTTTGGTAAAATTATAGAATCATCAATTCAAAATTGGAATCTGTGAAATGTTCCCATTTGGATAAGCTTTCCAACGACTATAAATATGCTCAATTTTGAATTATGAGCACAAAGTTACAGTCCTTGAAAATTGACAATTTGGCCCAAATTCTGCACTTTTCCTGTAGGTGCATTTAACTCTAGAGGCCAACTTCAGCCACATGTAGAAGATCACCTATAGAGATTTATAACAAATTGTTTATTGGATTAAATAATACATATGATGAGGAGTACTCGACAATTTTCAGTTCTTTGAACTAATGCTCCAATCACCTACTATAAAATTCTAGAATTCACTACTTTTATATTTTTCCACTTCTTCCAAACTTAGAAAAAATATGCAGTTCTGTAATACACCCTCACAATCCAAAATATGACCAAATTTATGTTGCTCTAATGGCCACTGTTAAAATCCAGATCCAACTTTGTTGATAAAAAATAAAATGGGGTTCAAGCGGGTTATGTCATCCTGTGACACGGTCATGTCACCTTCCGCCCACCACACCACCGTACCACTCGACCTCGATCATTGGTGGTTTTCCCCATTACCAAAAGTGGGAACGCGTCCTTGCGAAGAGGTTTTGGAAAAAGGCTCTTGGGGAGGCGTTATCAATAAAAAATTGGCACGGGCCCCAAGTGGTTTTTGGCCCAACACGACGCTCGTCCCATATTATACAACATGCACTTTAATGACACACGATGAGTCTTGGTGGTTGATATTCCATATGATCCGACGGTCAGATCTCCGCCCGCTTATTGCTAACCATCACGCACTTTTTCAAGGCGATGCGATCCATGACCGTTGATCTTATCTTACATCCAATAGTTAGATATCTATCACCTCTGAAATTCATCCTTAGCAATCACATGCACGTGGGTCTAATGTGGCTGGTCCACATAATGCCTTCTTCCCACATCGACTCTCCATGTCACTCTTCCATGTGGCATGGGTGGGGCCCACCTGAAATTACCAAAAAATTTAAAATTTCGGATTGGTATGAAATTTTAATTTGGGGGCAAGGGCTTGTTACGAAATTGACTTTGGCTCTTATATGTCATTTAACAAAACCTGACATTTATAGGAGTATTTCATTTGCAACTCGTATTTTTACTGTAAGTTTTAATTATTGGCCCATACAGCTCGGGTGTTACAACCAGAAGCTCTGACACCACTATGCCACATCTGCTTCACCCAATCCGACTAGCAAGGGGGACATTAAATGAATCGGGGCCTCAATATTACGCCCCATAACCATAATTACGAATTGATAACAAATAAATTGCATGTGCAGACATCGAAATAAAAACACACAATGGAATAAAATCAATCCACACACACAACATGCAATTTACAGGCATAATTATCACATGAATACAAATAAAAATCATTGCACATCAAATACATCAGAATACTTATCTTTAAGCAAAGAAGATCCAAGCAATTGGTTGTGTAAGAGCGATTTTCCACCTAGCCATAGGAAATCTGTCTAGCATATGCTCAAACTGTTGAGAGGCAACCCCCAAGTTGGGCTAAGAGGCCACCAGGGAAAAGGAAACACCTACATGCTTCTATCCCTCAACCCACAACCCATTCTCCTCACTATGCTTAGCCAAAAGTTCAACTAGAGCTCTACAAGGGTCGACTCACTAAGCCTTCACAACCATGGCACTACTTCCAACTACCCCACACAACACAAGGAAGGAATTTCCCTTCACTGATCCATAGTTCCCTCGGGAAATCCAACCCTTACAGTGCTTACCAGTGTGTGCAGTAAGATTCCAACCTGCTGTAAGCTATTGGAGAACCTCCTACAACATTAATACATGGCTTCTCAAGCATCAAAATGTAGCAAATATCAATGGGTAAAGGTTCATAGCTTGCCCAACCTCCATGCTCACCTACAACCATCTATTTTCCCTTCACAAAATGTAGCTTTGTCTTCAAATTTGAATTTCTTGGTTAAACATGGTTTGGTAAGGCCATGAACATCAATTGAAAATTCTATGTAGTATAGGAACATACACCCGAGAATGATCAAAAGAGGGTTGAATCCAAGGATATGAGGTAAGGGTGAAAAGACAACTGACATAGCTTCTAACCATAGGAGAAATAGGACTTGTGACAACTGACATAACTGTCACAACCCCCATGCTTCAATAACTACATGAGGTGACTTTTCCCACCAACCTCACATATGCATTCAATGATTGGGTTTAATAGTCAAGAGAAGGTAATTGGCTCATTTAAGGCGCATGGCAGATTTTGGATGAGTTCTAAGGTTGACACTTGGCAACATAGGATTTAGTTTCCCATAGGCCCCCTTTCTTCTTCCCCTCTGGTGGAATCATAGCCCCTCTAGTGCTCTTTACACAACCATCTTGGACCATTTTATTAATTTTCAACATAATATTTACACACATTTCAAATTGGCATGATAAGCCAATCATATGGTCCAAATAAAAATATATACATCATACATGCCTAGCCATTCACTAGTTGGGCCTTGGCCTTGAGCTCCAAACTAGGAATCCATACTAGCATATTTACATCATTCACATAATTTTGATTAAATACATTCCAAGTCAAAATTGGGGGTATTACATATGGGTGTAGGTATTGTATTGAATTTTCCTTATGCTAATAGTCATTGTTTCTCTTTCCACCTACAATTTGAAGGTACTAACAATATGTCCGGATATGAAGCTCTATTGCATGGCCTCGAGTTAGCTAAAGATTATCGTATTAAGTTTTTAAAGATGATTGGTGACTCTGATCTAATTGTGATGCAAGTCATAGGAAATTTTGCATGTAAAAATCAAATACTGAAAAGGTACAGGCATGCAATGTGATTGGCCACAAAAAAAATTAATGCCTTATCTTTACAAGTGACTCGAAAGTTCATAATCAACTAGTTGATTCCTTAGCAATGTATGCTTTTGTTATTTACCCTTGCAAGGTTATACTCCTAGAATTTGAAAAAATGCAAGTAGTTTTCAAACCTTAAGTTCATGATAACTTTAAATATTGGAATATTTTTAATGACAACAAACATAGACATAGGTTTATGAACAACTTGGCATGATTTTATTAGTTTTATTATGTAGGGTTCCTGGCTGGTTTTCAGGGTCATTTGGGGTAGCGAATAGAGATCAACAAGTAGATAAGATGATCATGGTTTGTTGTTGAGCCCTATCCAAGTTTGGATAGAGGGGGATTTTGAAAGGGGCCCTTCTTCTTGGAAAGGGTTTGAAGGAATTCAGGTCCATGATCTCTTCTATCATTGCAACTACATACCGATGGAGGTAATAACATATAATCAGTTCATCATTGACGTGGTTTTTTCTTAGACAATTCCAAAGACAAGGGAATAATTCCTAGCATGAATGATGTGGTAAGGTGGCTTCATTGGTGGTGTGATTTCACTTGAATTATTTTTCTTGTCATGCATAGAGTAGGTAGGTAGGTTGCATAATCTCCTGGATGAGCATTTTGGTTTCATCATTTACTTTTACCCATGCATTGCGCTTGTTTTTAGTTGCATTTCATTTTGATTTGAACAAGGAGGGACAAAAGTGTTTTCCTCTGATGCATTTGACATAGTTGTTGTTATATGTGTGTGTAGGTTTATAGGTTCCAAGAGATTCTAGGGGGTTCTCATACACTCCTAAGAAGAGAACATGTCTCACAGTTGGAAACAGTTGCTACGCTCCATATTGTTTGCAACATGCCCTTTAGGATGTACCAGAGTGAAGGGGTATTTTTCCATTGTAAAAGGCCAAGTCTAGGATTGTTTATGTAAAAGTGTTGGTCTAGCGGGGCTCAAGGCCCTTGGTTTGGTCATGGCATATCCTCTCAGTTTTCATTTCAAGGAGTTTTTTCTTAGTGGCTTTGTTGACTACCCCTTTATGGTCTGAATTTTCCTATCATGTTGGACATTTATTCCCTGGGAGGGTGCTCTAGTGCTTCTTGGGATGGACCCATTAGGACACATGGCTTAGGGACTCCTAGCCACACTTATGTTTATGCTATGTAGATAGAGATTACACATGTAAGGGTTGTCATACCCGCTTTAGCACACCTCATTCATGCCCACTTTGGACCTTCTCTTTTCATGTATAACCCCTACTCTTATTCTCCACGTGCAATAATGATGATGACATCATACTTTGAAGGAAGCCTTGCCTTGCTAAAAAGGAGGATGTTGAGGGACAAGCACATCATTGGGGTTAGTTGTGGCATGGAATTCTCCCTCAACTCAACATCTCACTTGGTTGTATCCATTTGCATCACATTATCATTATTTTTAGTCTTTCTGTGGTTTAGTCCCCAACTTGTGGGTGACAAACCATAATTTAAGTCATTTTATCTTTTAGTAAGTTAGGCTCTAAAAGCTTGAAAAGTGACTAGGATGTCTCATATAAATAAAGGCTCCTACTGTCATTTGTATACAAGACAAGGGTTCAAATATGATTTGATTACTTTTCATCTTGGTATATTGGAGCTTCTAAGGCCAAGCACACTTCTCTTTTTAGCATGATTCTCTTGTGATGAAGGTTAAATAATGAATTTATATGGTTTTGATATCTCTCAAGGTTGATTTAAAGAATGGTTGCCATAATTCATGACTAAGGAAGGATATAAGGTTTCTCTTGCTCTTTTCTTGGTGGTTGTTGGTAAGATCTTTTTAATTTTATTGTTTGTTGTTGCTATTGTGCACCTTAAGCAAGGTAAGTTAGGGTTTTTACTTGCATCTTGCCAATCATGTTTGAGGAGACTTTCCTCTTGAAGAAGCTCTCCATAATTGGGCATTGGAGTTCATTGTTTTCCTTGATTAGGCCAAGTCTACTTTGACCTATCTAGGGTTAATAGTATTTTCCCTAATCGGTAGATCTTGAATAACCAAATTGAGAAGCGACATTAACCTTGATCTCTTATTGACCGAGGGTTAAGGACTGAGGTATAACCCCTTCTCTTCTTCAAATTTTTTATCAAAATTTTGTTGTATATATTACAAAAAATACAAAAAACCAAAATATTTGGAAAAACCCTAAAAATATAGAAAATTCATATCTCAAAAAATATCGTGAAATTTTGAATTGTCCTCTGTTGGAAAAGTGCTCCTTGGTAGGGTTTTAGGGTGAATTCTCAAGAAGGACTTTTTCTTGTGGTTGGATTGAGAAATATTTTAGCATTTTTGTGTTATACGTGGCATTTTTTAGATCCAATATGTAATGTCCCTTAAAATAGTAAAAATTTAAAAAATTTCCGTTACTGTAATAAACTATTTAGAGATGATGATTTGTAAATTAACTTCGTCACTGATAAGAACATACTACACTGGTACTTATTTTGCGACAGTTGAAGGGTCTCAGTTTCCTAAGTATCATGGTCTTACTAGTTGTTATTCCTACAGCATTGCGGAAGCGATGTAATGAGTAGAAGTGTAATTCTGTCACAAGTGTACAAATGTTTAGAGTATAATAATACAAATCTCCTTCTTACTGTTTTAAGATTTTGTGTGCATATTTATGAAATTCTAATTGATAATTCAGGTGAGATGGACCCCTATTGGTGACAGTTGAGGCCCATGATGAGACACTTGGCCATTTTAAGGAGAAAAGTACCCCGACAGAGCTGCCGAGAGGTAGGGTGTAAGAAATGGAAACTTCTGACTTACTTAGCGAGTTTCGCTAATGCATTCAATTGTACTTGGTTTGCAGGCGTACCTACGAAGGCATCTACCTAGGGTGCTTACTTCACAATTCTAGCAATTACTTAAGCCTAAAGTGTGTGATGTTTGAAGGTTGGCACCTTAAAGGCCTTGATGGATTTTATAATACTTGTAATACTTGCTGACCTTGCAATTACTTATTGGCACTAGGTAATACTTGTGGTCTTTGCAATACTTGTTGAGTTTACAATACTTGTGGATCATGACTGACTCTACTACTATAGAGATCAGGGTTGATATCGAAATGTTTGGGGTTGGTGGTAGAGTTAAATGCAGCTCTACGATGGCACATGGCCAATGCTGCCAACTATGCTGAGGTTTTCCCTTGGGTTCTACACCAACGATGGTTCATTTTCATGGTTCATTTGCCCTTGTTTGTTGTTGGATGTGTTTGAGGGTTTCGTGCTCTGACCTGAGCTTGGCTCATGGTCAGCGCACCATATGGGGTTTCGTATGCAGAGATGGCGACTGAAATAAGAAGGTAATACCATCCCTGGATTATAATACGTTTCCTGCTATTTTTTTTAAATACAGTTCAATAATAATCTTAGGGTTTGACTTTGTATGGTTCATTGGTTTAGCAGGTAATCATGGCATTCTTCTTCTACGTGGCTACTAGTTGATTGCCAGTACTTGACCTTGATGGCATTGAAAATGGTAAGTCCAGAGTTCACCATTCCTTATCTCCTCCTCTCGCCTCTGTGGAGTGGTATTGTTTGTATTTTCTATGGGGAACTTCATGAGCCCAGTTTGGGTTTACTACAACAAGTTTTGGGTTCCTGGAGGTCATCGTTGGATGGACCATTGTGAAATGTATCTATTGGTTTTAATGGTCCTAGAGGGTTTTAGTGTAAGGTTTGGCCATTTGGCTCAATGTTAAACTTTGTAGAAGCAGTTTGTAATAATGCCCAATATAAACCTAGGGTTTACATGTCTGTGTATTTCATTTTGAAAGAATCCATGGACCTGTGAATAGAGGAAATGGTCTACTGCATAATTCTATAAATGATTTGCACATTGTCTACCTCTGCGTTTTCTTATGGGTAAGAGTGGTAGTTTTGATTTCTGTGTTTGCTATCGTTGCCTCTGTTCTGAAAGTCGTTGGTTGAGTTATTTACACAGGACAATCGTGATTTTTCTATGACCTGCATTTATCATGAGCTGAGGTTGAATCTATCTGAGGAATAGGGAAATGTTGGCCTCTGCATTTTATATTAGTCTTTGAACTTGTAATGAAGATAACTAATCTCTGTGTTTTCTCTATGTGAAATAATGGTTAAGAGTTTTAGATCCTTCATGTGGCTATCGTGGCTCTGTCTGTTGAATGGGTTTGCAAATCTTAGTTTTAGAATAGCTGCCAGAACAAGATATGTTGGTAGGAGAAGCGAAACCCTTGTCTGACCTTCTTACATGCCTGTGGGGTTTCACTTTGGTTCTTCTTGCTGTGTTTTCTGGTAGTTGCTTTAAATGGAAGAATAGATGGATTTGATCCCTTGCCTTGCATTTTATGTTTAAAGAATGGTTGTAAGTGTTTGTTCATTGGTAGGGAAAACGATTGGTTGGATGTGTAAATGCTTCTATGTAAAATTACTATGCTATTTGGCTACTTTTAAGACAGTATGGTCTTCCTGGAATGTTAGTGATATTCAATCTCTTGACTTCTATTTCTATGGGATAAAAGTAATATAGTTTAATGATATGGAAAGCATTTGTTTGGTAGTGGGATTCGATCCATGAGAAAATATCGGTTGTTGTTTTCGATATAGTGATTGACTGTTTGGTTGAAATCGTAGAGATGTTTGATAATGTGGAATGTAGAATACCT
Source organism: Larix kaempferi (assembly GCA_027924585.1). Classification (NCBI taxonomy): domain Eukaryota; kingdom Viridiplantae; phylum Streptophyta; class Pinopsida; order Pinales; family Pinaceae; genus Larix; species Larix kaempferi. The sequence goes on from BSBM01000371.1 coordinate 8,016,446, forward strand.
TAGTTTGAAAGAACAGAAAATAATAATTACTGTTATTGTGTAATCTATGATTTGATGTGTAGTGTGGCTAAGAGATTCGATGTCTGACCTGATGTTGTTGTCATTTCTATTTAGTGATTCTTAAGCATAGAGAGAATAACAATAAAAGAATTAAAAGGCAAAAATAATCCCTGCACTACGAATTGATAATACAAACAGAAAACATAATTATTTAAAAACATAATAACCCTAGCCTAGAAGTTAAATGGGAAAACAGTGGGAGTAATGCATAGTGTTAGAAGTCCTCTGAAAAACCATAGTACAATTCCTAAGTTCTTCTACTGGGGTGTTGTCTAGCACAGACTAGTTGGGCTAGGCCTGCTAGACCCTCCACTGGTTTTTGGGCAAAACCTCTAAGTTTTATAATATTTGGGTTAAGAATTAAAATAATGATGAACCATTAGTTTTAGTCTAAAAGCCTAAATTAAATACCTCACTGTCCATTATAACTTGAACTGGTGAGTTAATAAGTCATACCTGGTTGTCTTAAAGTTTGGCTTGCTCCTGTAGAGGCCTGCACACTCAAGCAATAATTAGTGTAGAAATCTTCTGAGCTTAGCTTGCCTGTTAGAGTGATTCCTTAGCTTGATAACTTTGGAGCTATCATGTTCCTCCCAACCATGACCCTTAGACCGTTCCTGGTTCTAACTGGATCCCCCGAGCTTGGTTCCAACATGCAATAAGAGATAGAGGCCCTAGGTTCACTGTTGGTTTAGATCTGGAATTATTAGGTGAGACTGCTTCAACTTATTGGAGTAGAAAACTTCTCTCTGATTATCATAAGAGAATGATGATCCCAAAAACTTGGGATCTGCCCTCTTTATGTAGGGGAGTCTTGAATTATGACTGTTGGAATAAGTAGTTTCTTTAATTTAAATAATTAATATTTAAGAGATATTATTTAATAAATATCTAGTCTTTTTGCACTAGGACTTTTTTCAATTGTTTTAACTATAAGTGACTTCTGATTTAAGCTCTTCATAATAATTGTAATAACAATAATTACATTTCAGTTTAACTATTAATACATCATTAATAATATTAAATGATGTATAAACTATATATAATAAATATATTTCATAAATAAATAATAACAACATTATTATTAAAGCTCTTAATAATAATATTAGCCTTGAGGCCTTTATGCATGTTATTTGTAGAAAACTACTATTAGTCAATCTATGCTTTAAGTGGTGGTAATTATCTTTTATTTAATTATGTATCTTCACATGATACTTCTTTTAGCTTTTAAGGACAAGGTCCAATTCTTTGGACGGTCTTTTGGTAAGCTTGGATAGGCACCTCTAGTCTCTCTCTTGCATGTCAGATTCTCTCGTTTAACATGCTAGTTCCCGCAGTATTTGATGATAGATAAAAGATGAATCATTTAATCAAATTAAATAAATGTGATGAAAGTAAAAGTGCTATTCAAAGTCTTTATGAATCAACACTTTGATATTTAGTAACCTCGAGTGCTCTTTAGAGCCTTTTAACTCAATACTTTCACATGGGCGTTACGCTAGTGCAATTCCAGAGCTTCCTGCTCAACACTAGTGCTAGAATGTGGTTGTGAGGCACATCTAGAATATTCAAGTGGCCTCGGATCTGGTATTCATTTATCAAGCTTGGAGTGCTCCAGGGCTTATGCCCAACACTCAATGTACCTCAAGGCTTACTCCTAGTACATAAACATTCATCTAGGTACATCGGGGATTATGCCCAGTACGTAGGTCATCTATGTGTTTCTAAGTCCGCTCAACACACCACACAAGTCATTCATGTAAGGATCATAGTTCTGCACAGTAAATAACAAAATATCATCTCAATATATTAGGGTTTATACCCATATCAAAGTTGAAACACATCATCAAAATATTAGGGCCTCCTCAGCTAGTATACACTCAAATAAAGAAGTCGGTCAGGGTCCATGCCCAGTATGTGAATATATAAAAGAATAAATCATATGCGATAGGGCTCATGCCCAATACTCAAAATAAAACATATGTGCTGGGGTCGTGGCCCAATATAACAACAAAATATAGTTATTCCAAAATTCGGGATATTACATCCCTCCCCAATTAGAAACAACACCGTCCCGGTGTTTCTAGGGACTAGGAATGAGGTCATGAAGCAAGGTGGGGTATGCCTCTTTCATGGTGGTCTCATTATCCCAAGTAGCCTCATCTGGTCTAAAGTGCCTCCATTGCACTTTCAGCTGAGTAATGGTCCTCCTCCTAAGCTGCACCTCTCTCTTGTCCAGAATGTGGAGTGGTTTTGGCCTGAACTCCCCTTCGGGCTCCACCTGTAATAAGGACCAATCAATTACATGTTTAGTATCGTATACATATTTCTTTAATAACGAAGCATGAAAAACATTATGAACTTTTATATAAGCTGGTAAGGCTAACTCATAAGCCACTGGGCCCTTCTTGGCCAGTATTTCAAAAGTTTCACAAAATCTTGGGGCTAGTTTCCCGCAACGTCCTAAGCTCAACGAGCTTCGTTTTGCCTTTATTTTTAGAAACACATGTTCGCCAACTTGGTAGTCTTTGTCTTTTCTTTTCTTGTCCGCATAAATCTTTTGGCGGTCTTGTGCTTCTTTTAGGTTTAGTTGTACCTTGGAGACTAGTTGTTCCAAATCCTTTAGTAGGTCGGGTCCTAACATAAGTCTATCTACTAGACTATCCCAAGTCACGGGTGTCTGACATTTCCTGCCGTAGAGTACCTTGAAAGGGCTCATTTTGGCAGAGTTTTGGTATCCGTTGTTGTAGGAAAACTCTGCGAGGTGCAAATAATCTTCCCACTTGGTGGGGTTGTTCATGACATACATCCTCAACATGTCCTCAAGGATTTGGTTTACTCGTTCTGTTTGTCTATCGGTTTGGGGATGGTATGCGGTACTGAATTGTAACTGGGTCTCCAAACCAAAGAACAATGCTCTCCATAAGTTGCTAGTGAACTTCATGTCTCAATCAGAAATGATTGCCTTGGGTATCCCATGCAATCGAAATATCTCCTTCAAGAAGATATCCGCGATGTGGACTGCTTTGTAGGTATACTTTACCGCTATGAAATGGGATGCTTTAGACAGCTTGTATACCACTACAAATATGGAATCGTTCTGCCTCTTACTCTTAGGTAAGCCTGTATTGAAGTCCATACTTATTACCTCCCACTTCCATTCCGGAATGGGCAAAGGTTGTAGTAAACCGGAGGGGTGTTGGTGTTCCGCTTTGACCAGTTGGCACTCTTGACATTTTGCGATGAACATGGCGATGTTAGATTTCAACTTATGCCAAAAGTAATGTTTCTTTACTGTCGATATCATCTTTTGATATCTGGGATAACCTGAATAGGGTTTCTGGTGAAACTCGGTGAGAATGTTTGATCTATTGTCTCCACTCTCCGGGACGTAGAGTCTTTCTTTCGACCACAGTAGTCCTGACTCGTCTATCTTATATTCCCTTTGTTGCTGGAATAATTTGTCTTCCCAGATCTTTGCAAGGATTTCCATGTAGTAACGGTCACTCTTACATGCCGTTCGAATCTTGTGGTGTAAGTCTGAGTCGGTTTGACTCACCGTGACTTTGTAAAGCATATGTGCTCGATGGCTCAAGGCATCCACAATCTTGTTTTCCTTGCCTTTTATATGCTTTAGTTCGAAATGATACTCACTAAGGAAAGCTAACCATCTAGCTTGCCTAGTGTTTAGTTCGGGTTGGTCAAAAAGGTACTTCAAACTCATGTTATCATTCATCAATAGAAATTTCTTTCCCATGAGGTAATGTCGCCACATCTTCAGAGCATGGATGATGGCGGCAAGTTCGAGGTCATGCGTAGGGTAGTTCTGCTCATGTTCTTTTAGTTTCCTCAATTCGTAGCATATGGAAAAATTATCTTGCATAAGGACTCCCCCAAGTCCTTCCTTGCTTTCATCCGTGCAAATGACGAAGTCCCCATTGGGGTCTGCAATTCATAAGATTGGTGCACTAATCAATAATTGCTTCAGCTTTTGAAAGCTTTCCTTGCACTTAGCTGTCCAGGTGAACTTGTTTGCCTTCTTCTGTAAGGAAGTCATAGGACATGTGATTCGCGAGAAGTTCTCAATGAACTTTCGATAGTAGCCAGCTAGCCCTAAGAATGATCTTATGTCAAAAACACATGTAGGTGTGGGCCATTCTTCGATAGCCTTGAACTTTTCAGGATCGACAACTATTCCCTTCTCGGAAATGATATGTCCTAAGTATTGAATCTGGGGTTTGTAGAAATCGGACTTACTAAACTTGGCGTACAGTCGGTGTTCGCGTAGTATACTTAAAAAAATTCGAAGATGTTCCTCATGTTCTACTTCGTTCTTGGAGTAGATCAAAATGTCGTCAATCAAGACTAGAACGAACTTATAGAGGTATTTACTAAAGATGTTGTTCATCATGGACATAAAGTTGGCTGGTGAGTTCATCAACCCAAAGGGCATCACTATGAACTCGTAGTGGCCAAACGGGTCCAAAATGTGGTTTTGTTGATATCCTCATCACGGATTCTCACCTGATGGTATCCCGATCGTAAGTCGATCTTTGAGAAGATCTTTGCTCCTCCGACTTGGTCAAGAAAGTCCTCGATTCTAAGGAGTGAGTAGCGGTTCTTAATGGTCATTTTGATGAGTTGGCGGTAATCGATGCACATTCGCATTGTTTCGTCCTTCTTCTTGACGAAGAGTATCGGTGCTCTCCAAGGGGACACACTTGGTCGTATGTACCCTTTTTCTATTAACTCTTGTAACTGAAGCTTGAGCTCCACCAATTATGTGTGCTCATGTTGTAAGGGGCTTTGGAAGCTGGTACCGACCCGGGTGTTAGTTCAATGGAAAATTCTAAGTCTCGTTTGGGTGGTAATCCCGGTATATCCTCGGGAAATACATCTTTGAATTCTATGAGGACTAGAAAATCTTCGATCTTTTGTTCCCTATCAGTTTCTATGTTTTGGATATTGACGACAAAGAGTTTACAACCTTTTCTGATGCATTTCTTTGCTTGTAAGGCGTATATCTGTCGTACCGACACTTTCTTAGGGATACCCTGAATCATCTTCTGATTCCCTTGGTCATCCCTACAGAGTAAGGATTTGTTTAAATAGTCCAATAGGACATGGTGTTCATCTATCCAATCCATGTCGATAAGTACATCGTATGACCCTAGTGGTATAATGTTTAATTCTAACCTAGTTGGAAAACCATTTAAGTCTATCTCACAAGTTTTAACTAACTTGGAGACCTTGCGTTTGGTACCGGTGGCTAGTTGTACCAGCCATGGTTTCTTGTGAGGCTCTCAGTTCAACTTACAAGTGTCCAGTAACTTAGGGGAGATATAACTTCGGCATGCGACGGGATCTATTAAAACTGAAACGGTTGTGTTAGAGATCTTAACCTCAATTTCAACCATGGCGGCCTAGTGATCTTCCCGTCGGCCATCAATAGCAGCATAAATCCTGGGTGTCTTTTCCATGTCTCCTACGATAGGTTCTGCTTGGACATTGTGTAAAACTCCATCCGTTTTGCTGGGGCAGTCTCTGTAGTAGTGGGACCCTTGGCACTTCCAGCAAGAAATGGTTGGTGGGACAACTTTTGTCCCTTTGTTGAAAGTTGGCCTGTTGACAGGTGGTGGAGGTGCACTTGGTCGTGCTTAAGGTCGGTTGAAGCCTCTATTGGGCGGAAAACTGTTGTTATGTTTCCTGTAAGGTGGAGGTCTAAAACCTGGTCTGCGGTTTTCCGTGAAGGTTCTGAACCTATCTATGTTTCTGTTGATGTTATCATTCCTTGGCTATCTGTGTTCATAACACAATCTTGCTTTATGTAAGGTCACATCAAGGGTTCTGGGCATGTCAAACTCTATCTTTTCTCTAAAGTTTGGTGGAAACCCTCCCAAGAACTGTTGTATCTTGACCTTTTCGTCTTTGATGTGGGGAACATAGTGCAGCAAGTCTAAGAATCTGTTTATGAAAGTCTCCATGGTTAGGGAGCCCATTTTTAGTTCATGGAATTCTTTAATTTTCTTGTCAAAGAATATTTCAGACATATATTTGTCCTAGAATGTTCTGCTGAAAGTTTCCCATGTTATGTCTCTCAGTTCTTGTCCCTTGGTGTGTTTCAAGTCCCGCCACCATCAAGAAGCTTTACCATTCAGGTTATATACGGCTAGTTGGGTTTTCATTTCACTGGAGTAATTATGAACTTTGAAGTACTTATTCATTCCTAGCAGCCACTCCTCATCCTTCTCCCCAGAGTTAATCTCTCTGTCATAGGTTGGGGATTTTATCTTTCTAAATTATCCTTGTAAACTGTCGTCACTTTTCCTCCTTTTCTTGCAAGGAGGTGGTGAACCTTCATCGTTGGAAGAGTTCTTACAGTCCTCTTCCATTGATTCAGGTATGTGTTCACCCTGCTCTTCTCCCTTAGGGATAGCAGTCCTCTTTGTGTGACTATTTCCCTTTTTAAAGGTGTTAACTGAGAGCGTGGGTTGTCCATGGGGTTTTTCCCATGTTAAAGTGTGAAGCAGAGCTTCATTTATAGCTTGTTGTTCTTGTATTTCTTGCATGTTGTCATCTCTGAAACTTTGGAATTCTTCCTGTAGATTTTGCATGGATTTCATTAAATCCGAGTTAAGTTCCACCACAATTTCTTGCTCTCGTGGTGGAGAGTTCAGATTTCCATGTATGCTGCGGCTCCCTTCTGCATTCATTTTCAGACAATGACTGTACCTGGAATGTTATATAAGCGTCAAGAACAGAAAATCTGTTAGTTCATTTTCACATAAACAAAATAAAACTTTCTGAATGTACGCTTTTGTCTACTGTGTATCTGCAATGGATGTTCTGTTTGTAATGAGCCCAATAGGTCACTTAGTTTTGTAGCTAGGCTCTCATACCACTTGTAATGTCCCTAAAAATAGTAAAAATTTAAAAATTTTCCGTTACTGTAATAAACTATTTAGAGATGATGATTTGTAAATTAACTTCAGCACTGATAAAAACATACTACACCGGTACTTATTATGCGACAGTTGAAGGGTCTCAGTTTCCTAAGTATCATGGTATTACTGGTTTTTATTCCTACATCTTTGTGGAAGCGATGTAATGAGTAGAAGTGTAATTCTGTCACAAGTGTACAAATGTTTAGAGTATAATAATACAAATCTCCTTCTTACTGTTTTAAGAGTTTGTGTGCATATTTATGAAAGTCTAACTGATAATTCAGGTGAGATGGACCCCTGTTGGTGACGGTTGGGGCCCATGATGAGACGCTTGGTCTTTTTAAGGAGAAAAGTACCTTGACAGAGCTGCCAAGAGGTAAGGTGTAAGAAATGGAAACTTCTGACTTACTTAGCGCGTTTCACTAATGCATTCAATTATGCTTGGTTTGCAAGTGTACCTACGAAGGCATCTACCTAGGGTGCTTACTTCACAATTATAGCAATTACTTAAGCCTAAAGTGTGTGATGTTTGAAGGTTGGCACCTTAAAGGCCTTGATGGATTTTATAATACTTGTAATACTTGCTGACCTTGCAATTACTTATTGGCACTACGTAATACTTGTGGTTTTTGCAATACTTGTGGATCATGACTGACTCTACTACTATAGAGATCAGGGTTGATATCGAAATGTTTGGGGTTGGTGGTAGAATTAAATGCAGCTCTACGATGGCACATGGCCAACGCTGCCAGCTATGCTGAGGTTTTCCCTTGGGTTCTACACCAACGATGGTTCATTTTCAGGGTTCATTTGCCCTTGTTTGCAGTTGGATGTGTTTGAGGGTTTCGTGCTCTGACCTGAGCTTGGCTCATGGTCAGCACACCATATGGGGTTTCGTATGCAGAGATGGTGACTTAAATAAGAAGGTAATACCATCCCTGGTTTATACTACGTTTCCTGCTATTTTTTTTTAAATAGAGTTCGATAATAATCTCAGGGTTTGACTTTGTATGGTTCATTGGTTTAGCAGGTAATCATGGCATTCTTCTTCTACGTGGATACTAGTTGATGGCCAGTACTTGACTCTGATGGCATTGCAAATGGTAAGTCCAGAGTTCACCCTTCCTTATCTCCTCCTCTCGCCTCTGTGGAGTGGTACTGTTTGTATTTTCTATGGGGAACTTCGTGAGCCCAGTTTGGGTTTACTACAACAAGTTTTGGGTTCCTGGAGGTCGTCGTTGGATGGACCATTGTGAAATGTATCTATTGGTTTTAATGGCCCTGGAGGGTTTTAGTGTAAGGTTTGGCCATTCGGCTCAATGTTAAACTTTGTAGAAGTAGTTTGTAATAATCCCAATATAAACCTGGGGTTTACATGTCTGCGTATTTCATTTTGAAAGAATCCCTGGACCTGTGAATAGAGGAAATGGTCTACTGCATAATTCTATAAATGATTTGCACATTGTCTACCTCTGCGTTTTCTTAAGGGTAAGAGTAGTAGTTTCGATTTATGTGTTTGCTATCGTTGCCTCTGTTCTGGAAGTCGTTGGTTGAGTTATTTACACAGGAAAATCATGATTTTTCCATGACCTGTGTTTATCATGAGCTGAGGTTGACCCTCACTGAGGAGTAGGGAAATGTTGGCCTCTGCGTTTTCTATTAGTCTTTGAACCTATAATGAAGATAACTAATCTCTCCATTTTCTCAATGTGAAATAATGGTTAAGAGTTTTAGATCCTTCATGTGGCTATCGTGGCTCTTTTTGTTGAATGGGTTTGCAAATCTTAGTTTTAGAATAGCTGCCAGAACAAGATATGTTGGTAGGAGAAGTGAAACCCTTGTCTGATATTCTTACATGCCCGTGGGGTTTCACTTTGGTTCTTCTTGTTGCGTTTTCTGGTAGTTGCTTTAAATGGAAGAATAGAGGGATTCAATCCCTTTCCTTGCATTTTATGTTTAAAGAATGGCTGTAAGTGTTTGTTCATTGGTAGCGAAAACGATTAGTTGGATGTGTAACTGCTTTTGTGTGAAATTACTACGTTGTTTGGCTACTTTTAAGACAGTATGGTCTTCCTAGAATGTTAGTGAGATTCAATCTCTTGACTTCTATTTCTATGGGCTAAAAGTAATATAGTTTAATAATATGGAAAGCATTTGTTTGGTAGTGGGATTCGATCCATGAGAAAATGTCGATTGTTTTTTTTCGATATAGTGATTGACTGTTTGGTTGAAATCATAGAGATGTTTGATAATGTGGAATGTAGAATACCTTAGTTTGAAAGAACATAAAATAATAATTACTGTTATTGTGTAATCTACGATTTGATGTGTAGTGTGGCTAAGAGATTCGATGTTTGACTTGATGCTATTGTCATTTCTATTTGATGATTCTTAAACATAGAGAGAATAACAATAAAAGAATTAAAAGGAATAAATAATCCCTGCACTACGAATTGATAAGACGATTCAAACATAAAACATAATTATTTAAAAACATAATAACCCTAGCCTAGAAGTTAATATGGGAAAACAATGGGAGTAATGCACAGTGTTAGAAGTCCTCCGAAAAACCATAGTAAAGCTCCTAAGTTCTTCTGTTGGGGTGTTGTCTAGCACATACTAGCTGGGCTAGGCCTTCTAGACCCTCCACCGGTTTCTGGGAAAAACCTCTAAGTTTGATAATATTTGGGTTAAGAATTAAAATAATGATGAACCATTAGTTTTAGTCTAAAAGCCTAAATTAAATACCTAGTTGTCCATTATAACTTGAACTGGTGAGTTAATAAGTCATACCTGGTTGTCTTGAAGTTTGGCTTGCTCCTGTAGAGTCCTGCACACTCAAGCAATAATTAGTGTAGAAATCTTTTGAGCTTAGCTCACCTGTTAGAGTGATTCCTTATCTTGATAACTTTGGGGCTCCCATGTTCCTCCCAACCATGACCCTTAGACCGTTCCTGGTTCTAACTAGATCCCCCCGAGCTTGGTTCCAACATGCAATAAGAGATAGAGTCCCTAGGTTCACTGCTAGTTCAGATATGGAATTATTATGTGAGACTGCTTCAACTTCTTGGAGCAGAAAACTTCTCTCTGATTATCATAAGAGAATGATGATCCCAAAAACTTGGGATCTGCCCTCTTTATGTAGGGGAGTCTTTAATTATGACTGTTGGAATAATTAGTTTCTTTAATTTAAATAATTAATATTTAAGAGATATTATTTAATAAATATCTAGTCTTTTTGCACTAGGACTTTTTCAATTGTTTTAACTATAAGTGACTTCTGATTTAAGCTCTTCATAATAATTATAATAACAATAATTACATTTCAGTTTAACTATTAATACATCATTAATAATATTAAATGATGTATAAACTATATATAATAAATTTATTTCATAAATAAATAATAACAACATTATTATTAAAGATCTTAATAATAATATTAGCCTTGAGGCCTTTATGCATGTTATTCGTAGAAGACTACTATTAGTCAATCCATGCTTTAAGTAGTGGTAATTATCTTTTATTTAATTATGTATCTTCACATGATACTTCTTTTAACTTTTAAGGACAAGGTCCAATTCTTTCGACGGTCTTTTGGTAAGCTTGGATAGGCACCTCTAGTCTCTCTCTTGCATGTCAGATTCTCTCGTTTAACATGGTAGTTCCCGCAGTATTTGATGATAGATAAAAGATGAATCATTTAATCAATTTAAATAAATGTGATGAAAGTAAAAGTGCTATTCAAAGTCTTTCCGACTCAGCACTTTGATATTTAGTAACCCCGAGTGCTCTTCAGAGCCTTTTAACTCAACACTTTCACATGGGCATTACGCTAGTGCAATTCCAGAGCTTCCTGCTCAACACTAGTGTTAGAATGTGGTTGTGAGGTACATCTAGAATATTCAAGTGGCCTCGGATCCGGTATTCATTTATCAAGCTTGGAGTGCTCCAGAGCTTATGCCCAAAACTCAATGTACCTCAGGGCTTACTCCTAGTACATAAACATTCCTCTAGGTACATCAGGGCTTATGCCCAGTACGTAGGTCATCTGTGTGTTTCTGAGTCCACGCTCAACACACCACATAAGTCATTCATGTAAGGATCATAGTTCTGCATAGTAAATAACAAAAGATCATCTCAGTATATTAGGGTTTGTACCCATATCAAATCTGAAACACATCATCAAAACATTAGGGCCTCCTCGCCCAGTATACACTCAAATAAAGAAGTCAGTCAGGGTCCATGCCCAGTATGTCAATATATAAAAAAATAAATCATAGGTGCTAGGGCTCATGCCCAATACTCAAAATAAAACATATGTGTTGGGGCCATGGCCCAATATAACAACAAAATATAGTTAGTCCAACATTCGGGATATTGCACGGTATAATAGGTACATCAGTCAAATCAACAAGCTTTGAAGACCTAAAAAGGAAAGGAATTAGGCCTAGGTTGACCCCTGGGGATTGGACATCTATTGGAGAAAGTTTCAAGTGGGTCCACCATCTATTTGAGGGTTGGTTAGGGATTAAACCATATCTTGCTAAGCATTTTCATATCTTATTTAGGGATTCCTTTCACCCTCTTGAGGCATGTTACTTTCCCTAACCCTTAAGGTGCATCTTGTATGGTAAGTTGACATTGTTTGGTGTTATTTTCATCCATTTTCTGAAATGTTATTGACTATTGTAATATCACAACAATAGTAAGGTATTGAATTTATCTATATGGTTGAAAACATGAAGTTGGGAAACACTTTTGTTTGTTTTTTACAAAGAAAATTGTAAAAAATAACATTTTTTTCAATTACAACCCCTCTAAACTCATATTTTTTTGAGAACTTCACTTTGATTTAGAAAAGAGATTTGTAGATAATTGTGTTACCTCCATACTCGTATTTTTTGTAAAAAAAATTATAGACATATACTGGGATAAATTTGGTGTTTACTAATTGTATATAATTTAAAATTTTACATCATGATAATGAGTGACTTACTAATATGTTATGCTTGTTAGAGATGGTTATTCATTTTGGGGAAGAAAAATATATTATCACAATCCACAAAGATTGTACTAGTGCGTGAACTATTGTTGGGGAATTGTTAGATTTACCACTATTTATTTATTATTTAATGAAATAGAGTAAGACAAAAAATAGTGATGTTTCAACACATTTTATGATCTGTCAACTTACGTTTTGATTTCATCATTACTAAGAAAGCTAAAAGTACCATTGTGAAGAGGATAGGGAGAGGGGGTGCACTAAGGTTTTTTCTATTTTTTTGGTGTTGTCATTTTAATTATATTGAATTTTTATTGCAGGGAGTTTTTAGAATAGTAAAATTTTGAAGAGAGAGTTTAGAATAAAATTATTAATAAATAGAAATTATTGATGAAAAGAAACAATTCTTATATAATTAGAAACTAGATTTAAAGATGAATCAATTAGTATAAGGTACGACAAATAATATTTAAACTTTGTAGGATTTTGACCTCTCTAAAGTTGCAGTTTCCATAAAAATGCAGGAGATTTTTTAAAAACATTTTAATAGAAACTCTAGTATGAGAAAATGTCTCAATTGAGAGTTTTCTACCAACTCTTGGCCGAGAGTTTTAAACTCTCAAGTGAGAGTTTTTTTTTGAAATAGACGGCTCTAATTGAATAAAAATATCGGTCAAGAGTTTAAAACAACACACTCCAAAATGTGTTTCCCAACTTCGTGTTTTCACCCATCTTGGAATTCATAATAAACTATTGTAACTCCTCCCTCTCACCTAGTGTCATAGTTCACTATATGTTTCATTGTTTTGACTACATAAAGCACTGGTCTTAGCCAAGAAGTTTGTTGTGAAGGGTATTTGTGTTGTTAGAGTGATTGCAGATATCATTCCCTGGAATCAAGGACTCCCTCTTGGTCTTAGGAGTTGACCTAAAGTGTTGAGAAGTTCGGTTATGGTGACATTGGGCACTAGCTTCTCTGGTGCTTACCCCTCATTGCACCAGGATTTGTGAACTCGATCAAGGGTGCTAATTTGAGCGGTAACAATACATATAAATCACGATGAACTATGGATAATGCCTAGTGGAATCCGCGTAGTGGCAAGGAATCTGGTCCTCGTTCTCCATTACAACCTACATATCACCCACGAATTGCCATAATTCTTGTTATGGTTCCATTATGGCTTTATTAATTCACCATAGTCGATAACAACTTTTCCATTTCGTCGAGCAAGTGTAGAGTACCAAGGCCTGTGTTACCAAATCTCCTCTATTATAAATTGCTTGGTGTTATCTCCACCTGCCCCAACTCTACATCACCAGCTATCCTCTCGCCCTCCAACTGTCCTCTGTCATAATGACGTCGTGGAAGCCTGTGAACCTCATCCCGCGTTCTTGACACCCCATCCAAGAAAAGAATTAATAATTTTAAACCAAGTATATAAAACATTCAAATAAAGATTAAACATTTAAATATAATTGCAAACTTCCCCAAAGCTTACTTATTTGATTAAAAGAATTTAATATTTACACCCAATTATATTCAAAATTAAAATATTTAACTAAAAGAACTTAAGAAATTTTATTCAAAGTTAAAATATTTAAGTAAAAGAACTTAAGATTTACCTATAATTTCAATTCAAATTTAAAATGAAATCATATTATTTCGGATTAACATTTCAACCTTTTATAAATAATCATCAACATGGAATTAATAATGGCATTTCTAATATTCATATAGAAAAAACAAATGAGTAAGTGCAAGTTCAAAATCCACTTATTGATATGTGTTTAAAATGAAATCATATTATTTAGGATTAACATTTCAACTTTTATAAATAATCATCAACATGGAATTAATAATGGCATTTCTAATATTCATATAGAAAAAACAAATGAGTAAGTGCAAGTTCAAAATCCACTTATTGATATGTGTTTTATGTGTAGGACTGTTAAATTTGGTTTAAGATTCTTTTTCCTCGTGTTTAAGATTATATATATATATTTTTTTATGTGTAGGACTGTTAAATTTTGTTTAAGATTCTTTTTCCTCGTGTTTAAGATTATATATATATATTTTAAATTAAAATAATTTTAATAAAATTTTATTTTGATAAAGATATTTAATTTAAATATACTATTACGAATGTTTTACTTATTTAATTTAATAATAATTTATATATAAATAATCAATTTATTATCAAAAATATTAACAATTGTTTTTTCAAAATTATATATATATAAAATTGTACTTTGGATGAGTATTAATTAAAGTAGCATTTTATTAATCTACAAATAATGATTTTATATCATTTAAACTTAACTAAATTTTTATTTCCATAATTTAAAATATTTGTAACTAAATAATAATAATATTTTATTCTTTTGTGATGTGAATTAAAGTTTTTACATGAGCCTTACCATGTTAATTTTTTATATAAGCGGACGTCTAAGTTTTTAATTTATTTCATATAATTGGAGCTAGGATTTTATTTGCGGAATTGGTCTTGACTCGCCCATGCTACCTTATGGGCAACAAAGGCTCTGTTGAGGTTTGAACGCACAATATGCTGCCTCATGCGCAACAAAGGCTCTGTTGAGGTTTGAATGCACAATGCTTTTCACAGGTATTTAGTGCATCTTATGGTCAACTAATTTACATGTGGAAAGTTTTAATTGTAAAGGACGTGACGGTGGGATTTAATCCACTTATTCAACTTGGCTATGATTTAATTTTAATTTTGGGTAACATTAAACCATATTCCAATTATGAAATACTTAGCTACTCTAAATGCAATAAAAAAACTTTTTTACTAAATTATGTTATTATTATTTTCAAAAATTACTTTCAACATTAGATTCTTTACATTCTTTACCAATAATATTACAATACCCAATGCTGAAATTTGATGTTAACCATTACTATGGAATAAAAGATTAATGGCATTTCAATATTTTTATTTCCTTTTAATTTAAGTTCACATAAATCAATAACTTGTCAATTTAAGTTTTAAAAAAATTACTAACACAAAACAATATTAAATGATAAAAGTTTATATTTAGAAAACAATGTTTAATTTAATAATAAACACAATTAATTTAGTAATAAACAAAAATGGAAAATATATTTTGATGGACCCAAAAATTTCTTAAAATATTAAATTCATGTTACATTATCTAAATCCTGAAAAAAATATTAAAATGGTTCAATATTATTTTTATCTATTGTATGACATTTACAATTTAAATTTTTTTTATCTTAAAAACATTAAAAAGATTTTGATTATTATGTGTAAAAAATAAATTTATAAAAAAATTATTTAAATATTTTTTTCCTTTTATTTAAAACTTCACTTACACACTACATTTTACTTTACCTTTTCCATTTAAAATCGAACAATATAATACATTCTTGAGATTAAAACAACCCTCTCCACAACCACGAACAAAAGCATTTAAATAAATTAAAATGAAAAATAGACACCCCATTTTAATTCATCGTATAATAATGTGCATGGCACACCGAAGTTAAAATGAAATCATATTATTTAGGATTGTCATTTTATCCTTTCATAGTTCACCTATAGAAAATCATTAACATGGAATTAATAATGACGTTGCTAGTGTTACTAGAAAAAACAAATGAGTAGGTGCAAGGTCAAAGTCCACTTATTGATTTGTCCTTTATGCATAGGATTCGTTAAAGTTTCTCTTTATTTGTTTTTAGTGTTAAATTTTGTTTAAAATTATTTCGCTTCTTCCCTGTCTTTGTGAATAATGTTTGTGGAAATGAAAATAATATATAATATATATAATAGGATGAGATGATAATGTTAGTTAATATTTATTTAGATCAATTTTTGTTTATTGAAGTTTTGAAAAGAAAAGTAAAGAATTATTTGGTTTGTTTTAAAGTTTTATTTTTGTAATAAAAAGATTTGGAAAGGAGTGTTCCTAATTATTATAATTTTGATGAGATAGAAAATTAGGTAGGTTCATATTATAATAATAAAAAATTGAAACTGAGATCTTATGTGGGTGTACATAGGGCAATTTAAGAGGAAGTGATTTTCATCCTCAACATTCATAATCTCACAAAGATGATAGATCCTTTCATCCCACAGAGTTTTAGGAAAGGTCCAACGCCCCATTTCACAATGCAACTCATACGAGTTCGTTCTTATTTTAGCTATGTGGATCTTCTTCTTTACACTAGTTAAAATAGAGAGATCATTTTGATCTTCAAGATTAGGGTTGATGACCTCCTTGTAATATCTTAATTTTCTTTTATCCTCTAAATTTCCATCGCACCACAACTTCTCTTTGAACTTTGAAGTAATAATACTTTTAATATCATTTATATTTTGCAAAATGACATTTTGTCAATCCCCCACATCTTTAACCAAGACATGGCATCTTTATGCCAACCTCGCATGAGCCTTAGGTGGTTTTGACTGTAATTTAAAGCAATTTTTGGATGTCTTTGGTCTCCCAAGTTATTTAATTTTTTATTGTATGTTAGGTACCTAATTATAGCTATGCTCTCAGTGTGGGGAAGACCCACTTCAATGAGGAGAATAGGATATGGCATATTGCTTTTAATTTTAAGATTGTAAGTTATAAAACACTTAAGAATTTGCTCAATCCTTCTCCAAGATTCTCTAGAGAGGATGCATCCCCAAACTTCACACCCATACAAGAGAACGAGAGTGACAAGAGTTTCAAATAGGAATTTATTTTTATCCTACATCACAAGGTTTGTTGACTTACAATTGTTTTCAAGACCAAAATAAGCTTTCCACCCTCCATTGATAATTTTTCTCGATGTTGCAGTTCCAATTAAGCTTGTGATGAATATCAATCCCAAGATATTTGTAGGAAGTCACTTCCTCCAAGTTGTTATTATCATACAAAAGATGAGCGTAAGTTACCTTATTAGATTTTATCAACATAACTTTGGTTTTGTCGGTATTTATAGTCATAACCATACTAGAATAGAAATCCTTGAGAATTCTTAATCGCTTATCAAGATCAGAGGAACATCTTTCCATAAGAACAATATCGTCAACATAAAGAAGGAGGATGATGACAATTCCCGCTAACATTGTGCTAGTGCAACTTGCCTCTACTAAACAACCTTCTAACTTATCAATGTATATACCAAAAAGGGTAGGGGAGAGGGGGAAACCTTGCTTAACAATTAACTCCTATATTACAATTAATATCTGACGACCAATCCACAGTGTTCTTAAACTTGGAAATAGCATTCCCATACAACCTTATTGTAGTGGCTCTCAACTCGAAAGGAACCTTTAATTCTTCTAACATTTTCCACAATTTATTTTTAGGCATTGTATCAAAAACTTTCCTAAATTCCACAAAGCAACAAAGGAGATTGAGCTTATTATTGCGACATTCCTCCACAATGATCCTGAGAATAATGAGGCAGTCTATGGTGGAATGATACCTTCTAAAACCGGCTTGTCCTTTAGCCATTTTAACTTGACTTTCTAGCCATAGGTTGATCTTATTTTCCAAAATAATACCTTCTAACTTGGCTAAGAGAGGGCTAATGATAATGGTCCTATAATTAAAGGAGTTATTTTTATCATTGCTTTTAAAAATGGGTACAATAAGGCTCTGAGTCCAAGGTTTAGGGAAGCCTTGCATGGTTGTTGATTGAAGAGCTTGTGGATATAAGGGATGAGGATAAACCCCCCAATTTTTTAGGATTCCTGCTTGGTAACCTTCAATGTCCTTAGCTTTCCCATTCGCGGGGCGTTTAATCCCAAAATCTATATCTTCTAAAGAAAAACCTCATCCTCCGTAAAAAAGGGTTGAATGTTTTCCATGACATCATATGATTGATAAAGATTCTTAAGATAGGAATTCCAATCCTTCAATACAATCCTATTATTATCTTTAGTTTTGTAAGTTAGAATTTGTCTCCATAATTTCTTAGGATGCATCTTAGAGAGGTGTAAAAACTTCTCCTACTTTTTATTTATATAGGTCATTTTTTTCTTTTAATAAGGGCTTTGTACCTGTTATCTTGTTAACTTTTAGGGATTCATCAATAGCTTCTTTGATTTCTCTTCTTGAGATTTTACACTCTTTGTCATACCAAGGGTTGGTAACTCTATTTCTATTTTTATACGACACTTCAATAGAGAACTTGTTACTGGAAGAGGAGAGGGTTGTAGAGAAATTATGATAAAGTTCTTCTATATTTCCCTTACTAGAGAGAGGAAACGTATTATTATTTAAATCACTTCTAAAAATATCAACTTTATTTTTGTTGAAGATTAAGTACTTTTGACTCTGAGAATTTGTTTCTATGGGACTACTATGCATAACAAAGTTAAGAGTTACAATTAAAGGTCTATGATCTGAGTCAGGTTCATGGTCATTTAAAATGTCAAAATTTATTATTTGGTTAATTAAAGGGATATCGTAAAAGACCGTTGCAAATAATTGGATCTTGATCACTACAGATCTTGATTAGGTCAGAACCAAACAAATTTTCCCCCAAATCTTCAGAACTTCTTTTGTAGTTGTTGGCTAAAGCAAGGTCTTCATCTAACCATAGAGGATTAGGGTTGGAAGTATTGCTTAAGAGAATAGATTGGTTACTAGTTGTTCGAGCATTAAAGTCACCCATTAATAGGATATTGTCTTCATTTCTTAAAACTAGAAATATCATGTTCAAGGCCATTATAAGGACAAGTTTTATCTAAATTGTTATTCTTATAAAAGCTAGAATTGATAGGCGCAAAATAACAAATTGTAACAAATTGCTATAAAGATTTTTTTAGCATTAATATATGTAATATACATATATGTGAATTAAATTTAACTAAATGATCGTAAAATTGAGTTTTATATTCCCGATCCAAGTTCTATTCTTATAAGTGGCATATTGAACTCATAATAAGTATATCATTGTTGTTTGTCTAAAATATTTAGAAATTTTTTTCTAAAAAGAAAAAATCTTCTATATTCAAAATAAAAATGAATATACATCAAATTTTCTTATAAATTTTTCTTCAAGCTTTGTGCTTTCTCCTATTTTACCATGGGTACATTCCTCCTTTGGCCACTTAGTCTAAAAGGATACAAGTATTAGTGCCTCACGCTCTTCGGCATAAATTGTATTCCCAAAAACTCTATAAAACATAAATTATGCAAAAACCAATGACACGGGTAAAGTACAACATAAATACTTCTATGCTAGACCCTTCAATAGAGAAACTAAGAATATAAATGGATTCCCATCTCGGCATGTAGTCGACCATCCATGAACTCTTGTTCGACCAAGGTTCCTTCATTTAGTCAGATAACCTGTTTTGATAAGTCTAGTCAAAGGCTTCCATTTCTTTCTTGACAAGATTTAAGAAGGGTCTAAGACCAACAACTTCAATATTGTGCTTTCTGTTTACCCAATCAATAACAATCTTTGAATTCCCAAGCATATGTAACGTTTTGCAGTCGTTTTGAATTGCATTTCTTAGGAGGATCTATAGCGCAAATAACTCCACTCACGTATTTGTACCACGGTTTGTTGCATATTTCAGATGAAATTATTTTGTGGAACTTTTATGAAGTATGGCTCCCACCCCATAGATTGTGGGGTGCCCTTGTCTAGCCCTATCGAAATATCCCCAAGGTATTTTAAAGTCCAAGTAGGGCATTTCCAAAACTCTTTTTTTCCTTTCCTTAACATTTACCTGATGCTATTTTTACCACCATATTGGCCAAAATCGTTGTTGGAATATGTTTATCCTAAAATATCCTTTGATTTCGAGCCCACCAAATCCAATAGACTAGTAAGCTAGGCAATGCTTTGTAAGCAATCACTGATCTATCCAGTAGCCATTCCTGAGTACAACCTTCTAAAGGCTCTAAGTTCTAGCGTGCTTTCGATTTAAAGAGGGAGTTTACCTCCGTCCACACCTATTGGATAAAATCACAGAGATGACAAACAATTTCAATAGTCTTGTGAGCATAATATGTATCAACTTGAATCTGCCCAACCTCTCTTTGTCCTATTGTCCCATGTCAAAATCTTATTGGCCAAAAACAACCATAATAAGATATTAACTTTTAGTGACCTTGATAGTTTCCAAATCATCACCCACCACCACTTTTTTCCCTTATAACTCATCCTCCACCTTAACTACATATCCTAATTGTACACCACAGTCAAATTCTCACACACTAGATTTAATAAATTATATATAAATCATCAATCAATTTATTAAAAATAATAATAATAATAAATATTAACAACTTTCCAAACAATTTTAAATATTCTTATGTATATAAAATCAAATTCCATTTCTCTTTAATACTCTCGTGCTATTATCATTAATGTCTACCTTGGCAGATTCAATTGTACTTTGGATGTATAATAATCAGAGTAGCATTGAGGTTGACATAGTACCGGAAAATATTTCATTAATCTATAAACAATGATTTCACACTTTTTAACCAAACTAAAGTCTCATTTCCACAACTCAAAATCTTCATAACTAAATGATGAGGACGTTTATCATGGTTTTAATAAAATCACATTTAATTTAGATGCTTACTTTATCTTATATGCGAGGATTAGCATTTCATTTCTTATTCTATTTATAATCATTACCATAGAATTAAGAATAAAGGATTTGATATTGTTTGTAGAGAAATTAAAAAAACAGAGGATTAGGTGGGGGGTCAAAATCCAGCTATATTGGTAAATCCATTACCAATGTTAATGTTGAAAAAAGCATAAGAGTGGGTGCAAGGTCAGAGTCCATTTATCAATACATCTGTGTTATCATGTGGTACAGACTTTTTGTCTTTGGTAGTTGAAGATTTATTTGAATTTTTTAAAATTATTATATAATAATTAAAAATAATAATATTTAAATTTGTTTTCTATTTTTTATTTTTTCCATAAAATACAAAATTTATAAATTATTTTTGATATTTCTTTTTGTTTCAAAAATAATATTTACAAAATTTATAAATTATTTTTGATATTTCTTTTTGTTTCAAAAATAATATTTAAAATAAATAGTCCTCACAATATTGGTAAAAACAATCAACTCAGATTTACCTTTTATATTTATAATTCACAACACTTAATCATTCTCTTTGATTGAGATAGTGATGGAGATACGTAAAGATAAGAATGATATCTTTAAACATCTACGAGTATAAGTTATAATATTTAACTAGGTTTTTTTCTACAAAATATAAATTATAGAAATTATTTGAGATATTTCTTTTTATTTCAAAAATAATATTTAAAATAAATAGTAGTCACAATATTTGTAAAAACAATAAACTCAGATTTACTTCGTTATATTTATAATTCATAATACTTAATCGTTCTCTTTTATAGAGATAGTGATGGAGATATATAAAAATAAGAATGATATCTTTAAATATCTACCAGTGTATGTTATAATATTTACCTAAGTTATTTGGATCAATTTTGGTCTATTGGTCTAAAAAAGAAAAATAAGGAACTATTTGGTTTGCTTTAGAGTTTTCTTGATGGGCTCAAAAAGCTTGGAGATGAGAGTTCCTAATTAATATAATTTTGATGAGATAGAAGTTTGGGCGTGTTCCTACTGTAACACAAATTTTGAAATTGAGATTTTATGTGGGTGTAGCAGGACAGAGTTTTAGGAAAAGTCTCATGCCCTCTTTCACTATGTAGCTCATGAGAGTTCATTCTTATTTTAGTTATGTGGATCATCTTCTTTAAGCTAGTTAAAACAAAGAGATAATTTTGATCGTCAAGATTAGGGTTAATGACCCTCGTAATATCTTAATTTTCTTTTATCCTCTAAATTTTCATCACACCACAACTTCTCTTTGAATTTCAAAGTAATAATATTTTTAATAACATCTATATTTTGCAAAGTGACATTTTTCGTCAATCACCCACATCTTTAACCAAGACATGGCATCTTTATGCCAACCTCGCTTGAGCCTCAGGTGGTTTTGGCTGGAATTTAAAGCAATTTTTTGAAGTCTTTGGTCTCCCAAGTTATTTATTTTATTCTTGTACATTACATATCTAGTCATAACTATGCTCTCAATGGGGTAAATATCCACTTCAATGAGGAGAATATGATATGGCATATTGCTTTTGATTTTAAGATTGCAAGTTATAAAATGATTTAGGATTTGCTCAATCCTTCTCCAAGATTCTCTAGAGAGGTTACAACTCCAAACCAAGGAAAATTTGAGGTGTAAATTTTAGCCCATGGGCTATTTTTGACCATTTTTTTCCAAAAAAACCATTTGTTAATTTATCTTTTTTTCAAAGATGATTTGCCCAAATTCCATGGGATAATTTTTTTCCTCTAAAAATTGCCAAAATTATCCAATAACTACATAAAGTCCTTAGAAATTTAAATAATTTTAAAAAAATCACCAAACATTTTAAGAATTAGTAAGATTCTCCAAGGTTTCTACACTTTGAGAAAATTATGGATCCTTAAAATTTTCCTTGCTCCAAACTTCACACCCATATAGGTGAACGAGAGTGACGAGAGTTTCAAAGAGGAATTTATTTTTATCCCACATCACAAGGTTTGTTGACTTACAATTGTTTTCAAGACCAAAATAAGCTTTCCACCCTCCATTGTGTTTAGTATGTCATTTATGACAAAAATATTCATTAATGACAAAAGATATGATGACATGGCATGTATAATGATGTGGCATGGTTAATGAAGTTGAAAATCCACCTAATGGTGCTCTAGTACCTTCATAAAGTCATTGTTACATTTTGACCTAGTTATATAGAGATTTGTCAATTTGGAGAAATTCTAAAAAATGGCTAAGTGTTGGAAAATTGGTCAAGTAGCCTCAGTAAAATGCCCGCCACAATTCATGGGTGAAATTAAATGCCCGCACCATATGGTCAGGATGTAGCTTGTTGATTGGTCTACCTGAACATGGTCTCATTTTGTCTTGAGAGTGTCTGAGGAGGAAGTTATAGGTCTGCCAAAACAAGGTTTTAGGTAGTTTTGCACCAAGTTCAGTAAAATGCCCGCCTAGGGCAAATGAAGATGAGTTTGAGAGTGAAATCATATTAGGTGTGCTCAGTGAGGTGAAATACATCATCTAGTGGAATTGGTTTAGGCTTCTGGTGAAATAAAAAATCCACCTTAGAAATTGCAAAAATTGTCAAAGTATAGAATTACTGGTAAAAACTGTCTGAGTGACCTCAGTAAAATGCCCACCAATTCCTATGGTTGATGTCTTAAATTATTTTGAGAGTATGGATCTATAGAATGTTGTATGGTGCATCCAACCATATCAATGGTTTGTCCAAAGAGTTTCTATAGGTGAAGATATTGATATGCCAAAAGTGCCTCCCAGACTAAATTACATTACTCCAGTAAAATGCCCGCCAAGGAGAGAGAAATAAGCTTCAGAGGATGAAATTGGTCTCAATGGAATCACCTTGTTAGACTCTAACCATTGGGTGTCTCACACTTCAAATTTGATGAAAATAAAATCTCATCATGTTGACCGAGGGTTTGACAATTTTGTCTAAGTGTTGAATTAATAGTTTGGAAGGCTATTTTCAAATGCCCGCCAGATGATGTGAGTATCAAAAAATTCAAAAGGTGACATGGATTTGTTCCTGCTTGGCTATCCAGCCATACTTTCATTTTTCCTTATGATGGTTAGATATGCAAAAGATCAATCTGCCAAAAATAGGAAAAATATTATTTTACATATTAAGAACAAAAGAAAATTGGCTAAGTGTTAAAATCTAAAAGTTGAAAAGGCATTTGGAAATGCCCGCCAAAGAGTGTGCTTGTGCTGATATTTTTTCCAGATTACATGGGCATGTCCCTTGGTGATCTGGCCATCCAGCTGTGGTATTAGTTCCCTCCTTGGTGCTCACACATGCAAAATATTGATCTGCCAAAATGAAGAAAAACCATATGATTCATGGTTTAATTTAATAAACAGGATAAGCCCACAGGAGCTTAGAAATGCCCGCAGGGGCTTAAATATGCCCGCAGGAGGAGAGGTTAATCCCGCAAGGGATTAAGGATGCCCACAGGGGCTAAAGTTAAAGCCCGCAGGGGCCTAGGAATGCCCACAATGGCTAAAAGATGCCCATAAGGTTTTGGCTATGCCCGCAGGGGATGAAGTTAAGCCCGCAGGAGTTTAAGGATGGCCGTAGGAGTTGAGGTTAAGCCCGCAAGGGCTAAGGTTAAAGCCCGCAGGGGCCTAGGGATGCCCGCATGGGCCTAAGAATGCATGCAAGGGCTTAGATAAGCCCGCAAAAGGATGAATCCCGCAGTATTTTTGGAAGGTTTTTGTTATTCCAGATATGAAGAGGCATGATGAGTTGATCTTTAAAAACCAGGGTTTGTTATTTAATTAAAAACAGAATTAATCATTTTGAAGAGGCACGGAGATGAAAAAACACGAGCTCAGTTTGAAGAGATGCAATGGATAAAGGATGAAGAATATATAAGCAGAAGATCGAAGTGGAAGAAAGGTGTCTCTTGAGTCCAAGTTGAAGAAGAAGCAAGTAAAGGCAGAGACTAATGAAGATCCAAAATTGAAGAAAAGGTTCTGAAAATTTGAAGAAGACAGACAAGGGTGGAAGGGTGGAGCTAGGGCAGGTTGTAGTCTGCTAAAAGGGTGTTGGTGCATCCTGTCAATTGTAGCTGACAAAACAGGGTGTTGGTGCATCCTTCAGTTGTAGCTAAGATATTGGGTGTTGGTGCATCCAACAAGTTGGAGCTTGCAAATTGATTTTAAATATAATTTTTGCAGTATTAGAAAGAGCGGGTGGTTTTCCCAATTGAGATTCCACGATAAAATTGTGTCTTATGTCTTCTTTGTTAATTTAGTCTTTTTATTGTGATAAAATTTAAAGAATAGTGAAATACTGATTCACCCCCCCCCCCCCCCTCTCAGTATTGCTTGATATTCCAACACATTGATCATTTTCTCAATGTTGTAATTCCAGTTAAACTTGTGATGGATGTCAATCCCAAGATATTTGTAGGAAGTCACTTCCTCCAAGTTGTTATTCTCATACAAAAAATGAGTGTAAGTGACTTTATTATATTTTATCAACATAACTTTGATTTTGTCAATATTGACGTTCATGCTCATACTATAGTAGAAATCTTGAGAATTCTTAATTGCTTATCAAGATCAGAGGGACATCTTATCAAAAGAACAATATCATCAACATAATGTCGTGTTACTGCAACTTACCTCTATTAAACAACCTTTTAAGTTCTTAGTGTTCTTAAACTTGACAATGGGTCGATAATGATTTTTCTCTCCTTAAACATCCAAGGTGTGGGGGGCATGCCTAAACAAATGGCCCTCAAAAGAATCCTTCATATTGTTAATCCCGATTTGGTTCTTTTACAAGAAACTATGGTATGTGGAGAGAAGGCACATATCTTTTTCAATAAATTAAAACCTGGGTGGTGTTTGTCCTCTGTGGATGCGATTGGCCTTTCTGGTGGTCTCCTTGCAGCATGGAACCCGGGGGTCTTAAAACTGGATTCTTTTATTACATCTTTGGGTTTACTACTGACTGGTAGTTTCAGAGGCTCAGATAAGGTGGTAAATATCATAAACTGCTATGGGCCCTACAACAACAGGGAAACTTTCTGGAATTCAGCCTGTTCGGGCCATCTCTTGGCTTTGGACAATTTGATAATTGCAGGTGATTTGAACTTTTCATGGGGTGCCAAGGAAATCTAGGGTAGTACGGCCAGAAGGGACCCTCTGGGGAATTACTTCAAAAACATTTTCTCTACATACTCCTTGATTGATGTGGAACCTAGGCCATTATCCCCAACGTGGTCTAATGGTCGGCTTGATGAGCTTTTGATTTCTAAACGGCTTGATCGATTTCTGGTATCAGAGCCTCTTTTGAAAACGTTTCACACTTACAGATCATGGTGCTTGCAGACACATATTAGTGATCATACCCCAATCATTCTGCAATTTGAAATCGATGCTATGCACCGGATATACCCATTCAAATTCAATTATGTTTGGTTAAAAGATTCTGACTTTGATGTTGGCGTCCGATCTCTATGGACAGATATGGATGTCTCGGGGGAGCGGTCGGCTATGGACAAGTTGGTTGTCAAGTTAAGGTCCCTAAAAGAATATACTATGGAATGGGAACGCTCCAGAAAAGCAGAACAGTCCACTGAACTACATGCCCTGGAGTTAGAAATTGGTGCTTTTCGGGATCTATCTCTGAGAGGGGGAATCTCTCCCACTGATCGTTCTCGCCTTGCTCTGCTGGAGGAAAGAAAACTTAAAATTCTACTCAATCATGATGAATCCTGGCGTTTAAAGAGTCGGGTTATCTGGCTCAAGGCTGGTGATTTAAACACAAAATTCTTTCATCGGTATGCTGATGGTCGCAGAATACAAAACAACATTTGGGATCTGAATGACCATGATGGGCGACGGATTCGTGGGGACGACAATTTGAAGTCTGAGGCTTCGTGTCACTTTCTTGATTACTATACTGACCCTAAATCCACTTCCCTGCCTGAACAGTTTAAACTTATTAAGGAATATCCTCGGATGTTCACTGATGCGAAGGGGGACAAAATTTTTGAGACTATCTCCTGCACAGATGTTCAGAACACTCTTCGGGTTTTAGCTAAAGATAAATCTCCTGGGCCGGATGGGTGGACGGTGGATCTATTCATACATTTTTTTGATGTTATGGGAAACGACCTGAGGGATGCGGTTGATGAATCTCAATCCTTGGGATTGGTCTCAGGGGCACTAAATACCACTTATCTGGCACTGATACCTAAATCTACACATCCTGAGAGTTTTGATGATTTCCATCCGATTGCTTTGTGCAATATTGTTTATAAGATTATATCTAAGGTTATTGCTCAACGTATCAAGCCGTTCTTGTCCACATTCATTTCTATGGAACAATATGGCTTTCTGGAGGGGAGGCAGATACACGATGCCGTCGGTGTGGCACAAGAGGTATTCCATAGTATTTCTCAGAAAAAGATTGAGGCACTCATCTTACAACTTGACCTGGTAAAAGCCTACGATCGTGTCAACTGGACTTTTCTTAAGTTGATTCTGATACAAATAGGTCTTCCGTGGAAGGTAATGAAGTGGATAATGGCCTGTGTTACTTCGGTCAATTATGCAGTGCTTATTAATGGCCAACCGACGGAATTCTTCAAAGTGTCCAGGGGTCTCCGTCAGGGATGCCCTCTTTCTCCCCTCTTGTTCCTGTTGATCATTGAGGGGTTGAGTCTCTCAATACACAAAGCAAAATCTGAGGGCTCCATTGTCGGTATAAAAATATCTGCTGAAGTTTCTGTTACACACTCGTTGTTCATGGATGATGTGATGTTATTCGGGCTGGGCATTCTGGCGGAATGGTTACAGTATAAGAGAATTCTTGACCTCTTTTGCTGTGTTACTGGTATGCTCATTAGTATGGTGAAATCAATATTCATGAAACACTCTCTGGAGGCAAACGTGGAACAGGATGTCAGGGATCTTCTTCCTTTGCAATTTAAAGAACTTTCTGATGGCACCAGATATCTCGGCTTCTTCCTCAAACCTGCAAATTATAGAACCAATGACTGGCTATGGCTTGTTAAACGCTTCGATTCTCGCATTAGCCATTGTAGCTTGAGATATCTTTCTCTGGGAGCTCGGATTACTTTGGAAAAGTCTGTACTCCAGAATATGGGAGTATACTGGTTCTCACTTTGCAAAATCTCGTCTTCTATTATGCACATTCTTCGGGGAAAATTCTTCCGATTTATATGGTCTGGTGGGGGTGAAAAGAACAGATTTCATCTTATAAATTGGAAAAGCATGGCAAAACCATATTGCCTAGGCGGCTGGAATATTAAGAATATGGAATTGTTTGTGACTGCTCTTCATGCGAAGAGCCTGTGGCGTGTTTTATTTAATAACTCAAAGTGGGGCTGTATCACTCGGGCCAAATATCTCAAGAAACACTCGGTCCCGTCCCGGTTCCGGCTTGACAGGCATTTATTAAACGGCACCTCAAATATTTGGCGCGGGCTAATGGGTGCTTATTCTGTTGTGGCAAAGTGGCTCTCTTGGATCCCGGGCAATGGCCGGGATATCATACTCGGTTTGGATCCTGTCATGGGGACTGCGCCAATGTTTCGCTTCTCACCTGAACTACTTGCGCACCTTCGGGCTCGTGGGCTCTGCAACCTGTCCCACGCTGTGGCTTTCAATAATGGGGGATGGATCTCTGCCCGACAACTTGGAATTCATGGGGTGATGGGTAAAGAATGGTCGGAATTCACCATGCTCCTCAGACAGGCAAACATCCATCTCAGCGATTCTCCAGACAGACTGTTTTGGTCTTGGGATGTTGCTCGTGGAATGGTTACATCGAAACTGGCATATGATTCTTTATTTGCTGACTGTAATCCGAGGGAGATATGGTGGCACTCACAGATCTGGAAGCTTGCCCTTCCTCCGAGGATTAGCTGTTTTATCTGGTTGGCTTTGGGAAACAAAATTCTTACCTGGGATAACCTCTGTCGTCGTGGCTTCAACGGACCTAGCTGGTGCCCTTTATACTGCACATATGAGGAGTCGGTTGACCATCTTTTCTCTTTGTGTCCTGCTTGGCGGGAGCTCTGGATGCTCACTGTCAATTCGATTGGGATTTCTGCTGTTTGGCACTCGGTCACATTACTGGACAGTTTTCGAATATGGCTCAGCGATTCCAAACATGCTCGATGGCTTGAACTACCTTGTTTTATGATGTGGGAGTTATGGAAGATGCGCAATCGCCTTGTTTTTGAGGGGACTGCTACTAATCTAAATTGGTTAAGTGGTCGTATCATTGCATCTTTTATGGAGTATAATTCTAGCTCTGTTCTTTTGGGTGGCAAGAATGTTACTTCTGGTAAGCTTCCCGGTTATCGCATGGCTCCTCCTGTTTTAATGTATCCTTGTTGGTTCTTTGATGGGGCTGTGGCGGGGGGGGGCTGGAGGATGTGGGGCGGGTGTGGTGCTTCATCTAAACACCTCTGTTTCCTACCGTTTACTTTTAAATTTGGGTCCTGGTTCTAATACACGCAGTGAATTATGTGCACTCTGGCTCCTCTTATACTTTGCCCAGTGACTACTGGTTTCATCTATTGTTGTTCTGGGCGACTCTTCATCCATTATATCTTGGGCTGTGGGGTCATCCCCTTTGAATGTTCTGATACTTTCTGAATGGAAGGCTGCTGTTAGAAAATACATTAGTGAATTTCAGCATATTCACTTTGCCCATGTTTTCCGTGAGATAAATATGGAGGCAGACTCACTTTCCAAGAGGGCTCTGTCTGCTCCGCCGGGCAATATTTTGTGGGAGGAATGGCATGAGGACCTTCTTTCTACTCGGGGCACGATTGACCTGCTTTGGAGCTGACTCATTTGTTTGGGCCTGTTTGGGCTTTTTTGATATTTGGTATTTTTTCTCACATGTATATATGCGGATATTTATGCAGGTACTTAGTCTCCTTTCTCCAACTACTTGTTGGATTTTTGATCCGGTTTGGTTACGCGGCTCTATTGGTTTTATAGACTCATGTGTCCAGGCCTCTGGTTGTTTTGGACTTTTTGGGAGGATATTTCATGTATTTATGTATTGACATCCTGATACTATGCTACTTATGGTCTGTTACACTTTGGTCATGCAGTTGGTGAGTATGTCCCAACTGGATGATTCTTTTTTCGGTTTGCATGGGATGTTATGGCTCTTGGTAGATGTGATGTGTTTGGGGACACTTTGGGCCCGTATGTTACATGGGGTTCTTGTGCCCGAATATTTGGGGCTTATGATGCCCGTATGGTTTATGCTCTTTTGGTTTGAAGACCTGATATAATGTTCCTATTTACTATTTCGCTTTATTAATAGTAAGATATATTTATGTGTGAAAAAAAAAACTTGACTATAACATTTTCATACAATCAACCACTCTCAACTTATATACAATATATCTTAAAAAGAATATTACAAAACTTTAAATCTTATATATAATGAACCTAAAACTATTCAATAATATCTTTTTGAAGATTTGTTTGATTTCAAAAGTTCAAAGAAATTAATATTAATATTACTATACTGATATAGATTGAGTAGTTGTACATTATGTTAGTAATTTACTGCGTTGGAGTTTAGAGTTCGATATTATTTATTGTTGTACTTTATTAATTGAAATTTCACTCTTATAATTTATAAGAACCTTTAATCTTTATAATGTGAGTAATAATCTTTTTTTATTATGATTGTAAATTTTTTCTTGATTAGTAAGAATATTATGATGTCATTCATTTTTGCTTGAGAGATAATAATTTTCTATTATGAAGGTGAAATTTTGAGAATATTACGATAGCACTCACTTTTAAGATGAATAGATTCTCTTTGATTTTACCTCAGTTATGAGATAAAGTGGTTGGGCAAATAAAGCAGTTGGCTGGGATTAAATAAAAAAAATTAAGTAATTGAATAATGATACTTAGTATCTTATAAGTAAACGGATCTTATTCACTTGAAAAAGTAAAACGATTATGTATTTATTTAATTTTTTATTAAATTATAGTTTTAAATTAAATTATTATTATTATTAAATTGATAATAATGAAGATGTGTTTTTGTTTGCTAGTTTGTTTGTGATTTGTGGGAGTAACTTATAGTCTAAAAAATTGGACCATGGGTATTTAAGCGATTAAAATCATCCAAGTATCACACTTAGCCTAGACCACACCAACCCTTAGCATGGCTAGATTTTAAGTATTTAAGTCAATTACCTTACACTTCTAACTACGGTTTTTTTTTTTTTTTTAACCATGGGAACAACAACCTCCCAAGGGTATATCCAACAACCCGCAAGCCAAATATACCAGAAACTTGTGACTCAACAGGGGCCGAGACGTCCCGAGACCCTTTATCCCAGGGGTCGCCTCTAACTACGGTTCTAACTAGAACATGTGTTGTCTCCCAGGAGGTCATAGGTTCAAAGACGGCGGGGATAGGGTCGCTCATTGGCCCGTTGTGACAAGGCTCGAAGGGTAGGCGACCCCTGGGATAGAGGCTCTCCCCTCGGATAAAGGGTGTGAGGACATCTCGACCCTTGCTGAGTCACAAGTTTATGATATATCTGGCTTATGGACTGTTGGATATACCCTTAAAAAATTGTTGTTCCCATGATTATAAAAAAAAGAATCACCATAAACTTACGGAAACCAAACGTAATGTATTTAAAAAACCTTAAAAAATTCATTGATCATCACAATTATATCGTTAGAACGAGTTAAAAAATTAAATTGAAATTACGAAAAATATATTAATAAAATCAATATTAAATTTAATTAATTTAATCAGTTTAATATGTTTTTAATATAATGGAAAATCTCATAAAATTTAAATAATTTATACGTTAAATCTAACAGTTTTATTCTCGTATAAGCCCGCGGACACCGTCGCCAGCTCAGGGGCAACGGTCCTCCGACTTGTACGCCGTCGACCAGGCTGGCAGATCCCGGAGACGCAAAAGCGATGACCATGAGATAATCATATTCATTCCCGTCAAGTGACGGAACCAAACCAAAAAACAACTTCCACCGTCCAACTTTAACTGTCGAATCACCCTGTCCAACTAAAATGCCTGCCAAGGCTCCACAGGAAGAAAAGCCGAGTGCCGAGTGCCGAGTGCTTTAAGAACACCGCCATCGCTGGGCTTGTACCTGTAAAGAGCTCCCAATTCATAAAATCTATGGAAGCCAAAACAATGCCAAAATCAGAGCTGGATTTCAGAATGGCAATGGGAATGGGATTTCGCTGGGCATTCATTCTGCTACTATCAGGTATACATGTTACAAATCACACTGCTTTGGATTTTACTTGCTGTGTTTTGTCTGCATTTTGTCATCTAACTAGTTTATACACACAGTCTATTCAATGCAGAGCACGGAAGGGCTCAGTGTCACTGGAAATGTGGGAATCAACTACGGCCAAATAGCGAATAATCTGCCATCCCCTTCCCAGGTAGCAGAATTGCTGCAGTCCTCGAATCTGACAAACGTCCGGATCTACGACGCAAATCCAGCTATTCTCACCGCTTTCCGCAACACCAGCGTGCAGATCGTGGTCAGCCTGGGCAATGAATATGTGGCCACGATGAGCGCCCGCTTGGACAAGGCCCGCCAATGGGTGAAGAAGAACGTTGCAGCTTACGTCCTCGCGGGGACCAACATCACGGGCATCCTGGTGGGCAACGAGGTCTACTCTGGCAACGATACGGCACTGAAAGAGAATCTGATGGGCGCTATCAAGAACATACACTCGGCCCTGGTAAGCCTCGGCCTCAACAACAGTGTCAAGGTGTCCACAGCGCACTCTTTCCAGGTATTCGGATCTTCCTACCCACCTTCCAGCTGCGCCTTCAGTGAGACCACTGTGACTTACATGAAGCAACTCCTTGAGTTCCTCTCGGCAACGCACGCGCCCTTTCTGGTCAATGTGTACCCATATTTCGCGTACAAGGGCGACCCGAAGAACGTCCCGCTGGACTACGCTCTCTTCCAGCCCAGCGATGGCGTGGTCGATTCCAAGACCAACCTGCACTATGACAACTTGTTCTACGCCCAGATCGACGCCGCGTACTCGGCGCTCGCCGCGCTTAGCTATGGTAAGGTCGAGGTCAGGGTCTCGGAGACCGGGTGGCCCTCCAAGGGGGACAACGATGAGATTGGTGCCACTCCTGAGAATGCCAAGACGTACAATGGGAACCTTCTCGAGAGGCTCCGGAAGAAGGAGGGGACACCCCTGCAGCCAAATGTGAGCGTTCAGGCCTTCATTTTTGCGCTCTTCAATGAGAATTTGAAGCCCGGACCGGCCTCGGAGAGAAATTATGGGCTCTTTAAACCCGACGGAACCGAGACCTATGACCTCGGCTTGAAAGGCTTGAAGCGGATAGTGTCCTCTTTGTCCCCGCCTCCCACTCTGGCCACAGGAAACGGCAGTAATTCCACCCCGTCTACTACTTTCATCCCCCCTACCGCTGGGATCCCCACTGCGGCCATAAGTAACGACACTAATTCCAGTTCAGACAGTTCCTCCGCTAAGGTAATTCTTCGAACTTTCATGTCTGTGTTGGGTTTTTTATATATGAACTTGATATTCTGCAAATCAATTGAGCTTTATGCATGTGTTTTTCTATGCAACTGTGAAAATTAGAATCTCTTTGAGCATTTTGAGATCAGGATTAAGGTTTGGAATTTTTGTGATGAAAGTTTTTTTATTAGGCTCTGATTGTGGGTTTGTTCCTCAACTCAAGTAGAGATGGTTTAAAACTTTAATGGGCTTTTACTGTGCATTTTACATTTTGGACAACTGTGTTGAATCCTTTTTCATGGGTGATTTAGAGAGAAAACCTCAGGCCACCAAAACCAGCCTCTATTTTGAACAACTTTGTTGGATCCTTTTACATGGGTGATTTAGAGAACACCTCAGGTCACCTAAACCAGCCTTCCATTTTTGGACAACTTTGTTGGATCTCTTTCCTTGGGTGATTTGGAGAGTGCCGAAACTGGCCTAAATCTTTGTTTGATCATATTCCCTGAGTCATTTAGAGAGTTCCTCGGCTCACTGAAAACAGCCTTCTATTTTGGATAACTTTGCTGGGTCATTTTTCTTGGATGATTTAGAGAATGCATCGGGTCACCCAAACCATTATAACTATAAGTTTAATTGTAGAAAGATTAACTATGATGATTGAAAATTCATAAACAATGGTGTGGATCTTCTAAGCCACAGTAAAACTTTAGGTCTCTAATAGATAGAGAGTTGCTTTTTGAGATTTGTACCTCACCAATTAAAATCAAATCTTTGATTTTTAACATGCTGCCCATTTGTTCGATAATTCATCTCTGAAA
Organism: Larix kaempferi; assembly: GCA_027924585.1. NCBI lineage: Eukaryota > Viridiplantae > Streptophyta > Pinopsida > Pinales > Pinaceae > Larix > Larix kaempferi. The sequence continues at coordinate 8,050,430 of BSBM01000371.1, forward strand.
AAAAAAGATATGAAGTTGAGCTAAATCTGTCATCTTTTGGCTATATGAAAATTTGTAAAATGTTTGGGTTGGTTAACAAATCTTTGTTAATCCAGGACTTTGCACTTGCTTATGCCAGAGCAAAAATGTAGGTGTCTTGTAAGTAGAGAGTCACCTTTTGAGCATTGTGACTCATCAATTTAAAATCAAAATCTTTGATTTTGATATGCTATCCATTTGTTTAATGATTTATCTTGTTAAATCTTTTATTGTTGGCTGAAAATTGGAAATTGTTATTTTGGTTGATGAACAAATCACTGTTAATCCAGGACTTGCACTGTCCTAAACCACAGTAAAGATGTAGGTGTGTAATAAGTAGAGTTGCCTTTAAGCTTTGTGCTCACAAATTTTAAATCAAAATCTTTTATTTTTAATATGTTGTCTTTTTGCTTGATGATTCTTCTTTGGCCACCTAGATATCACATCATAATTGGCCACATTAACATGGCAACATGTTCTCAAACTCTGGAGGATTAAACTCAACTCTTTGTGAAGAAAACTCATTTGATTTGTTACCTGACCAGTACCCATTTGACTAACAAAATGGTTTTGTTGGAGCTTGAGTTTCTTACATTTCTGATATATTTTTGATAGACAATTGCGGAATTTGTGAGGTAAGAGTTCTATCTATAATTTCATGTAGTGGTTGTTTTGAAATTGGACTATTGGAGGAAAACAGAAAATTTTGAGCTATAGATTTTATCTTTGTTCTCATATATTTGCTATTTTTCTTAGGGCTTTATTCTTTTTAAATTGTTTTATTTGAGCTTTAGTTTCTTACATTTGTGGCATAATCCCCACAAATCCAGGCATAACAATGGAAAAAAATTCGAGGTAAGGTTTCAATCTATAATTTTACATGTTCATTGTTTGTTTTCCTGTAGGAATCAGAAGAAAAGGGAAACTTTTGAGCTATAGATTTATCTTTGACCTCATATATTTGCTGACTCATATGCTATAAATGCACATTTTATTATTCAATGTCATGCTTTTGTTGTATGATCTTATTCAGATATTTCTTCAGGACTGATGGCAGTAATTTTCGTTACTTGTCATGCTCTTGTTTTATACTTTGAGCATGAAAATCATATAAATAATTCTCTGGCGTGACAGCATTTAGTAACTCCTCAAGGGCCACATTGTGGCCTGTGAGACCCTAAAAGCACAGCTTAAAAGAATAAATCCTCATCTGCAGATTCAAAACCAAAGCCATGGCAAAAAACTTGGCTCAAGAAAATTTCAAGGTAGGGATTCAAGTATGCATGTTGTGCCTTTTTCCACCTAATCTTGCCAGCAAGTCTAAAAACTTTCATGCAGCTATTTTAATCCTGTTGCGCTCTCTTCCTCTCAAGTGAAACAAAGGTACAGATGTCTCAACATATGGGAATCCAATTTGATTGCCTTACGGTCTGCTATTGTTTTTCATTTGTCACTATTGTGGAAGCCCATTCTAATAAAAATTAGTGCTTTTAATTTGTTGCTTGGGCTTACAGCAATCAGTCACAGGGGTTTAATCCCATGCTATGGTTGTAAGATTTGGTATTGAGGATAACTTTTTCAAACCTTCATGAATTTGTTGGAGATTATGGGCTGAAAATTATTCTTCAAAAATTTTAGGTGACACTTTAACTTTTAATTCCATTTGTTCTTTTTCTGTTTAGGGTGAAATACTCAAAACATGAATATAGAGCTTTTTTATCAGGTCTTTGGTTTATTCTTTTGTTATTGGTAATGGAAAGTATAATCCATAAAACCTTTAACCATTGGTTTTAAATTTTTAATGTCATGATTATGTTACAGCTTTTTTGTTTGTGTCTCGGTCATAAAAACAAATAAACCTTGAAACATTTTCAGATGAAACTTCAACTATCAATTGCATCCATTTGTTGCCCTCATTCAACCATTTAAGAGGATTCCAAAATCTTTCATAAAATGCTCTGGTCTTTGCATATGTTATGGAACATGTTTCTGAAGCCTTGCTTTTGAATCTTTCTACCAATCACATACTTAAAGCTTCATAAACTATCCCTTCTAGAATCAATCAAATTGAAGGACGAGAGCTATGGTATCATGCAAAATTCAAAACCTTTTATACAAGGTTCAGATCTTCAATCCTCATTTCTTTGTTGTCTATTTTGGCCAATCCCTGAAACCTAAAAGGGCATGGATTCAATTTTTATCTGGTGCATCCATGGCAGTTTGCTTGAAACCCTTGAGAACACTATTTTTTATCGTGTTCATTCTCTTGCTGTTTTGGTCATGGGACTTGATGGAAAATTCTCATAGACCTTTGAATCCTGCTGTAAGAAAGGAGAAATTATTGTTGTCTATTATTCAGCTGGTGTATAAGTTTGCAAATAATGATGAATTGAATGGTTTCTACCACAATAGCAAGATTCAGCAGTCAACCTACTTTTGACTGTTTTTGACCTCATGTCTTTGATACCTGTAGACCCATAAACACAAAAAAAAACAGCCCAAAGACTGCCAAAAATATTTTTAAAAAACTAACAAGAACTACAAATATGAAGTGCATTGCCAAATTTTCCAGGAATGAATTTTTTTTTTTTTTTAATTTCTGATTTATTGCTCATTGTTGAGGCTGAAATTCTTGTAAACGTTGAAACAAAATGCATATTTTTGTCTTTGTGAGATGTATACTTCCATAGTACTATATTTCGATGCCGGATCCTACTTGAATCCTGCTACTCTGGTTTCTACTTGTCCACTACAATTTTTGTTTTCTGTATTTTTATGTTTTAATTTACAATATACACTAAAATTATTTATTTATGCTCGCTTTTGAGGATTCAAAGTGTTTTACATAACATTTTGTATTGTCCTGATTGCAGGGATTGCAGTCACTGGTCTTCATTTCTTTCTACATCCAGGTTTTAGCTCTTTCTTCTTATATCGTTGCTCTGATTTTGGAACATTAGCAAACAAAATTTACTATTCTTTCACAGGAATATCTATTATATAATAGAGCAGCAAACAACCACAACCTTCTCCTCCCAACTCGGTGCCAGAATGAGTTCTAATTCAATCAGGAAGGTTCTACTTGTATTAAAACAAGATTAGCTGTCTTGCTATACAGTGAGCATATATTGTTACAGACAAAGACTCTAGTCTTGAAGATTAATCTTTGTAATGCTGGCCTGGGTCTGTATATGAATGTGAAAGTTCTGTTACTCTTTCTTATTGAGTCTTGCTATCTTAGAGCATTAATCATATTTGCAGGCATCCTCTTGAATTTACTTTTGACATTATTCTTTTTTAATTATTTGTGAATGTGTCTGTTCCAAGTGAGCTTTAATACGAAATGAATCTGTAAATTCTTCAAAGGAATGAGAATTATATTATGTCATTCTTCAGAGCTTGACAATGATTTTAGAATCAATTTTTTGTCCGGTGCTTGGGAGGCAAAATATACAAATAATTCACACTATGATGAAGTCTTCATTCTCTTTTATTTTAGAAGAATCAATCAAGTTCCAATGTAAGGTTGGGAACAATGTCAACCCCTCTACTTATAGGATCAGGTGAAAGCACAAATCCTAACATGGTATATTTCTTAACAGTTTTCTATTACAGAACATTATGATATTTGAAGTCACTGTTTTCAAACCATAACCGGGGTAGAACTTAGTATGTTTTATTGCTGAGAATGGATCTTGGGCATCTTATGGGCCCAAGTATCAAGTGCCATTGCATTCAAAAGAAAAATGGCATCCTTTATCATTATAGGATGGCTACAGAGAATCAAGATTTAAAACCTGAGATCAGTTTGCGTTTTTGCTTCTTTGGGAAGAATGATACTTAAAACACCTTTATTTGAAGGTTAATTAAAAGATCAGTTTGTCTTTTCTTTACACTGCTGCGTAACGTAATAAAGGATAAGAGAAAAGGACAAACGGGTACCTTTATTTCTTTTGTTTCCTTTAATACTTTCACTCATATTAAGTCAAAGGAATAAAGTATATGAAGTCAAAGGAATAAAGTATATGAGAATAGTGCAAACGGGTACCTTTAAAAGTAAAGAATAAATATAAGAGAAAAATACAAACTGGCACCTTTATTTGACGGTTAATTAAAGAACAACCTTCTTAGGCTAGGACGTGTTTCAAGAGCACAATTAAACCCGGTTTTGCAAGAGGAAATATAAGAGAAAAATACAAATTGGCACCTTTATTTGAAGGTTAATTAAAGAACAACCTTCTAAGGCTAGGACGTGTTTCAAGAGCACAATTAAACCCGGTTTTGCAAGAAGTGTGTTATTGATTTATTGTTTCAGAAGGGGATGTGATATTGAAGCAGAAGAAAGGAAGTAGAAGACCCTTAGCTATATAGGTTGCAGTGTTTTATGACAACTCCTTAGTAAGTTCATTTTTTCATATTTAAATTTCATCATGGATCATAAAAAAAAGAGAGACATAGTTTGCTAGTCATCATTTTTTCGTTAGATTTTCTCATAGTGGGTTTTTTGGGGTACATCTTGTGTTCGTTAGTATTTTCTTTAGCTTCTCTTATTTTAGTGTTAATTTATTTTAGTTCTTTGTACACTAAGCTAGTAATATTAAATCTTAATCTTAAGTAAAACCTTTTATAACAAAGAGTTTGTAGAAACTTGTAAGATTTGTTGTGATGAAGTGTTCTAGTGGAATATTCATGACATCTTACATAAATTGCAAGATGTGAGAATTGGCTTAAAGAAGCCTCAAAACCCTAGCCATGGTGGATAAGTACATTAACAATCCAAGGGGTGATTCAGAGAGATTTTCAAAGTTGGAAGCACTAGTAGTCATTGGAATCTCTTGCAACATGATGATCCTCATGGAAATGCGTGAAAGCAAGTTCAGGGAGTTTGGTAGCTCGACTAACTCGAAATCAAGATCATACAAAAAATTTGGAGACAAAGAAAACTAAGAGGAGTCGAAAAGGGAGCCAAGGAAAGAGAAACCATGTTCTATCATTATTTCTTCCCAATCTTTGTTTAAAGTGGAAGCGAGAGTGGCCATCAAACCCTATCAAGGTGAGATTGACATTATTAAGTTGAATCAATGGTTGCAGTAGTTAAAAGACTTCTATTTCAGTGTTCATAACATAGGAGAAGAGAAAAGCATATCATTTGCACAATTGAAGTTAGAGGGCTATGCCTAAATTTGGTGGCAAAGCCAGATGGAGATGCTTAGGTTGAAGTTTGATCCCCTAATAACTAAGTGGGAGGTGTTAAAACCCTCATTAAGTCCTAGTTTTACCGTATAGAGTATGAGGAAGACCAATGATTCCATTGGCATTACTTTCGAATTAAGCAAGGGCAAAGTGTACAAGAGTACACCATCGAGTTTAGAAAACAAGTCATTATGTAGGAAATATCTTTTAAGAACTCAGATGTACTCAAGTATTTGGGTGGTCTCCCAAGGATTTAAGGAGGCAAGTGATGCTCTTTAAACATAGGACCGTTGATGAGGCCTATGTGCAAGCACAATGTTTGGAGAATATGGACACAGAGAAAGGACAAGCAAATGGTTGCAAAGAGAGAGACCGCCAAGACACTTCCAAGGAGGGAAATAACAAGTGGAAACACTGAAAATCACTGTCAACATTAATGGTCATATTGAAAAGAAGTGTTGAGAGCTACACACATAATGAATCCAAAGAATGCTCTTTAAACATAGGACCGTTGATGAGGCCTATGTGCAAGCACAATGTTTGGAGAATATGGACACAAAGAAAGGACAAGCAAATGGTTGCAAAGAGAGAGACCGCCAAGACACTTCCAAGGAGGGAAATAACAAGTGGAAACACTGAAAATCACTGTCAGCATCGATGGTCATATTGAAAAGAAGTGTTGAGAGCTACATGCATAATGAATCCAAAGAATCACAAGGAGGCCAAGAGGAAGAACATGTTAGTTGTGCATTTAAGCACCCAGGTTGAGAGCAACTAGACTAAAAGATTGTTTTCTTTACAATGTAGAAGTATGTGAACATGAGTATCCTTTTTGAACCTAAGTAGCCTTCATCCCAAGGAAGAGAAGGAGATGACTAAAATCTTCCATATCAAGATCCAAGTCAAGAAGACAAAAGCGGATATTCAATTTGATTTCAGTTTGTAAGCCAACCTCATAACAAAGGATTTGGTAAGTAAACTTGGATTGAAAGTTCATAACCATCCTTACCCCTTGGAATGGGTAAATAAGGGTGCAAACTGTAATACCCCCATTTTGACCCTTGGGATATTTTGGCTGTAATGTAAATATTGTATGCATGTTATGTATGATTCATAGCGTGGAGCTCAAGGCCAAGGCCCCGCTAGTGAATGCTCGGTCTCGAAGAGGCAAGTATTTGGTATTATGTTACCCATGTGCTAGTGAGCCATGGAAATTGTAAATATCATGTAGATATGCATTTTAATAAAATACCCACAACCAGCTATGCAATGCAATGCAACAAGAGTATGGGGGCATGATTTTTACAAGGAATTGGGAGGGAAATATTCAAACCCTTGAACCAATCAAGTCAAGCCTAGTGTCAATGAGAGAACCCATGAACCCTAAACTACCCATGTCGACTTTTGTACCCAATCATTTAATTCTTCCAATAGTTGGTTGAGGTAGTTAATGCATTGGGAATGGGGAGGTATCGCTGTCCAAATTCGAGTATGGGAAAGCCACCATTTTGGAAAAACGTGTTTGGCTTCTTTGGCAAGAAAAGAGCCATGAATTTGCTCCCCATTCCATTCTTCACCCATTAGTTTGTCTCTCTCACAATTTTGGAGCGGGCTGGGCGTTTTTCTCCATGAAATTTCTGTGGTTTCTTTCATTTTTCTAGCTGGGAAGGGCGTTTTTGTGTTGTATAACAATGGGGAAGAAGGGAGCTCGATTTGGAGGTTCATAGAGACCGTGTTTAGCCATTGGAATGCTCATATACCTGTGAGGAAAAACGTTTTCTTACCTGTGGTCGTTTTTCCTTTCCCACAACTCGTTTTGTGGTGCTACGATTTGGGGAAAACCCATGGACCCTGTTTTGTAAATCCCATTGTTGAGAATGTGTATCCTTGCCCAATATTTGAGATTGTTGTGTGTGGGAGAGAATGTTGTGGTTGAGATGGGTATCCATTGCTTTGGCTGTGTATGAGCTTGAGTGTTCCCATTCCTTGTGGAAATCATGCCCAGCTCGGGGGTGGCAACTATGCTGAGAGATTGATGAGCATAGTTGGCATATGGCTGGGTGGAACGTTGCAATTGCGTAGCTAGTTGCTTGGGACAACATTACGTCAAGATAAGTATTCTCTATGTGTTTTACTTTTGCACTGTTTTAATTAATTGATGACTATTATTGATATGTTGAATGCATGTGAAATGTGTGTGGATAGTTTAATTCCGTTGTGCATGTATATTTGGGTATGCATTTGCACACATGTTTTTAATTATATGAATTGTCAATGATGAATGGGGCTGAGTTTTTTGTAATAGCCCAAAGATTTAGTGTCATGTTCCCTTCCTTGAATTGGATCCACAAGAGGGGACGTGACATAATGGTATCAGAGCGTAGGCTACAACATTGGGCCTATATGGGCCAAATCAAGAAACTTGCAGAGGTAAGCATCCTTCCTGCTCAACATTGATTGTCAAGAAAAATTTCAAAAAAAAAAAATAAATTTTTTTTCTAATTTTTTTTGGAGTGTTTTGCCCAAGCATGTTTCGGCGTAGAAATGAAAAAGGTGCCAAAACTGTCGGCGAAGAAATGAAAAGGTCGCTGAAAAGGCATTTCGGTGCAAAAGCCAAAAGTCAGCCGAAACTGTCGGTGAAAATCGAAAAGTTCGTTGAAAAAGGAAAAAGTCTCCGAAACGGATCGGAGGAAAAATGGATTTTGCTCCGAAACTGACCGACGAGAAAAGTGAAAACTTCGTCGAAAAAGGAAAAAGTTGTCGATGAAGATTTCGACGAGAAATTGGAAAATTGCCGAAACGTTCGGTGGAAGAGTGGAAAATCTGCCGATCGGCGACAAAGGGTAAAGTGCGTCAAAACATGTCGGCGCAAAACTGAAAAGTGCGCCAAAACGGTCGGCGCAAAATTCGAAAGTTCACTGATCGACGAGAAATTCAACGAGTCGCCGAAATGGATTTGCGAGAAACAGGAAATGCGTCGATCAGAGCAAAATTAAAAAGTCCGATGAAGCGGGTCGGCGACAAAAGGCCAAGTCCGCTGAAACAGGTCGACGTCAAAGTGATAAGTGCTCCGATCGGAGACAAAGGGATAAGTCCCCCGAAACAGGGAATTTCAATAGTTTTCCAGGGAGATTTTTCAGGGATCAAAAATTGAAAAATGCCATGAAACTTATGCGCCAAATTGTGTGAAATCGAAGGATTTACAAAAAAAAATGAGGGCGTTGCCCTGCAGTGGCAGAAGCCACAAGGGGGCAAGCCCCCTTGACCCCCATCATCTCCTTGAGACTTCGTCGATGGTAAGAAAATTCTATGGTAATGACAAGATTCATAGAAATGGAAATGTTGCATCATGATAATAGTCCATGGAACAATTTGGCAAGTTGTGGATTATAAAAATGGTGATTCATATGCTTATTTAATTTGACAAAAGTTGGCAATTTTGAAGGGCTGCAGTTTTTGCTCAATAAGTAATGGAATAGGTTATTAGGTAAGAGACATGTAACTTGTAAAGATGATGAGCCAACCATCTTTGTGGGCAAGTGCATGCATGATCATAGAAGTTGCAACATATCATTAAGTAACAAGAATGGGTAAGGCAATTCCATTCACCCAAAAGTTGTCACTCATAGGGATAAGACATCCCAGTATATGGAATTGGCATGTGGCTCATGATGGTGACATGGTGGCCATGCAAAGGTTGCTAATTGGAGAACGAGGCATCCCATGTGAGAATAAGGTATGTGGTTCAGAATTGTGGCAAATGTTTCCACGAGAAAGGAAATGAATTATCATAGTTGAATAAGGTGCAAGGTCATTGAAAAGACTCCTTATGGAGTTAGAATTGAATCAATTGTAGTGCTAATAAGTGCAAGGAAGTTAAGAAAGGTCAAGTTGAACTTGGCCATATTTTCTGAAAGTAATTGGAGCAGTAAGGTAATGTTGATAAAGAGGGAAATTTCTCACCTTAAACTATTTATGTTTGTAGCATAAGAATTGCATGCTTGGAAAGTAGCAAGTAGGAATGTTATACTTGAGTATAGGCATTGAATTGTTGCTTGGTGAGAAAATCATAGCTAATGATTCCTTGTGTGCTTGTTAAGAGGCCATGAAATTGGATCAGCTATGATATGGAAGAGGAGTTCCATGCTATGATGAGGGATTGGAAAGGGAGAATTCCTTAACTCCTCTCTTACTATTGAAATTATATTTTACAAAAATTTATGGCATAGAAATGCCGGAATTGCAAGAGATTAGATAGATGAAATGAATACACACTAGTGGGAATATTGCTAGATATTGCATAGTGCATGTGAAGATGTTTGTGCATGTATACGATGTTGCATGTTGGTAAAGATAGTGAAGTTTTACCTATGCAATGAGCCACTTAAGATAATTATTGTGGTTGTAAATAATTAATGGTGTTCGCATTGGTTGTATGACCAAAGACAACCGAAGCATGGCTAAAAATGTACATGATGTTGTTTCATGTGACCAACAACCTTATGAAGAAAGGTTGGCGCAACAAATCTATCATCATGAGGTTGGTGGAAGGATGGTATAGTCCTTTCAAGAAGCCAACTGATCATGTAACATCAAAGATGCTAGTGAGAGCCATGCAAGTAATGGTTATTCATGCTAGTTGTTTAAGTGTTGAAAGGGGATTGGGTAAGAATCCCTTGAACCTTATTTAATAATCATAAAATGGTATGCATATAAGGATGAATTCATCCATGTTAATGTCGTACCACCATGGTATGGTGAGGTATGGGGTAGTAAGGGAAATGAACCTTATACCATGTGACTGTTTAATTGTTAGAATGCATTCATATGAAATTATATCATACCATTTGTATATGTTGGTTATGAGTTTAATAACCAAAGCAAGTGAGGAGGACTTATGGCCCTGCTATATTAATGCATGCTATGTGAGATAGCCCTAGTTAGGTCATAATGTGTATGGAGTAGTGGAATGCATGACATGATAGCATAGTATGCATTAATCAATGCGAGGTGACATTGAGTGGATATGCATTAAAGGATTTTGTAAATATGTGGTTGCATGAAGTGAATGCAAATTAAAAGATAATGTAAAAATTGTAAATGTGCATGCATGTGTGTGGGTGCACATGTTGTGATGCATTGTGTGAATGCATGGTTGTATTACATATGTGTCATTACAATTAGATAATAGATGAAATGATGAATTAATGATAATTCTGGGATCATTTCATGAGCTGCTATGAATGCAGGAAAATGAGTGCATGAAGGTAGTCATGTTCGATGGGTTGCTAGAATGCTTTGTTGAAAGGACATAGTTGCATAAAATGATATGGCTATGAAGTAAAGAGAAAAAGCCAAAACTTATGAGAAGGGTCTCATGGTTGTAAAGTTAAATTATGTACATAACATATTGTTGATTTCAGATCTGAAAGTTCTTTAAGTTATGAGAATGATCTCATGGTTGCAAATAAATTGCTGTAAGAAAACAGATTTGCAAATCTCAGGTTTGGAATTTTGGCTAATAAACTACTAATGTTTGTTTGGATTATATGAATTGTGTCAGGAGGACATGTGTAAGTGGATGTTCATGTATGGTAGCCAGCATAAAGCCACAAGGGACAGAGTGGTACCACTTACAAGAAGCCAAACAATATGAGGAGAGCCTCATGATTAAACAAACTTGATTTCTGTGGTAGACCGAATTGTAAATTCACATTTGAATCTAATTGTTAATGCCACTGATTGGTTATGGAAAAATCAGATTTGGATTTATTGTAAAATGCCACCAACTATTTGGCTATTTAATAAGTGTGTCAGGAAGACACATTGCAGGAGGACCATGTGTGATGGCTTGCAGAAGCTAGACTCCATGGGAAGGTTCCCATGCTTTGGAAATGGGTTTCGGGTGAAACGCCATAGCAAATTTTGATGACATCTCATGTGAACTGCTGGTTGTTAAACAACTCAAGTGAAATGGTAAAATTATGCCAATAGGACAACTCAAAAAAAGGAGCCCCATTCCTCATGAATGAAGAAAAAATACATCTGCGAAATGGATAAGTGTTATGTAACCCTAGCTAAGAATATGCATGTCTAGTTACTAGAGTTAATATGCATAACATGTTTATTATTATTTTCATTATCATTTCAGATTGCTTGAAGTGTGATTAGGGCCTACATGGCTCACATAAGAAAGGGGTGCACATCTTTCTGGTGCTGGGTTATGATAAGGTTGTCAATATTGACTACACCCTAAGGGAATGGACACATTCTTGGTGTTTCAATATTTGATAGTGAATGTTATGAAATATGTTTACAATTTTAGAGTAGCAATACTGATGAGCTTGCTTATCCATCTTGTGTTGTGAGATTGAACAAATGCAATTGGTGCTGCACACTAAGGAAACAAAGTGAAGAGGTTGTTGTGAGGGGTTGTTGCGTGTGTGAAGGGTTGTTGTGAAGGGATGTTGTGATGATATTGGTAAAGGCATAGAATCTTTATTTGGATGTTGTAGAGGCTGACTGGAAATCCCAGGAGATGCCTATGGCTCCGTAGTAGAGCCTTCCATTGACCTTTGAGCCAGACGGATGTGTTGGCTTGGCAATGGAGAGGGAAAACCAGGTATGAGACTGGTTTGGCACCATCAATGCCCGATAGACCAGTCGATGTACTGGCTTGGCATTGACTATTTGGATGTTGTGGAGCAGTTGGTGTGTTGTCCAACATTCATTCCATAGGTGATCCAAGGCTTGTAAAGCAAAGAAGGAACCTGTGGAATAGAGAGGAAATGCATAATGCAGATAAGTATTTAATTTTCATTCATTCCTTATTTCAAATAATGAAAATTTCATGAACAAGTCTTATAACAACCAAGCAGATACACCGTTGTCTCTTTGTTGGAAACCTAGGTCATTGCAGGAAGCAAGAATTTTGAAAGCATCCTAAGGATGCATGTGGGCATGTGACTATCCTAAAAAGCTCAGTATGAGCAACAATGGGAAGATGGTGATAGTGGACTTGTGTGGGTCCTAGTAGCCAAAGGTTCTGTGGGTGGACCATGGGGAGGGGTTCCCTGGTTGAAAAGCCTTGGACAGACCCTAGACACTAAGTGTCATAGCCAAGACAAGAAAGGGAAATACAAGCATTCACCTTGAAGTGAAAGAGCCTAAGGAGCATGGAACCACAGTGGTGGAGTGGCTCCGGATTGGAACAAGACTAAGAGGGGGCCACTCTTACTCTTCTCTTTCCTTTTGACTGATGTATCTTATAAACATAAAATTGTTGAATGCATATTTTGACTGAAAGTATATTGTGTTTATTTGCTTGAAATAAATTGTGAATGCTGAAATAGTAATTCCCTGTGAAAGGATGAACATGAATGAGTTCATGTGTATGTTGGGAAAGCATGAAAAGTGTGGAAGTCTCATGAATAGAGCATGGGCTCTCCATGTCAATTGAAAAAATAATTTGCTGATTTTTAATGTTTATGTTATGCTTGGCCTAACAAGATTTGCAATGATGGATTTCACAGGCGAGAAATTGAAATCAATTGGTTGTAGTTGTTACAATGCAAGTGGTGCTAGCAAGCAAAGTGTGAGAAGCTGTGTACATTGACCATGGCAGCAGACCAAAAACTATTGGATTTGGCTGAAAATCTTCTTCAAATGATTACCAAGGCCCAATAAAATCTTGGAAAGATGCTCACGCTATAAAAACAACAGAATGAGATGAACCACAAGGTTTTGCAGCACTCTGTTTGTCTGCAAAAGCAGGTAAAAAACATTCTGGAAGCAATCAGCAGTAGAAAGGACATTGGATCAATGAAGAGGCATTCATACAATAAGTCCATTAAGAAACGTTCCAGGTGGGAAGATTCAAAGGAAATTGAACAGGTAAAGAAAAAGCAGCCACTGAAATGTTGGGAATGTGGAGGAAATCATTGCCTCTGCAACTGCCCAACAAAGGACATCAAGAAGGATTGTAGCCATAAAGTTTCCAAACTTGTAGATGAGCTGGAAGGTAAATAGAAGGAAGGGATTGTTGTGGAGCAATTCCCACCGGCAGAACTGGAAGGTCAAAACAAGTAGGAGCAACCTGTGGAATCCAAAGGACTTGGTACTGAAAGTTCAAAGTAAAGAATGAAATGCAGGACAGACCTGCCTTTTGTGAATTTTGGACATGTGTAAACTGTGTAAGTATTCCTTGTTACATCGAAAATCCTACCATCATGTGATTCAATGTATACACCCTTGAAGTTCCTTTGGCTAAGTCATTTACCTGGGAAGGACACCACTGTTTTTGTGCTAGGTTCTAAGAGGTCGTCACAGGCTGCACTCATGCAACCTGCGACGTCGCACCTTGCTCCATTACAGTGTGCGACAAAGTCAGTTAATGGGAAAAAATAGCTTCTTCGAGCTCATTCTCGAAGGTTGCTGACTTGGATCCCTATCCCTGACCTATTGGGGGAGCTGGCATTCGGTTCCTAACCCTTAGGGAGGATCCCCTATCTCTCTCCTACCATATCTCAACCTACCCTATCCATATCTTATCCACTTAGTCCTATATAAGTGAGGCCCTATCCCTTTCTAAGGGGGAGGAAGTCTATGGTACTCTTATGCTGGTGAAATTAAGCTTAATAGATTTAGCACTCTAGCTTGGGCGACATCCACTTCTCTCTAGGAGCTTTGGCATGGCTTGTCGGAAGGGTCTTGCAACGTTAAGGAAATGGTTGTAATCCTCTTTTCTATTGTACTCTCGACTTTTCAATACAGTTAATACAATTGCTTTCCATAAATGTTGTCGCGTTGATGATGTTTAGAGTTTTCCTCCTTAACTGTTAACTTAGATCTATCGTATGAAATGTATGCTTTCACTATTCTTGGTCTGTTATATGTTCAATAGGATCTAGTTGCCCGAGATCTGGCAGCGTTGGAGCATTGGATTAACGAAGGAGAAAGGGATCTACGAATCTAAGGTAAACGATCTATCTTTCCATTTGCACTTCTATTAGATCTAGGAAAGTATTTTTTGTTCTGTCCTGTTTGTTCTAGACTTACGTTAAGCTAGGGAGATCAGGCCTTGAGTCCGCTCTCGGTAGATTGTCCGTCAAACAAATCTGGCGACCATACTGGGGAAGAACATTGCGTTATAGTTGTCGATTGGAACGTTGTTTTTCAGTTGATTTCTTTCCAAGCCATATAATTTTGCCATTTCCTTCTTGAAGTGGATTCCACCGTTAGATCTTCACTTTGAAGACTCTGTGAAAATCCTCACAGTCGATCTAAGAGATCATGTATACCTCACAAGAGAATGATTATGATTAAGCAAGAAAATAGAAGAAGAGTGGTCCATATAGTATAATGAGCAACAGAATAATATGGTACAGTAGAACTCGGATAGAAGCAATAATACTTCACACACACTAATTCATTAATCACAAATGGACAAATAAATAATACAATGCATGAGGAATTCGAATGCCTAAGGTGGCAATTCGAATTAGACTTCATGGAGTGATCAAAGGATCACTGGAGTGTCATTGGAGCACAACTAGTATCATCGGAGCACAACTGGAAGTCTTCATCATCATCAGTGGAGTCATCAATGCTCAAGTAACTGTCAACCATCAGTCAAACTGAGTCTGGCAGGTGTAACTGACTGTAAACTGAAGACAACTGGACTGGTAGGTGAAGAAGGGCGAGTTGCTTCCTAAAATCAAGGAAGAAGGGCGCATTAAGCAACTGGAGGGCTAAAACTGAATAGTGAGAAGCTCCTGGGGCCTGGCTAACTGAGGGCTAGGTGCTGGACTGATGAATGGGATGCATGCAAACCCTAGAATGCATGCAAACCCTAAAAGTGCATGCATGACTGAAAATGTAAATGATCAAAATACTGGTGGGACTAGGATGGAGTATAGGAATATCCTAACACCCCCCCTTAATCCATCCTGGGCCCTGGTAACTAAGACCAAAGGTCACCCAATACAATGAATAATAACAGTCAATAAACCAAAGAAGTGGAAAAATTTCATGGGAAACATACCCCCTCCTCAAAAAACAGACTGTAAGGCACACACAAAAATAAATGCTCCAAACTCAAGCAGGTGTGATGCTTGGTCATATGTCTGGAGGTATCTTCTTCTTGGGAAGAAGTGGATCATGCTCAAAAAACATGTGCTTGTACTTGCTCTTCATATCGAATGTGATGAGAACAAATCCAAAAGTAAGAGGATGATCCTTGAACCTGTGATTTGAATCAGTTGAGGTAGGATCAAAATCATGAATATGCAGATAGTCTTTTGTCTTCTCCTTCGAACCATCATGGGTGAGATTATGCCAAAAAGAACCATTAAATAATAATTGCTTGAAATCCAAATCAGATTTAAGATTTGAAGAATAGTTTCTTCAGATCTCCTTTGAACCAACAAGGGTGAGATCAAAACTATCATATGCATGAGAAATTATCCCAAGTAGTAATTGTTTAGAATCCAAATTAGATCCAAGACTTGAATCATGGTTTCTTGAGATCTCCTTTGAACCATGAGAGGTGAAATCAAAACCAGTAATCATGCATGAGAATTTATCCCAAGCGAATGGCAATGGACATAATCTTCAATAACCTTATGAAAGCATGAATTAATGATCATATAGTAGTATAAAAGAGATGATTGCTTGAGAGGAGCGAATGCATTACCTCCAATAGTTGATTTTATCTCTGAAATAATCATGTGATCATGATGCAAACCAACAGACTCTGGTGCAAGAGAGGATTTAGGACCTTCTGCAATATCTAGAGTGTGAGCTGGCATAGAAAGAGAAGAAAGTTTGAGCATGAGTGGAGAATTTGCAAGTTCTTTGTCAACAACTTCAATATGAGATGATACTAGTTCATGATCTGAGAGACCATCAAGAGGAGCGAATGCATCACTTTGCTTGCTTTCGAATGGGTTAGGACCAAGTCCTTCATTGTTTTTGCCAAATTTTTCATCCAGGTGAGCCCATAACTCTTTTGGAGTCCATAACTCCTTTGGAGTTTCAACACCATCACGGTATTTGAAATGGAATCTCAGGTATGCAAGCAAAGAAAGCATCATTGCTCCAAAGGCTCCATCACCTTTATTTAACCAATCAATCTTCTCTTCAGGGGATTCGAACTCTCTTTCAAAATGACAATAAAAAAGATCATGGATCTTCAAGTATGCTATCATTCTTGGTTTCCATTCATCATAGTTGAATGGAGAAAGAAAAGTAATTCCTTCTAAATCATACATTGAAGCTGTAGAAGACCTGCAAAAACAATATAGAATATTGCAACTGCTACTGCTGCAAAGATACAGAAACTGCTGCAACTGCTGCACTCGAAATCTTGGTAATAACCTACAAAAAACTCTCAAGAATGGAGATAAACAATACTCTCAACATGCTCTGATACCATGTGAAAATCCTCATAGCAGATCTAAAAGACGATGTATACCTCACAAGAGAATGATTATGGTTAAGCAAGAAAATAGAAGAAGAGTGGTCAATACAGTGTAATGAGCAACATAATAATATGGTATAGTAGAACTTGGATAGAAGCAAAAATACTTCACACACACTAATTCATTAATCACAAATGGACAAATAAATAATACAATGCATGAGGAATTCGAATGCCTAAGGTGGCAATTCGAATTAGCCTTCATGGAGTGATCAAAGGATCACTGGAGTGTCATCGAAGCACAACTAGTATCATCAAAGCACAACTGGAAGTCTTCATCATCATTAGTGGAGTCATCAATGCTCAAATAATTGTCAACCATCAGTCAAACTGAGTCTGGTAGGTGTAACTGAGTGTAACTGACTGTAACTGAGTGTAAACTGAAGACAACTGGACTGGTAGGTGAAGAAAGGCGAGTTGCTTCCTAAAATCAAGGAAGAAGGGCGCATTAAGCAACTGGAGGGCTTAAACTAAATAGTGAGAAGCTCTTGGGGGCTGGCTAACTAAGGGCTAGGTGCTGTACTGATGACTGGGATGCATGCAAACCCTAGAATGCATGCAAACCCTAAAAGTGCATGCATGACTGAAAATGTAAATGATCAAAATACTGGTGGGACTAGGATGGAGTATAGGAATATCCTAATAGACTCTGATTAACTTCCTTTGAGTCTATACTATTCATTTGCAGACCCTTTTATGCTCACCATCTGGAGAATTGGTTCATTTTTTAACCCAAATCTCGCCTGTTGCACTTGGTTAGTATGCACAGAGAGACACTATGTGTTTCTTGATCTTTGTTCTTTGCCTGTTGATCAGTCGTCGCAGCCCTTCCATTGGTCTACTGCGACGCCATCGCACTCTCCTTATTGGTGAACTGCGACGTCGCACTGTGTATAAGCACAGAGTGCGCCGATCTACCTTTTTGCCATACAGACATGCCCTCTCCAGTTTTGTATTGAGTTTGGTTTGCGTGCAGACTCCCTCTGTACTGCATGATCCAGTCAGAGATCCCTTTTTGCTTCATGTGATTGAGTTGTTTGGTTTTGTTGGATTTGTTTTGGGTTCCATCTTGGACAAGTCTGAGATTTGGTAGTGGTGGGCACCCTTGTCTCCCCCACCTGCATCCACTCACCCTTGCATTCCCTTCTCTCCTTCCCAGATCTGATCATTGTATTGGATCGGTTTCCAGACCTCAATTACATTCATTTTGTGAGTCTTGCTTGTTGCTGATTGATTTTGAGTGTTTGAGTATTTTCAGTCTATTGAGTGCTCGCTTTCTCTTGAGATTTTCTGAGTTATTATAGTGTTGCAAGTCATCTTTTCAGTTCAGTGTTCATGTTTAAAAGCATAGTTGTTGTCAAATTGTCATCTTGATGCACTCATTGAAAGATCAAAAATACTTTATTTCCATTACTTTTCAAGCTCATTTGAAGAATTGCATAAGCATTGGAATGTCTCATTCATAGATCTTTTGGAAAAGTTGAAAAAAGATTGCATTGTTTGTATTTTTCATGAATTATGAGTTTCTCATCTTCTTGGAAAATTCGAATATTGATCAAGTTTTGCAAAAGTAATTCCGTGCTTTGGAAATTGTATTGTATCTTTTGATTCTTATGCTTTTAGGCTATCATAGTGAAAGTGAAAAGTTTGCATATCTTACTTAGAAATTCTCTCTTTTCATTACTTAGCATCATTTTCGTTTTGAAAAGGAAAAAGAAAAAGAAAACATGCTTTGATTTGGCTTAGTAGTGTTGTGAAAATTTTTGTGTTTCGTTGAAAAGAAAAAGAATACTTCATAGTCAATTTTTGGTAGATTTGGGATTGTATTATTTTGCATTGCTTTGGTTAAGTTGTTGGAAAGAAAAGAAAAAATTTATCCTTCCCATATATAGAGTTCATTGAAAGAAAAACATATTTTTGCATGTAGTTAGGGCATGCATTATGTTTACGATTATGTACTCACCTAACCGTCCAGATAAAATTAACGGTAGAACTAGGGTAAAATATTTAGAAACTTGTGTGTAAGTTAGAGACGTGTTCCGTCATTGTTAAGCGTGGCAGCTATCGTTATTTTCCAGCACTGTATCCCGGGGGTATTGTAGTCTTCCACGTACTTATCGGTATATCAAGATCCTTCACGTACTCACCAAGTCACCTTGATACTTGGCGTATATCGAAGGGTGTATCAAGTACTCGGTAGTATATCAGAAGGTCTCTTGCTGAACGGTTGTGCATTAGACAACACCACTACGGATTTGAGCTCCCACGTACCTTGCGTATATCGGGAGAACCCTTAGGATTCCTGAAACCAACTGAGTTAACCTTTTGGCCGTCTTGGCGGAGAAATACACCGAGAACAACACTCAGGGAGCTACTACGCACGTACCATCCAGGTAATCGGGTATACAGGCAAGGGTACGGTCCCAATCCTCCTTGTTGCATTATATTGTTGGACCCTACGGTATATCACGAGTTGTGAAGCCTTGACAATCCTGTGAGGTTCCAGACCTTGAATCCACTCTTATAACATAAGTTTGCTTGTGGCCTTAGTTTGTATAGGGTTTTGTCTGGTCTGCTTTTCTTTTAGTTTTCCGTTAGGAGAAACTTTTTGTTTTAGTCACTCTGGCTAACTTTCCTTGGAGAAGGTCTCGTAGGATTCAGAATTTGCCACCTGAATATCCCCTTAATCAGGAGGTAATTTCGAGGGTAAGGATGGATCCACAAGCTAGAGTCGGGTCACAAGAAGTGGAAAACCCCACTTTGAATATTGGAGGGAATTTGTTTCCACATACTCCTCTAGATTCACCTGCCTCTCATCCCCCACAGGGTGAAGAAGCACAAATCCCCACTTCGCAAGACTCACCTCCCGTTGCACCGGGAGAGCCTGGATTGTTGGAATGGATAAATCAACCCTAGGACGATCCTACAACAGCTACTGGTCCTGTAGCAGCTTATTGGACATCTTCTAC
The DNA here is from genome assembly GCA_027924585.1 of Larix kaempferi. NCBI lineage: Eukaryota > Viridiplantae > Streptophyta > Pinopsida > Pinales > Pinaceae > Larix > Larix kaempferi. The sequence goes on from BSBM01000371.1 coordinate 8,070,089, forward strand.
CGGTCACCCAGTGGCCCATTTTTCCATTGCATCCCCACCCAGTTGGGCTAGCCCCGACGATCGCTTAGCACCTTACCGTGAGCAATTGGCTCGTTTACGTGCTATGGGTGAGGAGTTTCGAAATCGAAACTTTCAAATAAGATTTGACGATAGACCAATCCCAGGTCGCTCTTTATCTTTCGAGTCACCATAATCATCCATGCAACACGTGACCACTACTGGAACTAGTCAACCATCCATCCATGCACATGTATCTCCTAGACAGGAGACTAGTTCAGTACCCCCCACTACCCAACCTGTTGAAGGACAACAGTCCAACACGCCCGTAACTACCACAATTACGTCACCTGCTCCCCCTCCACCCCAAAATTCAGGGGGAGGATACTCTTTACCCCCTACCTTCTTTACGGGTAGTGATAATCCTACGGTGAATAATCAACAACCAGTGTTGGGTCAACCTTTCCCTAGTGGTCAGCAAGTTGTTGTTGGGGGGCACCCCCTGTCTCTTAACCATAATCCCGTAGTAGGAGTTCCCATCGGGCCTTCCATTGGAAATTCTTTACCTCCCAGACCTTCCACTTCGGGGCTATCTTATGTCGGGGGATCGTCTAACGTAATTCAACCTCCATCGAGTCAAGCGTATCCAGGTCATCTTCACCCTGTGCTGGGTCAACTTAATCCCGGAAATGCACTCTACGAGGTACCTTACCCTAGCAATCCTTACACTCTATGGGGACAACAAAATGTTTTACAACATGGACCCCCACTTACAGTCCCGCAAGTCCCTCCACCCCCGTTTGGTCAACTCCCACCTCCCATTGGAGGCGGCGCCCCCCCTCATAATTCTGGAGGAAGAGGACCTCTACCTTCTGATGGAGGACCACCCCACTTTGGTCATCATGGCCCACCCCCCTTAGCGGAGGCAGTGGAGGACCACCCCCTCCTCCCGGTGGAGGTGGAGGAGGACCATCTCATACCGGTGGTGGCGGAGGCACACCACCCCCTCTTGGTGGTGGTAGTGGAGGACCTTCTAATCCTGATAGTGGTGGTGGCAGACCCCCACCCTACCATAGTGGAGGTGGTGGAGGAGGCTCTTACCCTTACGGCGGTGGCAGTGGCCCACCATCCCCTCCCGGCGGAGGTGGTGGAGGCCCGTCCTATTCCGGTGGTGGTAGTGGACCACCACCTCCTCCCGGCGGAGGTGGTGGTGGCCCATCCTACCCTGGCGGTGGTGGCAGACCCCCACCATTTGGGGGCGGCCCACCCCCTCCCGGCGACGGAGGCGGGCCCCCATCTTATGGTCACGGGCCACCTTACTATGGTGGTGGACCTCCATTTGGTCTAGGCGGCCAGTACCCCTACGACCAATTTCCTCCTGGAACACCCTGTGGTCAGTTGATACACGGTTCCACGGGTCCTTACACGCCTTCTCCGTACTATCAGTACTCGCAGCCTAATTCGTAGCTGCCCTTTTTGGCTACTTTGGATCGACCTAACCTGTCTCCTTTAACTAATGACCCCATTTTCCATGGAACTAATTGGCCACCCATTCCAGTGAAACTTCCGTCAGATATCCCAAAATTTGATGGTAAGCCAGGTGAGGATCCTAAAAACCACGTGATGACATACCACTTATGGTGTTCATCCAACTCCCTGATGGATGAATCGATCCGTCTTCGGTTGTTCCAACGGACTCTCACTGGTTCGGCTTCCAAGTGGTACATTGAACTACCACCCCATTCTTTTCCTGATTTTGGTTCTCTTGCTATGAAATTTTTGACTCATTTCCAGCTGCCTATATGGTATGAAACTGGTACAGATCTTTTAACTTCGCTCCGTCAAAATACTGCTACTCATATCAGATCATATACATAAGTGGCGGAGGAGATGACGTCTCATTAAGGGTCCTATTCCAGATCATCTCCTAGCAGATTGGTTTACGAAGTCGCTCATTCCAACCATAGCACGAGATGTTTCCATGGGAGGTGTTGTCACTGAAGAACAAGCCATCGTGTGTGCCCACTTACTAGACTTAGTCTATGCTCAGTCTAGCACTTTGTTTGATATCCTTCCTGACACACCTCGCAACACTTACGACCCCGCGAAACCACCCAAGGGACCCCAAACTGATGGCATCATTGGATCCCTTACCACCCAGCCTTCTTCTCCTGGTCACGGCACCACCAAATCATCCACTCCTGCTATCATCGAGGAAGTGAATTCTGTTTCATCAGTTTCACCTCAAAATTCTGGTGGTAAGAAGAAGAATAAGGGGAAACCCAAGATATCTTCCACCCAGCAGGAACAAAAGAGCACCCCTGGTGATACCAAACAGAAAAGGAAGTTAAACTATCCTTGCCTACTGTGTGGTGATGATCACTTTTCCAAAGAGTTCCCCCATAGAGATGAAGTTCAAAAGTTTCTTAAGGGTAAACCCACACCCGTGGTTCTCAACGATCCCTTTCCTGCTCAAAATCAGCAGACGATTGCTCACACTTCTTCTTCCCAAGGAGATGCATCCACCACTACACATGTTCTCATGGTGCGTAATGAGACTATCAACTTGAACACCCGTTCTCGTTCGTATGACTCCGCTCTAGCTAAGGAACCTATTGGAAGTAATACTGAAAAAGCTTCCACTTTGATGCCCGATGTCACAATACTGGCTGCGCCCCTCACCATAGAGAAGCCCTCTCTCGAGTCAATGTTGCGTCCACCCAAGAGCACGATTAGAAAATCAGTTTTTAATCCTAATGCTTGGGCTGCTCAGAACTACAACATTGTAGAGGACCTGGCACAAGCTCCTTGTGCTATGTCGATGCTTGAGGTCTTGCAAAACTGTCCGAATCAGCGCAAGACTCTCCTCGCTGCCATTGGTGCAGTTGACCCGGATTCATCGAACACCATTATGTTCCAGCTGGAGTATTTTAAACCGAGGCTCTCGCATCAACTGGAATTTCAAGTTGCCTCAAACACTGCTGGGAAGATAATCCATCGTACCGTTTTGGACAAAGGGGCCTCTACGTTAGTCATGTCGATCGCTTGTTGGAGAGACATTGGTTCTCTCGAGTTGAATCGTTCTCCTACCACTTTGAGAGCCTTCGACGGACGTGGCTTTCAACCTCATGGGATGTTACAAGCTTTACCAGTCGAGCTAGGGAGCAAGACCGCAATACTTAACGTGGAAGTGGTCGCTACCCCATTAGATTACAACATTCTTCTTGGTCGAAATTGGTTTTATGCCATGACTGCGGTCGCATCATCTGTCTTCCGCATAGTATAATTCCCCCATCAAGGTTGAATTGTCACATTTGACCAACTAGATTTCTGCACACTTGACACCACTTCTCACCTGGGCGATAGCGTTCCTTCCATTGGACAATCTTCGCAGAAGTATGAGAGTGTGGGGGTTGGCCTCCTCAAGGATTCATCCCTTATGGCCGTTTTTCCTACTTCGGATCCCCCAAATCATGTTTCCACGGTGAACATGATCTCCTCGCAGACTACATCTATCCCCAACTCCACTGATTCATGGCTTGTACTTGATGAAGCCACCACACACCTGATTGGAGACACTATGCCTCTATCACCCGCTGAACTCATATATGAGGATATCCAATGAACACCTAAGGACCACTTAACTGCGGCCTCCATTTCCTGTTCTCTACAACGGACATCATCCGATCCTCTGCTACGGACTTTTCATTCTGACGAGTCCATTATGGAAATCATGAGCGCAGATGATCCTCCGTGGGAAGACCTCCACCATCGTTCATCTTCTTTTCCTATGCTGGATACTGTAGAGAACAACATTCACACCATCGTGACACCGGATATCTACTCTGGGTCTCAATCCACGATACTTACATGTCAAACGGAATCCGTGCCAACATCCAACCCACCACATCGATAGACATTTCGGTTACCCCTGGTGTAGTGGAACACATTCATTTAGGCCAGAAGTGTTCCCCTGAAGAAGCCATTGCTTGTACGACCTTATTCAAGCGATTTCGAGAAGTTTTCGCTTGGACCTATGAGGAGACGCCTGGGATAGACCCCTCCATTGTTTTACACGAGATTAAAACCTATCCCGGCATCAAACCTGTCTGCCAAAAGCTGCGACCAGTACACCCTCGGAAGACTGCGGCAATCAAGGCAGAGATTGAAAAACTCTTGAAGGCCGGCTTCATCTATCCTGTCCCATTGACATAATGGGTCTCAAATGTCGTCCCTGTTACTAAAAAACAGGGTACCATTCTCGTCAGTGTTGATTATCGGGATCTCAACAAATCATGTCCCAAGGACAACTACCCGACTCCCTTTATCGACCATATTATTGACAATTGTGCTGGAAGTGTCATTTTTCATTCATGGATGGCTTTTCCGGATACAACCAAATTGAGATCCACCCCGCTGACCAACACAAGACTGCATTCATCTTCCCTTGGGGAACGTTTGCATATCGTAAACTTCCATTTGGTCTTAAAAACGCTAGTGCCACATTCCAGCAGGACATGTCGTATGCTTTCCACGATGTGAAGGACTTTGTGGAACCTTACTTGGATGAGCTCCCTGCCCACTCGAAGCAGCGTGAGTTCCACTTAGATCATCTGACGACCGTTTTCCTCAGATGTAGACGGTGCAATATCCGTCTGAATCCTCACAAATGCATTTTTTTGTGTCAAGTCTGGACGCCTCTTAGGGTTCATCGTCTCAAAAGATGGGATCCGCATTGACCCCTTGAAGGTAGAAGCTATTGTCGCTCTTCCACCTCCAACCAACATTATGGAACTTCAGAGTCTGCAAGGACGTGTGACTTATTTAGGGCGTTTTGTCTGTAATTTCGCACAAAAGACGTAGGGTTATATGAGGTTGATGAAAAAGGACGTTCCGTTCATTTGGGACGATCAAGCTCAACAATCTTTCAAAAGTTTGAAACATGCCATCACGCATGCCACTGTGATCCAACCGCTAAATTACTACTGAGATTACATTTTATATCTCGCAGCTTCCGACACGACTATCGCCATGGTTTTGGTGCAGGAAGACTAGAACGCCCAAGAACATGTGATATATTATGCCAGAAAAGGTCTCATTGACACTGAAACTCGCTATTCACATGTTGAGAAACTCGCTCTCGTAGCAGTCATTGCCATGCAGAAGTTTCATCATTACATTTTGCTCCACACCACCACTATCATAGCTGATTCGAACCCCATGTACCACATTCTAACTCGTCAGGTGCTTGGGGGCAATTATTCACGTTGGATTGTGATACTGCAAGAATTCGATCTTCTTTTCGAAAAAGTCAAATCGAAAAAGTCTTTGGTGTTCGCTGAGATCATCTGCAACCTTCCCCGTATTGATGCAGAATCTGAGCCCAATGACTCGTTTCCAGATGAGTCATTGTTTCTTATCAATATGTCTGATCCATGGTATGGATATATCACATTGTATCTTCAAACCCAACGTTTCATCCCTGAATTGTCTCATGACGACCATTGTCGAATACGCCACCATGCAAAATATTGTCTGATTATCAGTGATACTTTGTACCGTCGTGGCATCGATTCTATCCTTCGACGTTGTCTGACTCATGATGAAGCTGAACGCGTTCTGAATGACTGTCACGCCGGGGCATGTGGCGGTCACCTCTCTGGGATGGCTACAACCCAGAATATTTTGCGCGCAGGATATTATTGGCCGTCTATCTTCAAAGATTGTATCGAGGCCATAAAAAAATGTCCTCCATGTCAACATTTTCATACAAAAAAGCACACCCATCCCTCCCCATTACACCCGGTTATTGCCGTTGGCCCCTTCGCTAAATGGGGCATCGATTTCATGCATTGTAAGCCTACCTCGGCCAGGGGGCATAGTTACGTCATTGTAGTTGTGGACTACTTTACAAAGTGGGCCGAGGCAATGCCTGCATACATAAATAACAGCAAGACCGCCACACTCTTCATGTTTAACCATGTAATAGCGTGGTTTGGAGTTCCTCAAGCGATAGTTACCGACCATAGTTCACACTTTATGAACCACATGGTTGACGAGTTGAGCGATAGATTGGGTTTTCGCCATGGAAACTCAACACCGTACTACCCTCAGTCGAACGGACAGGTCGAGGCCATTAACAAGGTCTTGAAAACTATGGTCCAACGTATGGTGGGTACGCACAAGGCCAATTGGCATAACATTCTCTTCTCCGCGCTTCGAGCTTATAGAACCTCCGTTAAAACCGCCACCGGATTTACTCATTTCCAATTGGTGTATGGATTGGAGGTGGTCCTTCTCATTGAGTGCGAGATTCCGTCTCTCAAGATCGCCATCGAACTTCTCCCAAACACTACTACCGAGGAAGAATGCTTACTCTACCTAGCTAAGCTCGACGAGACTTGCCAAAATGCCGCTCTTGCCAAAATGGCTCATAAGAAACACATCAAAGCGTAGTACGACAAGTCGGTCAAACCTCACACCTACAACGAGGGATATTTGGTCCTCACATATGACCAAAATCATGATAAGCTGGGGGCAGGAAAGTTTGAGTCCATGTGGCATGCACCCTACATAGTGAAATGCGTATTAGAGAAGGGATCTTATGAGCTTGAAGATTATGACGGGATATCTTTGGGTGAAACCCGCAATGGGATTTACCTAAAGAGGTACTATGCTTGAGTCTTTCACGCATAAGTACTTTTGTATATACTGTACATGGTGTGCGTGTGTGTTTTCTGTGTGGTGTGACGCTTTGATTTCTTGCGTGTTTAGGTCTTGTTTCATTTCTTATACCATGTTTTGTCTGCATGTGCAGATGACAACGTGTTATGGATTTGCGGATGGTGCCAGTCGGCATACCCGCAACCTTGCTTCAGCAGCCTGGGTACTCTATTCACCTACTAGCGAGCTCATCAGCTCAGGGGGAATGTGTCTAGGTTTTGCAACCAAAAATACTGCAGAATATCAAGCAGTCATTGGAACCCTAACTGACACTGGGTATGGACCATGTTGTCATCCACCTAGATTCTCAACTAGTGGTCTCTCATCTTAACCGAGTCTACGCTATCCGCGATCTTATCTTACTCCGTCTTTATCGACTAGTCCGTCTTCTGGAAAGGTCATTTGAGTCCATTCAGTACCTGCACATTCCACGAGACATTAACACAATTGCCGATTCTATGGCCAACTTCATCCTAGATTGATACATTGCACACACATAAGCATATTCATGAATTGTTAAAAGTAGACATAGCATGTGAATAATTTATTTTATAAGCAAACGTATAAACAAGATTACATCATTCATCCATTTGAAACACATAATGTATAAATCGTCGGAATGTCTGTATATATATATATCTCAAAAGTAGTGCTGGTACAAAAATCTGAAGCACGATGGCTTTCAGTGAGTCTCTACAAAATCTGAATCCCCGCAGCTTTCAGTAGTACAAAATATGAGGCCTCTAAGCTCTCAGTACATACACAGCAACAACCCAAGGCCTAGCGCCTGGCTCGTACAATCCTAGGTGGTCTGACAGCTCTCGCCTGCTGAGAGTGGAAACAGTCAACTGCTCTCGCAACCTTGTGAAGCATTGCGTTGAAGCGCTTAGTCGCTCCAACCGTGTACACCTGCATGGGTCGCGACACCTCATCTATCGTCGGCTTAGAAACATCTAGTGTCAACCCACTCAGGTTGGCATGAACTCTATCCATCTCTACGATGGCGGCATGCACTGCAGGTCCCATGACTGCTCCATCTCCTCTCTCTCTCCCAGCAAGAAGAGAGACTCCCACCGGTCGTACAGGTCCCACGTCTGCACACACATTTTGTTTACTTGTTAGCACTACATAAAAAAAATCATAAATGCACAAAACTTAAAAAGTACAAGGGTTTATTGTTCTTACCAAGGTATCCCCATGCTGCTCCTTCTAGCAGCGACAAGTCCGGGTCGTCTCTAAAGTTCGTACTGCTGTATGGAAAGTCCTCCACCATCAGTAACTGGCCCTCCAACCAAGTGAAAAACTCGGGACCATATCCAATAATGGGACCCACACCATGACGGGTCATCACCCCCGTCCATCTGGCCATGTGTGGATCCCTAGGATCCCTATCATCCAGTACTACTTGAGGGCACAAGAGGGGAACCCGTTCCAACAAGAATGATATCACGATCGAACCCCAGCCAAACTGTTTGAGCTCTCCCCATCGACACTTGGTTAGTTGAGCTCGCATGTTTGCGAGGAGTCCCTCCCACCAGTTATAGATATTTAGAGACATACAGTCCTCCGCGTAAAGCATCTGTGACCTGGTGGCTAAGTGAGGAGCTTGGCTCCCTGCCATCCTCGTAATGGTGAAGAGTATGGCGCACAATGGACATTCCCACACGTTCTTTATGGGAATCTTCCCACTAGAAGCATGGGTGTTGGGAACACAGTGCTGCAGAATCATGTCTTCCACACTTCGGTCACTCCCATGTGATCTGGTAAGAAGCACATTGTCCCCTCTTTGGGACAATCTGGTAAGGAAGTAGATGTCCTTGAAATCTATGTTGAGCATGTGTTCATTGACCACGAAGTACTGCTAGGCCGCATCCCAGCATCGGAGCATATGGGTCAGTAGCGGGATTTGGGATCTCATCCCCTGAATCTCAAAGAAGTTGAGGATCCCACAGTTCCTCAATGCTTCCACACATAGTGGATCATTAGTAGCTTGTTCATCATCCAACTCATGCTCCCGTTCTCGCCATTCCAGAACCATTTTGGACGCTTGGAACTTGCCAAAAGGAGAGTTTTAACATTGTTAGAACTTGCTTCAATCACCAAAAGTCCTTTTTTTTAGCTTGGTTTGAATTTGGGGATGGATGTCACTGTCGTCGCACCCCGTTTTTGAAAACAGTGCGACGTCGACGTAGTCCAGCTATGCTACATTTGCGACGTCTCGGTCTCGTCGTAGTTCCCGAAAGGGAAGCCTGCGATGAGCCGAGGGCGCAATGGCCCTTCCCAAATCAAGCCAAAACCCCCCAAAAATGCATGAAATTAAAAAATGTAAACCACTACGATTATGCTGGATGAATTTTAGGGTTACCTGCTCCGGACGACGGGTGAAATGGCTGCTCGTAGCTCCCGGAATCGACAAGTGAAATTTTGGCTCCAAACGACACTATTCCTCCCAAATTTGGCAAATAGAACAATGGTGACTATATTTGGTTTTTATTTCTATTTATAAACAAAATAGAATATTCCTTTTTCAAATATTTGATGCCTTTATGCTGTTTGCTATAGTTTGGATCGATTTTATCATATTTGAACGTTTGGTTGACTATTTGACCTAGTTTCCGAGTGTGCAGGAGTTATTAAGTGTTTTTTTATGCCATTTTCGTGTTGGAACAGTCATCTCAGGTATGAACACCCTTTGTGAATTTTTATCATTTATCTTTTCATTCATTAGATTGTAATTATTTAATGATCGTGAGCTTACTTTTTGTTCTTTCTCGTGCTCTTGAAACTATGAGAATACGTTACCGAGTTACGATTTATCACTTTTCCGGGCTCGTTAAACTCCTACGGAAAAGGAACCCCTCGGGAGTCTATCTTTAAGCTCTTCTCAGGCTCTCGAAATATGAAAATATTGCCAAGCGAACTTGTCGCGTTCATGCTTGTAAAATAATTTGAATGGTCATCTTCCTGGTGATAGTTTACCCCTTTTTCGGACCAAGGGGCACTATTTACGAAAAATGTATACTCCAGCCAATCATGACTGGAAGAGTCCTCTCCTGCGTTGTTTTACCATTTTTCAGGCGGTGAGGCTAACTTTATGAAAAAGGACTATTGGAGTCTTCTTTAGTTCTTTTCAGACTCTCTAAACATGAAATGACGACCGAGTTTACCTTCTATGGACTCGTTAAATTGTTACATTGAAGGGCCCGCCATGGGACGAACTCCTCCTATCCCAGGTTCGGAAAATATTTTGGATTGGACTCATCTATGAGATGAGTTATACCGAGCATCTGGTTACCCTCATCAAGCTCGTAAAAAAACATGAGGCACTCATCGTTCATGATGGGGAAAAATGAAAGTTTTTGTATTACACCTTTATCTGTGGCAGTACTTAGTCATTCTTGAACATGGCACTCATCTGCATTTGCATACAGTACTTGGATCATCTGTTTGTCTTCGAGTTCCGCTTACTTCCTGAGTTTTGTTACTCCTTTGAGTCATTCAAAGAAAGAATCCACCATCAGTTGCATTAAGAGCTAGTGTCGTACTCGTCATGTCAATACTGCCAAGTCATGCTATGCCCATGTTAAAGAATACTCTCACTATTCATTTTCTACAGTCAATACACCTTCCATCATGTCGGTCTGCTCTGAGTCAATCACGCATGTTACTGTACCATCCGATCCACTCTACACATCCTTTGTCGTGTTTCATGTCAATGATGGGGGATTCATCATGGCCCTCCTTCGATGGATTCATCCTTGTCGACTTCATCTCATCATCCAAGGATTGAATCTAGAAACCAACCAAGTACCTTGGCCCTGCATGCCTCAATGGCAGGTTACCTCGCTTTCAACATGAGTTTACATCATTGACTCTTGATTGAAAGATTTCATCTCGCGTTGGACTTCAACTCATTTATTCACGCTTGATGATATGTACTGTGATACCTTGGGAATCATTCACATCAATGGTGATTTCCCTCGCACTTGTTAACGGTATACATCAATGACCGGTAATCAAGTGGTTTCTACCATGTTCAACGTCAAGACATTTGTAATCGCATGGATAGATTCGTATCATTGCGGGTTCAGCTTGAAGACCCCGGGGAGTCATGTTTTACCTAGGTTGCGGTGGAGTTTGTATTTGAGTCATATTACACGGATCCACATTTGTATTGGTCATGGTTGTGTTACCATCTCATCATGGATCTAAGCTTGTGTCTAGTAGCCATGATTGTGTTCAGTCGGTCATTACTACCATGGATCTGCATTGTATTGGTCTGCAGCCATGTTGTACATCATATGAGATTGTTAGTTCAGAGTCAGTTGCACTCCAGCGGCATCCTTCATCCTACAAGTCGTTTGCCATTCTCTCTGTCAAAGCATTTCACTTGTCCGATATTTCAACATCTTCATGCTTTGGGGGGCATTCTGTTACACCTAAAATCCTACCATCATGTGATTCAGTGTATACACCCTTGAAGTTCCTTTGGATAATTCATTTACTTGGGAAGGACACCACTGTTTTTGTGCTAGGTTCTGAGAGGTCGTCGTAGGTTGCACTCATGCAACCTACGACGTCGCACCTTGCTCCATTACAGGGTGCGAAAAAGTTAGTTAATGGGCAAAAATAGCTTCTTCGAGCTCATTCTCGTAGGTTGCTAACTTGGATCCCTATCCCTGACCTATTGGGGGAGCTGGCCTTCGGTTCCTAACCCCTAGGGAGGATCCCCTATCTCTCTCCTACCATATATCAACCTACCCTATCCATATCTTATCCACTTAGTCCTATATAAGTGAGGTCCTATCCCTCTCTAAGGGGGAGGAAGTCTATGGTACTCTTATGTTGGTGAAATTAAGCTTAATAGATTTAGCACTCTAGCTTGGGAGACATCCACTTCTCTCTAGGAGCTTTGGCATGGTTTGTCGGAAGGATCTTGCAACGTTAAGGAAATGGTTGTAATCCTCTTTTCTATTGTACTCTCCATTTTTCAATACAGTTAATACAATTGCTTTCCATAAATTTTGTCGCGTTGATGATGTTTAGAGTTTTCCTCCTTAACTGTTAACTTAGATCTATCATATGAAATGTATGCTTTCACTATTCTTGGTCTGTTATATGTTCAATAGGGTCTAGTTTCCTGAGATCTGGCAGCGCTGGAGCATTGGATCAATGAACGAGAAAGGGATCTGTGAATCTAAGGTAAACGATCTATCTTTCCATTTGCACTTCTATTAGATCTAGGAAAGTATTTTGTGTTCTGTCCTATTTGTTCTAGACTTACGTTAAGCTAGGGAGATCAGACATTGAGTCCGCTCTCGGTAGATTTTCCGTCAAACATTCCTAAGTATTAGAACACCGAGGACGGTGTTATCCTAAGGGGAGGGGAATCGTAATACCCCCATTTTGACCCTTAGGATATTTTGGCTGTAATGTAAATATTGTATGCATGTTATGTATGATTCCTAGCATGGAGCTCAAGGCCAAGGCCCCGCTAGTGAATGATCGGCCTTGAATAGGAAAGTATTTCGTATTATGTTATCTATGTGATAGTGAGCCATGGAAATTGTAAATATAATGTAGATATGTATTTTAATAAAATACCCACAACTAGCTATGCAATGTAATGCAATAAGAGTATGGGAATATGAATTTTACAAGGAATTGGGAGGGAAATATTAAAACCCTTTAACCAATCAAGTCAAGCCAAGTGTCAATGAGAGATCCCACGAACCCTCAACTACCCATGTTGAATTTTGTACCCAATCATTTATTTCTTCCAAGAGTTGGTTGAGGTAGTTAATGCATTGGGAATGGGGAGGTATGGTTGTCCAAATTCAATTATGGGAAAGCCACCATTTTGGAAAAACGTGTTTGGATTCTTTGGCAAGAAAAGAGCCATGAATTTGCTCCCCATTCCATCATTCACCCATTATTTTGGCTCTCTCATGATTTTGGAGCGGGATGGGCGTTTTTCTCCATGAAATTTATGTGGTACCTTTCATTTTTCTAGCTGGGAAGGGCGTTTTTGTGTTGTATAACAATGGGGAAGAAGGGAGCTCGATTTGGAGGTTCATAGAGGCCGTGTTTAGCCATTCAAACGCTCATATACCTGTGAGGAAAAATGTTTTCTTCCCTGTGGTTGTTTTTCCTTTCCCACAACTCGTTTTGTGGTGCTATGATTTGGGGAAAACCCATGGACCCTGTTTTGTAAATCCCATTGTTGAGAATGTGTATCCCTGCTCAATATTTGAGATTGTTGTGTGTGGGAGAGAATGTTGTGGTTGAGATGGCTATTAATTGATTTGGCTGTGTATGAGCTTGAGTGTTCCCATTCCTTGTGGAAATCATGCCCAGCTCGGAGGTGGCAACTATGCTGAGAGATTGATGAGCATAGTTGACCTATGGCTGGGTGGAACGTTGCAGTTGTGTAGCTAGTTGCTTGGGACAAAATTACATCAAGATAAGTATTCTCTATGTGTTTTACTTCTGCATTGTTTTAATTAATTGATGATTGTTATTGATATGCTAAATGCATGTGAAATGTGTGTGGATAGTTTAATTCCGCTGTGCATGTTTATTTGGGTATGCATCTGCACACATGTTTTATTTATATGAATTGTCAATGATGAATGGGGTTGAGTTTTTTGTAATAGCCCAGAAGATTTAGTGTCATGTTCCCTTCCTTGAATTGGATCCATGGGAGGGGACGTGACACAAAGAGCAAGGTCACTAAGCATTGCAAGATCAAATTGAGCATAAGTGCAAACTATATTGATGAATTGGAGGTAGATGTAATACCACTTATGTGTGTATTGTAGTGTTTGGAATCCCCTGCATGTATATAGGGATGCAATCTTCATGAGAGAAAACCAATACTAGTTGATCAAGGATGTTAAGTCTTTCATTATCAATGCACAACATATAAATCCAAGATCTGTTTGTTAAGTGCTATGCAAGCCAAAAATTGACTAGTCCAAGTATTGTTCTTAGTACTTGAGAAACTTAGAAATGAGATGAATAGGTAAAGGTAAATACATCTCTTGAGGGATGTACTAAAGAGAGGAAACACCAATTGGAGGAGTTGTTGTAGGCATATAGAGAGGTGTTCCAAGAGCCTAAAGGGTTATTTCCTAAGAGGGAAGTGGAGCATGAAATACAATTAATCCATGGTTCCCCATTTCTTTACATAAGACTATACAAAGAGTCCATATTAGGAGTAGAAGAAGTGAAGAACAACGGTAGAAATTGTTGGATCAAGGAATAATTTGACTAAGTACTTCATCTTGTGGGCACTTATCTGTTAATATTTGGTTGAGCTTTGATCTTTAATCCTTTTAGATGCAAAGACTTGAAGCAATGAGACAATTCAATCCATGAAATTCATACAACCATAACACAAGATATACCCTAGGGAAAATCCTCAAAATATGAGAACAAAAAGACGAACAATTCTTCTCAGTATAATATAATGGATAGCAAAGAATGCTTTCTTTTACAACATAGTAGATTGCTTTCGGAAGATAAGAGATCACCAAGCACTCTTGATGAAGATACGAAAGAAATAGAGAAGATAGATCAATCGGATGTGTGCCCAGTACAACAATAACAAGCACAAACAATACACTACACAAAGAGAAACGCCTTGCCTTCAATGGAGAAGAGAATTCACTTCACATTGGATTCATCAATCACGTATATCATATTTATACATTATTCTCTTCTATTTTTAACTTATAACTTTAGGATGAACTTGCCCTCAAACTGGATGTATTAATCTTGCATGCAGAGGTGCACCCCACTTCTCATGAAGTGCTTTATCTCACTGAGATGTCACTTAGGATGAACTCGCCTCTTAACTGAAAGCTTTCCCACTTAGTTAGGTGGCTAACTTAAGTGTCGACATGCAAGTGTCACAACTCATGTATCATCTTTTAGTTTAACATAAGTGTCTCCATGCAATAACACTTAGTTAACTAGATCTTATTTGTTGTCATTTAGTTAACTCTCTTTAACTAAAGTGTCGTCTTTTATTTTAACTAAAGTGAAAACACTTTAGTTAACTAGTACTTCTTATTTAACACTTAGTTAACTGAAATCATGCTGATTGATTTACTTGAAGTGACCACTGTGAGTTCTTTAGTTAAGTAAGGAATATCTTTAACTGATGCTTTAACTGAAGCATTGATACTTAATTGAAGCTTTAACAATTTGAGTTCTCTTTAATTAGATGAAGTGTTTGCATAAGAAATTTCGATTCTCTTGATCTCTATGCTTTATCTTTTATTTTTTTATCTCTTATTGCATGGTCAATATGTGCTAACTTTAATTATCCATCACATTACATTATACTAAGAAGAATTATCAGATGCCGTGATCATATTATATTATTCCGGACCAAATGATCATATGCTGAAGTAATTCACTTTAGAGGTGATCAATCTCTAAAGGAGACTTAATAGCAATCTGGTGATCATGGTTAATAATACATCACACAACATTAAATGCTTTTAACAAGTAAAGCGTGACCTTTATATAGAAGGTCCACCTCTATACGAGAGGTTCATCTCATGGATACCTTTATACGAAAGGCTCACATGATAATCATGACTTGGCACACAAATCTGGAGTCTTGTCCAATAAGACTTTACAACATCATTACTTTGATCAAGTACCTCTATACAGGAGGAATAACCTTTACACGAAAGGAAATCAAAGTGCTCACCTCTATACGGTTGGATCAATATTGGTTGTACAAGAGAGAATGTCTCCTGATGCTGTATATTTAACACTCCCTCTCAATGAGGGAGGCATTCTATGCCATACCAAGCTTGTATCAGAAGTACTTGAACTTCATCACTGCCAGAGGCTTTGTTAACACATCTACAATCTGCTCATTAGTAGCAATGTATTGAAGTTTCACTATACCTTTCTGGACCATGTCTCGAATGAAGTGATACTTCATTTCAATGTGCTTCGACTTGTCATGAAACACTGGGTTTTCAGAAAGCTTGATGCAAATCTGATTGTCACACCTAATAACTGTAGGCTCAAGCTTTTCATTGAACAACCCTGCAAGTAGCTTTCTGAGCCACACTATTTCTCAGCAGGCAACACTAGTAGTTATGTATTATGCGTCGGTAGTGTTCTCGGCTACGGAGCCTTGCTTCCTGCTGGACCAAGATATAATACTTGATCCTAGGCTATACCAATAGCCGGATGTACTCTTACGGTCCACAATGCTTCCTCCCCAGTCTGAGTCTACATAACCAAGTAATATGAATCCTCCACTGGAGGCATATCTGAGTCCATATGAAATTGTACCTCGAAGGTACCTAAGCACATGCTTAGCAACTATCCAGTGTTTGTGTCTCGGATCAGACATAAATTGACTCAGAATGTTCACAGCATAACATAATCAGGCCTCGAATATATTGAGTACATTAGCGAGCCTATAAGCTGTCTATACAAAGTGGGATCTACTGGATCTGATCCAGAGCCTGACTCATGAAGTTTCCTCAAATTGGAAACCATCGGTGTAGTCATAGATTTGCAATCTATCTTGCCAAACCTGCTCAATATATCCACAATGTACTTCCCTTGAGATAGAAAAATTTCATCTTTTCTTTGATAGATCTCAAGGACAAGAAAGTAGTGCATTAGACCTAAGTCTTTTATCTCGAACTCTGATGTGAGCTCCCTCTTTCCCAAGCGATCAGATGTTCCTCTCCAATGAGAAACAAATCATCAACATTGTATTGGAGAAAACTCACTATGGCTTGGGGTAGACCACAACAGATAGCTAACTACCAGAAATCAACTCAATTCCCAATGCTATGCTATATAAATGACAATGCTAAGATAATGAAGAATATAACCAACCTTGATCCAAACGTTTGATGTAGATCCCCATTGGAGCTTTTCGATCCGTGCACTTGAATCTGTAAATTAGTCTTGATAACCAATATACAACAAGTACATATAATATATAAACGGCATTAACATCATCAATATCAATGGCCCATGATATAACAAGTAAATGCAACCCAATGTAGTATAAACAACATTTACAACATTAATGGACAAGAATATGAGTATTTCTATTAATAAACAAGAATAAGTACAATGTGATACGACCTCTTGCCGGCAACCAATCTGAACCAAGATCTAGGTCAATCCACTTGCGCCTCCACAACTTCAATCCTCCATGGAATGGCAAACTCAAACTATGGTAGGATTTTGGAAGGTGAACATAAAGGGTTCACAACTACAAGGATCAATGAGTGTAGACTCAAGATAGGGAAAAAATCCACTAGAGTTCTCTTGCTCTTCTTTCCCCCCCTGTCCATAAGCCATATGTGCTCAATATATAGTCATCTCAAAGGTAAGTGAAAGGACACATCGAGGTGTTTCTTGGGTAGATGGAGAGTCAAAGGTCACCTAATGACCGCTTTTTGGGAGTAAAAATTAATAAACTAGTGACTTTTACCATTTTACATGTTACCTGCGGGCTATAGTGATGCAACTCGCAGGTACGCTCACTATAATGATGCAGCAAGCGTACAAGGGAAAAAATAGGGAAAAATAGTGTTTGAAGGATATAAAGTGGTTCTGAGTCAGTGAAATGGATCCTCTAGGCCAAAGAGTGCTGATTCTCACAAGGTGGAAGATTACGTTGTAACAGATGCCCCCTAATGTGTGAGGTTAGAGACTGATGCTACGATGGCCGAAATACATTATAAATCTCAGAAGTGGAGTGATGGAGACACAAGTGGAAAGAGCATCTCACTCGTCATAATACAATAGTATCCCTGAATACATGTCGGTAGTACAACAATTTGATACAATGGCCATGAACAGGCAGTACATAGTGAATACATGTCATAAGTAATCATAGCCATGATCCCTTTGCAGTAAGATATGGTCTCCCGGTGAAAAGGAAACAACTGGTGCAAACTGGAGGTACAAACTCCTGATATCTAAGAGTTGATATCTCAGATGTAAAGTCATCATCATAAGTAGCATACTGAATGCCACTATCGCCTGGGGTCTTCTACACAAATCTTCGATGGTACAAGTCCCATCAAGTGAATAAAGAAGTTGAGGTCGAACCTGATGTGACATCGTCTGATTACCAGTCAATGATGTATACCGTTAACAGACGCGAGATAACCCACGAATATTGAAAATGGGCATCAAGGCACAGAGCACAATCATCGGAGTGTGAATAGATGATTTGAAGTCGAACACTAGGATGAATCCATCGATCAGGGGACATTGATGTATTCCCAAAATTGTCGATGGCGAGAGAACCTGCCACTAATGATTGCAAGCCTCAATGTACTCAACCGAACTTTAAGCCTCAAGTTCTGGAATAAATGGGTTGAAGTCGATGGAACGAGACTCGCTGGAAGGAGGGCATTAAGGCATCCCCCATCAACCAGCACGAGGTACCAGCTACGCTGAAAGATTTGGAAGAACTTAGGTGAAACGGATTGACTCAATAAGGATGGCCGACATGCAATAGTCAAGAGATCTGAGGAGTTGCCGACTCTGGTTTCAGGACTTCCTTTGAACAAGAGCATGAGCAGATGGATAGAATCAGGCAGCATAGAATTGATATAGACTGTGCAATGCAGGAGGCATTACAAAGGGCTCCATAATGACTGGAAGCTTAACCAATCGGTGGAGTAAACTGAGAAATAAGTACAGCTCCTAAGGTCCAACTATAGTCCCGAATCATAATGTATGGAGTGGAATGAATGCTCTGTTCAAAGGTGACACAACAACTGCCAACAAGAAGTAGTAACCATAATCCTGTCCGAATTTTTGGAATATTTGATTTTTTGGTCTTTTTCATATTTGGGGAAAGCTTGAAAAAGAATAAAATTGCTTATAGTACAGCAAGTGAGGGAACGAGTGTCAAATAGCGATCAGACTAGTTCCAAGCAGTAGAACATACCTATGATCAATACAAGGAAGTGCATGCGGGATGTGGACACTCGGGGGGTGTGTTCCCTCAGGGTCAAAAAGGTCATCAAATTGTGAAGGGAAAATATAAGCTCTGCAGGGCTCGATAGGGAAAAGTGCTCAGGCACCAAGCTAGTAACAGAGTAAGCGGGAGCCGGCACAAGGCTCAAGCGGCAAGCAGGATGATGCAATGCAATCACAACTTGATATAAATGGGGGAGTCCTTATGGGAAATGGCCAGCATAAGACAAAGTAGAGTATGAGTCTTTATTGCAATGTCATGGCGTAACTACGAAGGACTCCCAATCCTAAGGACAAACAACGGTATGGGAACCAAAATGCAAAAAATGGGTTCTATCTAGGGTACCTATGCTCGGAAAGGCCCTACCACCGCATAACGACACTTCTGTAACAATGTGAGGGTTCTGTGTCAGTTAAGAAGTGGGGTCGCACCTAGGGTTTATGAAAGTGGTCAAAAGGTCAAATGCATAATGCATGTGAAAATGACATCTAACTTATATGCCAGGTGTGAAACGTAGCTGCCGTAGGTGTGAAACGTTCGAAAACAACTTTCGTTGAAGAAATCTGGTTAAAAACGCTACTCCATGACATTGTATTAGTCCATAACAACATTAAATGGCAAAAACTATAGACAAGTGGGTCTTGAAAATTATAAATAGTAATAAAAATTTACAATTTACAATTCATTTTTACTATTCACCCATTTGGAGTTTTGTGGTTAGTTTTTACCTCAAAGTTCAGTTGCTGATTCCGGGAGCTACAGGCATCCGATCGTCGAACCGTCAGGAGTAGGTTGGTAATCTCATCCCCACCTTCTAGTTTAATGTTTTTATTTCAAATTTCATTGGTTGGATTTTTAAGTTGGCCAAGCCCTAAATGGCTTCGGCACTACTTGCGGGATACTACTATGCGGGCTGTGGGTAGGGCATCATACTCACAGTCAACGCACAAGTTGACCACAAATACCCGCCACTATATGCAATTTTGTCCACAGGTACGACCATGAAGTTGATTTTGCAAATGAAATTGACTAAAATCTTTGTTTTTTCTCACTCCAGAATGGTTCTAGAGTGGAGGGAGAGGGAACATGACCTAGTAGATGAGGTTGTTCGCAACGATCTACGTGCACAACAAGCATTGCAAGCATGTGGTTTATACAAGTTTCGGAGCATAGGGGGTTTGAGGGCCCAAAACCTATTGCTCCGGCGTTTGATAGACTATTGGGATGTTGATGCACATAACTTCAACCTAGACGGGAAAATACTTTCACTGGAGGTGGAAGATATCTATTTCATCACAGGTTTGTCCCACCGAGGTGAGGTGGCAAGCCTTCGGTCTTGAACTATGGGTGGTGGGATCACCATCCCCGACTACATAGAGAGATATTGTTTTCCAAATACTCTGGTAGTGGGAAGTCAGGTGCCCATCCGAGCCATAGTCAACCTGAGTATGAAGGTTGTCGTGGCATCTTTAGTGCGGATTGCTGGATCCAAAGCTCTTCAACAGGTATCCAGGCCAATCATGTTCTATGCATCACAGTGCATGCAACCTATGATATTTGATTGGTGTACTACGCTACTGGGGTCCATGAAGACCCAACTGTCAGAGTGCAAGCAGGGGGATGTGAAAAACTTCAGGTATGGCAGTATTTTGTGCAGCTTCTTCTTCGAGCAGGTTCCAGGGCTTAGTCCGAGGGTTGAGGTCCCTCCTCACAGTCTCCGCGACCCAGCCATGACCTGGTGGGCTGAGGTCTTGACTCGACAGGGTGGTGGCCGTTAGGCATCACCATATACAAAGGAGTTCTTCTACTGGTGGGATCAACAGACCATAACGATAGATGACTACCCCTATGCAGGGATAGAATTCTGGTAGGATCGAGACATGCCGCTCCCACTAGATGCAGCGTTCAGAGACATCGGTGAGTACTCTTTTTAGGCTTTTGTTGTGTATTAAATTTTTATGGATTTTTGATTATAGATGTGAATGCAAAAATCTTTTTGGGGGTAGTATCATGTATTGATGTTTGACTGTTTGCTCGCAGACAAGGGCCCAGTGAGACCCGATGGCTTCCCGAGACATCGTCACTGGGGCAGGAGTGATGAGATGGTAGGTGCTGCAGCAGAGTGGACACTACAGACTCTGCGGTCCAACATATCATAGATGACTACCAGGGTACCATAGGCAGAGGTGGCACAGCTTCCAGAGGCTATGCAGCATCAGGTAGTGGGGGGTGCCGAGCAACTGGGTGCGACTACTGCAGGGTGTCGCGAATGCAGTGCATTATTTTTATGAGACACATCCTGTTGGGGTGGCAGCTAGGCCTCCTTGTAGGGAGTAGATATCTCAGGATCTATTTTTTGTATCGATATGTATATTTTTTAGGGCTACGGGCTCCAGTTTTGTATCATGACACTACTATTTTGGACATATTATTTATAAAAACTCTGGTTCTCTGGTTCTACTATATGTGTGTATGTACAAATGTGTGAATGTCTCTTATTTGTGTGCTTCATTGTGAATGTGACAAATGCAAATCTAATACATAGTTAGCGTATGCATCAAATATATGATTAACACTTCTTGGAACATGAATGTATGTAATTGAAACAAAATGTTGTTCCAAGAGTCTTACCCTTAAGAATTTTCGTAGTAGCGTAGGATCTCGCACACAGTACTGCCCATTTAGCTGAGACACAACTAGTTGTGAATCTAGGAGGACTTCTAATGACTGGATACCATGTGAAACAACATCCCGAAGTAGCTCAATGACGGCACTATACTCAGCCATATTGTTAGATGTAGGACCAAGACAAGCACCTCCTGAGGACACAACTAGGTGGTCGGGTGAGAAAATAACCCAGGCAGCAGAGGCAAGCTGCTGCGTATGACGGCTAGCACCATCCGCGAACCCTAAGAACATAGGAAAATCAGCTGACATCTATCAATCAAATGGAAGCTAATCAGCAGACCTGAAAACCAGAAAAAGCTAAACTATGTACAGAAGTAACTATACAGTACTATACAAAACTATTAGCCTGAACCAGAGGTTCAAGCGTAATACCGCTTGAGGTAGAGCCCATTTCTAGGCTCCTTCAAGACAGTCCCCTCATAGTCTTCTAGTTCATAGGCTCCTTTTTCCAGGACATGCCTCACAATGTAAGGACCGTGCCACATGGGGTTGAACTTGCCTGCCCCCAGGGGTTCTTTAGCTTGGTCATATAAGAGGACCAAGTCACCTTCAGCATATTGTTGGGGACGGACATACCTATTGTACTGAACCCTAACACGATGTTTGTTGGCATCTATAGCCACGACGGCATCTCGACGCTGCTCATCAAGCTGCTCAAGGTGGATTAAACGTTGCTCAAGACTCGTTGTATCAGGGAGGAGCTCTATGGCTAGTTTAAGAGAAGGGATTTCGCATTCAATCGATAAAAGTGACTCCACACCGTGAACTAGCTGAAACGGTGAGAACCCAGTGGCAGTCTTGACTGCGGTTCGATATGCCCACAAAGCAAAATATAACATGATATGCCAGTTGCTCTTGCTTTGTTGGATGGTACGCTGGAGAATGGTCTTCAAAGACTTATTAACTGCTTCAACTTGACCATTCACTTGGGGAGAATAAGAAGATGAGTGTTCTTGACGAAACCCAAGCTTGAGAGACAAATCCTCCATCATCTTATTTTGAAAGTGACTGCCATGGTCAGTGACAATCTCTTTTGGAATACCGAACCGAGTTATAATTTGATTGAACACGAAATGGGCTATTGTAGCACCATCAGCTTTTATGGTAGGCATGGCCTCAGCCCATTTGGAAAAGTAGTCCATGGCCACTATAATATGGTGATGCCCCCCAGCCAAAGCTGATTTGCAATCCATGAAATCCACCCCCCACTTGGTGAAGGGACCGACGGTGACAACTGGATTAAGGGGTGCTGGATGCGAGCGTATATTCCAAGAAAACACCTGGCAAGGGTGGCATCTCTTCACAGCGTTAATACAATCTTTAAAGATTGAGGGCCAAAAATAACCAGCTCGCAAGATACCTTGGGTTGTAGCAAGGCCGGATAAGTGACCGCCACATGCCCCGGCATGGCAATCATTAAGCACCCACTCTGCTTCTTTGTGAGTTAAGCAACGAAGGAGAATAGAATCCTTTCCTCGGCGATCCAGAGTGTCACCGACGATAGTATAATCTTTAGCGTGATGTTTCACACGCCATCGCTCATCTCGTGAATAGTGCAGAGGAAAATTCAAAGTTTGGAGATATACAATGACATCCCCATACCAAGGGTCTTCAGACGAGATAAGAAATAAGTGCTCATCCACAAAGGAATCTTCATGAATGACATCCTCATCAAGTCTCGGAAGGTCCAACATAAGCTCAACCAACACCAATGATTTCACCGATTTCGCCGAAGCAAAATCGAGATCAAACTCCTGAAGGATCAAAATCCATTTATTATACTTCCCCCTATAAGGTGTCGTGATAGCATGAACTGAAACGGATTGATATGCGCGACAACTGTGGTTGTTCTAAGCAAAATGTAATGTCGTAACCACTGGACTGAATGAACAGTTGCAAGTGCCAGCTTTTCCACATGAGTATATCTTAGCTCAATGTTTACTAGATTTCGACTAAGGTAATAGATGACATGCTCGACAAGCACGTCATCAACCTGAACCAAGACCATTCCAATCATCTCTTGAGACGCGGCCACATAAAGAATCAAATCCCATGCGAAGTCTGGTGGACTAAGCACGGGGGCCAATACCAAAGCTTTCTTAAGGGCGTCGAAATACTGCTGGGCTTGCTCATCCCAGATAAAGGGTGTGTCTTTCTTCAATAAGCGCGCGAAACCTTTGGTAAGATTAGCATAATTGACTACGAAACGATGTAGAAAAGTGGCTCTCCCTTGGAGGCTCTGAAGTTGTAACAAGTTGCATGGAGGAGGAAACCGAAGTATTGCCTCAACTTTAAGATGATCGACTCTAATACCCTCTTTCGAAACTATGAAGCCCAGAAGGCGAACCGTCCTTACAACAAAGATGCATTTGTTAGGATTCAATCGAATCTTGTATCGTATACATCGTTCGAGAATCATGCGGAGGTGCTTGGGGTGGTCCATCCTCTTGCGAGAGTGGCTGGCAAGATCGTCCAAGAAAACCTCCATAATCTTTTTAAGATCGTGAAAGGCGTAGTTCATGGCACGCTGAAAGGTAGCTCCGGCGTTTTTAAGGCCGAAGGGCATTTTCCGATATGCAAACGTTCCCCAAGGACAAATGAAAGTTGTCTTATGCTGGTCCTCGGGTTTGATTTGAATCTGATTATACCCAGAGAAGCCGTCCATGAATGAGAAAATCTCACTTCCCGCACAAGCATCCAAGATTTGATCGATGAATGGTGTCGGGAAGTTGTCTTTCAGACATGCGCGGTTCAAATCTCTAAAATCAGTGCATACACGGATCGTTCCCTGCTTCTTATCCACAGGAACGGGGTTTGACACCCATTCGGTAAGGGGAATGGGGTAGATGAAACTAGCCTTGAGCAGTTTCTCCACTTCTGCCTTAATAGCGGCTGCTTTTCTAGGGTTCACAGCACATAAGCATTGTCGAACCAGTTTAGCGTTGGGATATGTTCTAATCTCGTGTTCAACAATGCAGGGGTCTATTCCTGGCATCTCCTCATATGACCAGGTGAAAGCTTCCTGGAGTTCTGTAAATAATTTAGTGTAAATAGCAATCTCTTCAGGAGTGCAATCGTCACCGATGTAGACATTCTCAACCTTTCCGGGAGTACGAGAGATATTGATCGACGTAGTTGGGGAAATGTTAGCCATATTCTCTTCCGCAAAAACATCATGCGACTCTAAAAGAGCCACAGGGTGACCAACCATCTCTGCTAGAGTCATTCTAAACTCTTCATGATCGGCGAGCTCGAGGTTGGGAAGGAAATAAGAGCGATGGTGCATATCTTCCCAAGGTCTCTCACTTCCACACATGGCCTCCATAATAGCTACATCTGAAGGAAAAGTATCATCAAGGCAGTCGTGGGAACAATACGAGTTGGCCGCCCAAACTGGCAGCGTAACTGGATCTTCTTCGACTATCTGAGAAGAAGAAAGATCCGGCTTTGCAGTGGCTTTTTGAATATGTTGGTAAGCAAGCTCAGCTACAGACAGTGGCATAGACATCCCGATATGTGTAATGTCTCCAAACATGGAACTTGTGGACGGTAAAGTCCATGGATCATTAAAATAGGAAGTCCGGAATGACATATTATGCGAAGGAGGAGATGCATCGTCGGTAATGGTTCCAATAAAATTCACAGGTGCGGCAAAATCATAAGTTCCCATCAATGAAGGGTACATGCCAACACCCATGTTCCCAGTTCCCGGCTGAGAATGAGTAACTTGCGGGACTATGGATCCCGTGGATGTTGTGGAAGGGGAATTAACGAAATCCAGCTAATCGATGGTCACAATCTTTCCTTCGTGAGGAAATCAGATAACTTTGAATACAGTAGACGTGACAGCCTTCATAGTGTACATCCAATTCCGACCCAGTAAAAGGTTTTAGTCGATGGGTGCATCAACCACCTCGACTTCAATAGGCACATATTTACGTCCCAAGCAGACAACAAGAGAAGGGATAATTCCATGCGGCTTAAATGACCGACCGTCGAATGCAGTGAGCGTGGTTCTAGATGTGAGTAGAGGAGGAGAGCCTAGAGATTTCCAACAAGTTAATGACATTACTGACGCGGAGGAACCTTCGTCAACCATCGTACGTTTGACAAAATTCTGAAGGCACGCCACCTGGATTTGAAAAGCCACGTGGTAAGGTATGCGAGGTTGGACATCAGTAGTGTTGAACTTGATAACAATAGGGCTTCCCCCATCCTGAACTCCTAACGCACTCAAAAGGGCATGCTTCTGAGAAGGACAAGCCTGCAAAACTTCAAGAGCCGGCATGGCACACGGAGTTTGGCCCAAGTCTTCCACGATGGAGTAGTTATGGGCGGCTCGAGCATTAGGATTATGCGTAGAGCGCTTAAGAATACCTTTCGGTATCTGCGGCATATTAGAGGGCTTCTAAATATGCAAGGAATTGTCAGGAGGAGGGGGAGGCTCACTCCCCATATTAAGTTGTGGTGCACCATAATCGCATTGACGAGTGGCAACACTAACCTCCGATCCAAGAAAACCAAAGCAATCTCGTTAAAACCCCTATAAGTGTTTCCAGGAAACTCAACATACCACTTCGCGGTTGCCCCCGTGATGGTGCATTGAAATAGTCGTAATCTAACAGAATCGTGATTCAACGAGTTGGAGGAATACCAAAGGTGAAATGTTGTGACATGATCACCCGGGTCCTCACCACCTTTCCCTTCAAACATAGGAATGTCTGAAGGGATCTTGGTAGGGACCGGAGGCCAATTAGGGTCGTGACACACTGGATCATTCGTGAGCTTCAAAAGATACGTAAGGTTCAAACGTGCAAGGAACGAGAGCTGCAGCTGGAAAGCTTGATTATAAGCTCCCATAAAAGGTTGGTTGAACGGAACCACATTATAAGATGGACCAAAAGCTTGACCATGAGGATTAAATTGCTGATAATGAGGACCTGACGGACCATAAGCTTGACCATGGCCATAGGGTTGATAACCTCCTCCGCCCCAACCCATATGAGAGTAAGAAGGTATATACGTGTTTTGGGCACCATATTGGGGTGGGTTATACTGATGGCCAGCACCGACTGTGTTGTAGTAAGGGTTGCCACCATAAGTATGGGGCATATACGTACTATTCATAGCGGGAACCGAGTTGTAATGACTAGAATGGTATGGTATGTTCCCACCCCCAGCATTTGGATAAGCTTGAGTATTCGTGTGCTGACCATAAGCATGAGATGTATTCCCAGCCCCAACATTGGTGTTACTAGTAGCAAGGATGGTGGCATTATGTCCATGTGGATAGGATATATTCCCACCTCCTACATTGGCATTACTAGTGGTGGTAGTGGATGCAAAAGTATGCGGTATATGTTCACCCCCGTGGTTAGGAGGATCATTAACATTTGCAAAAGTAGTCATGGGTTGACGAGTAGTGGCATGTGTATTAGGTGGTGGATGGCGAGTTGTGTTGCTGACAGTGTTCCTATTAGGTTGGGTAGTCCTAGGAGGTGGTCGCCTTCCAACATTAGCATTATTAGGAGGAATATGACCAGTCCCCATACTATGTGTGTGAGTGGACAACGTGGTGCCCCCGGTGAGGGTATTGCCCCCAGTGGGTGTAGTGTGGCTAATACTATGACTAGTGCCGACGTGACTACCAAACGTAGTGGAAGGATCAACTGTATTATAATTAGGCATACCAAAAGAGAATGCGGTTGGGTTGACCATAGGACCAGTATCGTCATGTAACTTTGGCATCCCGTGTATATAATTGTGTGGAAACAAAGGATCGAACTGGTCGTCCTCGGGTGGATATGGACCAAACAAATTACGTTGGTTTTCAGGTGGATCACCCCCCCATGCCTCATGAGGAGTGGGGGTGTCTGAAGTGTGTTCGACTCTACCCGATGGAGTCGTAGGTATTTCTTCAGTATCAGAATGTGCAACAATCATGATGACTAGGACGTATGTCTCGTAAGAATCCGAAGACTCAGAGGGAGCCCGCCGGCGTCCCCTAGCAATGCGGCGTGAAAGCTCGGCAGGTTCTAAACCATCCAACCGACGGGATCGGCGGAGAGTAGGACTCTGCGCCACGATATCTTCGGAGAGAATATAGAATCAAAACGTCCCCTAAAGGCCAACTATCGATCAAAAAAAGTAAATCAAAAGAACACACCTAGAGAAACTACAACCAAGAGCAGGAAAACAGAGTGGCTAAATGAGATCCCGAAACTAGAGCTAGTATGTCTCTCCTAGGAGAGGCTTGAGACTCCCAAACTATATCCGGAGGTAACAAAATCAGTTATAATGGCCCCCAGACTTCACTGTGTGCACAGGGTCAAGTCCCTATACAACGACAATTGTGTTGTCTGACCCCTATCTGACTCAGGACACAAACAACATAACCACTGCAAGTACCCTATGTAATACCTAGGTAAGGAAACTATGGTCACCACAATATAACCAATGCTTAGGGGGATAGTCGCAGGTGGGATCCGTCGTATGGGCAGGGTAGCTAAGCCAGAAGCACAAGAGGACGAACCTTCAGTACTCCCTAGTTACGAACAAACCCTGGAAATATCTCCCATTTTCAGCCGGTATCAGAGGGATATCTCTTCAACCAACCTCCCGTGACCTCGTGTTTAACTCTGGCTTGAGTAGAGCTTCCTGAGAACACCGATATATACCATGGCTTCCTCCACTCCTTGGTCAGACACCTAATGTTTCGTCTAGTAGTCTTGGATTGTTAACTCACAATGATCTATTCCAAGACTCTAAACCTATGCTCGTTGGTGTACCCTATAAATAAAATCGATCTAATCAATTTTAAGATTAAGCATTAATTTTAATGGCTGTGGTTACTCAAGGGATATGGTTGTGAAACTAGTGATGTGTATGACTCAATAGTATGCAAAATCATCAAATCCTAGACTCATCTATCCAATGAAAACAATGCCACTAACATGCAAAATCAATCCAACGGTTTCGAAATAAATATGCAATCTTTTTATATTTTTCAATGCACAATCAGAGTCTAAATGAAGGCAGAAAGCACTCAATGCAAGATGCAGTACATAAAAGCAATTTTTTTTTTTGTATTTTCTCTTATAAACAAAAGGAAAATGCAAAACTATATGTATATTTTTGTATTTTTCAATATAAAGAAATGAAAAATGCAAGCAAAATCCTACTATCTAGTCACTGATATGCTAAGAAGATCACTAAGATAACCCAGCAGATACCAAACAGCAAGACTCAGCCAACAGAATGAGCTCAAAAGGAAAAAACCAACAAGGCTAAATCCAAAGATGGGTAAAAAACAAACAAGGCTCAACCAAGAGAAAAGAAGAGTTCTGGTCACAACCAAAGCATGGAACAGTCAAGAAACAGGCCAACAAAGACTTAGGATCATCCAAAGCCAACCCAGCAACAACCAAAAGTCATAAATCAACCAAAGCCGGAGTTGTACGCTACTGTCGAAGGAAAACCTGCGGGTACCCACGAGCAGTAGAGTAAACAGAGGCGGGTGTACGTGGGAAAAGCTAAGCTAGCCTGCGGGTAAGGAAAGGAAAATGGGCAAACAAAGAGTCCAATGGCTCAGAAAAAAATAGTTTTCTATAGTGTATCTCAACGGCCAATCAGTGACACAGAGCTTCGACAAACAACAACTCTAATTAAGGACTAATGCTAAAAAATCCCCAAAAATGGATGTTTTCCCCAGCGGAGTCGCCATTTCTGTATTGGAGAAAACTCACTATGGCTTGGGGTAGACCACAACAGATAGCTGACTAGCAGAAATCAACTCAATTCCCAATGCTATGCTATATAAATGACAATGCTAATATAATGAAGAATATAACCAACCTTGATCCAAACGTTTGATGTAGATCCCCATTAGAGCTTTTCGATCCGTGCACTTGAATCTACAAATTAGTCTTGAAAGCCAATATACAACAAGTACATATAATATATAAAGGGCATTAACATCATCAATAGCAATGGCCCATGATATAACAAGTAAATGCAACCCAATGTAGTATAAACAACATTTGCAACATTAATGGACAAGAATATGAGTATTTCTATTAATAAACAAGAATAAGTACAATGTGATATGACCTCTTGCCAGAAACCAATCTGAACCAAGATCTAGGTCAATCCACTTGTGCCTCCACCACTTCAATCTTCCATGGAATGGCAAACTCAAACTATGGTAGGAGTTTGGAAGGTGAACATAAAGGGTTCACAACTACAAGGATCAATGTGTGTAGACTCAAGATAGGGTAAAAATCCACTAGAGTTCTCTTGCTCTTCTTCCCCCCCATCCATAAGCCATATGTGCTCAATGTATAGTCCTCTCAAAGGTAAGTGAAAGGACACATCGAGGCGTTTCTTGGGCAGATGGAGAGTCAAAGGTCACCCAATGACCACTTTTTGGGAGTAAAAAGTAATAAACTAGTGACTTTTACCATTTTACATGCTACCCATGGGCTATAGTGATGCAACTCATGGGTACGATCACTATAATGATGCAACAAGCGTACAAGGGAAAAAATAGGGAAAAATAGTGTCTGAAGGATATAAAGTGGTTCTAAGTTAGTGAAATGGATCCTCTAGGCCAAAGAGTGTTGATTCTCACAAGGTGAAAGATTACGTTGTAACAAACATACAGAACCAATATTAACGGTGGGTTCTTCACTACTTTGAAGTCCAAATTTGGATCAACTTCACTCTTACAGAAACCCAGTTTCTGAAGATAGCTATCAATTATGGAGTACCAAGCCCTGGGGGCTTGCTCAAGTCCATATATAGCTTTCTTTAGCTTGCAAACATGGGACTCCTTCCCATGCACCACAAATCCTTCAAGTTGCTGAATATAAACCTCTTCCTTAACCTCACCATTGAAGAAGGTTGTCTTCACATCCATCAGGTGAAGTTTCCATACTAGAACAGATGCAAGTGCAATCATTACTCGGATTGTGGTGTACCTTGCCACAGGGACAAAGGTCTCATCATAATCAATTCCTTCTTTATGAGAGAAACCTCTGGAACAACCTTCCAAACATCATTCTTCATTATAGAGTTGTACTCTTTTGTCATTGCATCTTTCCAAACTTGTTTTTTTTCAACTTCTTCATATGAGGATGGTTTTGAATCACTAATGTGACTCATCAGTGCAACATACCCTGAATATCTATCAGGTTGCTTGCGCTCTCTGGATGAGCCTATTGCTACTCCACGTTTCTCTACATTTTGTAAGATGTCTCGGCACCAAGCATATATTCTTTTAGTGGGAGGCTAATTAGGTGACCTCTCAACCAATTCTATTGGTTCTTCGGGAGCTAGCAAATTTGAGGCATCTTCTAGTTTCTCCCTCTCAAACTCTGAAGGGGGAGAATTAGACTTGAGATCCTTCATCTCTAAATTACATTGAATCTCTTTCGATCTTTTGAAAGCAACTTCCTCATGGAATGTAACATCTCGAATGACTTCAATGGGTCTCTCACCAGGTACATATATTCGGTATACTTTGGATGAGTCACTATAACCCACAAAGGTGCCTTGCTTTCCAGAAGGCTCCATCTTTGTTCTCTTTTCTTTCGATACATGAATATATATTGGGCTCCCAAAGATCCTCTAGCGTGAGATGTTTGGATTCTCACCGGTAAACACTTCTTTTGGTGTCTTCTCATCTAAAATGGCATGCGGGCTTCTATTCTGGATGTACACAACTGTATGAGTGGCTTCTTCCCATAATGAGGTAGACATATATTGATCATGCATCATGGATTTTGCAGCCTCACATATGGTTCTATTTTTCCTCTCGGAAACCCCATTTTGGTGAGGGTTGTATGGTACAGTTAACTTACTATCTACATATCCCTGCATCACTACATAGCTCATTAAATGCATGTGAATCAAATTCACCTCAATTATAAGACTTTAATGCACGGATGTGCTTCTCTTTATGATTTTCAACTAGGGTTTCAAACTCTTTAAATTTTCTAAGAGTTTCACTTTTAGCCTTCATGAAATAAATCCATGACTTCCTAGAAAAATCATCTATGAACAGTACATAATATAGGAAGCCACTCAGGGAGGGGGATGACACGAAACCACATACATCAGAATGTATTAAATTTAAAATCCCTTTAGATCTAGTAGTACTTCTAGAAAAACTTTTCTTAATAGTCTTCCCAAGTGCACAACCCCGACATACACTATCATGCTCAAAAGCAAATACGAGCATATCTTTTACCATCTTTTGAAATCCTAGTAGTGCTTTGTAGTGTAGGTGTCCAAGCCTTCAGTGCCATAGCTCACACGGAATGACAGTGTGGTGACTCATAGCTTGAATGTACTTCTCAAGTACCTTGTAGAGTCCTCCCTCTCGAACTCCAATCACAGGAGCAGATTCTAGGATTTTGTTCTTCGGCCATAAAAGTGCTTTGTTATCCATGAAGATAACTCAGAAGCCTTTGTCTTCAAGATCCGAAACTAAAAATAGGTTCTTTTTCAAGCCTGGAACATAGAGAATGTCCTGCACATGTAGAATATCATCGATGCTCAACTGGAATGAGGTCCCCCAACTCTACCATACATGTGAATTTTTTCTCCTTTAGATCAGTGATGGCACTCTTGTAACCAATCATGTGTTTGGATGCACCACTATCAATCAACCATGTGTCTACATTTGTGATGACGGGTCCCGAAATGGATGAGACAAGATAATACTCCCTTCTTGTCTCCTTTTCTTCAGATGCATTCTTTTGATTGATTTCATCTTCTATGGAAGTAGAAGCATGAAACTTTCCTTTCCGCTTTGCTCTGCAATCTCTTGAGAAATTACCTTTCTTGTTGCAATTGAAGCATCTAGCTTTTGACTTGTCAAAGCCTTTGTTGAACTTCTTCTTCTTTGGATGAGAGAACTTCTTTTGGAAGAAGAGTTTTTTTCCTTTCTTCATTCTTGTCGTGAGGGAAATGTTAGTCCCAGAGACGTTCTAAGGCTGTCTTTAGAACTGTGCCTGGGCATCAATAATATCTTCTGAATTTTTCGCTGAATTGAAACACAACTGACAGAAAATAATGTAGAATTCCAATCTTTAAATCTTTAGCTGGCACTAAGATTAGAGGGGGATCCCTCACAAGATTACCGATCTAACACTTTCTGCTTATTGAGAAACAGAGGTTATTAGGAGTTTAAGATATTCATGAGAGTAGGCTAGTTTTAACAAGGAAATGATATGGAATTTGGCTGGAAGCGGTTACTAGTAGAGTCGGGACCGAGATATGCAAACTCTCAGCTTAGAGGCCTTTCCATTGGGCATGGATTCATAAAGAAGAGCTTTAAAATCTGAGTTGGACATAATATCAGTTACATAGGAATTTCATTGACTGGAACAGTATAACAACTTTAAGTGAGGATGGATTTAGAAGGTGAAAAGGAGAAAATTAAAAGGAGTGTCTCTTGGACAAATTCCTGAAAGTCTAAAGGGGACAAGGAAGACTGAAAGGAGTGCCTCTTGAACAAATTCTTGAAAGTCTTGAAAGTCTCAATGAAAGAATAAATGTACTGACCCTCAATCATTTTAGAGTAGTCAGCAGTTTCTAACAAGATGTAAAATCTCCATGAATCAACTTGTCAGCAAAACAAAATGCATATATATTTAAACAAAGAGCCAACCAAGATTGCAGTCCCTGCCCAACACATATGCATATGTATCATTCAACATAATATTCAAAAACTCTAAATAATTGCTAAACTGTTGCTCAAATCGTTTATTTCAAGAAAGATCAACAGAGAGGAAAAATTGTGGAAATACAAGCTACCACAGCCAATGATCTTAATCTCTGCAAAAAAAACTATATCTGCTCCTCTATTAGGATCATGAATCCAATGATAGGTTTCTCATCACTGAAAAGAATTACAAGATGGTCTGCTGGCCATGGCTGACACAACCCTCTCCCTTCCTGAGAAAATTCGCTGCCTCTATGAATTCAAATTGTCCTTGCTTAAATAGAGAGAGAAGAGTTTGTAAAAGAAAAACAGATTTGACAACTGCATGTAACAGAAAACGGTTCTAGAAAAATCCGTCTCAAAAGGTCCTGAATATCTCACAATCTATGCATTTGTTTTGAAAACGGTCCACGGTTAAAGGTAAATTGGCCCATTTGTGAAGTGGGTTTTTAACCATTGAGCTGATTACTCACGGTTTTCCTAGGATAGCTCGCGCAAAAACATGTCTCCTGCAGGTGCACGATTCACAAAACATCTTTTATGAATTGGCATTTTCAGGGCCTTCAAAAAGTAGTTTGGGAAAACCACTTTAGAACCCCTGAAGAGCTCTCTGACTGCCATGTGTCCACAGTGGTTTTAAATCAGGCTCATGTGCCTTTGGTTATCTTTCATTCAACTTTTCAAGCCTAAAATGATGAGAGCCGTAGATCTAGGATGCTCATGATTTGTCTTTTTCCAAAAATATTTCACATTATAATAAAATATAAAAGACAAAATTACCACATGCATTAAAACATCTTTTATCAGCTTGGTGGTTTCAAGGCCACAAAAAAATGGTTTCCAATTACCACTTTGGGGACCCTGAATCGATGAGAGGCTGCCACATCATACTAGTGGTTTTGAATTCAGGCCCATGTACCTTTAGTTATCCTTCATGCAACTTTCTAAGCCTGAATCGATGAGAGATGTAGATCTAGGATGCTCATGATGCTGAGAGAGAGAGAAAAGATCAAAACAGAAAAATGGATCTGACAGTTGGATGTAACAGAAAAATTTATGGAAAAATCCATCTCAAAAGGTCTTGAATATCTCACAACTGATGCATTAGTTTTGAAAACGGCCTGTGGTTAAAGGTAAATTGGCCCATTTGTGAAGTAGGTTTAACCGTTTGGGCTAATTCCTCACGGTTTTCCCACAACAGCTCGCGCGAAAACATGTCTCCTGTAGGTGCATGATTCTTAAAACAACCTTTATCAAATGGTGGTTTCAGGGCCATAGAAAAGCGGTTTCCAATTACCACTTTTGGGACCCTGAATCGATGATAACCTGCCACGTCATCATAGTGGTTTTGCATTCAGGACCATGTGCCTTTGATTATCCTCCATGCAACTTTCCAAGCCTGAATTGATGAGAGCTATAGATCTAGGAAGCTCGTGATCTAGTCTTTTCCAAAAAGATTTTAGATTATAATAAAAAGGAAAATTGAATTTTTTTCTTGATATTATTTTTAATTCACAAATTAAATATGTGAATTTAGACCCTCCAAAACATCAAGATAATTTTAGCAGGTAGATAGGTGCCTGGTTTAAGGCTCAATTGCTCATAAAATGAAAGGGGTCAAAATTAATACTAACATTGGCTCCAATGGGGACAACAGATCCTTGTGATCTGTTGAGAACAACAGTTCCAGTGCCTTCATCTGCAACAACTTTAAATTTTGGCCTCATTGACACTCAATCTGTACCTTTTTATCAAAACTTTTCTGCTTTTGACTGCAAATAAATCTGAGCTTCTGAATGTACAACAAACTGAAAATGGAAACCCTCTTGAATACTTTAGACATGATTCTATGGGATCTTTAAAATGGAAAACATAAGAAACAAGGAGAGAAATGATCCTTAGAAACCTGCTTTACAAAATCTACTAGATCTTCTTTATTATGTTCCTTCTTGCTTGAGGCAACTGGCATATCCGTTGAACCTGAGTATGATCCCCAGTGGAATCACTAGAATGTGGAGTCGCCAAGGTGAATTGCTTGAACAGCCTGTGTCTAACTCTTGTTCACCTTCAAGGGCCAAATCGTTAACCTTTGTCGTTCTACCCAGGGAAACTTTCTTTCACTTTTGAGTCCCCGGCAACGACGCCAAAAAAGATGTTAGTCCCAGAGACATTCTAAGGCTGTCTTTAGAACTGTGCCTGGGCATCAATACTATCTTCTGAATTTTTCGCTGAATTGAAACACAACTGACAGAAAATAATGTAGAATTCCAATCTTTAAATCTTTAGCTGGCACTAAGATTAGAGGGGGCTCCCTCACAATATTACTGATCTAACACTTTCTGCTTATTGAGAAACAGAGGTTATTAGGAGTTTAAGATATTCACGAGAGTAGGCCAGTTTTAACAAGGAAATGATATGGAATTTGGATGGAAGCGGTTACTAGTAGAGTTGGGATTGAGATATGCAAACTCTCAGCTCAGAGGCCTTTCCATTGGGCATGGAGTCATAAAGAAGAGCTTTAAAAACTGAGTTGGACATAATATAAGTTACATAGGAATTTCATTGACTAGAACAGTATAACAACTTTAAGTGAGGATGGATTTAGAAGGTGAAAAGGAGAAAACTAAAAGGAGTG
This sequence comes from Larix kaempferi, assembly GCA_027924585.1. NCBI lineage: Eukaryota > Viridiplantae > Streptophyta > Pinopsida > Pinales > Pinaceae > Larix > Larix kaempferi. Next base: position 8,105,852 of record BSBM01000371.1, read on the forward strand.
TCTTTTGGACAAATTCCTGAAAGTCTAAAGGGGACAAGGAAGACTGAAAGGAGTGCCTCTTGAACAAGTTCCTGAAAGTCTTGAAAGTATTGATGAAAGAATAAATGTGCTGAGCCTCAATCATTCCAGAGTAGTCAGCAATTTCAAACAGGTTGCAAAATCTCCATGAATCAACTTGTCAACAAAACAAAATGCATATATATTTAAACAAAGAGACAACCAAGATTGTAGTCGCTGCCCAACACAAATGCATATGTATCATTCAACATAATATTAAAAAAATCTGAATAATTGCTAAACTGTTGCTCAAATATTTTATTTCAAGAAAGATCAGCAGAGAGGAAAAATTGTGGAAATACAAGAGAAATACAAGCTGCCACAGCCAATGATCTTAATCTCTACAAAAAACACTATATCTGCTCCTCTATCAGGATCATGAATCCAATGATAGGTTTCTCATCACTGAAAAGAATTACAAGATGGCCTGCTGGCCATGGCTGGCTCAACCCTCTCCCTTCTTGAGAAAATTCGCTACCTCTATGAATTTGAATTGTCCTTGCTTAAATAGAGAGAGAAGAGTTTGTAACAGAAAAACAGATTTGACAACTGCATGTAACAAAAAATGGTTCTGGAAAAATCCGTCTCAAAAGGTCCTGAATATCTCACAATCTATGCATTTGTTTTGAAAATGACACATGAATAAAGGTAAATTGGCCCATTTGTGAAGTGGGTTTTTAACTGTTTGAGCTGATTCCTCACGGTTTTCCCAGGACAGCTCACGCAAAAACATGTCTCCTGTAGGTGCATGATTCACAAAACATCTTTTATGAGTTGACGGTTTCAGGGCCTTCAAAAAGTAGTTTGGGAAAACCACTTTAAGACCCTTGAATAGATCTCTGACTGCCACGTGTCCACAGTGATTTTAAATCAGGCTCATGTGCCTTTGGTTATCTTTCATGCAACTTTCCAAGCCTGAAATGATGATAGCCATAGATCTAGGATGCTCATGATTTGTCTTTTTCCAAAAATATTTCACATTATAATAAAATATAAAATACAAAATTACCACATGCATTAAAACATCTTTTATCAGCTTGGTGGTTTTAGGGCCACAAAAAAATGGTTTCTAATTACCACTTTGGGGACCCTGAATTGATGAGAGGTTGCCACGTCATACTAGTGGTTTTGAATTCAGGCCCATGTACCTTTGGTTATCCTTCATGCAACTTTCTAATACTGAATCGATGAGAGCCGTAGATCTAGGATGCTCATGATGTTGAGAGAGAGAGAAAAGATCATAACAGAAAAATGGATCTGAAGGTTGGATGTAACGAAAAAATTTCTAGAAAAATCCGTCTCAAAAGGTCTCGAATATCTCACAACTGATGCATTAGTTTTGAAAACAACCCACACTTACAGGTAAATTGGCCCATTTGTGAAGTGGGTTTTTAACCGTTTGAGATAATTCATCATGGTTTTCCTAGAGCAACTCGCGTGAAAACATGTCTCCTGCAGGTGCGTGATTCTTAAAACAACCTTCATCAAATGGTGGTTTCAGGGCCATAGAAAAGTGGTTTCCAATTACCACTTTTGGGACCCTGAATCGATGAGAGCCTGCACATCATCATAGTGGTTTTTCATTTAGAACCATGTGCTTTTTATTATCCTCCATGCAAATTTCCAATCCTGAATTGATGAGAGCCGTAGATCTAGGAAGCTCATGATCTAGTCTTTTCCAAAAATATTTTAGATTATTATAATAAACAGGAAAATTGACTTTTCTCTTGATATTATTTTTAATTCACAAATGAAATATGTGAATTTAGACCATCCAAAACATCAAGATAATTTTAGCAGGTAGATAGGTTCCTAGTTTAAGGCTCAATTGCTCATAAAATGAAAGGGGTCAAAATTAGTACTAACAGGAAAGATTTGCTTCTTTGATGCACACTGAATTGCTCTGGATTCGCCCCTCCTCTTGGAGGCAGTCACGCCACAACCTTTCGAAGTTAGGTTGTACCTCTTGGCCATTTAATGCAGCCAATAATGTCTCCCACGAGGATGGGAGACCATCAACAGTGGTTTGGAGAAGATCATCTTCACCCACCACTATTCCAATACTAGCAAGCTGATGTCTTACCTGAGAGATATTGGAGAAGGAAGCCACTGTCTCATCTGTCTCCATCTTTAAGTTTCGAAGCTTATTCTTCAATGCCATTTTTTTGACTCAGGGCGTTCTTCTCATAGAGATTATTCAATGTATCGTAACATTCTTTCGTAGTCTTTAGCGGTGTGATCACATGCATCAAGTTATATTTTACCGAATCATAGATGATCCATTGGACTTATCTTGATTCTTCTTGAAGTTGATGCGCCCTGCATTATATGTAGGCTCCTCCACCACAGTGAATACGTAGCCATCCAAGTCATGTTCCTCTAGGATGTTGAGAATCCTAGCCTTCCAAGTGTTGAAGTTTGAGGTGCCCTCAAAACGGTCTTTCGGTCGTATAGAGACTGATGCTATAGTCTTCAAATCTTGTGCTCAACTTTTTAGGATCAACATAGTCTCTAGCTTGTTAAGATTCAATATGCTAAGATAGATAACATCAATGTTCAATTCAATTTCACAACAATAGCATATACAGGATCACTGAAAGAATAACAAGCACAACATAAACACAAGAGAAACAAATTTATCCTGGGAAACCCTCTAGGGGAAGAAAACCCAGAAAAATTTCCTCAATAGAGATGATCAAAAGTACAAAGACAAAACCCCAAACAAGTGCTCCTTCTCCTTGCAGATATCTTTTTCTCTCTCTATCTCTCTCCATTGCGAATTACACAAGTGAGTGTGTGTGTCCAAATGAGGAGCACATCACTCATATTTATACTTTATCTTCCACTTGAATTTTTCCCTAACTAGGTCGGCCCCAACAACTTAACCACTCAACTTAATGTTGTTTGGGCCGACTCCTCTAGGGGACTTAAACATCCCATTACAATTGACTCAAAGGGGATCTATTGCCCCGACTTACAAGGGAGGATTTACCTCAATGAATTTACATAATCAAATACAATAATGAAATCCCGACGGAGGAATAAAACATCTCCGAATAAATTACAACAATAAAATACAATAGAATATTCTTCGAAGTTACAATATTTCAACACTCCCCCTTAACGAGAAGGGTATTCTACTGACAACAACAACATCAACTGTAGAAGCAAGGAGAGAGAGCATCGTCAACAACATCAAGGTGATACATCTATAAATCATTGGAAGTTTTCTTCAACAACATCAGCAACTGGAACAGTTACTAGATCATCTTCAATATATTCAACATCTTTAGTATTGGAACATCATCTTCTACAACATTGAGTCTTCATCTTTGGTCTTCATCTTCTACAACATTCGATCGCTTGATCGTCTACAGCAACACTTTACCTATCGATCAACAACATCATCATCTTGATCTTTCGATCAACAACAACATAACCTGCAACACACATGATCCAATTACGGGATGATCAATCCCTTTCACTTTAGGACATAAGTCCAAGGATGATGTAATCCCACCACATTCCCGAGGATAGAAGTCACCGGATCTGTTCTGGACTGAAGTCCAAGGATGATGCAATCCAACCACATTCTCGAGGACATAAGCCATCGGATCCGTTATGGACTAAAGTCCAAGGATGATACAATATAACCACATTTTCGAGGACAAAAGTCATTGGATCTGTTCTGTACTGAAGTCCAAGGATGATACAATCCAACCATAGTGTCAGTCCTTTTTCATATTGGATGTGACCTAGATCAAATCTAGGATTTTCCACCACAGTGCCAGTCCTTTTTCATATTGGATGTGACCTAGATCAAATCTAGTATTTTCCACCACAGTGCCAGTCCTTTTTCATACTAGATGTGACCTAGATCAAATCTAGGATTTTCCACCATAGTGCCAGTCCTTTTTCATACTGGATGTGACCTAGATCAATCTAGGATTTTCCACCACAGTGCCAGTCATTTTTCATACTGGATGTGACCTAGATCAAATCTAAGATTTTCCACCACAGTGCTAGTCCTTTTTCATACTAGATGTGACCTAGATCAAATCTAGGATTTTCCACAACAATGCCAGTCCTTTTTCATACTGGATGTGACCTAGATCAAATCTAGGATTTTCCACCACAGTGCCAGTCCTTTTTTATATTGGATGTGACTATCCTCATCCATGAATCGAGCAATCCATTCAGGGGTCAAGCCTAGGAGCGTCCATTACGTTGCACACCGCAACCACCTACGTTACCTCATCACTTGTTCAGATCCTCTCATAGCCTAGGAGACTCAATTACATCACATGACCCGTGACTACCTGCTACCTCAACCAAGCTCATTTCTCCCTCTTGATCTGAACCACTCCAAGCTTGTCCCTGAAGTATTCAAACTTCCCTATTGACAGAGGCTTGGTCAACACATCAAGAACTTGCTCATTAGTGCTCACATACTGGAGATTTATAGCTCCCTTCTATACCATATCTCATATATAAAAATATCGGATTTCTATGTGCTTTGAATTGTCATGGAACACTGGGTTCTCTGTTATCTTTATACAACTCTGGTTGTCACATAGAATCACTATGGTATCCAAATTCAGGTCAAATAGACCTGACATCAACTTTCGAAGCCATATGGATTCACAACTAGCAGAACAAGCTGTTATATACTCTGCTTCAGCTGTGTTGAGAGAAACACTGGACTGCTTCCTGCTAAACCATGAGATCATGGAGGATCCCAGACAATAACATCCACCTAAGGTGCTCTTCCTGTCTAAGAAACTTCCAGCCCAATTTGCATCTATATAACCATACAATTTGTAGTCATGATCTCCAACATAGTATAGACCAAAGTCTATCATACCTTTCAGGTACCTCATCACATCATTTTCAGCTACCAGGGGAACACGTCTAGGATCAACTAGATACTGACTTAGGGTGTTCACAACAAGGCATATATCTGGCCTGGTATTCGTCAAATACATCATCTGTAAACTGTAGAAACCACTGCCCATCATCCTGGATCTCTACTTCACATTTTCCTTGGCTAAGGAAAAGTATCAACCACATATCTAATCACAAGAATCATGCCAAGATTCTTTAACTTTGAGATATACTCCCTCTGAAGTGGAGTCTTCTACATCTGAGTATTGTCCTCCCTCTGTGACTGAACATCATGCACACTCTGCATTGAGTGATCTTCTGCATATCTATCCGTGCCATCTCCCATCAGATGGGTCTACTAATATGAGCCTCAAGATCACTCAAACTCTATGGTGAGTTCCTTCTTGCATCCATCTGAGAGAATCATGTCATATGTATATAGCAACCATCTTCAACCTTGTAGCAAAGGTTGAAATCCGCATCACCCATGGTGATCATCAAGCTCATAAAATAACTATCAATCCTGGGTACCCGTTGAACCCGTACAAAGCCTTCTTCAATCATGTGATTTTCTTTCAAATCTTTGGAATCATCCATGGGTGTAATCTATCTCTGGAAGTGTCTCTAGCCATGAGCCTTGCTTTGTACTTCTATAGTATGTTTGATTGGTAAGTCTTCTTGTTGAACAGTCATCACTTGTTCTTCGGAACAAGTGTTCATCATCCTTCTTTTATAGATCATAGCACACGATCTTTCCTACAAATCAAATTCAATTACATGATTAGTAACACTTCATAATCATCAAATCATGTTGACATTTCAATGATAACCTATTATGCATACTGATATGATTCACATACTTATGAAACTATCTTGACCAATACTTTGGCACAACACTTTTCCATATCTTGTATGCATACAGTGGCTATCTAGATTCCTTCCATCTCTACCAGAACATACTATCAAGAGCATGCACAACTCCCAACATGTTAGCAAAGAGGTTTCATTCTAGACAAGCAACAATGGAATGTTTGTCCAACTTACCCATCATATGCATATTAGTAGTATACTGTTCGATGCTATATGAATGCTTACACTATGCATGATATATTTCCTTATTCTAGGAATACAAATATGCATACAACTATTACAAGCAATATCATTAACTAATCAGAAGTAATTCAAATAACAACTCAAATACTTATCTTTTATGTTTGTGTGGTTGTCTCCCTCTTGATCTCTATTTTCCCTTTATGATAGCATCATGATTATATGTCTTTGAACTTCTATCCATCATGTACCACTATGCATGCTTAAGTGTACACTAGTTTCATCATTGTGTCATCCTCAAGATCTCATACATAATCACATTCATTAGTATAATCTCAATAAGATTAAAAACATTATAACCCTAAATAATCTTAAACACATACGGTCATAATCATTAATCAAACTAAGAAACACAATATGCATAAAGCCTTGATTAGCTAAACTCTATTTTTAGGAATAATCATTATCAACCATATGAAAGTATACTTATCTAAGATCCTAACACAAAGTAGGATTCTAACTCGATATAGGAAAACATACCTGGATTAGCATGCTTGCTAGTTATGTCTAACATTACCCAAACAATATCTTCTTTGTTCTCTTGAATGATTTAGAGACCTTGTGCTTGTAACCTGCATATCTCATAAGTTAAGCATAGTAGAACCAAATCATACATACCTCGTAAGTAGAGCTTCTATGTGATCAAAGACTATGGATGAGTCTTTGTCTTCATGTCATCATGGTCATATATTCTTTATCTAAAACTTGATTTGTCTTTCTTCGTGTACCTTTCATGTTAGAAGACAACATCATCCTCATACAACACCACAAGTGCATTAGTACAATCATAAGTGTCATAACCCTTAATAAATGAATGTCTTCTATCATTCACATGCATTCATACTTTTACTAAGGTGATTAGACAAATATAAAATTAATCATTATTGTACTAACCTCAATAATATGAATACAAACATATCATGAACTTAATCATCAGATAAATGAAACAGATTTCAAAACATACCTGTACCTCCTCAAGTCATACCTGTCGAGATTGCTTGTAGTATTCTCTATAAGGGTAAAACCATAACCGTCCAAGGTATATCACTTGTAAACATATTATATAGATTCATGGTGCTAGGATGATACCAATTCCATTTAAACCTCCTTCATTGCTTCCCTATGAGTCTCCCAACTTTGCTAGGGTTTCTTCTTACTTGTAGAACCTAAAAAAACCCTAATTTTCAATCTCCTTCCTCCCGCAACATTTGATGGGAGATTAATATATATGATGAAGGGATTCCAAATCCATTTTCAAAGTTTCCAATGTTACATCAGGTGTCTCCAACATTTTATCAGGTCCTTCCATACCTAAAAAACTGAAAACCCTAAGTGAGAGCTTCTTCCTCCTCTTCTTTGATTTCCTCCGTTGAGCTATTTCAGATGTGCCTTTTTGTTTCTAGTGTATCTCTGAAATTTCGGATCCTCAGGGACTGAAACTTCAGCCTGTGGTATCCTGACCTGTCATATTTCCATCCCCACAGATTTGAGCTTCATTGGATTCTCCATGAGAGAGATATGCTAAGTTTCCCAACATAACCTGTTTATGGGATGAAACAACATAGCGAACTTGTACGGTGTGACACATGTCACTGTTTCAAATTAGGCCTCTGATACTCGGACCTGTGAACCTACAGTCCGTTCCCTAACTGTCACTTTTTACGGAATTCCATTTGGAGCTTCCTAGGTCACCTGTTTAGGGATGCATTCCAGAAGAGGTAGAAACCCTAACTTGTACGGATCACATCTGATAAAGTACAACAAATATGATACTGAAACTAGGACACAAGGTACATGAACATTTCTTCTTCGGCCTGTCCAAGTTTCATATCCTAAAACTTCGCCAAAAGTGATTTATAGCGAAAATTCCAAGATGACTAGTTTTTCTATACAAAGCCCTAGCTTTCAAATTGTCGCAAGTGAAACAAGTGTCGTAAATGCCATACATTACCTTCTTTCAGGATAGCTCTGAAACCATGTTAAGATTCAATATGATAAGATAGATAACATCAGTGTTCAATTTAATTTCACAACAATAGCATATACAGGATCACTGAAAGAATAACAAGCACAGCATAAACACAAGAGACACAAATTTATCCCGGGAAACCCTCTAGGGGAAGAAAACCCAGCAAAAATGCCTCAATATAGATGATCAAAAGTACAAAGACAAAATCCCAAACAAGTGCTCCTTCTCCTTGTATATATATATATATATATCTCTCCCCATTGCGAATTACATAAGTGAGTGTGTGTGTCCAAATGAGGAGCACATCACTCATATCTATACTTTATCTTCAACTTGACTTTTTCCCTAACTAGGTCGCCCCCAACAACTTCACCACTCAACTTAATGTTTTCTGGGCCAAATCCTCTAGGTGACTTAAATACCCCATTACAATTGATTCAAAGGGGATCTATTGCCCTGACTTACAAGGGAGGATTTACCTCAATGACTTTACATAATCAAATACAATAATGACATCCCGACGAAGGATAAAACATCTCCGAATAAATTACAACAATAAAATACAATAGAATATTCTTTGAAGTTACAATATTTCAACATAGATGGCATGCAAAACTGAGCTCCTTCATGCCCTGAGCTCTGATACCATGTTAATATTTGGTTGAGCTTTGATCATTAATTATTTTAGATGCAGAGACTTGAAGCAATGAGGCAATTCAATCCATGAAATCCATACAACCATAACACAAGATATACCCTGGGGAAAATCCTCAAAATTATGAGAACAAAAACCCCAACAATTCTTCTCAGCATAATAATGGATAGCAGAGAATGATTTCTTTTACAACATAGCATATTTCTTTCGGAATATAAGATTCATCAAACATTCTTGATGAAGATACAGAGAAATAGAGAAGAGAGATCAATCGGATGTGTGCCCAGCACAACAATAACAAGCATGAACAATACCATGCACAAAGAGAAGCACCTTTCCTTCAATGGAGAAGAGAATTCGCTTCACATTGGATTCATCAATCCTATATATCATATTTATACATTCTTCTCTTCTATTTTTAACTTCTAACTTCAGGATGAACTTTCCCTCAAACTGGATGTATTAATCTTGCATGCAGAGGTGCGCCCCACTTCTCATGCAGTGCTTTATCTCACTAATTTGTCACTTAGGATGAAATCACCTCTTAACTGAAAGCTTGCCCACTTAGTTTGCTAACTTAAGTGTCGACATGCAAGTGTCACAATTCACATGTCATCTTTTAGTTTAACATAAATGTCATCATGAAATAACACTTAGTTCACTAGATCTTCTTTGTTGTCACTTAGTTAACTCTCTTTAACTGAAGTGTCGTCTTTTAGTTTAACTAAAGTGAAAACAATTTAGTTAACTAGTCCTTCTTATTTAACACTTGGCTAATTGAAATCATGCGGATTGATTTACTTGAAGTGACCACTGTGAGTTCTATAGTTAACTAAGGCATATCTTTAACTGATGCTTTAACTAAAGTATTGATACTTAATTGAAGCTTTATAACTAAAGCTTTAACAATACGAGTTCTCTTTAATTAGCCGAAGTGTTTGCATGGGCAATTTCGAATTCTCTTAATCTTTATGCTTTATCTTTTATTTATTTATCTCTTACTGCATTTCCAATATGTGCTAACTTTAATTATCCTTCACATTACATTATACTAAGAAGAATTACCGGATGTTGTGATCATATTATATTATTCCGGACCAAATGATCATATGCTAAAGTAATTCACTTTAGAGGTGATCAATCTCTAAATGAGACTTAATAGAAATCTGGTGATTATGGTTAATGATACATCACACAACATTAAATGCTTTTAACAAGTAAAGCATGACCTTTATACAGAAGGTCCACCTTTATACGGGAGGTTCATCTCATGGATACCTTTATACATAAGGCTCATATGATAATCATGACTTGACACACAAGTCCGGAGTCTTGTCCAACAAAACTTTACAACATCATTACTTTGATCAAGTACCTCTATACGGGAGGAATAACCTTTACACGGAAGGCAATCAAAGTGCTCACCTCTATACAGGAGGATCAATATTGGTTGTACAAGATTGGTTTGGAGAATGTCTCATGATGCTGTATATTTAACATTATCACCATAGTTCAAAAGAAGGATGTGACTTGGAGAATGTGTATCAATTACAAAGTTCTAAATAAGATCACCCTCGAGAATCGATATTGTAGAATTGATGACTTGCTAGATCCACTATGGCATGCCAAGTACTTCACCAAGTTGGATTTCAAATTAGGATACCATTAGGTATGAGTAAAGGAAGAAGACACTTATATGGCCACCTTTAAGATCATGCAAGGTCTATATGAATTGTTGGTAATCACTTTTGATTTTTGTACTGCACCAACGACATTTATGCAATTGGTGAATGGTGTATTGTGTTCCTTTCCTTTCTTTGAAAATAAATTTGGAAGACCGCTTTTAAGACAAGGCAAGGTCTATATGATATGTTGGTAATTCCTTTTGGTTTCTGTAATGCACCAATGACATTTATGAGTTTGATGAATGATGTATTGTGCTCCTTTCCAGATTCATTTGTACTAGAGTACTTAGATCATATATTGATTTTTAGCTCTACCTAAGAAGAGCATATCTCACATATTATGCAAGTGTCAAAGACCTTGAAAAAGCATCAACTACTGACAAACCTTAAGAAATGTGAATTTTCCCAATAGTGGTTGGTGTATTTGGAGTATGTGATTGGTAGAAGGAAACTCAAGATTGATCCTGTGAAGATGGAGGCCATCATCAAGTGACCCACTCCTATTATTGTCATTGAATTTAAGAGCTTTGTGTGGGCAACACATTATCTTCAGAAGTTTATAATACCATTTTTTGTTGTTGTTGCACCACTCCATGCCATTAGCAACAAACATTAAGAGTTCTAGTGGCAAACGAATCAACATAATTCTTTTGAAGAGTTGAATGGAAGATTAGTCAAGTGTTGGGGCAAGTGTGTCATACACCTTGCAGTGTTGTAGTAGAGCACTAGTAGAGTAGTTATATCAATGAATGCTAATCAACATAGGACAATTAAGTAATAGTGGTTTCCAACATGTATATTTTGAAAACCATAAATAGTTTATGGTTTTGTTATGCCTATTTATGAGTGTTTGGGTTAGAGGCAATGTGAGTTTTGAAATTCCTTAGGAGTTGTTATGATGCTGAAATTTCTCTTAAACCTTTTTGTTGTTGGATACTCCTTTGAGAGCATAGAGACTTTGCAATGTAATGTAACCTTTGTTTGTTTTTTAACAATACGTCGAGTGTGGTTTGAAGTGTAGGGTTTTTCTCTCAAAAGAGTTTTTCTTAGGAAATCACTATTTAATAATTGTATGTTTTGTGGTGTTTATCATTGCAACTATGTTTATTTAGTTTTTATGCATTCTTCTCTCATTAATTAGTCTAAGAAGCATATTCTGCACCTTTACTTCCTTTCATTTTGTATTAGATCCTACTCACCTTGGATCCAAAGTGTTAGGTAGGGACAAGGTTTTTTTTATCTAATTTTGGTTTGAGTCAGACTTACATAAAATGAATTCTTGTTGTAAGGAAATGGTGAGCATATCTAGATTAGAAATGGAGAGGTTTAATGGCACAAACTTGGAGTTGTGGAAGCTCAAGATGGAGGATTTGCTTATAGATCAAGATCTATGGGTTGTAGTCTCTGGAACCGAAGCTATTGGTATGATGAAGAGTGGATAGTATTAGAGAGAGTTGAGAAGCTTTATTAAGCTCTGTTAGGACAATTCCGTGTTATTGAATTTTCCTAAGAAAAAACTGTAGCAAGTCTCTCAAAGAAGTTGAGGCAATTGTTACTAGGTTAAATCCATGGTTAACAAAAAAATTTCCATAGAAAAAATTATTTTCCATAAGAATGGGTGATGGTGATTCTATAGCTTATCATCTAAATGCATTTAAAACTATTGTGACCTAATTGATTTCACTTGGAGTGAATATGAATGAGGAGGATTGTTGTATGACCCTTTTGTTTTCTTTGACATCTTTATGGGACAACTTGGTAATGGCCATGAGACGCATTGTAAAGAACTTGGTGCTTGATAAGGTTGTGGTTGCTTTATTCTCAGAGGAGGTGAGACGAAAAGCTTCTAAATCCACCAATGAGGTCTTAGGATATGCGTGGAAGATCGAAGGAGAAAGGCAAGAATAAGGAAAAGGGTAAATCCACATCCTGTGAGAGACTTAAGTTCCCTAGAAAGTCCAAGGCAAAATGTTGGAACTATGAGAAGGTTAGACAATTTAGAAGAGACTGCAAAGAAGAGAAAAAGAAGAACAAAAAGGAAAATAATGATTATGATGATGAGTCTAAAAAAAATTTTAACAAGAATTCTGGAGATTTCTTTGTTGCAACTTTGGAAACCTATGCAAGCTAGAGTGCATGGTTGATAGACTTTGGAGTTTCCTTCCATATGACTTAAAATTGGGATTGGTTTCTAGTGTAAAATAAATATGGTGGTGGGATGGTATACCTTGGTGATGACTCTCCTCTCAATGTAGTTACTTATGGTAGAGTCTTGATCAGATTTGTTGATCGCAGAGTGAAGGGGATCAATGGAGTTTTGCACATTTTGGGTAAGAAAACTTAATGATGTGGGTGCATAGGTTATTTTCTCCAACAAAGGGTGTATGATGGTTTGAGGAGCTTTGGTGCTTATTAAGGGTGTTTTTGTGATCACTTTGTTCTATCTTGATTTATGCACCATTCAATGTTATAGTTCTCCAATATCTGGAACCAAGATATTTGTAGAATTTACATCTTCATAATTAGAACATGCCTCTACTTCTGATGGTCATGTTTTTTGGGTACCTAAACAAGTTTTTCCTTTAGAAAGAATGTTACTTGGAGAGGAGACAATGCTATGCCACTAGAGATTGGGCCATATAGGTGAGATGGGCCTACAAGCCTTGAAAACCAAAAATATTGTTGATGGATTGAGTGATTATGCTCTTGAATTTGATTTTTTCCAGCATTACATATATGCAAAAAAAATTGTGTTAAATTTTATTATAGTTCTTAGAATTATTTTGAGTTGTTGGACATTCTTATGTATTTGGTCGTGTTAAAGTTCCCTCGATTTCGAAGACTTTATATTATGTGTCATTTTATCATTGATCATTATTCTAGAAGGACATGGGTGTATGTTTTTTAGAATAAATTTGAGGTTTGTAATTGGTTTGAAGAGTTTAAAGCTCTCTTGGAAGATTAATCTGGTAGTAAGTTTAATGTGTTGAGGGATGACAATGAAAATGGTGGTGAGTTACGTTCTACATAGTTTGTTAAGTTTTGTTAAGAGAACATCATTTGATGACATAATAAAATTCAGACAACCCTCGGGAAAGTGGAGTTGTAGAATGGATGAACATGAGATTGATGGAGAGAGCTAGGAGTATGTTGAGGCCAATTTAGAGAAGAAGTTTCAGGAAAAAGTGGTCACTTTTGCATGCCGCCTGATTAAGAATTATCCCACATTAGTTCTTGTGGATAAGAACCCGTAGAGGTCCAGATGGGAAAGAAACACTCACTTCGGTGCTTTGTGTTTTTGGTTGTCAAGCATACGCTCACGTGCCTAAGTGGAAGCGGTCGAAGTTATATAACAAGGCAATGAAATGTATCTTCATTAACCATGTCACTAGTGTGAAAGGGTACAAGCTTTTGGATGTTGTGGTTTGGAAATGTTGGTAGAGTAGAAATGCTATTTTCAGAGAAGTTAAGTATTCTCCCACAATAGTGGAGATGGAAGAAGATGTGAAGAATTCAATTGTTCGGCTCCACTCAAGACTAAGAAAGTTAAACTAGAAAATGAAAAAGAAGGTCATGATGGACCTAATGAGGGAGAGGGCTCAAAGAGTTCAAAAGAGGAGGAAGAAACTCCACCTCAAACTTTAAGGAGGTCCACTGAACAAAGAAGGAAATCAAACAAGTATAATTATAGTTCATATGATTTTAGATGTATATTTTCTTTATCTACTAGCATCGATGATCCTAGAACTATGAAAGAGTCAATGGATGAAGATAAGGAATCATGGAGATTGGCTGTGTGTGGATGAGGAGATGATTTCATTTAGAATGAATGATACATGTGGCTTGTTACCATTCCACGATGGGTGGACACTTGTTGGATTTAAATGGGTATTAAAAAAGAAGATTGGTTCAGATGGCAATGGTGAAAAGTATAAAGCAAGGTTGGTTGTGAAAGGATATTCCTAGGTCAATGGGATATACTTTGGTGAGATCTTTTCCCCAATTGTTGACATTTGTCAGGTTTATGTTAATATAGCAACAACACTTGATTTAAAGATAGAACATATGGATGTGAAAACATTCCTACATCGTGACTTACAAGAGGAGGATCTATATGACACAACCATAGCACTACATTGAAAATGGTAACAAGTCACTAGTTTGCAAATTAAAAAAGTATTTATATGGTCTCAAATGGTCTTCCAAAATGTGGTACGATTTTTTTTTTTTGTGTTGGGATTGGGATTTATGGGATCCAAATCAAATAACTATGTGTATTACAAACATGATGGTGGTCATTTCCATGTTGTCACATTGTATGTAGATGATATGTTATATTTTGGTAACAATAAGGATGCGATTCATGATTTAAGTCTTAGCTTTCAACACAATTTGACATGAAGGACTTGGGGGTTACCAAATATATCTTAAGAATGAACATCGTGAGAGAGAACAAACATAAATCTTTGGTTGAGCTAGAGTAAGTATGTGACTCTTTGTTGTATCCGTTTCATATGGTAGATTATAGAGGTCCATTGAGTGTTATATAGTTTCTATGGGAACTAAGGTTTCAATTGAGCATTGTTCTACATCACTCGTAAAAATGGAGAATATGGATTCTATTTCTTATGTTAGTGCAGTTGGTAGTTCAATGTATGTTATAGTTTGTACTAAACTAGACTTGCCGAAGCAGTGGGAGTCTTGAGTTGATTCATGGATGATCTTAGACATGAACATTGGGTTGTAGTGAAAGGGTCTTTAGGTATTTGTGAGGTACTTCCAAATATTCCATTTACTATCATAGTGATGTTTCATGGGACCAACACTCAGTGGATATACAACGTGATGTCAGGATTCTAATTGGGTAGGGGATGTAGATAGAAGGAGATCTACCAATGGATATTGTTTCCACTATTTGGTGGAGAAGTAAGTTGGATGAACAAGTGATAGGTTGTGGTTTCTTTGTCTACTACAGAGGCAAAGTATATAACATCTACTCATGCCTATAAGGAGGCCATTTGGATTATGAAACTATGTTCAAATGTGAGGCTAAGTCAAAGAGCTATTACAATTCAGTGTGATAGTAACAATTCCATTTGATTGGATAAGTACCCAACCTTTCATGCAAAGATAAGGCATATTGATATCAGGTACCATTTCATTAAGGACATGATAGAGGATGGCAAGGTGATGTTGGAAAAAAATGACATTTTATAGAATGTTGTAGATGCACATGAGTAAATTCAAGTGGTGTTGTGAGGCTATGAGCCTTATGAATCCTAATAGTGAGGTCACAATTTGATGCATTATCCCTTAGACTCATACAACGTATATAACAGAGTCTTGCAAGGTATATGACAAGTGGGAGAATGTTGGGACATGTGTGCCATACACCTTGCAATTTTGTAGAAAAGTAGTTATATCAATGGATGTTGAGTCATAGCAGGCAATGAGTTTGAGTAATCGTAGTCAATTAACATTGAATAACAATAGTAGGCCAATTAATTGTGGGTGGTTTACATCATGTAGACTTGGAAAAAAATAAATGGTTTATGGTTTTGTTATGCCTATTTATTGAGTTTTTGGATTGGAGGTATTTAGAGAGTTTTAACTTATGCTATGTTGCCGAAATTTCTCCAAAACCATTAAGGTATTGAATAGTCATGTTGAGAGCACAAAGACTTTGTAATGTATTGCACCATTTGTTAGTCATCGAATAGTACATTGAGTGTACTTTAGAGTGGGTTTTTTTTCTCTCGAAAGGGTTTTCCCTTGTGAACAATTGTTTTATAGTTGTATGTTTCTGTTTTTTATTACTGCAATGATATTTATTTAGTTTATACACATTCTTCTCTCATTGATTAGTGTAGGAAGCATAATCTGCACCTCCATGTCTTTTCATTAAGAACCAATACTTGCATTACATAATTTGTAGAATCCCTTTGAAGTGCAAATGGATGCGAGTGGATATGTTATGTGAGTAGCATTATGGAGGTGAGTTAGTACACTATCATTCTAAAATGTTCCATGTCAAAATCATGAACTACCCTACATATGAAAAAGAACTTTATGCCTTGGTTCAAGCTGCTAATAAATGGGAACACTATATGATGGGGAAGAAAACCATCATCCACACTGGTCACCAATCACTACAATATTATCGCTAGCCATTGCAATATTTGCAGTCTCGAACAAACTTCAACAAACAAGACACTACAAGTGGATGGGGTTTTTACAACAATTTTATCTTTTCATCAAATACAAGGTCAATATTAATTAGGTAGTAAACATGCTTTCAAGGCCACCCACACCTAAAATCATAGTGTTGGGTACTCTTATGCACATGGAACCTTTCACCATGCATAGAAATAGGAATACATAGAATATGAGTACTTTATTGAGGTATTTCAATAGCTACAAGGCCAAGTTCATGTAGAAGAAGGTGATAGCAAGGATGGTTACCATGTCCAAGATGGATCGATATACAAGATGGATAAGCTCTATGTTCCTAAAGGAGACATATTGCAACTTATTAGAGAGGCTCACACCTACAAAATTGCAGGGAATTTTGTTGTTGAGAAAATAATGGCGAACTCATAGAAGTATGTGTATTGGCCCAAAATGCAAGAAGAAACAGCTTGGTTTATTAGAGAATGCATATTCTAACAAACCCAATAATATGAAGTAAGGTCTATGCCATCATGTACATATACCTATTAGATTGTGGGAAAACATCGCCATGTATTTCATGGGTGGCTGACAAGAACTAGAAGGGGACATGACTATTTATTTATGGAAGTGTATAGGCTTAGTAACATGTGCATTCATATGCCTTGTAAAAAGACCATCGAGGGACAAGATGCAACAATGATGTTCTTTGAAAAGGTCTGGGCTCACTTTGGAATAGCAAGGATCATCATTTGACTTAGTGATCCCATATTTCTTAGTGCCTTTTGGACTACACTTCAGGAGAAGATGGTTAGCAAGCTGAATAGATCTACAACTTTCTATCCACATATATATGGGTAGACAAAATTAGTGAAAAATGCATTGGTTCGACTTTTGATGGGTTACAATCAGAAGTAGCCAAGAATTTGGGATGAAAATTTGCTTTATATTTATCATTGTTATAATAGAGCACTCCACACTTCCACTAGTGAGTCCCTTTTTGAAACTTGCTTTGGATATTTGACACCTTTTCTCTTAGATGTTGTATATGGACATTGAGGAGTTAGGGAAGACACCAGAAGAGAAGCATTGAAGGCTAAAAAATTCATTGATAAGATCAAGAAAATCCATTTGCAAGTACAAGAGACATTGAAGAAGTCATAGGACATGTACAAGGACCAAAAAGATCGTCATGGAATTGAGAATATATTCAAGGTGGGAGACGAGTTTGGTTGCATTTGAATTAAAAAAGGCTATATGGTCTTGGTTAGAAGATCAAGGATCTACGGTATGGTCCTTTTAAAGTGTTGGAGAAGGTGGGTGATAATGCCTATACACTGAGTCTAACTCCATATATGCATAGTTACTCAAGAGTGAATGTGGAAATCTAAAAAATTGTAAACCTTCCATGTTAGAGCAGTCATACTTATCACAAATGACTTAACACTAGAATCTTAGGTAGTGTTAGCAGTGGATACAATTTTGTAAAAGAAGTCCATGACAATTAGATGAGGGTAGTATGAACTTTGGCAAGTTGGGTTGAAGGGACAACTTCCAAGCAAGGCTAAATGGTATTCCAGGGAGAATTTAAAGGAGAAAATTTCTCACCTCTTTTAATAAAATATTTTGGGGACCAAAAGCCTCCCAAAATGGGAAGTATCATCCAAATGGATCACAATAGAATTTTTCATCTATTTTGGTACTTTCTTGGTGGAAAAATTGGAGCTAAAGGCTTGTACTATCCATGGTAGGAGCATGCCGTATTTTGGTGATTTGGGGTCCTAAAAATTCTGGAGCCTATTTGAAACATTAGATCATTTATGGGGTCAACATTTTCCAAACCAAGTTTTGAGCTTACTGATGTTGTTCTACATGTCAAGAAATTTCCAATGACACATATAACCTTAATCGAACTTCGTCTGAGGAAGTTATGTCTCCCAAGTTGACCTATGTTATTAACCACCATGGTATCAAGTGGATGCCATGCCAAATCCCATTACTCACATGTGGAGCTATTCATATTTTCAAGAGGATTCTAGAGGGTCCAACTAACTCCAATCAATAGTTGAGGCATGCAAAAACCCTAACCCTGTATGGTTATCAGGTCTATTAAACAATAGGCTGCTAGAAAAGATAGGGGTTCCATTCTTATTTTATTCATTCAATATTCCATAGTTGAGCAAAGCAAGGCAATGCGATATTGGAGTAGGACAAAGGAAGTAGAAGAATCTATAGCAATGATATAGGTCATTTTTTCCATGGCAACTCCGAGTTTACTTTTCTTTGTATTTGCATTTCATAACTTAGAAGAAAAGAACAAGGCATAGTCCTCACTTTCTGGTTGGGTTTTCCTATATTGGGTTTCTCGGGATACATTTTGTGTTCATTGTGTGGATGATGTGGTATTTATTTTATCTTCTCTTATTTTAATGTGAATGTATTTCAATGGTTTTTGTGCTAATATTGTAATATTAAATCTTAATCTTAAGTAAAACACTACATAACAAAGAGTTTGCAAAAAAATGTAAGATATGTTCTCACAAATTGTTTGATATTAAATCTTAATCTTAAGTAAAACACTACTTAACAAAGAGTTTGCAAAAACTTGTAAGATATGTTCTGACAAATTGTTTGAGTGGAATATCCATAAAAGTTTACATATCACTTCAAACGGAATGTTGACACAGGTTAAAGAGGATCTTTACAATTGGTGATATCATAACTACTTCACACAATTTCAAGATTGTTGGTTCCCTTGTAGTGTGTATAATATGGGAGGCAATGGGATTTGGTTCCAACATGAGGCAATGGGAGTTGGTTCCTTGGTAAATACTTTGCAAACCGTTTTACCACGAAGATACACACTTAAAATTATTGTTTCCATTTAAAATGATTATGTACATGAGTTTCAAAGATACTTTTGCAATTCATGTTTAGAGTGAAATTAGTCTTTATTTTATATAGGATCAATAATTGTAAAATTTAATTAATTTTTATTATATATATATATATATATATATATTAATATTTTGCAAAATATTGATATTATAAAGAAATACAAAATAAGAAAAAATGTTATAATGATATCATTAACTTCAATTTAAAAAACAAAAATACCTTTTTTATAATTAATTTAAAGAAGAAATCAACATTGATAAATAATAACTAATTTTCATAAACTCTAAACTGAAATAGGTAGTGGGCGATTTCTTAAATGCTGTGTGGCAAAAACATTTATCATTTTTGTAATATTAGAAAAGTGGAAAATAAAAATCATTTTATTTTGGATTGTCTTGGTTATTTTCTTTGATGGAATATATATTACTCAAAAAATTTCGACCATTTCCCCTCATTTTGATAATGATATATGTAAACTATTTGGTTGCGATTTTGGCAACCTAACTCAAATAGTGAGACCCTCAATATTCACATAGTCCTATGTGGAACTCATAGCACAAGTAGCTCATAGGACTTGAATTGTCTTGAACATGCCCACATTAAATTTCAATTTCAAAATATTTATAACATTACCGACTTTCTTAACATATTAACTCATAAAAATTACTCAATTTAAGAAAGTTGGTTTCTAACCTTTTCTAGTATAAAAATAAAATGTAAAACAAACTAATTCATTCATTTTTTTATAACATCAGTATCACTATAATGAATATTAATTTATTTTAGTATATTATCAAATTTTTTTACAAAATTATTTATTTATATATAACTAATACCTTTATTAATGCTCCCCCATGATGGGTGCAAATATGGTCCCAAAGCAATGAAACGGTGGAGTGGGCTCTCGGCCCAAGGCACTACCTAGATGCAAAACCAGCAGGCATGCAAGAGCATGGTACACATGTTGATTGGTCCAATTAATAGAATGATCCGGGTTATCGTATTCAAGCATGGGTTAAAACGGATGATGAACAATCACACCTATGATTTTCAAATCCTGCAGTAAGCAGAGAAGGAATTCATTATGGCACCTCACGATGTTGTTCATTATCAGAGAAGGTGGAACAGGCATTCAAATCTTCAATCCTAGCACTCTGTGCTTCAACCTAACCTTCTAAGAACTATGGCAATTCGATGTTTGTGAATCTACCATTCCATGAGGTTGCGAGAGTGGAAGCACTATAGGATGAAGGGAAAGATCACGGTCCAGAAGCGAAAGGCTTCTAAGGGGAAAGAGGTGGAAAAAGATCTCGTCCCCTCCAAAGGTCTTTCCAAATCCATGGAATCCACCTATTTTTATTACAAGCATATAAATTTTCCTATAAAATAGAAGATTGGTGAAGTTGAGAAGAGAATTTAGGATAGATCTTTGACCCAGGGGGGAAGAAAGGAGTTTGAGGTCCTAGCGGAATGGATTGTTGATCCAGGGACACCAGATCCTGTATGGCGCTATATCATCGAGCACTTCACGTCTACTAGACCACCAAGTCCCTGTTGGGAATCTCGATGGAAGATAGAGAAAGCAAATAGTAGAGATAAAATGGGAGTTGACAACCTTGAAATGTATGAGGTTGGACCTGAAGTTTGTGGACACCAAGTTGGATATCATTGTTAGAAGGCTTCAGATCGATCTGGATACCAAACACTCGCCAATAGGAAGCACACCAGACTCGGCCCCACATCATAGATGAAGGAGATGAAGACCCCTTTGAGGTTCCTCTCTCTTGAATTTCCATGAAGCATTTGTTGTTGAATTTCATATTCCCATTTCTCTTTTGGATAAATTGCAAACATTGTTGTAGAAGGTCAATTTACAATAGATATGGTCTAGGAAATGTAGGCTTGAAAATTGCTAGAATAGTTTTGATTATGTTCTCCAAAACCCTGTTTGAAGTTGATACTATTTTATAGGTTCCTAAATAATTGTTCATACTTCAACTGGTTGCTATGCCGCTTGCATGTTTTCCATTCATAAAGGGTTAGCATAGGCAACATTTTGTATCATGTGTTGTTTATCAATTTCTAGTAATATAAAGAACTTATATATATAGACAACATTTTGTATCATGTGTTGTTGATCAATTTCTAGTAATATAAAGAACTTATATATATATATATATATATTAAAATGCAAATTGTGAAAGGGCATGTAACCATACAAATTGAGTTAACTCTTATTGTTACTTTTGCAAGTATAGAATAATCATAATCGTTTTGCATTGAGGAGCATGCGAGCTATTTATCCAATTCATATTTCTCATATCATGGAAATTAAACGAAGGTTTTTATTTTTATATGCGTTTACCATCTAATTATCAAGTTTACACATAAGCAAAACAAAACTAATGCATCCTTTCGTCCATTAACATTCCATTAATGGGACCTCACATTGAAATTAAAGAGTGGCTCTTTCAAGCAAGCATCTCTTTATCCACTAACATTTCATTTGGAATTAGTAATGATACTTTGTTAAGTGCATTTATGGTGATGTGGCACATCCCATAGTTAGAATGACTATGTGGTGTGGTATTATTAGGTGGTAGTTATGAATGAACTCCTCACATGCTAGCCTTTCATTGTAATCTTTGCTATAAATTGTAATATTTCCATTCTTTTAATTATGCTCTTCACATCAATCAGTGTCAAATGTGGAACGAAGTTTGGGAACATTTTCTCTTTTAATTGTGCTCTTCACTTGCTTACCTTCCTAAGTTATAGGATTGAATGGCTAACCTAAAAGTTATTAGGAATAATATTTATTTGCAACAAAGTTTTATATGCACAACTCATCCCTAAGTTTAAATGGAACTTACTCCACCACAAACTACATTGAATAGGGCTTCAATCACAAAGTGTAAAAAATCACTAATTACCACCTAAAAGTGTAAGGTTCAATTTGCATTTTCAAAATCATCATTTGGGGGATATTTTAAAAGAAACTGTAGACAAAAATGGAAACTTTTAATGGTTAATAATTATTTTTCAATATTAAGAAGAGCACTTTAGATTGAAGTGTCTAGAAGTGAGAAGTATCTAGAATAGAGTAGCTTAGCAGATTCTAGAGGGCTCTATGGGCTAAAAATGAAGCTATAGAAAATAGTGCACTCGCTCACTTGCAATTGGTGTTTTCATTGTGAAGAAATCCCTTTACCATTGGACTATAGTTGAAGATAACTTATGCAGGTTTGGAGCTTCATTGAGGAATACTTAGGTATACAAATATATCTTGTAAGGTCAATGTTGTCCTCTCTAGGACCCATAAATTTAGACATGTCTATGTTATGTACCAAGACTAATTTTTCTTAATAGAAGGTTGTCTTTTACTTCATATCTCAAATTATGATTTAAGAAGGGTATTATTGTATTCTTATGAGCATATTATCTTTGTTGGAAATTGAATTTGTAAGACTATTATAATTAATGAAGACTATTGTTCATACATCTTCATTGATTGAATATTGTCCATTGTTGAATTCTTTGAATCTTTGAATTTTTTTTACTCCATTGTCCAAGGATAAGGCACTAATCTACTTGAATCCACCATCTAATATCTATTGAATATCATAAATTATTAAATTATTAAATCTAATTTTACATCAAGGGTTAATAAATGCTAATTTAGCAATATTGTTTATGGAAATCTCCCTTGTGTCGAAGGAGAGCCAACATGGGAAAATTTTAAGGATCCATAATTTTCTTAAAGTATAGAAACCTTGGTGAATCTTATTAATTCTTAATATCCAACCATCAAATGTCTAATGATACTTTTGTAAAAATATTCAAATTTCTAAGGATTCTATGTAGTTTTTGGACAATTTTGGTGATATTTTAGAGTAAAATATTTTTATCCTGTGGAATTTGGGAAAATCATTTGAGAAAAAAATGGAAATTGACGAATTTTTTTCTGGAAAAAATTGGAAAATTAGTCCGAACTAAATTTTTCCCCTAAAATTTTCCTTGGAGCTAGCCTAAAATGAAAAAAGGTTTTATTGAGGTGACAATGAGTAGAACTTCAAATATTTCCCCTAGGGTTTGTACTTTGAATTATTGGACTTATCTTGTGTGCACACCAAGGAGGTAAAAAATTGGTTCCATTGTCGGGGATACAGTCCCTTTCACAGATTCAATAAACATGGCTACAATGAGTTGATAGATGGAAATGATTAAATATTTTGTTTTCTCATTTGGCAAATCCATTTGTATCAAGAGGTATGAATGTAATATGCTTTTTAGATATCAGATCAACTTTTTGTTTTGAATATTTAAGAAGAACAATATGACATCATTTCAAGATATTTTTTAAACTAGAGTGTATCCACTTTTAGATTTCTTAGGTATTGTTGGATATCCAAATAAGAAACCTTCAGGATGGCCTAAGCAGCTTCCAAGGTTTTGAGGGGACACTCATTTAGAAACACATCATGTTGCATCTTTTATAGATGATATTTTAGAGCTCAATGTAGAACATGAAGATGCTATGATGATAATGTGTTCACATAGCTTGGTGGGAATCACAAAGGATTGGTTTCATGGTTTTGGAAAAAGGGGAAATAAATTCATTTGCATGTTTTATTAGAGAATTTCACAAGTATGGGGATAAGAGCTATACAGAAGAAGAAACAAAGGCACCTAATATAGTTGGTCAAACTAATGAAGAACCACATGAAGATCTTATTGCAACTCCTCCTGAAGAATATCTATTGGATGAGATGGATGATGAAGACTCGCTTGAAGAGGATCAAACATTTACTTCAACTTCTCTTGAAGATACGAGTTTGGTAAACCATATTTCTCTTCAAGTTGTTGAATTGAAAGATGAATCTTTTGATGATTCGAAGGGGGGAACATTTTGTAGAGAAACCCTTTGACGGTGAAAAAATTTCATGTGCTACCACTTTCTCATGTGAAGAAGAGCATGTAAACTAAGATTATGAAGTTATTAAACCTTTTTTTCAAAATGGAAGGCATAGATGGCATGGACATTATAGGTATTTCTAGGAGGATCCCATCTACAACACTGACAGTGAATGCTTGGAGGATAAAGTTGTTGCTTCATGGTCTTTTGGAAAACCAAACATAACAAAGGTATGTGAAATATTTTGGGTCAATGGACAACCATATGCACTCATCAATGGACATATTTATCATATAATAATGAATATTTACATTATGTAAAAAAAACAAAAAATTTCCAACCAATGATGGCTACCTCTCTTGCCCAATTTGTCTATGGAAAATCAACAAGAGGATGTGTTTTTGGGGTTGCAATATGCTTCGGACAACAACATGCTCAATCATTGGTGTATTGCATAAATTTTCAACTTCCCTAAAGAGGACATCAAGCCCTAGATCATGAGTTGATTTATCGTCACACTTCATGTGCATGTTTAATAGTGGGAAATAAATAAGGGCACCAGATTTTATGAATATTGTTATTTGATACTCTTTCAAATCCCTTGTTTACAAAGGGTATGACAAGTGATTTTCATGGAAACAAAGGAGGATACATGTTGGAGCATGTACATCATCTTTTTGAAAGTCATATGGTGTTCCATGGAGGCGATTCATGACTTGATGATGAGATTCCATATTCACATGTTGGAGGTTATATCAACCCTATCCAATATTGGATAGATCAAGCATGTAGCAACACATGCTTACAAATCCACTTTTTTTATGTTCACTTCCATCTTTAGGAGCTCACTTTAGTTGGCATCCATGCAGTTATGGCGATTCCCACATATGTTATGAGGATGCTTGAAATAGATTTGTTTTAGTTCATAACCGAACACAAAAAAATATTTAAGGCATTCCATGAGATACAGCTTGCATGGTTGCATTGGCTCTTTAATTACAATTAACATATTTTCTTCTTATTGTAGACTAGGGTAGGAAGAATAAGCTTGATATTATGAGAATTAGGTTTTCATTTATGCTATGTTTCCCTTTGCCATCTTGGCTCATGCCTTTTTTGTAGAACATCTTGATAATGAATAGTTACATAGGAACACTCTCAAGTTTTCTTTGTAATGAATTTGACGTGGAAAAGGATGTTTTGGATTGTAAGTTTGGGGTGCTGGATATGTGAAGATCACATGACACATTTCTAGCCTTTATTTATCTTCTTGGCAGGTACATCATGCGCAATAGTCTCCCATAGAGATTTTGGAGTTCTCTTCAATCTTACAATAGTGTGTATGGAGCCAAATGTTACCACCTAACATTGTAAGGTTCGATTTGCATTTTCAAAACCATCATCTTGGCAACATTTCACTAGGAAATGGAATCCTTAAGTCAATTATTTGGTGGAAAATGTGTTGACGGTATCTCTATCAAATTCTTTAGGGGAGACATGGTGTAGAATATCCTATAAGCCCATATAAGATTTGAAAAAGTTCTAGAAGCATCCAGAAGGTTATAGAAGGATCCATAATCATTTAGAAGGATATAGAACTCTTTAGAAGGTTATGGAAGTACTTAGAAGGCTCTAGAAGGTTATGGAAACATGTAGAGCATTCTAGAAGATTCCAAGGACAAAGAAGAAAATTTCTAGAGGCTACTAATTATTTTTCAATATTAAGAAGAGAATTAATTTTCAATAGTAAGAAGAGCACTCTAGATAGAAGCATCTAGAAGTGAGAAATATCTAGAAGATGGCAACCTAGGAGTTTCTAGAGGACTCTATTGGCTAAAAAAGAACCTATAAAAGGAAGTTATAAATATGTCTAAATAGTGGCATTGTTGTCCTCTATAGGACCCATAAATTAAAATCTATTTCTGTTATGTAGCATGACTGATTTTTCTTTATAGAAGGTTGCCTTTTACTTCATGTCTCAATTTTGATTTATGTGATGAACCAAGAATATGACAAGGGTATTATTATATATATTTTTAGCATCGTATCTTTGCTGGAACTTAAATTTGTAATACTGTTATAATTAAGGAGGATTGTTGTTCATGCATCTTCATTGATTTAATATTGTACACGGTTGAATTCTCCAAATTCTTAAAGTGTTTTGATTCCATTTCCCAAGAAGAAGATATTGATATACTTGAATCCACCATCTGATATCTATTTCATATCATAAATATTAAATTGCTAAATATGATTATATATCAAGGGCTAACAAAGGTCAATTTAGCAATCTTATTTAGGGAGACCCCCATTGTGCTAAAGGAGAGATGACCTAAAGTGAATGGAGGTTCTACCGAGGTGACGATGGGTAGAACTTCCAACTAAGTTCCCCTAGGGTTTGTACTTTGGATTATTGGACTTATCTTATGTGCACGCTAATGAGGTAACATCACCATTCATTTGTTTTAGGTAAATAACTTTCCTATCCAAAATATAACTAACTATTGAACTTTTGATATTTTTTCTATAGGCTTGTGAATTGAATCAACTTATTAGTTTGTATTGCTAAAATTCAAACTTGACGTTGTAATCCATTGCACGGAAGATCTAAATAGAAAATAAGTTGCAAATATAAAGCAAATCAATGTTATAAAAACTTACTCAACTGATATGATCCACTTAACCTCAACCTTGTAATTCCCACATTCAAATGGGCAACCATACAAATCAAAGATAACATCCAAGTAATTTAATTTAATCCTCACTTCCTACTCCAATTTTCTCTCTAGTATGTCCTTTTCAACCACTAATAAACTTGATCTTCTCATGTTATGTAACATGGATTTGGTTGACGAATCCGCTTCTAGAAGGCTCCTTACAAATATGCATGGGAAGCTTGAGATATTCTACAATAAAGGAGACGCAGATTTCATCAATGAGCCATATATGGATTAAATGCTTGAATTGGGAGCTTGAATTCATTGATTATTCTTGGTTGGATCGATGTATTGATGGACCACAAGCTTGTTCTAACAAGGGTTTTTTTATCATCATTCCAAAGTTGTAAGAAGATCCCTTAAGTGAATTTTGTGTATCTTCAAGTTATTTCCTATCTTATTTTGTGTTTCCCATAACCTTGAAATAGGCCTCTTGATCTCTCTTGTCTTTGTGAATCCCACAACTTTCCCCAATGATCTCGTCTTGCAATTTGCATATGGTCATGGCATGTTTGTAGTTGGTACTCTATTTCCATTATGTAGGTGTAACTCTATTCCTGTGTTGCAATTTCAAATGATTGGTTGCATCCTTGTATTTTTTGGTGAAGTTTCTTTGTAATGCCCTTCCCACCTCTATGTTTGTGGGGGGAACCAAAAAGAAATTCATTCCTCAAGTGCATGCTAGAAGACAAACATGGAAATTAAATATGCATATGTGCAACCTCTCCACATGTTCGAAGTACATTTATTCACAAGAATGAAAGTGTAACTTGTGTTTATATTATATCAATATAGTTTTTTTATTGATGCTTGGTTTTTGGACACATATAAATATGAGGATTTGCATTGTGTTGATAGCCACAATTGTTCTATCCATTTCATGCCCATGAGCTTGAATTGAAGGTTTTGTTGATTGGTGTTTCTAAAGGCTCTCTACCTACAACAAGGTCTAATGATCCAATTATTCATGTCAAGTTGCGTATCTAAAGACGAAATTTAAAATAATAATAATAAACCATTACCCACCATGTGCATATTGATACCAATGAGGTATGAAATGTATTTTCTACAATTTTTCTAGTACATATGTAGGTGTTACTTATTACTTTCGAAGTAAGATATTTCTTCATATAAATCTAATAAGGTTAATTATAAATTTACATATCTAATTTATTAGTATACATACTATAATTTTTTATACAAAATTATTAAATGATTTAAAATTTTATAATTATAAAAAAACACAAAATATTAAATTATTTAATGCATTTGGCAACATTGGTTGAGACAAAATTCAATCCAGACAAAACTAATCTTGCATGAACCCTTACAAGCCACTCAACAACCAACGTTTTTTGTAGATATTTTTTCTTAATACACAACACAGACAAATAAGCAATAAAAGTGCAATGATGGTAGGCAATAAGAAATGTTGTTTTTTGGGGTGCCTACTCAATATAATAATTTGTTAGATTTGTTTTTTTATAATTTGTCGCTTTTCTTTATAAATAACATGCACTCATGATTGTTTAATTTTACGCATGTTCTTTGAAACAATTATTTACACATTTTCATCAAAATGTTACAATGTTTAGACATTTTCATCCCTATAAATAGAAATGCAAATACTAAAATTAATAGTATTTTCCTAAGTAAAAAAGGCTAAGTGGACTTCTAGTCCGATTCCCCCTCTTAACAAAACATACTCATTACATCCCATGAGGAAACCATCATTGATAATTTTTGAGATATGTGATAAACATTTGTGTGAGAAAAGAGAGGGAATGACACACTTTTTTTTCCTCAATCTATGTGTTACTTTTATTACATCAATGATGGTAGTCAATTTCCTCCCAACATGCCATGTGTTGGGACGATAATAACTAGGACTTTGATCCAATTTTCATATATAAAGTAATTCACTTTTCACCAAATGGAATATATAGAAATTATATATTAATTGTGGGTAAAGTGTCCTTACATTAAAAATTAAGGAATACATATGAAAATTTATTATATAATTATAAGGAACAAATATGAAAATAAATTTGATAATAATAATTATATAATTATTTAAAATAATTTATTTTTAATTTTTTTATAATTTTAATAATGGGTATATTTTTAGGAAAGATTTTGGTTAGATCGCAAAATCGTTTAATACAAAATTTGAAATGAAAGTTGCAACCATAAGTCTAAAAAAATAGATGAATTAGAAAAGATAGTAATTAAGTGAGAGGTGTTTAAAACTTTTATGGGAAAAGGTACCTTCACTTCCACCCAAGAACAAGTGGTACTCTTGTAGAAAAGCGGAAGGATCAAGTCCTCACTATTATAATTACATCAATCGCTCTAGTATTAGGAAGTTGGAAAATGTGCATGTTTCCAACACATATAGGATTTTCCCTCACCCAACACTACAACTATGGATGTCGATAACTCTGCCATGACCCACACTTACACTACCATCAATGATCCTCATCCCTAGGTTCATGAAGGAGTCAAACTAAGACAAATTCGACTGAGATCTACAAGGGATTGAATAATAAGATATGTCATTGTTGATAGACATGCAACTCATTGAATTGTCACAAGAGGAGCCACAATAAAAAGTCGCATATGAGGGGGTCACCATTGAAGAAGTCCTCGTGGAAACTCCCCCACATCTGTGGCTATAAAGGAAAGCTAGAACTTCAAACTCGATTGAAAAAAGGGTTGCCAATGATAAAGAGACAACAAAGGCATGGAACCTATTTAGATCCCTTGGAACAAAATTTGGATGAGCCATTGCATTAAGGGGAAAGAACACGAGGTGGTGATATATGACTACTTGTGTCTACACCTCGAGTTTAAGGACACAACCCTATCAGACCAGAACCCCTCAATACCATTCGCGACATTACCACAACCACAATTCAATGTAGTCTACTCCTTAACAACATAACATGTCTTTGGGTTTAGGCTTGATTTCATATTCTAGTTATCCAACAGAGAGAATCCATGGAGTTGATAGAGTAGGGAGGCAATAGAGTAGAGTTGCTTGACCTTCCTCAAGTACTTATCATTCCATAATAAGTTTGCAACGAAGCCATGATATGAATGTAGTAGATAATAGATTTGTAGAAGGTGGGGCATTCCTCTCTTGCTAAGTTGATAGGTTGTTGATAAGTCTTAGAATAAAGAAGAGCACAAGGAGAGTAGGCCACATAGAATAAAGCTGGTTGGAGGTAGCATGTAGAAGACACAAGCCGTTACAGTATTGAATAAACGATAGCATAATCACACTAGATAGAATAAAGAAGGAAGTTGCAAATGCAAGAGCACAATATGTAGCGGTACATCATAGTTCCTATCAAGGAAAGGGACAAGTTATCTACATGTTTTGAGAAGGTGCTTGCTCACTTCCCTGAGCATTTGATTTTTCCCAACAGGAAAGCAACATAATTACTAAGATCATGACAATCTTGTGCCATATCATAGATAATAAGAAGGTGTTGTTGGAGTCAGCCATAGTGGCATAGACCAAAAGAGAGGAGGAGAAAAACGAGAAGTAACGAAACTTGGAAGTCATTGAGTTCAAAGTGCACATGAAAAGAAAATATTTAATTATTAATATTGTGACAATTGAGGCTCACCCATAAATAGGGAAGTTGGAGTGGTTATGTGTGAAGTGTCATAGCTTATGGGTGAAATTTCAAAGGTTGAGAGACATCCGCGTAGAATCCAAGCAAAAGATTCAACGAGAGATTGAATAGTTGAAGGAGTATTACAAGAGGGTATACATTGCATTCATCAAGTGTGATATCATAGATGATAATATGGAGGCAGGGTATTTTTTAAGGGATAAATTTCATTAATTGTTTATTTTTTGGCCATTTACAAAAAAATATGATCGTCAATTAATTTAAAAGAATTATTTATTTTTATATACTATATGATTAAATTGCTAACATTTGTCAAAAGATTATAAATTCTAATAGTATATTATATGTTTTTTAATTGAATATTCATCTATAAATCTATATGTATAATTTTTTTATCCAAATAGTCGCCTAGAATATTACACATAGGTATAATATTTGAATCCTTAAAAAATACCCTGGATGGAGGAAGAGTAGAGCCTAACTTTGAGGCAAATGCTCTTAATGATGAAAAGAAAAAGTTTAGCAATCTCGAAAGGGAGATCACAAGGAAATCACAATATTAGTTTGTGATGGAAAATGAATGAAGCAAAAAGTAGACATTGAGCTAGAAGCATTGACGCGGGTAGTACTAGCTATGTAAGACATTATTTATGTATCTATGACAAGTGCGCTTAGAAAATATAGGAAGCTATCATCGCTTGGAATGCCATTTTTTAAGAATTCAAAAGGTTTAGGGATGCAACCATTAGAGAGATCCCTGAGCTAGAGCCCATTTAAAAAGATTGATATGCACAACCTAACTCAAGGATGAGTTGAAATATGTGGTCGAAGAGTTGTTATGGCCTATTTTTTACTGAGTATTAGCATAGAGCAGTGGTAAGAGTTAAGACATTTAGACACTAGGAGTTAATTAAGGTTGATTTGGTCTAATGTAGTATTAGATTAACATGTGTTTTTAGTTTGTTTATTTATGTGCTTTTGTGATTTATTAATACGATGGTCATAATCATGTCCTACATATGAGTGATTGGATGGTTCCAATACATCCTTGATAGTAATGATACTTGATCCATGGCTTAACATTCGACCATTCCATGGTCTTTATTTAAAGAGCATGGAGGATCATTTTTCAATGACCAATTGTGAGAGTCATTCATGTATTCTATTCTTTCTATCACTAATCATATTACCTCAAGCAACCTTGTTGGTTGGGGTTGTGGATTGTTTCTTTCTTTGAGAGTTTTAAACACGTATATGTCATTGTATTGATATTTGATCTATGTGTGTGAGAATGTTTTTAAGTGTTGAATTTATGTGAATATACCCTGGTGTTGGACATGAATGTGATTGTTAGATTAGTGAATTACAAAAGCACACTAATGAAACACACTAAAAGAACACTCTAATCTAATATTAAATTATACCAAATTGACCTTAACTGACTCTTAGTATCTAAACATCCTAACATTTAGGTTTCATTGCCTCCTTCCTTCTCCTTTTATGACTTTGTAAATATTTCCATCCTATCCCAAGTTGTTCTTAAGGGGGGGTGTTAGGATATTTAGACACTAGGAGTTAGTTAAGGTCAACTTGGTCTTATCAAATGTTTTTATTGTTCCTAATCCTAGAATATATAGAGATTTATCATCATCAACAAATATTTATTTTGTGTTACATTGATTAAGCATGGAAAAAATGGCTTGATCAACCTTAGCCATATGACAAGAGGCTCATGAATCAAGAATTCACTCATTTGAAGAACTAGAGTTTGATGCATTGTAAGAAAATATAGAAGCATAAATAAAATATCATGTTGAGGAATGAGAGGAAGAGTAATCCAACTAGAGATTATTCTTCTTCATAGTTTCTTTGGTTGCTTCCATCTTCTTGAAGCAACGTGACTCTAGATGGCCTTATCGCCCACAAAAATTGTAATGCTTGTCACACTTCTTTCCTTTTGGTTTATCCCCTCTATCAACATTATGAGCAAAAGAAGGCTAAGGGGGGTTTGGAACCCGTATTTTGTTTGTTGTTGCGAGGATGTTGATTCTTTGAATGCTTGGAGCCTTGCTTCTATTGTACGACTAAATATTTGTTGGATATACTTTCAGTGATGATCAATCCAAGATGCAAGAGCTTATCTTTCTCTCTAATAAACACAATTTTTTTCAAATGAGGGCATTTTATAAGTATCCATTTGATTAATGAGGGCTTCTCTTGTGGAGTGAACAGTAGATACAAACAGGTCCAAACTTAGTGAGAATACCATATATGAGTTGCTCATTTTCCTTGTCTATCTTACATTCTTTAAGTAAAAGGTGAAATGTCCCAAACTTAGATAGAAAACCCTCAATGTAAGAGAAATCACTAGGATTTAAAGTAATCAATTGTTTTTCGAGTTGGTGGGCTCGAATATCATTATGTTCACCAAACATATTAGTTTCTAGTTTTTTGCAAGTTGCATTTGGGGTTTTAATCACTTGTAGGTGAAACTGTTATTCACTAGAGATTGGCATCCCTATCCATCCACGTGTTGAATCACGTTTATTGTTCCATTTGGATTCCTTAGATGGGCTAAGATATGTTCCCAAGGTAATCCAATAAGCCCCTTTACTTCTAGATACAATATGAGATTTCCATGAAAAATATTATTTAGGATAGGATAGTAGGATCTCATTTGGATCAATCATATATAAGAAATATGACTTTCAAATTAGAGATTGACT
The DNA here is from genome assembly GCA_027924585.1 of Larix kaempferi. Lineage (NCBI taxonomy): Eukaryota > Viridiplantae > Streptophyta > Pinopsida > Pinales > Pinaceae > Larix > Larix kaempferi. The sequence continues at coordinate 8,139,280 of BSBM01000371.1, forward strand.
AATAATACAGAAATTTCTTGAAAAATTAAGCACTTGTGAAAAACATAAAAAAACAATGTCCATATGTAAAAGTTATGTCACCTAGAAGTTCACAAAATAAATATTACATGGCAATTTTTATTTTAAAAAACTACAATAAAAAGAGCTAAAAACTGTAGAATTTGCATAAATGAACCACACTAGTGTGTAGAGTATAAAAAATTAACTAACCCCAAATAGACTCTAGATGACATAATCATGCTCGTTTGAAAATTACATGCAATTTCTAAATTGAAAATGGAGGAGGTCCTCCACAAGTGACACGTGGAAAGCTGTGAGAGTACCACATGGAAAATGAGCAGACTATTTTTATGTCAAATTTCTAACTTGGCAATGTGATGTGGTCGTTAAGTTTGCAATATCTCAATTTACATGCTAGTGATGTGGCATTGTCTTATTTTGTGTAGGTACTATGGCTTGTTCATGTGGCAGGTCCAGTCTAGTTTGCTTAGCTCGTACCTTGGTATAAATTACAAAGCATTAAAAAAATTTGGAAAAGGCCTTTACACAAGGCTTGGAACATTCACATGTAATTATTAAATATGAAGCGTTCATCACTTATTTTAAATGGAACTGTCTAAAAATTCGACAATTTGGCCTAGACTAGGGCTTTTCACCAAAATCTGACTTTTTTTACTTTGCAAAATCTGAATTTAACTATATTTTAATGGCAATTTTGATGATATAAATGGATTTAACACCATCAAAAACCCCTAGGGAACCCAAATTTTCAGAGTTTGACAGTTGTAACCCGTATTTTTAAAATTTATGCCAGATTTTTACAAATCGTGCCGAAAAAATCAAATTTTTATGTTGTAAATCGTAGAACTTTTAGACTAGACTATTTTAAACATTTACATGGAGCGATTTTAAATTTTTACATGGACGTGCTCCAAAGGTTTATCCATGGACATGGATTCCAACGAGGGTGTAGGCTCCTCCATCATGGGAGGTTGGTAGTGATCGTAACAATATCCAACCATAATCCTTTAAGGGGCTTGGTTTAGTGCATTGGTCTGAGTACTGCTTATCCTTTTTGAGGTCAATATTTCCACTTCTCCAAAAAACTCAATGCCCAAACAAATGGATTTTTGTTTTTTTAAAACTGCATGTCAATTCGTCGAATATAAGAGGAGTGCTAACCAATTTACAGGTCGAATATTAGAAGCACGAAGTGAAGGGGTCAATTATGTTTTAAATGACACAAAAATCGAGATAGATAGTGTCGAAATTGAAAGATGAGCTCAAAGGTTCAAGGTAAAGTATGTTTCTTCAGTGTGCTTTTTTAATTCACTAATCCTATAGTTACAATCATTTCTTGCACATGAGTGATCCATTGGTTCCAACACCTCGATATTAATGATGTTTGATTTGTGGATTAACAATTCACTAGTCCATGATTTCTATTTAAAGAGCATGGAGGGTCATTTGTCAATGATTGATTATAAGATATGTCCATGTGTTTTATTGTTTCTTACATAAATATATTGCCTCAAGTGGCATGTTGGTTGAGGTTGTGTGTGAACATTTTTCTTATAGTGTTCGATTTGTGTGAAGATAACCTGGTTTTCTAATAGTCAATAGAAAACAAATTTGTAGAAGACAAGACTGAGCATGGGGGAACTATAGAAGCATGATTATGTGAATTCTAAGGAGTCATCTTATAAACTGTATGCGTCTAGTGTCTTCAACCCTCTATGTATTTTTCTAAAGGTGCATACATTTTGCACAAGTGCGGTATAACTAGTAGATTCTCTTGTACATTCAGGAATCTTCTATAATTTCCTTCACATTATATATATATATATATATATATATATATATATATATAGATATATATATATATATATATATAGAGAGAGAGAGAGAGAGAGAGAGATTCTACTTATTCTAAGTGAGCCTTGTGATTTAGTTGCTTTGTTGTTAGTTGGAGAGTTCTCAATTCATGATGTTATGAGATATAATGATTAATTTGTGAATATAATAAAACATTGTTTTTCTCATGTTTGTGTGCTTGTGGTTTATCTGGATGATGTGCACATTATTATCTATATTGTGTATGTTTTCCATTTAGTTAACTTGTGGTTAAATGCTAACTAATAGATTACACATGTCTCTAGTAAATCTTTAACACTAACATATTATTAACACAACATATATCATATATCATATATGTTTTGGGTAAGATCTTCTTCATTTAGAAGGTTTGAATATGTCGACTTATTAGAATATATTGTGCTTGTATTGGACACCCTTTGTTGATGTTTTACAGAGTGAAGCATCGGGCAGACATTCACTCACGGATAGCCATGTTGATTTGGCTAGTAATGAATGATACATTCAGAATCTAGAGGTGAATGGCCCATGCAGGGGTAGTGCTTCTCCCGATCATATGGTGTGTAAATGGGCCCAGGGATGCTCTCACATTGCATGCTCCTATAATGGAGTGATCTAATATATATTAGAGTGTTTGCCTTGTTTATTTTGTTAGGGGACTTCATCCCCTTGTGAAATCTACAAGTCTAGCCTAAAGTTGAAATTGACATGAGCACTAAGAAGTGACTCGGACTTCTTAGTGTGGGTCAAATCATCAGTAGGGATCTATGCGGTGAATAGATGTGCATGTGACAAAGAAGTATAACATCATCACAATGGACAACCTTTCCTAAGAAGACAGGAGAATCCAATAATAAATGGTCAACAAATGAATAACAATTGAAGTGGTCAAATAGAAAGTAGACCCCAACTAAAGAAAACAAGTTGGTCCCAAGTGAATTTCAGGTGATTTGATGAGTATAAATAAGTATCTCTAGCTCCTCATTTGGACACACAACTCGTTCAATCTTCTCTGCTACACAAGTGAACAATTTTAGTTGTGCAAGTAAAGACTGAAGAAGAAGCATATTGAAGTGACCTTATCTCTTTCTTGCGTTCGATATTATCTCTCATACATCGCGCACTTACTCTGTGACTGGGTTATGACTGTAGGTTTGAAAAACCCTTGTGAACTAGGGTTCCTTTATTGGTGTTGTTCTACTCTTATTATTTGGAAATATTCTTCTTAAGAAAGGGTGTTGAGTTTTCTCCCGAGTTTGGGTTTCCCAGGGTAAAAATTTGTGTCTATTGTGCATGGTTCTCTTTCAAGGATCCTTTTGTTTTCTGCTGCAAAGTTTAGAGTTAAATTACATTGCTAAGTAAAAAATTCAACACCTTTCTGCGGACCTTGGATCTCTCATAGAACCAAGGATGAGAGAATGATGGTGTGTAAACATTTATTAGAAATAAGATAAATAAATAATAATAACGATAATATTTTTTTATGAAGCTAATTTTTTGTATTATATCGACCTGGAATTACAAAGATAGCAAAATCAGTCACCCCCATGGGAAACCCAGCCAGAAGTAAAAAAATAGTTTATTGAGAAGACCATAACAAGTTCTAACATCACCGTCCAAACTTGTAGTAATACTAATAGGTCCTTTAACATAAATATGATAGAAAAATAAGAAACTATAACAAGAAATAAACTTAAGAAGCCATATCATCCTCAAAGATATTGACAGGAGGCACCTCTCTAGCAGGGGCATGGTTCTTAGCTTCATATTATTTACCAATGGTATCCTTGATCACAAAGTTGATCTTTTCATTAATCTTCTCCATTTGGAGAAGCAATTCAGCTCTCTCCTCCTTAGTATCCAACAACACCTTGCCAAGTAAAGCCTTGGTAGTCCAATGCAATGGAAGAGTCTTGTAATACTTAGTCTCTCGAGAACGGGTATTACTTGTGTCTTTCACCCATGGCTGCATATCCTGCTCAATATCCTTAGGCCGGGTGAAATACTTCTCCTCTTTTACCCACTTCTCCACCTAAGCAAGCTAAGCCCTTATTTCGGGTGGAATTTCCTGGTAGAACAAGTTTTCCACATCAATCACCTCCATCTAATCTCTCATTGGCCCCTTGCCGCTACTTCCTTTGCGAGCCCTCTTTCCACGATATTTTCACCCCATCACAACCACCCTTCAACCAGAGAAGGAAGAGACCCTAAATCGCCCACCATGAACCTGTCAGGTGCTTCCAAAAACTGCAATGCAATGTTCAAGTCCACGCTTTGGAGGAAAGCGATTCAATAGTTGTAGCTTCCAAGCACAAGGGCCATAAAATAGAAGTATCCAAAACCAATATGAGCCCCTTCCCCAATGATGATGCCTTCTCATTATTTGATCTAGTTCAATCCCACCCCTCGACCTCAAATCCTTCCCCTAGTATAAAAATCCATTCTCTACTACCAGATTTGCGGGAGGGGACAATCCGTCTGTCCCTCTCACCCACCTCCATTAATTCTCATGAATTGGGGCATTGTTAGCCAGACAACCCACCGCATGGGACACATTCGAGCATCCGTCCACTGGTTGCCTCCCAGACTCAATCATCCATCTAGAGAATAATAATAATAATAATAATGTCCATTTTAATCAAAATTTATTTATTGAACATGAAAAAATTGTTTGATTATGTTATTTTTAAAACTAAATAAGAAAAATAAGATTATGTAATTAACTTTAATAATTTCACATTATGTATTTGAATGATATTAAAAAAAATTTAATTTCAAATTCAATAAATGTAATTTAAACAGATTATAGTTCATTAAAGTTACACATCACATTTGTAGGTTTTAGTAGTTTTATAATGGTAATATTTATCTTCATCTCACCTCATTAACATCATCTCACATTCTTAACAGATGCTTCTTTTAAGTTTTTTTTTATTAAATTAAAAATATAAATATGGTAAATATCTTTTGAATTTCTCTCTCTCATATATAGATAGATAGATAGATAGATAGATAGATAGATAGATAGATAGATAGATAGATAGATAGATAGATAGATAGATAGATAGATAGATAGATAGATAGATAGATAGATAGATAGATAGATAGATAGATAGATAGATAGATAGATAGATAGATAGATAGATAGATAGATAGATAGATAGATAGATAGAAGCAATTTTAGGTCTTATAAAACCAATTTGTTTATTTTCCATATGATTGGTTGAGGCATTTGAGGTCTTATTGCCCAATTGGTAACATGGCTCTTGGTAATGGGAAAAATGTTTAAAGCTCACATTAAGCCTGCCATCTGACCACCTTCGTTAGCACGCCTCCACCCTTCACCTCCTTTCACCATGTTGCCTGTGTTCTCACTACATTCGTAACATGCCTCTTCACCCACTTGCCTATTGCATTGCAAAACTGCTAACTATTGCACTGCCATCTTCCTTGATACACCTTAGCAAGGCACCGAGTCCATGAATCGCTAACATTACACATTCACCCCCATATTTCATAGTTACCCTTGCTTTTCTAACAGCGAGGAGGAATATTGACATTGCAATTCCATTGATGTGGCAAATCTCAATACATTACTCTACACAAAACGATTGGTCATCAATACACTACTCTACATAAATCGGTTGGTAATTACTAAATTCTGGTGCAGAGGAGAGGAGAAAGCACTGTAGAAAATGACAAGAACAATTTCAGCTATGGAGGTATGGATTCAGATAACGTTTTTAATTATCATCATAAGGATTAGAACTTTTACCTTTGCAGCATTGGTTGTGAGAAAACTGACCTATACATATATTGTGTCTGGATAAGTTTTTGCTTTGAGTAAATAGCATGTAGCCCAATGAATTGTTGTCTTAGCATTTTCTAGATCAACATGCATGAACCTTCTGAATTCCATCACACTCCATGCTAGCAACATGGTTGTAAAATCCATAGGGAAACCAAATTGCATATTATCTCCTACATCATAGTACCCTCCTACCAAGTCCACCTGCATCCGGTACACATAATTTTAAGTTGTATTGTTTTAGGGTTAGTTTCCTTAGATTTCCCAAATTCCAAGTTTTCAATCTTGGGTTCATCAATAGGAATGAATAAATCATTTTGTTGATGAAGTAGAGTGTGTTTCATAATGTCAAATATGGAAAACATAAACTCAAACAATTCTCAATGTGAAAGTTAGAAATTCCAAAGCAAGATGCCATTACAGTTACAATTTTGTGAGAGATCTAAAATGGAAAAAAATGGGTATATTCATCAACTGCTACATGTTTACACTTGATATTTTTTACCTTGTCATTGTTACTATGGGATGAGACGAATTGACTACAATAGTTTTCACATTGAAATAGAACAATATAATAAATGCAAATAACACAACCTTACATTTTCATTTGAGCCATCTTCTAGAGTTGAGTCTTTTCTCCATTCCATGCATTGATTTGCAGGCAATTTTCCTAATCTTTGGACTTCAAAGAATATAATACTTTTGGACAAAGCATATCTATAGTCATTATGGGAGCCTGTGGTTTGTGAAGAAAATAGGTTTTTCAAATGAGAGAATTCAAGAGATATTTGCTACAACTTTGAAACCAGTCCCCATTGCAGCCATTGTCATGCGATTCATTAGATTGAGTTTTAGGTTCATATGCCCATTGTCCAATTATAGGCGGAATTGCATATATGAATGTATTGGAGTCTTTGGAGGAGGTTTTCCAAATACCATGTACAACAAATGTAACATAGAAAACAACTCCAAGATAGAGAAGAGAGATGAGTTACACAATAACTACTTAATGAATGGGAGAACCTCCTCCAAATATCCCAATACATTCATATATTCAATTCCCCCGTTCCCCCCAATAATGATTGCATGTGTTTTATATATTCATATTCCAACTCAATGCACATGTGGCCCTTTTATTAGGTCATCCCTATTGCATATACATTTACCTCCATATATGCTCCCCTTTAGTTCATATGAAATACATTTATTCCCATATATGCCCCCCCTTGGATCATATCATGGTCTCTTTGTAACAAACCATTTTTTTTGTTATTTCAATCTCATTGTAGCAACATAAATTTGATTTAAAGTTAGTTAACACTATAAACAATGTTGGTGTTTTGTAGGAAATCATATTCTACTATCCCCTGATAATAGCATATCCATGATGAAGTAGCATCTTGAGTCCACCCTTTTCCTAATGTTTGAACCTACAATGGGGAGTCTCTCTTTCTTAATATTAACCAACTTATAGTTGTAAAATATGTACTTTATCATAGTCTTACTCTCCATTAATAGGAGACCTACCTCTAGAAGAAGGATAGGGTAATGTTGCATTGTTTTTAATTATAAAATTGATTATAAAACACTTTTGGATTTGCTCAATTTTTCTCCAAGTCTCCTTAGAAATACTACGACTCCCAAGTTTGCAGCCATACAATTTCACTAGGATAGCATACGTGTAAACATAAACATTTTTATTATTGTTATCAAAACTAGAACTCAACTTCTTTACAAATATTTTCAAAACCATAAAACTTTCCAATCTTTGATAATCCTTTTTTCAACACTATAGATCATATTTAGCTTATGGTGGATGTCAATTCCAAGATATTTATACAAAGTGACTTCTTACAAGTCGTGGTTATCATAAAAAATGTTGGGTAAGTGATATTTCTATATTTTATGATTATTATCTTTGTTTTTATCTATGTTTACAATGATCCTAGAGTTAGTGCAAAAATATTTGAAATTTAAGTTGTTTTTGATGTTACAAGGGTTTATTGCTAAAAATACCAAATTCATTTGCATATAGGAGGATGACGATAAATAATCATGTGAGGTTCATTCCTACAAATCTTGCTTCCTCTAGGAAAGCTTCTAACTTGTCTATATAAATACCAAAAAGAGTGGGAAATAACATCATTGCTTGAGCCTTATATAATAATCAATTTCATCTAACCACTGATTGTTGCTTCTAAACTTAAAAATGTGATATGAAATGGATCGATATATAATTTGTTTTCTATTTTGATACTTTTTGGGTGTAAAAATCAAAGTTATTGGCTTTTAGGGCCCATTTTAGGAGCAGGTGATCTTGCTTTAGTGGTTTGTGGTCTAGAAACTTTTGGATCCTGTTAGAGGTCTTAAAAACCATTTTTGGGGAGAAAACTTTGTGAATGAAGTTTCTATCCTCTTGAGCTTGTTCTACACATTGAAAGATTTGTAACAACAGGAAGACAACCTCAATTAGAGTTTGTATGACTAAGTTATGGATCACATAAGTTGACCTGTCATGTTAACAACCATGATATCAAGTGGATTCCATGTTAGCTCCCTGTTAGCTCTCCAGGAAACTCTCCTAGGTTGTATCTCAGAGATGCCTGGTAACTTAAATAATATCTTAATGATTCACTCAAAATGGATCAAGTCAGATGACTAAATCAAACCCCACTCACTCAAGAGGTGCATAAACACAACCAGATTGACAAGGCTTTTAACTATCACTGTTTAGAGAGTTGTAAATAAATGAATGTACGAAGAACTCTTAATTTACTAGCAAAAACATACACACAAAGTATATATGAATGGCCAGATAAACCAAGCAAAGTACTGGCAGATTCTAGTTTATGGATGTATTGACAAGTTGACAGTTATCAAACATCAAACAAACAGAATATACATGAATTTGACATTTAGGTGCAAGTACAAAATAGATAAGAAGATGAAAATCTGAATGAGTAATGACAAAAGAAGCTTGTATTACTGATCAAGAACATGAGAAGCTTGAGTACAAAAGTCTTTAAGAGTCTCCAAAGTTGAACCTTTATTTGCTCTCAAGTTCTAGGCTTTATAGCCTTTATAGAATCTTTCTATATCCTAAGAAGCTGGATCGAATTTACTAAAGATAGAAACTCAAAACTGTTTTCAATAAACTAGGAAAAAATCCTTTTTAATTTGGCCAAACTGCTAAAAAATGGGGCTCAGAGATGGATTCAGTTCTCCGAATATGTGACACCTATGTATAAATTGAAAGAGGTTATTGTATATTGGTTTTTTTTTAGCAAAAAACTCTCTCAGTTTATTGATATTCGTTTTCATTTGCCTGACATCTGTATTTCAAAAACATGTGTCAAACAGGCAAATTCTGGGATCCGAAAATTGGGGCTCATAGATGGATTCGATTCTCTCAATATGAAACAACTGCAGGAAAATGGAGAGAGGTTATTGTTCTATGACATGTTAGGAACAAAAAAATCCGAGCGTTTTGCAAAATGATTCTCTAGACGCTCAGAATCATCATTTTAAAATGATGACTCTGCACAGTAAAAATGCCATTTTTGCAGCAAATATCCTCGCCTCCATCTTGATAGTCTTCATGTCTTCGACAGCTGCAGCAATCTTTGACAGTTGTAACAAACCTTCAAAGGTTGATGAGTAAGGTTGAAATAGCCACCTGGAGGATTGACGGGCCAACTTTTTCCCAAAATAGACAAGAAGATTCCTCTTCTCACCTTGATGGCGCCTTTCAATCTGGAACAGAATTTCAATCATGATGCCTTTAACATTTATCTATCATTAGAAAACATCCTTGAAGTGTTTGGATAAGTAAAAGTCAAGCTTTGTGCAAAAAAGCAGCCTTCTACATTATTTTGTAGTTTCGGTAGCTAGAAACGCTGGATTTTAATTTTGTTAGCTACCGAAAGCTCTACTTTTGGTGGCTAATGAACAATTCAGCATGTTCACCTAAACCACCGAGACCTTCTCTGAAGTGGTCAAAATCCTTCTCCTTTTGGTAGCTTTGGGTAATTTTTCCTTTATGTTGTAAGCTGCCAAAAGCTGGGTTTTCGGTAGCTAATGAACAATGGCCATGTCTGCCTAAGCTACCGAAACCCAAAAATTCTGAAATAATAAAATTTGGAAAAATATTTGAGGAGATAACATCTGGCTCCTACTCGGGGATGAAAGTCTCCTTGTGAGGTTTCAAGAACCACAGATCCAACGCCTTTCCTGTAAAAAAAATATTCAAACCTATCCTGTAGTGTTCCATTGGGCTATGGAGTCATTTAAACTGCCACCAAATCTCTGCAATCTGTCCACAAATGTTCAACTGTAAACCTGCTAGCAACGCCTTACATCCATTGGGATATGGAGTCTAAAATGTTGCTTTCAAAACCTGATCAAATCCTGCACCCCTACTCATCATTTGAAACCGGTGTTACCCTGCCAATAGTGCCTTATATCAATTGGGCATGTAGTCTTTATTTCAAAACTAAAACCACAATACTAAATGCAAGCCTCACGCATTATGCAAACTTGAAATGCTCAGCCATGAGATTATTCATCTATGCTACCCTACTCTAACCATCGTACTAATGCTTAATCAAGTAAACTCATGTTTCCAATGAAGCCATATTAGAAACTGATTCACTGAAACTGTTTTTGATCTTAACCCCAAAAATAAAGGAATCCCTATCACGTAGAATTGTAGTTGGGAAAGATAACAGAAACGACTTTCGTCTGACAAGAAAATTTTGACATTTATACTGCTCATGGATTCCAAATAATCAGCAATAGGGTCATCAAAGTCACAAAGAAATACCTCTCCTTGCTGCTGTTCCAAGTGACTGAAATGCTACTGTTGATTGCCTTCATTGATCTCAATGCTGAATGTGGACTGTTCTTCTTTTGTCGAAGGAAAATGCAAACTCAACTGCTGATCCGATCCTTTATGCTCCCCTTCACCATTTCTCTGTAATCTGATTTCATCATGATGATATGCTGGCTTATCATAGCTAACAATTTTTTCTCCAACAATAATATCTTTGCAGGATATATCAAAACTAAAAGGATCTTCATTGGACTTATGAACAACATATTCGTAACAAGCATCAATCACAGCATGCACATATTTTTTATCATCTCTTTATTGAAAAGAAGAACTAGGTGAAAATTTAGTACACACTAAGTCTTCACAAACCTTGAAAACTCCTTCTTCATGGTTACTACCACTTTCCTTAGTCTGCAAATCTAGAAGCTGAGGATTGTCCTTAACATTTGCTGCAGATCTAAAACTGTCACTTGTTGATCTGTCAGTTCCTCCTGCTGACGTATATGTTTGTTCTTTGACCTCAAAACATTCAAAAGAGACATGTTGATCTTCATAAATATCTAAAGCAATAGATACATTTGATATGATGTCAGATGTTTTCATGTCATTACTTCATTCAATACCTTTTGATCTTCATGGTAAATGTCTCCTTCTATAATAAAAGCTTTATCACTAATCTGATTTTTGTGACAAGCAAAATCTTTATGATACGAAGAAAACTCTTCACAACATCCTTCAAAAAGATGTTTAGTTGGAAAATACTCTTTACAAAAGGAGTTAAAAGCTGCATGAAAACCAGCCAAAGAGCTGATACTAGCAATAGGAAGAGACCTGTACCAATCACGAGCAATTCCCTCTAATGAAAAACTAAAGAGCCGGATCTGAACATCCTCATGCAAAACTTGCAAACAATGCATGCAGTCATGAAAATCCAGCAAATGTTCAACTGGTATTTCCCAATCTTCCCCTCAAAATCTGGGAAGGCTATTTTCCCATTCATCTCTACTAGGCACTGGATTAGGGAAACCAACAATCTTTGAAAAATCCTAGAAAGCATACCTCTTTGCTAATATTTGGTTCATGTCATACCAATGGAGTCGCCAACAGATTTCTGAGCAATGGAGTCACCACTGAATTCGTCCTTCATGGAGTCGCCAGATAGATGATTACAACCAAGAAAATGTCCAGGATTTATCTATCATCAAAGCTGTATCTATGTCATTCTCCCAAGGAAGCTGAGCTTCAATCTCCTCTCCCCGGCAACGGCGCCAATTTGTTAGCTCTCCATGAAACTCTCCTAGGTTGTATCTCAGAGATGCCTGGTAACTTAAATAATATCTTAATGATTCACTCAAAATGGATCAAGTCAGATGACTAAATCAAAACCCACTCACTCAAGACGTGCATAAACACAAATAGATTGACAAGGCTTTTAACTATCACTGTTCAGAGAGTTGTAAATAAATGAATGTATGAAGAAATCTAAATTTACTAGCAAAAGCATACACACAAAGTATATATGAATGGCTAGATAAACCAAGCAAAGTACTGGCAGATTCTAGTTTATGGATGTATTGACAAGTTGACAGTTATCAAACATCAAACAAATAGAATAGACATGAATTTGACATTTAGGTGCAAGTATAGAATAGATAAGAAGATGAAAATCTAAACGAGTAATGGCAAAAGAAGCTTGTATCACTGATTAAGAACATGAGAAGCTTGAGTACAAAAGTCTTTGAGAGTCTCCAAAGTTGAACCTTTACTTGCTCTCAAGTTCTAGGATTTATAGCCTTTACAGCATCTTTCCAGATCCTAATAAGCTGGATCGAATTTACTAAAGATAGAAACTCAAAACCATTTTCAATAAACTAGGGAAAAATCCTTTTTAATTTGGCCAAACTGCTGAAAAATGGGGCTCAGAGATGGATTCAGTTCTCCAAATATGTGACACCTGTGTATAAACCAAAATAGGTTATCGTAGATTGGTTTGTTTTGAGCAAAAATCTCTCTCAGTTTCTTGAGATTCATTTTCATTTGCCCGAGATCTGTATTTCAAAAACATGTGTCAAACAGGCAAATTCTGGGATCCAAAAATTGGGGCTCAGAGATGGATTCGATTCTCTCAATCTACAACACCTGTAGGAAAACAGAGAGTTTATTGTTCTCTAACATGTTAGGAACAAAAACCTCAGAGCGTTTTGCAAAATGATTCTCCAGACGCTCAGAATCATCATTTTAAAATGATAACTTTGCACAGTAAAAATGCCATTTTTGCAGCAAATATCCTCGCCTCCATCTTGATAGTCTTCATGTCTTCGACAACTGCAGCAATCTTTGACAGTTGTAACAAGCCTTCAAAGGTTGATGAGTAAGGTTGAAACAACCACCTGGAGGATTGACGGGTCATCTTTTGCCCAAAATAGACAAGAAGATTCCTCTTCTCACCTTGCTGGCGCCTTTCAATCTGGAACAAAATTTCAATCATGATGCCTTTAACGTTTATCTATCATTAGAAAACATCCTCGAAGTGTTTGGATTAGCAAAAGTCAGGCTTTGTGCAAAAAAGCAGCCTTCTGCATTATTTTGTAGTTTTGGTAGCTAGAAAGGTTGGATTTTAATTTTGTTAGCTACCGAAAGCTCTGCTTTCGGTGGCTAATGAACAATTCAGCATGTTCGCCTAAACCACCGATACCTTCTCTGAAGTGGTGAAAATGCCTCTCCTTTTGGTAGCTTTGAGTAATTTTTCCTTTACGCTGTAAGCTGCCGAAAGCTGGGTTTTCGGTAGCTAATGAACAATGGCCATGTTTGCCTAAGCTACTGAAACCCGAAAATTCTGAAATAATAAAACTTGAAAAAATATTTGAGGATATAACACTCCCATTACTCACATATATGGAGCTAGTCACATGTGGAATTTCAAGAAGATCCTAAACATCCAAAACCTTAATAAAGATTTGAGATATTAAAAAACCCTAACCCTATACGACTATTAGATCATGCTAAATGAAGGGGTTCCATTATTATTGTATTGAGTATTGTTCCACAGTAGAGCAGTGCATTGAGAACGGGATATTGATGCATAACAAAATAAGTAGAAGATCCTATAGTAGCCATACTAGCCACAATGTTCATGTCAATTCCATGGTGATTGAACTTTCATTGAATTTGCATTTCATCACTTGGAAGAAAAGAGTAAGGCATGAGCCTTACCTTCAAGTTGTGTTTTTCTTGTATTGGGTTTTCCCATGGTACATATGTTATTCATTGTGTGGATGGTTAATTTATTTAACTCTTTCATTCCAGTTTCAATTTATTTCAATATTTTGTTTGTTGGGTCAGGAATATTAAATCTGAAATCTAAAGTAAAACACTACATATTAAGAGATTGCAGAATATTGCAAGATATGTTGTGATGAATTATTCCAACATAATATCCACGACAATTTATAGATCATATTTCTATTAGAGCAAATTTTAGTGAGAAGTTGCAAGATCTAGGAATTGGCATAAGAAAAATGTATTAAACCCTAGCCATGGTGGATTAGTATGGTAACAATCAACAAAATGAGTTTAAGGAGATTTTCAACACCGAAAGGACAAGTCACTAACATCTCTTGCAACATGGCCATCCTTATGAAAACTCTAGAGAACGAGTTTGGACCTTTCAGGGAATTTGTTAACTATAACTAAGAAATTGGCTTGGACAGGAAACATGGAGATAACAAAGACATAGAAAAGGAGTTGAAAAAGTCATGGAAAGAGGGACTAAATCCTAGTGCCATTGCTTCTTCACAATATTTGTTTAAGGTGGAAGCAAGATTGGACATCAAAGCTTACCAAGGTGAAATTGATGTCGTTAAATTGATGCAATGGTTACAATAGTTAATTTTATTTCAATGTTCATAGCATAGGAGAAGATAAAAAAATTCATTGGCCTGACCGAAGTTAGTAAGAAGGGCATGCCCAATTTTGGTGGAGAGTCATAAAGACGGTTAGGCTTAAGGGTCATCCCCTAGTAACTAAGTGAGAGGTGTGTAAAACCCTCATTAAATCCTATTTCTACCGTATTGGGTATGGAGAGGACCAGTGGATGAATTGGAATTACATTCGAAAAAAGCAAGGGTAGAGTGTGCAAAAGTACACAGTTGAGTTCAAAAAACAAGCAATTATGTTGGATACATCTCACAATAACATAAATGTACTACTCAAGTATTTGAAAGATCTATGCAGTGATTTGAGGAAAGTGATGTTATTTAAACCTAGGATAGTTGATGATACATGTGTATGGGGAAGAATAAAGGAAAACCATGTGGTTCCAAGCAGAAAGGCCACCAAGATGCTTCCAAGGAGGGTAAGAAGAAATAGAAAGGGAAGGATAAGAAGACAACAATCATTGCACATTAGTGCAAGGATCCAAATAACCATTGTAACCATTATGATTGATAGTCACAATAAAGATAAGTGTTAGAAGCTACATCCAAAGTTAAATCCAAAGAGCTGCAAGAAGGATGCCAAAAAGAAGAGCATGCTAGTTGTAGATCAAGACAACTTGGTAGAGAGAAACTCAAATGTAGATGAAATGTTTTATGCATTGCAATGCAAAAGGAGATGAATTTGAGTAGCCTCCATGCTAAGGGATAGAAGGAGATGAATTTGAGTAGCCTCCATGCTAAGGGATAGAAGGAGATGACTAAAGTCTTCCATTTAAGATCTAAGTCAAGAAGACAAAGATGGATGCTCTATTTGACTATGGTTCACAAGCCAACCTTATAGTAGAAAATCTAATCTACGAGCTTGGACTAGAAGCTCAGTGAACATCCTCATGCATATTCATTGGGATGGTTAAATAAGGATGCAAATCGCAAGGTCACTATACAATGCAAGATCAAAGTTTCCATGAGTGAAAAGTATATTGATGAAGTGGAGGTAGATGTAGTACCACTTGATGTGTGTGGTGTAGTGTTTGGGAGCCCTTAAATGTACATGAGGGATGCAATCTTCATGATGAAAGCAAACCAATACTACTTGAACAAGGATGAGAATTCCTTCCATCATCAATCCACATAAAGGTAAATCCAAGATCTCTCTATTTTCTAGTAGGAAGTTTGTATTAGTCTTCTTAAGCGAAAATTAACCAAGAGATTGATTGAGAAAAGTAAAGGTATCTCTAGAAGGATGTACTAAAGAGTAGAAACATTAGTTTGAAGATATTTTGTAGGCATACTGATCTGAAATGGACCAATATATATAATTTGTCACCTATTTGGAGCTATTCAAGGTTGGAAGATTGGATGAATTGGATTGTGGGGCCCATTTTAGGGGCAGATCTTACTTTTCAAATTTGGGGTCAAAAAATTGTCCAAGATCTTTCTTCACCATTTTGAGGTCTTAAATGGAATTTTATATCGTCTAGTTCAAGATGTTAAGTAATGGAAGCACTATCAGATGGACAAACAAACCATCATCCATATTGATCACCAGCGATTGTCGTATTTATAGGCCCAAAGCAAGCTTTAACAAGCTAGACACTACAAATGGGTGGGGTTTTTGCAACAATCTCATTTGGTCATCAAATATAGAAAGGGAAGTGCTAACAAGTTGGTCGACTTACTTTCAAGGTGACCCACATCCAAAATCACGGTGTTGGGACTCTTATGTTGTTGAGAAAAATTACAACTTTCTCTCTCTCAGGAGTATATTTTCTCTCCATTTACTAGTTAAGCTTAGTTTCATTATTCCAATGGTATGGTTCTTGGATATTTTGGCCTCTTGAGTTAAGAGAGCACTCCATCCCTAGATTTTAGGGATTAATGGCTAATATTATCCTTAGGAGCGCACCTACAACTTGTGCATAGTCAACCCAAGCCTTGGTTCTTGATTCTTTATCCTCAAGGAGTATTTTTTACCTAAACTTTAACCCTAAGGAACAATGTGCCCTTTTTCCTTATTTCTAGGGATTTCTCCTTAATTCAAGGGATTTATCCCCTATGCATGGGATATGTAACGTCCCCTCCCGCCTTCCAAATGCAGGGGAGAGAACATGACCAATCATACGGGGTTTTTGGCAGACTTAGCCCCAACATTTATACTCATAAATTCATAAGAATTAAAAACTTATGTATGCAGATACAACTCAATATAAACACAGCGGAATTAAACATAATAATACACAGAAGCATAGATTCGCATCAGCACATTTATCTCAAGCAATCAACATGCAGAGAATTCAATCCCCTTCTTATGCTACTTCATATCGATTTCATTAACATGCAGAATAATCATTCAAATACCACATTGTAGAACACAGAATGTATATAAATTAATTCACAAAAATACTTATTTTGAAATGTAAATGTCCAACGACTGGCTACGAGAGGGCAACGTTCCACCCAACCATAGATCTCTATCCAACCTATATTCTTTCAGCAGAGATCACCCCCGAGCTGGGCTGTGTATCCACTAAGGAAGAACTAGCTGGGCTCACTCACAGCTATGGTTTCGGTCCTCAGCTATGCTAAGCCAACACACCGTTGGGTTTATCAAGCATTCAAAAAGATAGAGGAGGGTAATGCTAAGCCAGTGAGCTCAACCACAGAGCTATAGGCATTTCAAGTGAACTCAACAGTCAGACACTCACATTACCTACCACATCCAACACAAGGAAGATCCCCTTTTCTGTTACACAGTCCCTCAGGCAACTCTTCCCTCCAGTGCTCTTCAGGATGGGCATAGAAAGGTCTAGTTGCTAATCCTTGAGATCCTAGCCTTCACTGGGTTTATCAAGCACACCCAACCTCTGCACAGTCATTCCCCACTTGATTTCTCACCATTCTGCTCACCAAATAACTCAAATCCGTCACTGGTTTTCTGGGCTACAAAAACTGGGTTTTCCTATGGATTTCGGGATAGCTAATGCTCCCAAATTCGCCCCAAGGTTCATACCAATGGATCTCCCATTGGATTTCACTGTCCAATGCCAAATATGGGCGTTTTTGGCTCTTCAAAACGTGGGTTCTTTCAAAGTCGCGATTTCTGGTTTTTCTCTCTGCTGGTAATTCGTTTTTTTTTTTTAATGGAAAATGGTGCTGGTCCATTTCCCAATGGAATGGGGATGAGGAAAAAGCAACTCCCATGAGGTAGAGTGGCTTGTGGTACAAGAAAACAGAGCCCATACTCTGCCATACGAATTTCTGGGCTACCCATGCTCCATTGAAGCCATGGACTGAATTCCTCAACCAATTCCTTACAACATAAATAAATGTCAGCAAGGTAAGTCAAATGGGTTCTCAAGGTGACATATGGCAGCGTATGGTTCAATCCCTTAGCCCCTCACCACTCCCTAATGGATACACATGGCCCCTTCTCATTCGTTGCTCCCATAGCCAGTTTTGGTATTTTATTTCAATATTAAATATTTACATCAATTTACAACATCCCATGGCTTAATAGCACGTGGGTAACAAAATATCAAGCGTGTCTAATTTAAATAAAATCTGAGCATAAACTAGCGGGGCCTTGGCCTTGAGCTCCACGCTAGGGAAACATACAACGTGTGTATACAATATTTACATTAGAAGCCAATATTTCATAAGGGTCAAAATTGGGGTATTACAGGATAAATGCACTTATTGGTCTATTTTGGGTCTTTTAGTTGTTAGTTAACTCCCTCTTGAAGATTTAGGTAAGTTCTAGCTAAGTTAAGCCTCACTAGTTCTATTTTTGCATACTTCCTATTCTTGCAAATGGCGAGTGTATATATTCTTGGAATCTCACATCACATGATGTGGCTTTAGATATTAGTGAGAATTATTATTTGTAGCAATTTTACTTGTCTCTCATCTCTTTCTTTGCAATTGATTAATGTATTGCTTCATGCTTAGATTCTAGATCTCTCATAAAATATTACATATGCATTTGGAGTCTTTCACCCATGATGCATACAAAAAGACATACACAAGATATGAGGACTTAAATAGGTATCTCAACAACGACAAAGCCAAATTCATGTAGAAAAAGGTGATGTTAAGGGTGGCTATAATCTCCATGATGGGTTGCTCTACAAGCTACTACAAGCTAGACAAAATTTGTGTTCATAAAAGTGAAAGATTGCAACTTATCAGAGAGGTTCTGCCTCCATTAAAGTTATAGGGTATGTTGGTATAGGTAAGAAAGTGACCAACTTACAAAGGTATGTGTATTGGCCTAGAATGCAAGAAGATGTAGTTCAAATTATTAGAAGAAGCATAGTTAGTTTTACCAACAAACTTCATAATAGGAAGCAAAGTTTGCACCACCCCTTACCTGTATCTACTAGACCACGAGAGAACATGTCCATGGATTTTGGAGGTGGTTTTCCAAGAGCCAAGAAGGAACATGATTCTCTATTTGTGGATGTTGACATGTTTAGTAAGATGAGCATTCTCATGCCTTGTAAAAAGACCATCAAGGGACAAGATGCGACAAACATGTTCTTTGCAAAAATCCAAGTGCACTTTGAGATACCAAGGAGCAACATCTCAAATAGAGATATCAAATTTCTCAATTCCTTTTGGACTACAATTTGGGAGAAGATGGACACCAAGTTGAAGAGATACACAACTTTCCATCCACAACCAGATGGATAGACAAAAGTAGTGAAAATGACATTGGTTCAATTTTGGAGGGGTTACAATCATAAGCATCCAAGGACCCAAGATGGAAATTTGATTTATATTCAACACTCTTATAACAATGCAATACACACTTCTACCAGTAAAGCCCCTTTTGAAACTTGTTTTGGTTATTTGTCACCTTCGGCCTTAGATGTATATGGATGCCAAGGAGTGAGAAAAACACCTCATGGAAAGCATTGCAGGTAGAAAAAATCATTGATAAAATTGGGCAGATCCATTTGCAAGTACAAGAGACATTGAAGAAGTCACATGAAAAGCAAAAGGATTGGCATGATAACATAGAACTAAAAAAAACATTAAAGGTGGAAGGTAGAGTTTGGTTGCATTTAAATAAAGAAAGACTATAGGGTCCTTGTAAAAAGACCAAGACTCTATGGTGTGATCCTAAATAAAGAAAGACTACATGGCCCTGGTAAAAATATCAAGGCTCTGTAGTATGGTCCTTTTGAAGTGTTGGAGAAGGTGGGTGATGATGCATACATACTCAATCTACCTCCATATATGTGCATTTACTCGTTTGTAAATGTAGAAGATCTGGCATTCCACAAGCCTTCCTTGTTGCACCAAAATGTTGATGAGCAAGACTTACCTGCCATAGAGGCCTTAACACCAGAATCTCAAGCGAAGTTAGTAGAAGATATAGACTTGCATATACAGTTCAAAGAAACCAAATGATAATTTCCAAGCAATGCCAAATGGTACTCCAATGAGAAGGTAGAATATTGTTTTCTCACCTCCTTGAATGAAAGTTTTTGGAAACCAAAAGCATCCCTAAATGGGGAGGTATGGTTTGAAATGAATCATCATATAATTTGTCATCTATTTTGGTACTTTCTGGGTGGAAAAATTGGAGCTATAAGCTTGTAGGGGGCATTTTAGAGGCAAGTCCCACTTTTGTGATTTGAGGTCCAACAATTTCCAAAGCCTGTTTATGGCATTAAACAATCATTTTTGGAGTCAAAACTTTGCCAACAAAGTTCACAACCTCTTAATGTCTACACATCGATAACTTTTCAATGATGGGAAGATCACCTCAATTGGAGTTTGTATGATGAACTTATGTGTCCTGCAAGTTGACGCATCTTGTTGACCACCATGATACAGATGGATGACATGTCAATTTTCATTACTCGTACATGTAGAGTTAGTCACGTGTGTATTTTCAAGAAAATTCTAGAGGATCAAAATCCCTAACCCTATTTGAGAGTTTAGGCATGCAAAATCCCTAACCCTAATCGTAAACAACTATTAGACCATCTTAAAAATTGGGCCACTAGGAAAGGAAGAAATTCCATTCTTATTATATTCAATATTGTTCCATAGTAACCATAGTTCAATAGCAAAGCATTGAGAGTGGGATATTGAAGCAAAACAAACATATTATATCTTATAGTAGCCATACAATCTACAATGTCCATGGCAACTCCATAGTAAGTACTACACTGATATGAAAAGAGCAAGACATAGGCTTCACCTTTTATCTAGGTTTTTTTCCTATCGAGTTTTCCGAGGGTACATCTTGTGTTCATTGTGTGTCATTTGCTTAACTTATTTTATTTCAATTTCAATTTAATTCTATACTTTGTACTAAGCTAGTAATATTAAATATGAAATCTAAAGTAAAACACTACAGATTAAGAGATTATAGAATATTGTAACTTTGTTGTGACAAAGCTCTCAACTCAAAGCAAACCTCAATATCTTCTAGTCTCTTCTAAATGTTATTTTGAAGCGTTGAATGCAAAAAAATATTTTGATGCCAACAAAACAACATAGGAGATTGCTTTGTTATTTCAACACTCTTCAACAATAATCGGAAGTGTAATTAAATGATCTAAAATCAAATATTAACTTCAAAAATTATACAATACATTAGTCATAAGAAAACTCATCATAATAACCCTATAATTTGAAGAGTTATTTTTATGGCTATTTATAAACAATAAAAACCAAAACTAATTAGAAATAGATTTAGTTAAATTATATCATATTTATTATTATTAATTCATATATTTTAGGTGTAGTTTAAATATTCTATGTTTTCAATTTTTTCTGAGCATATTTTCCATCTAATTTTGTTCTTCGGATTGGAAATCTTTAACAAATCTTAGAATGACATATATTAGCTATGGAAATTGCATAATTTGGGTGCCATAGGGGTATTGTGGGTGCTGAATTTATTCATGGATTCAAAAATACAATTTAAACACTAGAAATTTGGATTTTACCAAAAAGAAATTACAGCATTCCAATCAAAACCCACTGTAATGTCGAAAACTTAGAATAAATAGACCACTCCTATATTTTATTATACTTCACTGAAGTAAACTATTCCTATTTTATTTAGGATTGATGTAGTTGTTAATTTAATTAGCTTCCTTACTCAATAATAACTTCATGGTATTTATCACATTTACATTAAATACACGTCCTAACTATTAGTGTTAATTAATCTAACTTTAAAATTAGAATTTTATTAATTCATTTAAAATTAAGTGTTTGTTTCTCCAATCATTTCAATACCTTAAAATTTCCTGTTTAATAATATCAAGTAATATATTAAAAAACAATGAAAATTATTTTTGTTACACTGATTTTATACATTTAATCAATAACTAAACAATTTGATCTTATACACTTAATCAACAACTAAACAATGGATTAAAACAAGTTTATAATAAAGAAGATTAACCTATCACACCAATACAAATGAGACTGCTTAAAATCAATTTCACTTTTCTTTAGTTTAATCAGATAACATTGTCCATATAGAAATCTCACATACAGCTGAGAACTAAATCACATTGATCCCATGAAAAAGCTAAACATGCAACTGCAGAAAAACCTAATTTCTCTAGGACTGAAGAGATGTATTCATTCTTAGAAAAAGTGGAACAACAATGAAATAAATCTCTGGAATTGATATGAAAGTCAAAAATTGATCTGCTCCCTCAATTGTGTAACAGGTAGATAGCAAGCTTAACCAACTTCTGATTAAGGGCAGATGTAACCAGACACTGAAAATGAGATAAGATTCTCTCAGCTGTTGGACTTTTTTTGTTACAAACTGTTCTACTGCAAATAAATATGTTGAGTCCCCACTGCTATCAGCCCTGAATTTTGATTAACATCTCTGTATCTTTACAAGCCAAACCATATATCTAGATTCATACTATTGTATCAGAATATAATGCAACACTGAATACACAAAATATTTACTGACAAGCTCCTCCCATGTTAGTCAATAATCAAAGAAATCCATACTATGATTAATCAAACCTTAACCCAGATTCATTCCTACAGTCAATGATCCAGACTCTTTGAAGACAATTCATGTCCTTCAGGAATTTGGAATCCACACCCCCTCAGTGTTCTTCATAATGGACCTTGGGGCTGTTCATTCCACATCAGAATCCATCTGTTATAGTCTAGTTTCAAAGGGTGTCTTGTCCCCATAGGGAACTGCTGATGCAGAGAATCAACAATCTGAACTGGTGCATCATATCAACAACAAATGGGGCATTGAATCAAGCCATTCTCATTGCAATCTGGACATCTGACCGCATTGTTATCCTCATCAACAAGCTTGCAGCTTCCACTGCATTCCAAGCAGGGCACAAACCTCACTCCCCCACACCCATCACAGACCCTGCCTAGAGTATCAGCTGGAATCCCTTCCAAAAGCCCACCCAATTTGTCCTCTTCGTGAAGCCGCAATACCTCCTCTGCACCACCAATGTATCTCCCCTTGATGAACAGCTTTGGAACAGGGACAATCCTACCCATCAACTGTTCAAGCTCGTTCCGGAAAGGCATATGCATGGAAACATCCCTCTCACTGATGCAGATGCCATAGCTCTCAAGCACACATCTCACACTGTTGCAATCCTCAAAGGTCTTCCTTATCCCTCTCAGAGTGGTGGTATACAACACCACTGCATCCTGCCCTCCAGGAGGGCATTTTTCATCATAAGTCTCCAAAGAGCCCTCGTTTTCTGGGACATCACTCCACGCATCTTTGAGGTCTTCCTCAAAGTTATCCAATGAAGTCTCAAAAGAAGCCAGCATCTCCGGATCAAACAGAGGGCTATTCCCAGGACAATCCTTAAAACTATACAGAGGACTAGTTCCATTGCAATCCTTAAGACTCCACAGAGGGCTAATCCCAATGCAATCCTTGAAACTGCACAAAGGGCTAGTCCCATTGCAAAACTTAATAGTACTCATTGGGCCTGTCTCATTGCAATCCTTGAAACTATGCAGAGGGCTAGACCCATCACATTCCTTAAAACTAGACGTAGGGCTAGTCTCAATGCAATCCTTAAAGCTATCATAAGAAAGACACACAGGGCTATCTATTCTCAATTCTCTGAGGGGTCCATGGGAAATTTTCTTACTTACCAGTTTCTGGCTGATAGTCTCCATATCCACAGTCTCTGCAACGTGCACTTTTGTAAGGCCATTGTCTGCAATTGGGCCATCCGTAGGACTCTTTCTTTGAATAATGTCCCTACCCACAAGACTTCTCTCCTTCAGAGGGCTAACCGGGCCAACCCCAGCAGGCTTTGCAGACTCAAAACCCTGTTTGGGCCTCTCATTTTCCTTACCAAACCCAAACTTTTTCCCACCCATTGGGGAACCAGCACCCAAGCTTTTCACATTTCTGTTGACATCCAATGCTTCACTGTTGTTTTCCAGGGTACCCACATTGTCCAGCTCCGCTTTTACATCATGACAAGCCTCTGGGCTCTCCTCTTCTAGTCCATCCATGAGCTCCCAGATATTGATTGTCTCCACAACTTCTGTTGGCTCGGCGGGATTGAAACTGGGGACCTCCCTGCGGCTGCCATTGCTGAGAATTCCATAAGAGGTGGACGTGAGAGACACCAAATGATGATGATTAGTGGTATTGGGGTTGGCAAATATAGTAGTGTAGTCGAAGGTTTCATTTTCCTCAAGATTTTCATTGCCCAGCTTTGCTGATACAACACAACCCATTGCTCTAAATTTTCCCTCCAATTCAAATCTTCTGCAGCAATCTCTGAACCCTGAAACCACCTGTGGGTTTATAGAAGTCCTGTACCTTTTGTAGCTCTGAATCTGCTTGCTTTGTCACCTATCTGACGTGAATCGTACGGCGTTTTTTACGCCTGTATTGGTAGGTACTGTGTTACGTAGGTTGGACGAGAATTTAGTCCGTTGATGGTGGTTTGCCTTGTGGGGTTTTGATGCTTTCAACGGTCCAGAGATAGTGGGTGAAATCATGAATCAATGGGGCCATCACGTCTTTAATGTTCTGTTTTTTACTAACCTATGGATATGGATTAAAAAAAGGGTGGCTGTGATAAATCATTAGGTAGTTATATGATTGATAGGCGCTTAGAGCCGCCATTGAAAAAGTAGTGGACGGTCATCATTTCATGGCGTAGGATAAGGATTATCTTAAACGGTTTTTTAAATGAGATTAGTTTGCTTAAGTGGTTGCTTTGTTATATGAAATGTGTAAAATAGTTTTACAAATAAATGCTATTCTATTTAGTGTAAATGTAAATGCAAATGTAAATGGAGGATTATAAATCTGCAATGTGAAGTTTTACTTATTAAGGTGGGATTAATAGTTGGGTTTTTATGTTGAGGTGGGGTTGGATTTTTATGGTGTGTGGAGAGAGCTTAGGGGAGGATTGTGGATAGGAGGTTGGTGGTTTGAGGAGCAACCAATTAAGTGGGGTTTGTTTTTTTCTTGGTGTACTTTGCTTTAAGAACGAGGGTTCAGGTAAGGTTACCTACTTTGATTGGAATAATTGCAAAACCTTCTTATTTTGGATAAAGTGGGGATAATGGCATTTTGGAGTTGTGGAAATTTTTAAGAATAATGAACAATCAACTTGAAGGGAGGAGACAAGCAATCTAATGTCTAGTTATCCATCTAGAGAAACAAGAAAGGAAGCAAGAGGAAATACATATTGCCTTGAAAGATCAAGCATTAAGTATGGAAAACTAGCTAATGACTTAGAAATGCATTACATCATCATATTGGGATTTGTTTGGGGATCTCAAGTCATCTAATACTATCCATGAGTTCAATGAGGGAGAAGGTTGGAGAAGAAGAAACAATGTAACAAACTACAATAGCATTAGTAAATATTCAAAATGAAAATGGTATGGAGTGTTGAGATGTGTCAACAGACTAGGCTCATTCAAGGCACAACTTTAGTTGATACATTATCTCATGTTTTTTTATTGCTTATGTCTACTTGGTCAGATTTATGTTTACTTATGTGATGTATAGAATGTACTACTTCATCTTAAAAAACAATTTTGGACAAGTTTTATGCTTTTTTTTTGTAATTTGGGTTTCCCCAAACTCTTTTTATATAAATCTTACACCTAAAACAGAAAATAATAATAATGTTTTTTTTATAAAAGTTTGGGTGTTTGTTATAGTTTTATGTGTGAAAGTTAGAGGTATTGCTTTTAAAAACTTTGAGAGTTAATTCTTAAATGATATAAGACTTGCTTTGCTAAATTTTTAAGAATAAAATTTTTATAACTTTTTAAAGAGGTGGTTAAATGTTTTTAAGAATTTTACTTTTTCTCTTTAACATCACTTAAATATTAGGTAATCTTGACTAAACTTTTAATTTTAAATTCAAAAAACTATTATTTTTAAAATAAAAATAAATTCAACACCTTCAAATATTATTAATATAAATATATTATATAATTTTAATATTTAATATATATCATTTAGCAATTCAAAATATTTTTTAATTAAATTTCAAAAATGAAAATTAAAAAAGTTAATTCATACCATATTTAATGTATTACTTGATCTTTATTTTCAAATAATATAAAGGTGAAAGAAAAGTAATATGAAAAGTAAAGTTTTCTCTTTTCTAATCGAGGCTAAGAAAAAGTAAAGTTTATCTAAAGGGCAAATCTAAAATTAATGAAAAGTCAATAATATAATAATAAACTTATGAAATTTTTTAAAAATTCATTAAAATAACAATAAATTTATATAAAAATTTGAAATCACTTAAAAAAATTGGAGGTTAAGTTTAACTGTAAGTTAAATCTTTTAAAATAATGAAAAGTTATTAAAAATTTAATAAAACTATATAAAAGAATTTTTTTAGGATGCTTTGAGAAAAAGGGAAGTTAAGTTTAACTAAAAGTTAAATGAGAATAAAATTTATTTTATATTATAAAAATTGCTAAATAAAAAATGCATAAATAATTTTTTAGAAAACTCAATCTATCTATGGATGGTGAATTTGAACAAAAGTTGTTGTATTGTTGGGATGAAAGCAAATTGTTTTTAACTTATAACTATACTATTTAAAATACCAAACATTCATATTATCCTTGCAAGGTAGATATAGGATATAGGATAGGGTATATTTTTCGATGAGAAGTCAAATTGTTTTGACAAAAACCTATAATTATACTATTTAAAATATCAAACATTCATATTATCCTTGCAAGGTAGGATATAGGATAGGGTATATTTTTCGATGAGAAGTCAAATTGTTTTGACTTCAAATTAGTTTGTTTGACTTTTTAATATTTTTATAAAGTTGGTTTATGTTTTAGAAAAGATTTATATTATTATTATTTTTAAATTAAAGATAAATTTTTAAATTTTAATGTTTTATTATTTTTTATTGGTAAAGGATGTTATTGACGAGACTTAAATTTCTAGAAGAGACATTTAAATTATCAAAATCTAAATATTTCATGAATGGACATGTTACTTTTGACAATTAATGAAGAGTACAGGGACGCACTATCTCACCCACATAGTTCTTGTTGACCATCATATTTTGTTGTCTATTTGTATTTGTGCTTGTGGAAGACACCTTTGTTTATGGTATTCAATATAAGAAAGTAGAAGACTTAACAACAGAGGAGCTATTCAATATGTGATGCTTGCTAAAATCTAAAAATAATGTTTGCATTTTTGGTCGGACAAAGATAACTAGTTCTCCCTAGTGAGTCGCCATTTGTTGTAGCCACAACAGATCCCATCTAATTCAAATAAGATGGAAGCCCCAATTTCAATCTTGTTTGCAGTTAACTAGTTGATTGTTCTTGTTTTTCAAAATTATTTAACAACTTATTTAAGGCTTGTATGGATCTTGCTAAACCACACTTATGCTCAAATTTTAAGCAAATTAAGTATTTTTACATTTAATCAATTAATTAGCTTGCTTTATTAAAGAGCCGAGAAAAAGTCAGAAGTTGGAACTAAATTCACCAAAATTGGTTTAAGTCTCTCGACTCCCGAATTCTTCGCTTAAAATATTTTTGCAGAAGTCGGAAATCAGGACGCTAGATCTCTAATTGTGTTTATGTCTCCAACTCCTGACCCCCGACTTTTTAAAGTGAATAAAATTGCGAAAGTCGAGATGGTTTATTTCGATCTCAATTTTTCACTTCGACTCCCGACTCCCGACTTTTACATGCACACAATGAAAAAGTTGGCAGTCGACGAGCTTTCACACTGATATTATTTCTTGTCCCCAAATCTCGACTCCCAAATTTTCAGCACCTTGACTAGCAGAAGTCGGTAGTCGAGAAGTTTTGATTTATCACAAGTTATTCACCCCAACCCCCGAATCCCAACTATTTTGTAATCGTCAATGTGGAAGTTGGTATTCGGCGTATTTATGATTGAATTCCAAACTTCACCCCCGACTTCTGACTGATGACTTTTGTGGGACCCCACATCGTCAGTCCAACTTATGCATCCAATGCCATATCCCACTGCACGCACCAAATTTTTTCGAATTGTGTGCTGACCAATCAGGTTGATTAATGGTTTAGAACTTAACTGTCATTCCTAGTTCACTAACTACTGTAATTAATGGTAATCTGACTTAATACATACTTAACCAAAATTTGAAATTTTTCGGCCATTACAACACAATAGCTTCTCACCCAAACATCTCAGTAGTTCAACATTCAGCGTTCGATTCTTTCTACTTGCTTGATTTGCTAACTTAATCACAAGTATGGTTTGGTTATTGCATCCTGATATATTGTTTGAGCATTTATGGATTACTTATGTTAGCTTTCGGCTTTTGTAGGCATAGTTGTTTCAACATGGCAAAGAGAACTAGGTCCAAGGCCATGGCTGAGGAATTGAAATTCAAGGACCCTAACTTCGGGTTATATTCAGATACAAATGGCAGAGTTTCAGACACCCTCTTCCTTGATTGATCAAGGATTTATAGCATTTTCGATGAGGATGACTTCTCTGAGTTCAAGGATGACACCCCACTGTATCATAATATCAGTAATTCCCAATTGCATGCGATCGTTGCATAACCTACGGTAATGCCATTCACGGACCTAGTGAAATGGATGATTGATTACGTGGATATCCCAACCAGTACTTTCATGGATTCTGACTAGATTGTTTATGCATCCTTCAAACCTGACACTTTTGCCAAGATTTATAACCTAAAGACTCCCCAACAGTTACTCACGCAAGACTTCATTAGATAATTTGAGGCAAAGTATGAACCTGACGTGATGTATAAGTCCTGGATGGCTGAACTAGGCACATTTTTCCTCAAACCTAATAGGCAATACCAAATTACTTTTCTCAGAGAGCCATACAAACTGTTGGCGGCTATGTTGTGCTGATTCTATGGAGCTGAGACTTGTCGGTATTTCAAACTGGAATGGGATCCCCTGGCTCATTACATCACTGCGACAGGTAAGATTTTCAACTGGGCCCAAATATTTTCAGTTACATTTTGGGATGCCATTGCGGCAGCACAGAAAACCCCAACAGTCAAGAAACCCAGGTTTTCTATGTCATCATACATGATGGATATTATGTGTGCATCATTTTCCTATGCTGTAATGAGCTGGCATTGGACCAGGGAGAAGCCCCCCATTCATATCTATTGTTCCATTTTATGGGAAGATAATTACACCCCCCACTTCTATGACATTTGTGACAAGTTTATTAGTGCAACTTATTATGCCATTTTCAAAAGGGTTGCTCCTAGAATTTCTGAGGATGCCATTTCCCTAATTTACACTATGGGGGATTGGTATGTGGGAGAACATTTCACTTATATGAGGATTTGGGGAAGCAAGTCAGTTCACCTCCTTCTCGGGATTGTCCCAGATAGAATGGTGCTCTCAAAGGTAGCCTATCGGACTATGTATGAGGGAGTTCATGGCCAGTGTCATTCCTCAAAGAGCACAGCTTGGCCCAAATTTCCACTGTATATTGGACACCTGGTCATTTCAAATGCAACCCATGGCATCACCTTAGCCAAGGAAATGGATTGGCTCAAGCTAGGGTTTGCAGTAAAGAGAATGCATGACCCAAAGGGTCTTATAGAAGAACATTTTGTCCAAGCCCACCTAAATAATTCTTATGTACATGAAGTCCAACCTGATGACTTCATATATCAAAATTCTCATTCTTTTGAGGAAGTGCTCAAAAAATTATATGATGCGGGGAAAAGGCTTCTAGTACATGAAGCACATTAGTAACATAAAATCAAACTAGTGGAAGAAAGGAACATGTTCTTCCAACAACAACAAGATGTTGCTAGAGAAGCCTTGGAAGATGCTAACAAAGCCATTGTCCTGAGCCCAGTTGTACCTCATCCCACCACACAGCAAGAGTTGGACAAAAAACAAGGTAAGAAGCCTATGGTACATGGTTCTTCTACCACTCCTATCCAAAAATTCAACCTACTTATACAAAAGACCCAGGCTCTTCAAAGCAAGTCATCCACTCACACTCAATATGTTTATGATGCTTCCTCTTTTTCTAAAATACTTTCTAATATTTATGTTAAGACTGAGAAGTCGGCTAAATTGGTAGTCAATCCCCCTTTGCATACTTTTACTAGTGAAATTATTGATTTAGAGAAAGAGCAACCTGTAGAAGTAGTCAATCCTACACTCGTGACTCAAGAACCCTCACAACATTGGTTGAAAATTCCACCCAAATTGTAAATGGTAATATCCCTCACCAATATCAAGATAGTGGCATGTCAGATACACCTACTGTAGATGACCCTTATGCAACAAGATGTATCTAGTTCACCTCATAATCCATCTACTAAACCTAAGCCTTCTGACACATCCACACAGATTTATGATCCACCCACTATCACTACATTGAATACTCCAGCTAATCAGACCATTGTTCAACAACCTACAAACACTCAACCCGGTCTTTCATCAATCCCAAATATGACTTCTTCACAACCTTAGACCGACACCCAAGCTGCTACACTTCTTCCTTCCACATTGTCTACCATGTCTTCTTCCTCTCAACTTAATCCATTGACCTCTTAGAGCCCATCATAGTCAATGGCTGCCACTATGAGTCAAATTGTTCCTATTTTTCCATCCATTGGGCTATTAACTTCTACAACAGAAGACATAGTATATTTTGGTGAAGATGCTATGGTGGTCCTAGGAGATTATTGCTTCAATAAAAGAAGAAAGGCAATAATAATAAAAATCACCAAAGACTACCACTTCAGGGTAGGTTCAAGTTGGGCTAGCCCCTAATCATATTATTTGGAAGCAAGCCACAGATAATCCTCAGAGAGAGGCAATTGATGTTGTTGATGCCATGGGGGATTTTATTGGAGCCAATTTTGATTCTGTCTCTACTTTAAATGCTACATTGGAACAGGAAAAGGCTAAAAACTTGGCACTTCAAGCAGAGAAAGATTCCCTTCAACAAACCCTGGCAAAACAGATTGAAGATTTAAAAGCTGAGCATAATACTATTCTACAGGATTTTCAAAGTCAAATCCAGTAGCTCACACAACAAAAGCAGATTGATGAAGAAAAGGTGTTGGAGCAAGCCAATGCTTTAGTTGATCTTAAATTTCAACTAGAGCAAACTAAAGAACATATTTCTTTCTTTGAGTTTTTCAAATTGACTGTTCAAGAATTGAAATATGAAGCTATCTCCTACAACAGTAAGCTCAAGCAAACTCAGACTCAGTATTTTTTGGGTCTTAATGAAATTCAGGATTATTTTAATTCCTTTGAGGGTTTGGAAGATCGTTTGTATGACCATGTTGATAGAAGAAAGAAAGCACATTTAGCTTATGAAAAATTGTGTCAGTGGCAGGCACATTTGAAAAATATCCCGCAGACTATTCCTCGACTTGATCAGGTGAAATTAATGAGAACTAGAATTTCAATCAAGTCTTGGGGACTTATTTGTGAAGAAGTTGCTCAAACGATTGAAAAGGGGCAAAAAATATGTGCTAGACAATGGATGTTGACAGATAATCATTTGGAGAGCATGGAGATGCTTGTTTTTGCTGAGTTGGCAAATTTGGTGCCAGCTGAATTGAGGCTTGTTGAGGTGGTTGACCAGATGGAGCAAATCGCTCAATCCATATGTGATGCTACTCCACTAGACATCTCCCTTTTCAGATCCTTCATTATGGTTTTGAATCAATTGTAGGTTACCCTGCAGAGTTTCCTAGATTCATGGTCTAAGATCCGCAACAAGGATATTAAATCCTACTTGTGCAAGGCCCAACTACAACTTGAGCATGCAGATTATACTGATATTTCCCACATGTTGGATGTATACGCTGCATGGAAGGATCATATAACTAATCCAAATTAGGGAAATTAGATTTGTATCCCTTAAATGTAGGACAATTGGCCTCCTTTTGTGGATCCATGGACTGATTTGTAATGGTATTTATTTTTATTTAGAGGGATGAGAAAAAGGGGGAAGCTGGGGGAAACTCTAATGTAATTTTTTATGTCAGCCATTTCAGAGCATCTGTCTCTAAAATACTTGATTGTAATTTTTTGCAAACCTGTTAATGGAAGATGGATCTAGACTGCATTTGGTTTCCACATGGATCAAGATAAAGTTTCCTTTTTCTGATGTTGTTCCTTTTATTTTAATTGAGTTATTACGATCTTGAATGTTAAAATTCATAAGAGTCCAATCATAATGTGCTCATTGCTGATGTTTTATGATTGCATGGTAGTAAGAATGTTTTCTCATTATTCATGATAATCATAGGTGCTCTTTTTGGATTGATAACACTTTGAGATGTTAATGCATAATTCACTAACTTCTTTATTTTGTTCATTAAGTTAGATACTTTGATTTAGTTATATTAAAATTGATATGATCATTGGATGTTTTAGTTAATATTCATCAATAAGGGTTTTTATGGAATAGGAGGATTTATCTTTCTCTTGTATTCATCATTTTTTAAAATGTTATCAGTGACAGAGTTTAGCAATTAAATTTAACTTTCTTTAGGCATATGTTTATGTCTGAAACTAGACATTAATTTTCTTTATCCACCAATTAGGTTTCATAGGATTAACTCTTTCTTTTACCTTAAGTCTCCCTTAAAGAGCAGAATAAAACTTAAACAAAGCCAACAGAGGCTTAAATCTGTCGATAGTGGTCATTTTCAACCACTGGGAAATAGGGGAACCCTTACGTAGAGTTCCTTGAAGTTCCCGGATCGGATCATTGTCCTTAACGTTGACCCCAACCTATTCCAGCGACAAAAAGGGCATCAACAGTGTGAAATTAATTGGGTGATCAAACCATCAATCTAACAACGAAAATGAGACTCGACAATTTGACTCAAAACAATGTTTTCTTTATGTGTAAAGTCAACTCTCTAATGGATTATTATGAGAAATGGTTCTAACTTGGTCATGGTTCATTAAGGCAATAATATTCACTAATTTGATTTATTAATGTTTCTCACAGAATGTTTTAAGAGTTTTTCTAAATATAAGAAGGATAAGGTTCATCTCCAAAAAAAAATTACAAGGAAAACACTTATTAAGGCTAGTGGACTAGTACTGTTACCATTGACAATGATCCAGAGTTAAATCACTGTGGTTGTTGACATGTTGATTGAAGTTGAAGAATGCCCATAGTACAAAATTTTTATGAAGTAATTTGATAATTTAGTTCTATAAAATAGCAATAGGATAGGCAATTTACGAAGTATTTACATATTTCAGTTCTATAAGAGGCTTATAGATATCTACCAGGGTTTTCTCTTACATTCCACTGTCACCACCATGTCATGCCTACAATCCTCTTTTAGCTCTGTAGGTTGAAGTTTTACACTACAGGTGTAAGTTCTTTGTAGATGTGGTGTGTTGTTGAAAAGCAGGATGATACATATCTAAAGCTTTTGAATATCAACACTAAATTTATCAAATCCGGATTGCTTGTCTAAGGTGGATTATGATATCTAGCATTTATATAGAGAATGAACCTATCAATGTGAAATTGGAAATTTGAATCTCAAGCTTTCAACTTTGAAGTGTATACAAAACCTGGGTTTAGATGTGTGCAAAACTTGAAATAATGTACATTTCCAAATAAATTCATAAGAAACATTTATAGTTGCCCACTATGCATGAATCTAAGTGTCTCTCTAGCACTATGAAAGATCTATAGGGGGTGAATCAAGACTACAAAAACCATCTCGGATCCCATGTTATGTTCACAACATCTAGGTTATCATAAACCTTGAAAGCACATTGCGGTTATCATTAATTAATGGTAATAATTTTGGAGCATATCAATGAAAGGAAATGTATAGATAATGATAGCATTGACATTGTAGCATAGGAATCATTCCATCTTTCCAACACTACAATGTCGATCCTCAATAGGAGATGGAAATATTTGCTTGCTAAAACAATGTAGAGATAGAAATAGAAATGGCATGGATTTTGTCTAGATAAAAAAGGGTATGGATTTGAAATGGTGCTACCCCACAGCGAGTTCTGAAGGAGGTGACTGGCCCCAGGCCCAGCTACGTGCCTTCCAGTAGAAGCAATCAGCAGAGCCAACCCAACCATGCTCTGGATAGTAGAGACGACCCTCCCCAAGCCCTGCCTTGTGCCTATCGGTCCTGCCACGTGCTTGCCAACGGAGATGACTTGCCTGCCTACATGATAGGTCATGTGTCTCCCACCAGGAATGACCACATGCCAGCCTGCATGATTTTCCAAACGTCTCCCACCAGGACAGGCCACACGCTTACTCACATGCATGCCCACCTTCCCGCCTGCTCCACTCACAAGGATGAACACATGCTTCCCACCTCCCTCCACATTCCCCATGCAATTCCATAACTTCCCCTACTAGATCTTCATCCGGATCTCTTTCTCTCGTTTGTTGCTTGACCACTCCAGCATGCGCAACATCCTTTCGGTTGCTCCTGCCCTGCTCTGTGCTCTGGCTAGAATGGCTTCCATGAATTTTTATGAATGGGACTGTCATATCACCTTCATGACAATTACTGGCTCCAGGGATGATATCTCAGTTCACCTGCGCATCATTCATAATTACATTAACAATGACAATGCTCAGCAGCGTGCCTTAATGCGCAAAGGCTCCACTCTTTTTTTCCTGAACGTTCAGCTCGCTAGTTATTTTCCATTTGAAGCTCGTCTCTCGACTCTTACGGAATATCTGGTTCTCCTGGCCCTCACTAATTCATTGCTCCTACCAATTATGCTCTCTGCTCTCGCAGGTTCTCTTTGGCCATTGCGGTTTCGAGTCCTCAGCCCCCTATTCTGCAGTGCCCACAACCCTTTGGTCCTCTGCACTCTCAGCTTATCGGTGCTTGGAGCTCTTGTCTCCCCCGCTTCCCTTGGCTTTCAGGTTCTCATTTTCCCCTACTT
This sequence comes from Larix kaempferi, assembly GCA_027924585.1. Taxonomy (NCBI): domain Eukaryota; kingdom Viridiplantae; phylum Streptophyta; class Pinopsida; order Pinales; family Pinaceae; genus Larix; species Larix kaempferi. The sequence continues at coordinate 8,174,171 of BSBM01000371.1, forward strand.
TCTAATCCTTTGGCAGAGAACGCAGTCATGCCACCCACTAAAAGGGTTTGCACCCACCGCTCTGTGTAGCAAGGCAGTTCTTCCTCCACTCCGCCGATGCGCCTCATGTGAGGGGTGGTTGAGAAAGCCAGTAGGTTTCAGAAAGACATACCGATGGGGGCTCAAGCCGAAATCCAGGATGCTGAAGAAGATGCCAGGATTTCTCGCAGTTGCACTACAGATGAAGAAATTCGCAGTGAGTTCGAAGCCCTAGTTCCCGACCCAAGGAATACTAGGGGTCGGACCACCCTGTACCAGAAAATGCTGGATTTTCACTGGTCCCAGAAGCTGGTGCTGGGAAAAGCTCTCACTGACAGAAATGAGGCTCAGGTAGAAATTCTCCTCCAGCAAGATGAAATGCTCGATTACCTGAAGCATATTATGTTCAACCAGTAGTAGTTTGCTCGACGCTTCGGGATCACCCTAGCTAAAGAACCGACCACCCATCCCACCCAGGATGGACAACAAGATTACACCAGTAATTAGCTATGTCTGCTCTTCTAGCTTTGTTTAGACTTTTTTTGATTCGGCTTATGAGCCCTATTATTTGTCAGTAGTTATGTTTTTCTCCTTTTTTTTGCAAAACTCTGGTTTCCTAGGCAGGATGACATTTCCAAACTCTATTTCAAACTATATTTTGGGGTTTGTTTTCTTGATTAAGAGAGGGCTCGATCAAACTATATATTTTGATGAAGGCAATATAAGGTTCTATCTCTAGCTTACAAAAAAAAATTTGAAATGGCGCTTACAGTAGGTTGGAATTACCTTCGTAGCATTACCATCATAGGCATGCCATGAATGAGCATGGAGTTAGATTGGTATTGTCTTGGCATTACAGGCATCCTAGGAATAGATACCACTGCTTATATACATTGCGAACGGGCATGGCATCTATTAATGAGAGTTCCACAAAACACCTTCTTCTGTTCAGCACAGGGTTTTCAGTTTGGTTGAATGTTGGAAATATTTTCCCTAATCGCCTTTGCTGGTGTATTCATCAGAGGATTATTTAAGAGTGCCTCGCCACTTATCAATTAGCGCTTTGTGATATTTGTTTGTGCTCCTTTTGTTCATGTATTCGTCGGAGGCTTATTTAATAGTGCCCCGCTACTTATCGGTTAGCAATCCAAAATATTTTTTCATGCTCCAGTGTGTTCCTTGAAGGATTTTTCAATAGTGCCTCGCCGCTTGTTTACTCTGCCTTCGATGCTATTCAAAATTTGAGCATTTAGCATGTAATGTTTTTTCCCCTTGTATTATTAATCTTTTAATTTTATTAATGAATCATTTTACTCATAATGGTTTGGGTGTTAAACCCCAAAATTCCTTGCTTGTATACTTCCACCAATGGATACCCTATGTTACAAGTGATACTTTCTTCATTATGGTTGAGTGATTTTCTTTTTACCTTATCTTTTTTTGCTCCCACATTCTTTTGGCAAGGATATGCTGCAACACAACTTTCTCTGGGTAATATAAAATAATAATCACAACTATTTTAAAATTAATTTTCAAACACATACACGTAAGTATATTAATCTTTTAACATTATAAATATTTGACATATTCAAAATTTAAAGAAAATAATAAATTTTTATCTATGAAATTATTTAAACAAAGGATCCAAAATAATTGGTACATAAAGTAAAGGGTTTGTACATTGAACATCTTTCCTTATAATTTTCTTTATTTTTTTTAAAGTAAGAAGGAAACATTATATTAAAAAACAAAAGAAAAGATACATAGCTTGGATGCCTACTCAGAGCCTAGATGGTCAAGTAATAAGGAAACATTATTTTAAAAACAAAAGCAAAGATGCATAGCTTGGATGCCTATTGAGATCCTAGATGGTCATCATGCTTGAGTATATGATACAAAAAGGGAGATTAAGATGTGGCAATTTTGAAAAAAATAGAGTTCCCACCATGGACTACAATATCCTACATAGTTACAAACCCATTTTCAAAATTATGCCTTCCCACAGAGGGGGATGGGGCAAACAAACTAACATAAACATAAGACTGGACAAGAATAACATAGCTAAAAAAACACATTAATGGTGTGCAAATCCACTATGGCCCTCCACTGGTTTCTATGCTTCCCTCATAGAGCTAGTATTGAGATTTGCTGAGAGCAGATAGCAGGCATCAACTAGTTCAACCAATTCATCCAAGCGTCTATGAATAATGTACAATTATTCTCTAATGCACCTAACCATGCCAAGAACAACATTATGTTGAAATTATTAGTGCTAGAGGACCCTTGCCAAAATGGTTTTTATAGTCCAATAGGGGTGAATTATCTCTTGCTAATATGCATCCAATACTTGTTTCTCAAGCCAGGAAGCATCCATATCTTCCACAGTGAACTTAATATGTGGTGGGACATCCTCAAAGAAAAGAGTTTTTGGATTGGCATGGTTTCATTCTTGCAGTGAATGCCCCCACCTCCTTGCCTATTTCACACCCTCTGCCTAGGCGCCATTTTAGGGAGCCAACAAAAAGAGTTTATTCCCTCCCATATAAGAGGAGTAGGGATAATTGAATGTGTAGTGATGATAGATGTGACTAGAAGAAGAGGAACATGGAGGATCATGACAGCCATCCTGCCACGCCTCCCTCCAGCATTAATGAATCTCATCATTCAGAACATCACTGGAGCAAACACCCACATTTGGGGAATAACTTTCTTTATTGTTGTAACAAGATATCACATTTTAAATTAACTAGCAATTGCAACTTGGGGTGCAATAAAAGAACGTCGTAATTTAAAGTGAAACAAGTAGATGCAACATGATAATGTTGAAATGTGTAACCATTAGAGTTAAAACTTGAATGTAAAAATATGAGAGTAAAATGCGATTACATATATGTTAATGCAAAATAGAACACGGAGATGTAGATTACAATAAGTAATTTGTAGTTTGTTGAGGAGTAGATCCCGCACATGAAAAGTATAAAAGTAGTTAGGGAGAAGGGTATAATAGAAGTATTTGGAAAGTGAAACAAAGAAATAGAGTCCTTTTTAGTAAAGCACTAAAGGAACATGCTTCTTGCCAAACATCTCAATCTCTGCAGGGCAAAACTCTGAAAAAGATATATTCCACAATGCTTCAAATCCTCAGCTTGAAAGGAAGTATAGGAAAATGAAATAGAGGAAAAAGAGAAGTACCTATGTATAGAATTTAGCTAAGAGAGCTCCATTGATTGTAGCAATGTATCTGCATTTTTCCTTACCTTGACATGTGGATTATCCTGCATACGTTTGTATCAATCATAGGAAGATGTTTGGGAGATGTGAAGATCCTTGAGGGAAGGGACTTTGGAAAGTGTAGTCAAGGTCAAACCTTGACGCTTCGTTGTACCAATGTCTATTGTATCCGTTGGTAATGTCAAGCCTTGAGATTTATGTATTGTCAATGCCCATGCCATTTTAAGTGGGATTTGAGTACGACCCCCCCTTTGTATAGGTGGAATTGGTAGAAAAGTAGGATTGTTGGTATCCCATGGAGGACCAATGTACTTTTGGAAGTTAACAACAACAAATGTTGGAAGTTGTGGACGATGATGGTTTGATTTGTATAAAATATCAACCACTTGTTCGAGCGATCCATTAACGAGGCCTGCTGAAACCCACAAGTTTGATGTTAACATAACTCGTTTCCCAGGGCAAAGAAACATTGCACACTCTAGTTTCTCATCTTCAACTTGAGAAGCAACATGGTTGTTTATGTGCTTTACAGTGGAGAGTGCTATTGGAATTTGCAAAGACTTCAACATGTGTAGATTATGAAGAGAAGCTAGTTGGTTGGTTGCAAATAAGTGCATGGAACCTTTGAAAGTAGATAACTCATCCTTAGAAAGGAAGGAGTATGTCCTGGAAATGAGAAGCTTCCAATCCGCCATAGTAGATGATGCATTTCCGATGTTTTTAAGAAGGTTTCTGAAGGTGACATGTGATGGGTCATTTCCTTGCTGGTGAAAAATAGTTGAAAGTGTTACAACTGTGTTGAAGCTGCGCCAAAGTGCAGTACCATGGGAAGAGCCTGCATACAATGGAATGTCCATAACTGGTGGTAATTGTGCAAGGTCTCCAACAAGAATAATTGAGCAACCACCGAAAGATATGTTTTTATGGTGAGGGAATGCTTCACGGAGACGTTCATCAATTTGGTTTAAAAGTGTTGGGCCTAGGAAGCTCATTTCATCAATGAGAATGTAGTGGATATGGTGAAGTTCCTCTTGGAGGCTTGAAAGTGAATTCCCTTCCAAAGGCATGAAATGTTTTATAGGAATATGAAGGGATGAATGGATAGCAGATGCTTGGATATTGAATGTTGCGATGCCAATAGGGGCAAGTAGCAATAGCGGGGATAGACTGAAGTTCTTATTTAAGGAAAGGGATTCTCTTATACAGCGAATGAAGAATGATTTTCCAGTGCCAGCAGTCCCTTATACAACCATTCTGAGTGGAGGACTTGTTTTGATGTTTTTGAAGTGATTCATGACAATGGAGAGGGATTCCACTTGAGTGGAGGACAATGTTTCATAATTTGGTGTATTAGAGTAGGATGGTTGAGGGAGGTGGTGGTGTGAGCAATTTTTTTGTATGAAGTCAATGGCAAGTTCTTGGAAGACGAGGAGGATGGTCATATCATGCCAATTATGGTTGTTGTCAAAGTCACGACGAACCATGATGTCAAGATCACTTATTTACATGTCATTGGTAGGGTGTAGTTGGGAGAGAAATTCCCATTCATCCAATTGCATGGGTTGTGGGTTTTGCAAATCATCAAAAACCATGGTGTGTTCTGATAAGGAAAGGGGTTCAGATGGTTTCCGTTCAACATGTCAAGGAGTGTAGGTCAACTTCAGTTCTTCCCAGTTTGTAACAATGGCTTCGTCAGAAGCACCAATGTCGAACTGTATATTGCAGAAAGGTTTGTATAGAATGAGTTCAGATCTACAGAAATCAATGAACAAGGGTGTATCTATGGAGGGGATTGAATAGTAACGAGGAAGAACACGGATGATGGCCATGGGCTCTCTCGGTTTCCATTTTTCTTTTTATCGATGAGCATTATATGACCAAGATCTTGTAGCCTCAATGAGAGAGATGGAATGAAGAGTTGGAGGGCATGAAAGGTAGGCATCTATGAAGTTTGTTGATATGAAGGATGTGGGATTGTCTGATGAAACATGTTTATAAGTATTGTGGTTGACATTGAGGGAGAAGAAAGTGCGGCTACTAATTGTGAGAGGTAGTTTTTGCAACATATGGCATGTTTCCTAGGCTCCAATGTTACGATCAACAAGTGTTTCAAAAAGGAATTTTTGAATAAAAACAATGGAAGGGTCAAGAAGTTGTGCAACATGGACAATTCGTCGAAGCATTTGGTGAAAGCTTTCAGATTTTGTTTCTGATTTAGATGCATACTTAGTAATGTATTTTTGAACAGCATGTATGTTGAGCACTGGTTGGCAGTCAACATTCCTGCACCATATTGATAGGATGGAAGGGACATGGCTATTCAAACAATCATCATTGCGAGCTGGTTTGTATGTTTTTATCCATTGCATCAATGAACATGGAAGATGATTTTTGCAAAGGCCATGGTGCATTATAACGACATGTGTAGGAAGACCCTTTTTTTGAAGGCATGTATTTGTTGTGCATTTTGTGTGTTGTTGGATGTGATTGAGTAGTTTTGTATAGTCATGCAAAGGGTTTTCTTTTAGAATGTTGTCAGTAGATAACAAGAATGGATTGGGCATAGCAGAGTGGGGTAAGAAGGGGGCTTGTTGGTGGTTATCTCATGTGTTCCAAGTAGAAATAAAATGATCAAATAAGTCCTTAGTTGTATAAACCTCAATAGCATTCCCCCAGTCAAGCTTTTCCATATCAGGTGCATTTGGTAACCATATGAAACCGTGAATATTTGCAGAGCCTCTACTTTTCCATTCATACCTATGCATGCAATATGTGTTAGTAATATGTGGCAAAACAATAAAAGAAAAAAATATATTTGTCGTTGGAAGAAGGGATAAGAAAGTTTACCTATACCAAAAGTTGTGTGCAAGGACGTGTTTAACCAAGACCTCTTCATGAAAGATTGTGAACTTGTGGTGCATGTAGAGTGATGCAAGATGCGGGTTGGAGATGATATTTTGTTCCTTCCATTTTTGGTGCTTGCTCGAAGAAGTGGGTGGTGTCCCAGGCATGAATGCATGTAGGTTAGGCCACTTAGTGTCAGCCGCACCTAAAGTGAAGAAAAAAGTTGGACAACCAAGCTGGGAAATCATATTTGTCAATTTGTTCCTTGATTTGTTCTAGAAAGAGTGTGTTCCACTGAGTGTTGCGCCAAAATGCATGATCTGATATGGGAGTTTATATGAAGGTGTTTGTTCCAAGTGGTTGTTGAGTTCATAGATGGTTGTGGGAAAGTTGTCTTCAATGTTTTTTTTTAAGAAGACTGTTGTTATTAACTGGCTACGACGGCACATGATGAGATTGTAAAGGTAGTAGTGGAATCGTGGGTGGTAGCCAAACTTGTTATCATAGTATCGAAGAAGGTGAAATGCATATTCGTGGAGATCAACTGATTTAAAATGTGGTTGTTTGAACATGGCAGCGCCTTGGGGGAAAAGTGATGGAAATGCCATTGAGAAAAGACCCTCTGTATTGTATTCATTGATAGGTGACAACCCTATAGGTGGCCAATCCATTGCATTTGTTGGTGATGAAGAAGGTGTTTGCAAGAAAGTTTTGATTTGTTGGAATTTTGTATCTGTATTGGGGAGAATATTAGCAAAGGACAAAGTTTGTTGGGAGTTTGGATTTGAATTGTCGGGTTGATAAGGGTGAACATCTTCAGCGGAAAAAGTAGAATCAGGAGCAGTGGAGTGTGAATGTCGGAGAAAAGGGGAAACATTAGTGGGGGAAATTTGCAAAGCCATAAGTGCAGGTTGGTTAAGATGTACATCTTTATAGTATGGTTCATGTGCTATCTTGTATTCCAAGGCTGCAAGAACATGGGATCTGTTGACAATGCAATCATAGGATTGATGGTTGAAGGTTTTGCGAGTGACAACTAAAATGTCCAAGTCTTCAACACGTTGAGGCAAAAAATTGAGGATGGTTGAAATGTCTTGTGGAAAGCTTATTGTATGGCCACTATATTTGTATTGTCCACCACGAGCATGGGTTACTTGCAAAATAGGGTTGACACGTGAAATGAGCATTTTTGTAGTGCCCCTAGACTGATGTAGATATTTAGGGCACTTGTTGAGTGACCCGGATGAATAAAAATTTAATAAAATGACCCTTTGATTATATATTTTTGAATGATTGAGAAACACCTGATGTTGTGCATGACAAGAAATTGATGAATGAAAATCAATGAATTGAATGGAATTTGTGGAAATGGATACTTTATCTGAATTTGATGAATAAAGTTATGATTTCTTAATGATTAGTTGTTTTAGGAAATATATGATGAGTATACATGAATATGTTGCTTAACGATTAGCTATGTTATGGAATATATGATGTGAACGAAAGAAATGCATGTTGTCTTAATGATTAGCAAATTGACGAAATATATGATGTTATGAGTAAATTACAGTTGCTTAACAATTAGTGGATTATGATGAATCAGAACAGAGCTACTAATGTGTGCTTTGGAGCATGTGTGCAGCGACAGGTGAAACGATTCACTGAAGGACTCACAAAGGAAATAAATGGGTCGTAGAGTACGAATAAAATCATACACAGAGGAACGACGACGGTGTCGATTTCCTACGGATTCCACGCACGAGTTAAAAAGCACCTATCCACTTACTCGGGTAAGCATGAAGTCGTGTGAAGTGGACCATGACGGATTTGGTCACGTACAAGGTTGGGGGGCGTGTAGTAAGAACAGACTTACTCCTCAGTGCCATTAGTCTCCAATAGAGTGTAGATGGAGGATTGAAGGTAATGTATCCTAAATCCCTACATGAAGTTCCCACAAATCAAATGCAACGGAAAAGTAATAACGAAAGGACCCAACGATGTGGTACCATATGGATAAAAAGAATATGAGGGACAGATGGACCCGATGAAGTGGTGCCTAGACCCAAGAAGAGAAAATGGATGAATATTATGTACTAAGCATATAGAATTGCATTTAGGCCATTTGCACATGAAATAATTATTTGTAATTTAAATAATGGAGAATATTTGTTTAGGAGCAAATGGTATACTAAAACATTAGCATGTAGACATCTCCACTTGCACCCACAAAAATAGAGACTAGATTGAAGCATTAGGGGGGACAAACTTGATTAAATCTAGGAAAGTAGGTGCACTCTCTTAGGAATTGAACACATGGCTGGGTGAGCTAATTATATTTGAATAATTAAAATATTGGGCATATTTTCATGAAGCGACATGTGTCGCAGAGGAATTTCCTATTTAAGGAAGGCAAGAGGAAAGGGGAGGATACCCTATGGCTGGATGGTTATCATAATGAGTGTAAGTCATTGATTTGCTTCTATTGGAGTTTGGCCAGAGGTCTTGGTGGGGGGGAAGCCCACTTCTGGATCTCTAGTGTGTGTGTGAGCTCTATGACCCGAATTTCTCGGGGGTTTGGGAGGAAGAATAGTACTCCCGATATGGTCGGGAGGTTAACGGAGGTGTCCACCGGTGAATTTTGAAGTTTGGAAGAGGATCGAGAAGAAATTAAGCTCTAGTATCGCCGCCACCAACTTGAACGCTCGCCGACCAGGTATCATTTATTTATTGAACTTATGTAAAAATGCAATGTGATTATAGATTCATTGTAAGCTATGTTAATTATGTGAATTTTATCAATGAGAAGAAATCGAGATGGATTTTTCGTAGTTAAGAAAGAGTGCGTGAACCTCACGATTCCACGTTGGGTATGCACATGATTTTGTTAGACTTCATTTTATTTCAAGACTCAAGTTGTTGTTGACTTTTTGCTCTGCTTCATTTGTTGTAACTCGACATTCTGATATTTGGATTTGGTAGTAGTACATGTGAATGTTCCTATATGCTAGTCGACCCAACCTTGACGACGTCCATGTTCTCCCATAACTTGGACCCTATAACACTCATTTCAGTTTGCATTTCGTTTCGTTTGGGAATGATGTTCGACCCCTGTGGGTTAACAATAGAATGTCACGATCAATCGTATATCTGTATAACCACTGAAGCAATGGGCGGTCGATCTCTGTAGATCGACGTCGGTTCATTGTAGACATACACAAACAAGCGATTTTGATTAAAGGGTTTTGCTGACAGTTTGACAAAAGGAAGGCAATTGATCCCTGTGATCGATGCTGGATCTTTGATCGTAATTTTATTTCGATTAAAATTTTTCTTATAGATTGATGAAAGGAAGGAAATTGATCCTCGGGATCGATGTCGGATCTTTGATCGTATTATGTATTTTGATTAGAATGTATGCTTATAGTTTGAGGAAAGGAAAGCAATCGATCCCTAGGATCGATGTTGGATCTCTGAACGTAATTGTTTTCTGATTAAATGTTAGCTTATAGTTTGATTAAAGGAAGGAAATCGATCCCTGGGATCGATGCCAGATCACCTAATACGGTTTGCACTTTGGGTAAATTTTTACTTATGCATTATGGTTAACATGATTACACACAACCTGTGAAAGGAAGGCGATCGATCTCTGATCGATGCCGAATCATTGATTTTGGTTTGCATGGTTGTTAAGTGTTTAACTTTGCATTATGGTTTAATTTGAATACACTCTGATCATGAAAGGAAGGCGACCAATCCTTGATCGATGCCGGATCATTGATCATGGTTTATACTATTGGTAAATGTTTGCATATGCATTGTGGATTAATGTGATAACACACACAACCCGCTAAAAGTAAGGCGATCGATCTCCGATCGACGCCGAACCATTGTTTTAACACTTGCATTGTGGTTTAATTCGATTACACACAGAACGTGAAGGGAAGGCGATTGATCTCAGATCAATGCCGAATCACTGTGTTAATATTTGAATTGTGTTTACACACACACCGTGAAAGGAAGGCGATCGATGCCAAATCACTCTCTATACTTATGCACTATGGTTTAATTTAATTATACACTAATCGTGAAAGGAAGGCGATCGATCTCTTATATCGATGTCGGATTCACGATTCATATACTTGCATTTGTCATTTACATTGTTTACACACTGTTCGGGAATAATGGAGGCAATCAATCCCTTAGATCAACGCTAGATCACTATGTTTGCATTTAACATGGAATGGATCGATCCCTGTGATCTATGCCACATGGATAAATTTGATATTTTATTATGTTTGCATTCAATAGGGAACAGATCGACCCCTGTGATTGATACCACCCAGATGGCTTTAATGTTTTCTTATGTTGCATCTAATATGGAATGGATCGATCCTTGTGATCAATGCCACATGGATGAATTTCATTATTCTCTTATGTTTTCATTATCATGGCATGGATCGATCTTTGTGATCGATGCTACATGTTGACTTTAATATGATTGCATGTTTATATTTCGTATTAAGTGGACCGATCCTTGTGGATCGACGCTGCATGGCTACAATTCTTTCTTATGGTTATATTGTGTATTGAATGGATCGATCTCTGTAGATCGATGCCATATGACTATGAATAGTTTCATTCGTTGTTTTTTGTTTAATATATATAGATCAATTTGTGAAACAATAGCATGATTGCGTGTTGATACTCCTCATACTCAGTCACATGTGAAAAGTATATGCATGCACACGATCTATTGATCGGTGCTATGCAATGCTTGAATTACTCCTTTAACTATGTATAGGTTTGGAGCGAACGTTTGTGACCTCAACGTGGGCAGTGTGAGGCTATGGGAGTGGAGACACTTCCCAAATACCTCATGCCAACTTTGTTGTGTTCGACATACAAGTTGACCAACCTTTTAATTATATGTTTTGTAGAGTCAAGCTTAGATCCTCAAGATCGAGCGACTCAAAGTTATTCAATTAAGTATTTATTTAAGTTGTAATGGATAGATTATGAACATAGGTAGGATCATATCCTTAAGCCAATGTTTTTAGGTTGATTTATATATCTATATATATCTATATCTATATCTATATATATATATATATATATAGATTATCTATTCATGTTAACTCGGTATTCACATTATATTATGTTCGGAATATCTTGCATTGTATATTTTATACTCATGTTATTTATACTAAAAGTTGATTGAGAATTACTGAATTTAAAATACGCTGCCAACACATGTGAATGTATGAAGTGCAATGGAATGCATAGCTTATTATGTTTTGATGTGATTTGGAATAGGGTTATGGTTAGGAGTATGTGACTTTCTTTAAAAATAAGATGTTATCACCTTGCTTTAGGTTATCAGAAGGGAATTGATCACTTATTAAAAATCACGTAACAAAACTTACATATTAATTATTTACAAAAAAAATAAAAATTTGTTCTAACCAAGCCAGACCCTACATTTGGTATCAGAGCCAGTTGAACCTTAAACGGACCTAGAAAACTTGTATTTCATCTTCCGCGAAAACATTCAACTGATTTTACTTAAATTAAACTGTCGCAATTACAAAATTTTATAACATATTGAAAGCTAATGAATTTCCCATTAAATTCAGGACATGGATCGTTGTGGATGAAGAGAGAGAGGAAAGGGCAGGTGAGGACAAATTGGACATCCTCCACCCACTTCAACTCCGTCAGCCACTCCACCGCGACAAGAAGAGCAGGAAAACTTTCTTGTTGGAGATTTTTTTTCCATGATGAGGAGCTTTCAATGGATGTCGGAAGCCTTGGTTACGATATTAGATCACGAGAACGACAGCTCACAAGAAGTCGCTGTACCACCAACTCCACCGCCAGTCAACATACACTGGGAACTAGAAAAGATCATATTTCCATAATTTTGGGGTTCCGTTGAGGGAACTGATGCTAACACATGGTTGGAAAACATGGCTATGTGCTTCACACTAAGGGACTACACCTCAAACATGAAGGTTCGTATGGTAGTTCTGCAGCTTAAAGGAGAAGCTCTCCTTTGGTGGAAAAATTTGTGACCACAACTAGGCTTGGATCAGGAGGAGGTTTCATGGGAATTGTTTGACGAGAATTTCTGTCAACATTATATGTCCGGTGAGTTCATCAAACGATAGTTAAATGAATTCAACACCTTAAGACAAGGGCACCGGGTAGTGCAAGAATATGAAATCCATTTCATGGAATTACTGAGATATGCATCTCACATTTCGACAGAAAAATTAAAGGTCAACAAGTTTGTGTTTGGGTTGAACTAGAATATCAAGGATAAGATTTGTATCTTAATGTCGTGGTCCAAAAGACTCTCATAGTCGAAGAAGAGCTTGTTTACAAATGACCACCGATCAGGAAATTTTCCAGTGTTGACCGAGGCAGTCAATTTTCTATTGCACCCAAGCATAACTACAGACATAATAATATTGGGAATGGATCATTCAGTGGAAGATATCCGAGAGAGGATAGATCACCTTAATGACCACCGCCACCGAGAAATGATCAAGTAAAACCTTTTGGGAAACCAACACATTTCAGGCCGCGACGGAACAATGTACCAACCATAAATGTTACTAGAGGTCCAAAGTCTGGATGTTGGAAATGTGGAGGGCCACACTACCAGAGAGAATGCTCTCAACTGAACCAAGGAAACAAAAGAATTCAAGGACCTCGAAAACACACTGTGGCTGATTTGGGACAAGCACACTGCATTCATGTGACTATCGACAATCATCAAGCCGAACACCAATCTACAGTCCTCGAGACCACTGGTAAGATAGACAGTAATGTATTCTCTTTACTAGTCGACCCTGGTGCTACTAAAAGTTTCATTTAATTTAAAGCTTTAGAACATAGTAAGAGGGTGGCAATTAGTCAAGAGGATTTCGAAACTGTCGAAATGGCTTCCAGAAGTATCCAAAGAGTGGGTCTCAAAGCAGAAGATTGTGGGGTTGACTGAGGGGTATGCTCTACTAAAGTATCGTTCTATGCTATAGAGTTAGGAACATATGATCTAATCCTAGGAATGGATTGGCTAGAGGCACATTAAGCAGTAATGGATTGCTGAAGTAAGGAGTTAACCTATTACGATGATGGAGGTTACAAGAGAGTACTTATGGGAAGGAAAAGGAAAGTTTCCTTAAGGATGATTTCGACCATGCAACTGAAGAAGAGTATGAGAAATGGGTGCCACCTTTATGCAGTAATAGCTATGAACAAGGAGGATATAATGTGGAGGTAATCAACCATCCTCTATTTTCAGAATACATTGATGTATTTATTGATGCACTACTTGGTCTACCACCGCAGTGTGAATCAGATTTCACCATTGAACTGAGACCAGGGACATAACCTATAGCTATAACTCATTACCGAATGTCTGTACCAAAATTGAAGGAATTATAGATATAGCTTCAAGAGTTATTAGATTTGCGGTTGATTAGACCCAGTGTATCTCCATGGGGAGCACCTGTGATATTTGTCAAGAAGAAAGATGGATCATGGCAGTTGTGTATTGATTACCGTCAGCTAAACAAGGCAATTGTGAGAAATCAATACCCTCTACCGAGGCTTGATGATATTTTTTATCAAATGAAAGGAGCGAATTTATTTTCAAAGATAGATTTGAGGTCGGGATATCACTAGTTGAGGATCAAATAAGAAGATGTCCCTAAGACTGCCTTCAAGACATGATTTGGACATTTTGAGTTTGTTGTGGTACCTTTTGGATTGACAAATTCACTAAGCATATTTATGAACTTAATGAATGGTGTGTTTCGTCAATGCCTAGACAAGTTTGTAAAAGTATTTCTGGACGACATTTTGATATACTCTAGAACACCTGAAGAACATGAGGAACACTTGAGAATAGTGCTACAATGCTTAAGAGAAAACTATTTATATGGAAAATTATCCAAGTGCTCGTTCTTTCAGAAGGATATTCACTACCTTGGACACATTATATCCGGTGATGGTTCTCTGCAGTGGATCCAACAAAGATTGAGGCAATTTGGGAATAACCGACACCCACTAACTTACACGAGGTACGAATCTCTATGGTATTGGCAAGATACTATAGACGATTTGTAGAAGGTTTCTCCCAGGTGTAAGGACCCATAATGGAATTACAAAAGAAAAATAGACCATTTGTATTTACTGAGAAATGTGAAGAGGCCTTTTGCTAAACTTAAGGAACTATTGACAACAACACCAATACTGAAAGTTCCTGATATGGACATGGATTTTCTAGTTTGTACGGATGCATCGAAGGATGGATTTGGGTGTGTATTGATGCAATAAGGAAGGGTGATTTCCTACACATCCCGAAGAATAAGACCGCACGAAGAAAACTATGCGACCCATGATATGGAAATGTGTGCAGTGATTCATGCATTAAGTCTATGGCGACAATACTTGGTCGGGAGGAAATTTGAACTTAAGACAGACCATTGTGGGCTACAACATAAATTTACTCAAAGTGACTTAAATGATAGACAAAGAATATGGTAGGAATTACTCAATGAGTATGATTTCAACATTACTTATGTGAAGGGAACCTTAAACATAGTAGCTGATGCACTCAGTTGGAGATCTAGGATATTATTTGTTATATCGATGAAAACCAACCTAAGAGAGAAGATTCTATCAATACAACAGGATGATACATGGTATAACGAAGTAAAAACGGAACTGGATAACGAGCAAAGGAGGATTCCCAAGTATGAAGGGTACTCCTTGGACATGGATGGATTACTTAGGTATAACAACCATATCTATGTACTAGAAAACGATGAGATTCAAAATTTGATTTTTGACTGAATCCTATAGGGAAGTTTATATAGCTCATCCCATAATAAAGAATATGTATGCAGATCTGAAACCCTTATTCTATTGGCAAGGAATGAAGAAGGATGTGGTAAGTATCGTGGAAAAATGTATGGAATGCTAGTTGGTGAAAGCGGAACACTGACACCACGCTGGATTGATCCAACCACATGCAATTCCCAAATCTAAATGGGAGGTCATCTCCATTGACTTTATAGTTGGTTTACCTTTAACAAACAAAAGACATGACACCATTTTTGTAGTAGTCAACACTCTTACCAAGAGTGCTCACTTCCTACTAATCAAGAGCATGTATCAAGCTCTTGAAATTGCTAAAGTTTTCATGAATGAAGTTGTAAGATTGCACGAAATACCGAAAATATTATTTCGAACAAAGGATCGGTATTTACCAGAAGGTTTTGGACAAGCTTCCAAGAAGCCCTAGGTACTCAACTCAACTTTAATACATCTTATCACCCAGATACCGATGGACAAACCGAAAGAGTAAACCAAGTGTTGGAGGACATGTTAAGGATGTACATAATGGATCAACATAAGAGATGGGAGGAATACCTACCTTTAGTGGAGTTTGCCTACAATAACAGTTATCAGAGTTCAATTCAAATGGCACCTTTTGAATTCCTCTACGGGCGACCTTGTAGAACTCCCATAAGTTGGGATAGATTCGAAGATAGGGAATTGTTAGGCCTAGAAGTGATATAGGAAATGGAAGAGCAGATGGTGACCATTCGTGATTGATTGAAGGAAGCACAAGATCGACAGAAGAGCTATGTGGATGCGCATTGAATGGACCGAAGTTATGAGGCTAGAGATAAGGTACTCCTTCAAGGCTCTCATAGTCGAAGAAGAGCTTGTTTACAAAGGGCCACCGATCATGAACTTTTCCAATGTTGACCGAGGCAGGCAATTTTATGTTGCACCCAAGCATCACTATGGATAGAAGAATATTGGGAAGGGATCATTCAGTGGCAGATCTCCGAGAGAGGATAGATCACCCTACCAACCACCACCATGAAGAAATGATCAAGTAAAACCTTTTGGTTTAATTTGAATACACGTTGATCATGAAAGGAAGGAGATCGATGTCAGATCATTGATCATGGTTTATACTATTGGTAAATGTTTGCATATGCATTGTGGCTTAATGTGATAACACACATAGCTCGATGAAAGTAATGAGGCAGTCGATCTCTGATCGACGCCGAACCACTACTTTAACACTTGCATTATGGTTAAATTCGATTACAAACAGAACATGAAGGGAAGGTGATCGATCTCAGATCAATGCCGGATCACTATGTTAATATTTGAATTGTGATTACACACAGACCGTGAAAGGAAGGCGATTGATCCCTCATCGATGCCGGATCACTCTCTATACTTATGCACTATGGTTTAATTTGATTATACACTACTCGTGAAAGGAAGGTGATCAATCTCTTAGATCAATGCTAGATTCATGATTCATATACTTACATTCTCCATTTACATTGTTTACACACAGTTCAAGAATAATGGAGGCGATTGATCCCTTAGATCAATGCCAGATCATTATGTTTGCATTTAACATGGAATGGCTCGGTCCCTATGATCAATGCGACATGGATAAATTTGATATTTTATTATGTTTGCATTCAACAGGGAACGGATCGATCCCTGTGATCGATACCACCTGTATGACTTTAATTTTTTCTTATGTTGCATTTAATATGGAATGGATCGATCCCTGTGATCGATGCCACATAGATGAATTTCATTATTCTATTATGTTTGCATTAGCATGGCATGGATTGATATTTGTGATCGATGCTGCATGTTGAATTTAATATGATTGTATGTTTATATTTCATATTAAGTGGACTGATCCTTGTGGATCAACGCCGCGTGGATACAATGCTTTCTTATGGTTATATTTTGTATTGAATGGATCGATCTCTGGAGATCGATGCTATATGACTATGAATAATTTCATTCATTGCTTTTCATTTAATAGAGATAGATCAATTTGTGAAGCAATAGCATGACTGCATGTTGATACTCCTCATACTCGGTCGCATGTGAAAAGTAGATGCATGCACACAATCTATAGATCGGTGCTATGCAATGCTTGAATTACTCCTTTAATTATTTATAGTTTGGTAGCGAACGTTTGTGACCTCAACATGGATAGTGTGAGGCTATGGGAGTGGAGACACTTCCAAAATACCTCATGCCAACTTTGTTGTATTTGACATACAACTCGACCAACCTTTTAATTATATGTTTTGTAGAGTCAAGCTTAGATCCTCAAGATCAAGCAACTCAAAGTTATTCAATTAAGTATTTGTTTAAGTTGTAATGGATAGATTATGAACATAGGTAGAATCATATCTTTAAGCCAATGTTGTTAGGTTGATTTATATATACCTAGATGATCTATTCATGTTAATTCGTGTATTCACATTGTCTTGTGTTCGTAATATCTTGCATTGTATATTTTATACTCATGTTATTTATACTAAAAGTCGATTGAGAATTATTATAATTTAAAATACACTGCCAACACATGTGAATGTATGAAGTGCAATGGAATGTGTAGCTTATTATGTTTTGATGTGATTTGGAATAGGGTTATGGTTAGGAGTATGTGACTTTCTTTACAAATAAGATGTTATCACCTTGCTTTAGGTTATCATAAGGGAATTGATCACATATTAAAAATTACATAACAAAACTTACATATTAATTACTTACAAAAAAACAAATTGTCCTAACCGAGTCAGAACATACAATTTCTTCAACTTGTGTAAGGATGGATAGAACAAGGGGTTGTTCACCAGGGTCCATGTTGTTCCAGTGGGAGAAATGGTGGCCATTTTTTTCTGAATAACATATAGAACAGGTATGGTGGCATTAAATAAGCGGAAATGAAGACCATGATAAGATTCTTTACATATTGAACAAACATGCATGGATGGTAGCTTATCTAGCCTTAAGCGAAAGCGGTGATGTGCTTGAGATATGTTATTTTCATTGAAGGAATGCGTGACTCTGTTGGGTGGAGGAATGGTATTTGGGATGGCTGTGGAAGAGGTTGTTTGAGAAGTGGAAGGGTATTCTAATGATGGATGATGGTCGAGATGAACATGTGAAGTTGTATCTTTGGTTTGCATGGAGAGAAGTAGGATTGTTTGGTTGTGGTCTACAAATGGATGGGTAGGATTTGAAAGCTGGGATGTTGTAGGAGTTGGAGTGGGAACGTGAGACTCTACCATATGGATGGAGAGGGCATCTTTTTGTTTGTTGGTAAATATGTCTCATATGTGCATATATGCGGTCTTTGTTAGCCAAATGATAGGCATGTGCACATTCGTTTTTGGAAGGAGGAGACATATTCAAATGTAGATGAGGAATAAAGGCACCTAAATTTGATTAAGAAAACAAGAAACAACATGTTATATGTAAGACATGTAAAGAGACATTGAAATTGCAATTTTTTCATGGACATTCTAAAGAAACAACATGTTATATGTAGGACATCCTAGTTGCATTTTTTTTCAAGGTACATAAAATATGAAAAGCATTAAAAGGATGCAAAGTGTATGAAGAAAGAAAAAATATAACAATAAATGAAAACATGGCTAGATAAATGAAGTAAATCAATCACATGTAAAGAGAAGCAGTTGTTGATAAATTACATAGTTGTAGTGTGTTTTTTTTTCAATGTACATTTAAAAAACATTGAAATCATGGTAAGTGTAAAAAAGAACTAAATAATGTGCTGACAATAAATGTGTGTATCTGGAATAGTGTATAAATGGCTACCATAAGTCAACTTAAAGGCATGCAAGTGACTGCATGTAAATAAAACGAGACATAAATAAATGTACAAGGTAGAAAGCATTGTAAGTAGGTATATGTAGGAAGGAAAAAAATAAAGAAATGACATACAAGTAAAATACAGAGATGAAATGTATGTTTTTGACATTTAAAGAAGTGCATATGTTAACATGCCATACGAGAACATGAAAAAACAAATATTAACATTGATATTGCTAAGATTAATGTAGAGTAGAACAAGGAGACAAGAAGATAAATTCAATAAAGAGAATGCATGTAAAGCAGAGGAAAACTTGAAAATGTTTGTGTATATGTATATAAGATACGAAGTAAAAAACAATACATAAGAGTAGCTTCAAGTATAGAAATTGTAGCTATAGTAATGCAGAATGGAAATTGTTTGCTTGCACGTATGGAAAAGCTTGATAGGAAAAGTATATATAGTTAAACTATTACAAAAAATAAGGCAATACAATGTTTGTAAATGCCTTCTATGCGTGCCCCAATTTGACAAGTTCAAGGAGTAGTAAGTTGCTGGCTGTCGCAAAATCAACATGTTCAGAGCGCATGATGATGACCTTCAATTGAGGCTTGTCTAATTTAAATGTTTCCATTTTAATGGAAACTGTGAGTAGGAGTTGTGTGCATTCAACCTTAGAGAATATTTCCTTGATGGAGGAAGGATCAGAAGAAAGTAAGTGCAGATCCTTTGCAACGATACCAAGGAGTTCAGTGGATGCATCCTCGAACGCGATGACGGAGTCAAGAGAGGCAGTGTGGTCTTGAAGTTTCAATTTCAACAAATACCTGTAGTCACAATCATACAAGTCAACCTCACATTTGGGACAATGCCAACCATTGGTAGAATTCTTGATGATTTTTTCCATGCATTGTTTAGAATCGGAAATTAAAGGGCAAGCAAGGTAGTAGAAGTTGTTAGGATCAATATGTGTTATGGTAGCCTTTACGGAAACCCATTCGTCTCTTTCAGAAGGACGGATGTTTTCAACTTCAAGAAGGGTTCGTTTCTTATTCATCTGCTTAGGAAAAGTTGGATATCGTGTAGTAAGGATGGGGATGAAGTATGGAAGCCCTCTTTTTCAAACCATTGGGTGGGCTTGTGCTTTTCTGGTATATCTGGGTTTATGAGAACGATGGATTTGGAAGTAGTCCCAACTGTATTTCCATTAAACTTGGCTACACGACCTCCCTTGATTGCAAGAACAGGGTGGGAATTTTCAGAGCGCAAGGTAGATAGTTCTTGGCCTTCTACATGACAATGTTCTCCCCACAAAGTAACTTCCATGCTAAAACCTGAGATGTCCTTTATATGGATTGTTTTTTTAATAGTTTTTGAACCATCTTTCCTATGTATAGGGGCAGTAGGGGATGTATTTGTGGAAACACCAACGATGTCAACAATGGAGTTGACAATGAATGATTTGATATCTTGAATTGTTTTGAAGTTGAAATGCATTTGTGAAAGTAGAATGATTTCCAGTGGAAAATTTTGAACAATGGAGATTGGTTGCAAGAATATTTCCCATTCATTTGTAAGATGGCTATACATCTTGTTTGTTGGTTTGATAGTGCCTTTGGAAATAAGGTAGACATGGCCAAGCAACACTTGATCATAAAAAGCATCTGCAGAATCATTAAATCAAGTGATGTGTATTTCACCCTAGTCCTTATCAATAAAGTGAAATCCAAACACCTTCCCAGGGCCTTTATGGTTATTGAAGTGGCAAAGGGTTGATTTATCCTGGACATGACCCTTTATGGACTAGTTTGAGGTGTAGGGATTCAATGCATTGATAGGAATTGTTGTTTCAACAGTGAATGTTGAAGCACTTTGAAGAAGTGTGCATTGTTTCTTTTGAGGTGGTTCTTGCATTAAAGAGCATGGGGAAATTGTTTCAAGAGAAGGTGGGTGAGATATAGCGATTGGGTGGCCAATCAATGATGTAGAGGGCTCAATGACGTCAAAGTCTTGTAGTAAGATAGACCTACGCAAGGGAAAAAACAAATAAGAAAACAAAGAAATAATGATTTCACTAGATGGAAAAAAATGAAAACATAGTAGTAGAATAAAAAATGAAGCTTACATGCATTGGTAGAGAATTGCACATGTCCATGTCTTAAGGTGTATAATAGACCCTTGTTGAAGTCTTCCTAAAGCGAAGAGGGAATTGAACTTTGATGGAAGCATGGTGTGGTGCATGTGTGTCCCATCAGAGATTGTTGTCTGGTATCGCATGGTTGAGGTGAGAATAGATTTGACTTGCTCCACACCAAATATTTGTAGGAACGGTTGCATGTCGGAGCTTAGTGCAAGTAGTAATTCAATGGCATGTTTGGTCAAAGGGGTGGCCATTATTTGTTAACTAGGAGGAAAAAGAAAATGCGAGGTAGTTAGGTGTAAGGGGAGAGTTAAAAAACGGGGCATAAATGTAGAGAGGCATTAAAAGTGAAAGGATGTTGTGGTGATAAGACAAATAGAGAAATCAAGTATAGAGACAAAAAAAGTTTAAGTTATCAAGTATAGAGATGTTCGAAGCACTATAACGAAAAAAATATGTGTTGCTAATAATCATAAATCTTATCAAGAATAACAATCATTTATGCCTTAAATGTAGAAAACATTGAAATAAATCAAGTCAACCTCAAGAATGCAGTGTTATAATCAATATTTACAAAATGATACAATACATACAATATTAAATCATATTATTCCATGAAATGATGATTTTGTTAACAAAGAAATAGGAAGGGGTTTAAAGAAAAAAGACAAAATTTTGTGATATAAAATCCAAAAGTGACTGGACATTAGAGGAGATGACACAAGTGGATGCACCTTAATAGATGATACACCAATTAATCATATATATATTTTTATAACCATGAAGGGGACTTGAAATGCAATTGAGGAGTGCAGGTGTGGCTTAAATTGGTCGACATCAAAGGGGTGGGCATGACTGTAGCAGGTCTAGTGCGGACATTGCGAAAGGTGAGTGAGGTAAGCCATCCAAAACAATGTAACATGTGAACCACAACAAATGTTACCAACTAAAATGTCCAAGGTTGAAGGTTTTGTGAGTGACATCTAAAATGTACAAGTCTTCAGCATGTCGAGGAAAAAAATTGAGGATGGTTGAAATGTCTTGTGGAAAGCTTATTGTATTTCCACTATATTTGTATTGTCCACCACAAGCATGGCTTACTTGCAAAATAGGGTTGACACGTGAAATGAGCATTTCTTCAACTTGTGTAAGGATGGATAGAACAAGGGGTTGTTCACCAAGGTCCATGTTGTTCCAGAGGGAGAAGCGGTGGCCATTTTTATCTGAATAACATCTAGAACAGGTATGGTGGCCATTAAAAAAGTGGAAATGATCAAATGAAGACTAGGATAAGATTCTTTACATATCTAACAAACATGGATGGATGGTAGCTTATCTAGCCTTAAGCGAAAGAAGTGATGTGCTTGAGATATGTTATTGTCATTGAAGGAATGAGTGACTTTGTTGGGTGGAGGAATGGTATTTGGGAAGTTATCAAGTATAGAGATTTCCAAAGTCACAGAATGAACAAAATACGTGTTTCCAATAATCAAAATTATTATTAGGAGTAACAAGCATTTATATATTGCCTTAAATATAGAAAACATTTAAATAAATCAAGTCAATATTGGGAAGGCATGATATAAGCAATATTTACAAAATGATACAATAAAGACAATAGTAAACCATATTATTCCATGAAATGATGATTTTTTTTACAAACAAATAAGAAGGGGTTTACAGAAAAAAGACAAAATGTTGTGATAAAAAATCCAAAAGTGACTGGAAATCAAAGGAGATGACGCAAGTGGATGCGCCTTAATAGATGATACAACAATGAATCATATAATTTTTTTTGTAACCATGAAGGGGACTTGAAATGCAATTGAGGAATGCAGGCTCGACTTAAATTTGTCGAGATCAAAGGACATGATGAGCGAGTCAGAAGGATCGACGACCTTTAGTGCATTGAGTAATGCATTTTGTTGTGGGTGGGCATGACTGTAGTAGGTCTAGTGTGGACATTGCGGCAGGTGAGTGAGGTAAGCCATCCAAAAAAATGTAACATGTGAACCACAACAAATGCAATAAGGTGCAAAAAGTGTGTGATATGTGCAAAGTTGGTTTAGTGAAAGAGTCAAAATATGTAGGTTCTTTTTAATTACGAGTTAGGTAGCTTGTATTTATAAATAAAAATAAGTGTAAATTACCTAAAAGACCTTATGACCTTCCTATGAAATGTAACTCGGCCTTCCAAAAGCACAATTGATGGTGATAATAGGATCCACGCACCAATTGACTAGTGAAGGTAACAAAGAGGCATTTCTACCAGTGATGGGGAAAATGTTCCAATCTAGAAGACTTGGCAACACCTCCCAATGACAATAGCTGAATTCAGGAGTTAATTGCACCCACAATTGCTCCTTGGTGATGTCCTAAGTTTGGCCTCTAAGATAGCTTGCGTCAAATGTGGACCAGTGGTTCGACCTGCATAGTATAATGTCGTCTCCCTACAACGAGTTGAGTGACTCATAGGGGAGAGTAGGGCAACTATACCTCAACTTTCACCTCCTTGGGAACGATGCACTTCTAATCTAATTTTTCTTTGAACACTTGCTTATAGCAGAATTTATAAAGCATCCTATAAGTCAACAATGATATGTTTCAAAATATACCTAATGAAACTAGATTGGAGGGCATTAACGGATGCCTAGCCCAATCAATCCTACCTAACTAAAATAATTTTTTTGTGATCTCATGTGGAGGATTTTAGTTGGTTGGCGATTTACAAAGTTGATTTTAAGGGTCTACTTTTGATTAAGGAAAGTAACAATAAGAGTGTAAAGTAAATGAAAATTTTGATATAGAGTAATATCAAAAATCTTGATCATAATGATAACTCACTTTGAAAAAACCATAACAAAATATAAAAATGTTATCAAATTTGTTGTTATGAAATAATATAGGTCCTTTAGTGTGTGCTAGTGGTGCAAACACATGTGAGGTAAGCAAATTTCTTCCTTAACATTACCTTAACATCATTTTATTCCTTTGTAATTTTGAAATGTGATTCCAATATGAGTATACCTTTCCATTCCTTTTGTTGGCCTTTAATATTTTCTTTATTTTCTTAAACCATTTGTTGGATTAGTTAAAGATGAATGTAATGTAAGAAAACAACATTTTAAGATTTTGACATAGTATAATATCCAAAATATGGATCATAATTATAACTCACTTTGAAAACATAATAACAAAATATAAAAATATAATAATTTTTTTTCATTAAATCTCAAAATATTGTTACAACTTTATCATGCTATTAAAACTAAGGAAAAATCTATATACAATTTTGTAATAATAAAAAAAGTTAATCTATTCATTTCACAAGAATATAAATTTATTCTAATAAAAACTAATTTAAAAGACCTAATAAAATAATTAAATATATGTCAAAACAACAAATATATTTTTATTTTAAGTCTAATCTAATCAAAATACCATAAAAACATAATATATAAAATATTTAAAACAAAATTCCCAAAAACAAGTAATATTCTATATATAACTTCACATTAATTATAAATGAATGAAATTCAAAATGAGTTACCCTAGTTTCAAAAATATACACTTATATAGTCTTGGTGTTCAGAGCTGGAGTCAACGGTTGGCAAAAATATCATACTCTTAACATAAATGCAAACTACAAAATTCATTAACATTGATTAATTAATACAATTACAATGTATTATACAACATAGGTTAATATTATCTAGATTCGATACTAGGAAGGAATTGTACTCAACTTTAAGGCCTATACAAAAAAATTATTCTCTTTAAAAAATCATCGCCTTTAAAGTTCATACATAAATTTATGATTATTAAAACAATACATATGTTATTCATAGCTTAACGCAGGGTAGAGAGCAAGAAAAAAATATAACATTATAATAATAATATCAACATCATAATAATAATTAACCATACAAATGTTAATTATTATTATGATGTTGATCTTATTATAAGATTATATTTATCCTATGTTGTATAAGATTATTATTAAGATTATATGTCGTTGTTGTACTTTATTTATCCATATTATTATATATGTAATAGTTATATGTGTTCCATCATATCGTTCCTAATCAAATTTAATCATAACGCATGACTAAAGAGTGAGACCTATGTAACTCTTAGTTTTGAATGACAAAATATTTATAATAATTGCAAAGTTGTTCATGAATTTGTAAATGTTAATTATTATTATGATGTTGATGTTATTATAAGATTATATTTATCCTATGTTGTATAAGATTATTATTAAGATTATATGTCGTTGTTGTACTTTACTTATCCATATTATTATATATGTAATAGTTATATGTGTTCCATCAGATCGTTCCTAATCAAATTTAATCATAACGCATGACTAAAGAGTGAGACCTATGTAACTCCTAGTTTTGAATGACAAAATATTTATAATAATTGCAAAGTTGTTCATGAATTTGTACTGCAACACTACTCTCCTTGTATGTCAAAATTACCTTGTGCGTGGATAAAAAGTATAGTTATTGACTACATTTGAAAATGGGCACTTAAAACACTTATTTTTGGTTATTTAAGTTGGAATATATAATTTTTTTTAAGTTGCAAGACTATGTTGAAACTTTTAAAATATAGTTTTATTCGAAACACATTACTAATTATAAAAATTATGATTTGTTTTTGGTAGGTGTTTAGGTTTGTAGGTGAGTTGGTCAAAGGATGATTTTTGGAGTTTTTAAAATCTTGAGAGTTTTCATGTTTAAGTTTTCATGTTTTTTATTAGTTCCAAGATTTAAAAAAGATGATCACCTCACTTGCAATTATATTTATTCTATAAATAACATCCATCCATTTCTCATTAATTCACATTAATTCAAACCAAAAATCTAGCTAGCAATCTAAGCCATACCCCTAGCTGTGCGAAACGTTGGAAAAGGCCCTTATTCATAAATAAAAACGTCACTTAAAATTGAAGTTTTTAAGGTTAAAAAGAGCATTTCTAGAGAGCTCAAATGGCCTTGCTTGATGCGGACAAGCAACTTTGTACCATAGATTTTTTTTTCCCCTTTCGAGCCTAAACTTCTAACTGCCCTGCCTTCCACTTATGAAACCCCCCTTGGAATAGCCCACCGACAACCACTAAAAGGATAGCTTATTTCGATTCACACTAGCAAGAATGGTAGCAATCCCATTCATCCTAGCAATCCCAGCCGGACATCTTCATATCCGTGTGAAACATTGCAAAAATCCATTCTTCCGAGATCAAATGTCACTTTCAATGTTCAGTTGGGGTAAATTCCTTAGATCAATTAAAAAAGAGTGTTTCTCGCATGCATATATGGCCATGGAATTTATGACTTTCGAGCCTTAGAAGGGGTCCATTATCATATCAAGGTTTAAAAGTGGGTCAAAAGCATGCTAAAATGTCCTTTATTTTATTTAAAGGGATAGGCTGCTAAATTTTGAGTCAAGAGCATTCTTTATTCTGTAATATATTCTTTGGGCTGGGTAGATGGATCATGTTGTAGACCTGATCACAAGAAATGTATATGGTTATGGGAAACAATAAGGCCCAAGACTATTATTTTATAGTCCCTAACTGGTTACTTTTATTGTATTTAAATAACTATTGGATGTTATTTTGTAGCCAGGACCGATGCAGTATTTTCCACTAGTGAATTCACATACCCAATTTGGTTCTATAAAAGAAAAAGCATGGAATCCACTACTTGTTCACTGCAGTCTTACATTGTTTTCAGCATGTAATTCCATACAGAGCGAATAAATGAACATATAATATATCAATTTACATAGGCCAGTGCGTTTAACAACGTTGGAGCCCACGATAAGACCTCCGCTTGGAAAAAGGCCAAATGGTATAGATGATTCCTATAAAAATGACTAATGTGACCAAAAATCAATTAAAGCAATGCATGCATTGAAAATGTGTCTGGTTATTGTTGTCTAGTTTGAAGCGACATTTAAGAAGGAAAGCCTTGTAAGTACTACAGATTGTTGGCGCCTTGAGCCCTACATTGAAGAAATTCTGAGATAGTCTGAGAGATGCACAAAGCAGGCATGAGGTTTAATTTCCCTTCATCTCCATTTGAGCGTTTGGTTGGGAAATCAAGATGATGTTGGTTATCAGGAGATTGGTGGGTGCCAATGGCAGTAAGAAGAGGATTGGATTTGGAAAGAGGGTCATGGATTCAATATCTTCTATTGAGACCCATGATCCCTTTGTTGTATTGCCGCAGATGCTCGCATTTGATTACAAGCCCTAGCCTTACACGGGTCCCTTGACCAAGGAGATATTTAAGAAGAGGAAGCCTCAGTTTGTGGTTAAATGGAGGTACTGCCAATCGAAATGATGAGATTAGAAGACTCATAGAAATCCTTCTAAAGGTTAGGAAGAAGAATATGGTTATCGTAGGGGAGAAAGAGCCCGAAGATGTAATAATTTTTTTTTTGCAGAGAATAGAAAAAGGTGAAACCCTAGCACAACTTCAGATCCTTCCCATTGAAACAAATTTATTTGCTTTCTCTTCCAGAAACAAAGATAAAGACCACCTTGCTATGAAGTTCAGGGAATTGGATGAAATGGTGGAAGGGCGTTTGAATAAGGGTATAATTATTAACATGGGCGATTTCAAGTGGCTTGTAGAGCAACCCAAGGTAGGAGGAGCATCGTTAGGGTTTTCAGCCTCAGCTTCTGTGCAACAAGCTGTTATGAAATTGAGCCAATTATTAGCTCTATATGGATGATTGGGATTGCGACATGTGAAACATACCTACATTGTCAAGTATTTCATCCTTCTATGGATAATGATTCGGACCTACAACCTCTACCTATTGTTTCCAAACCAACTCCAGGATCGTTTCCCAGGTTCCCCCTTGTTTCTTCTGCTTTCCAAGTTCTGCATTTATTTCAGTGTTTATGAGATCTGTCTTGAAATGCAACAAATATTCCATTATTTTAGATTTGGGGGATCATAATCAGCGTCTTGAATTTATGTTTATATTTTTTTTATTGATCTACATATTTCATAAGCACAATAATGACCTAAACATTGCCCATCCACCTCTTGATGCACTTGAGCTAAGGGTTGAGTTGTGTTTCTGGTTTTTTTGTTGATGTCCAATTCACGAATGTAATTTGTCTGGTATTTATGCTAGCTGCATGTTTGCGAGTATTTGTTGGTTATTAAAAATATTGATGTTACTGCGAGTATTTAACATGCTCAGCTAAAGATTTAACCAATTAAACTAATATTGCATCCAAAATGCGATTTGAAATTTGACAGACATAAAGTCGGATCTGGTCCAAACCTGTGTGTCCAGAACAAAAACTGTAGAATGTGTTGTGTGACTATAAACTGAAGGGAATTGCGATGGACGAACAGAAACTGCTCGACTGTAAACTGAAGGGAACCGATACTATTGTGTGACTGTGAGAAATACAAATTGAAGGCGGGAAGAGGTAGATGGAGGAAGCACCGCCTAAGAGTGCCGACAGGCATTAATGTGCATTTAAGGGAGCAAGTGCAGAGTTTAAATGGCCATCCGTTCAATGGCAGAAATGGCAGGCAGCAGATGAACGAGGCAAACTATCCCAATCGTCAGACGAAGGATTGAACGGTTGAAAATCAATAATAAAAAAATTTCAGAGAATCGACTCCCACTTGTAGAAACGCCTTATGGCATAAATATATACATTATATTAAAATTATTTGAGTTAACTTTATGGAATGATTTCTAATAAAAAAATTATAGATTAAGTTATTTTTGTAGTTATTGCTTCTCTTTTTGAAATTTTATATATTTTATGAATATTTAGGTTAGTAGACTACTCTTGATAGCAAGATTAACTTCAATTTTTTATACATAAAATGAAACCCATTTCCTATAATATTAACTTTTTTTTCATAAAAACAATTGTTATTTGTATTAAAAGAAAATAGATTGCGGCCTAATTGTACATTCTCAAATACAAATAGTAGAGCAAAACATAGACCATAAACCATAGTTTGGTTCTGAAATTAAAAAAGAGACATAATTGTGTTCCTTACATAATGGCCAATGGAAATTCTACCACTTGTAATAATCATTATCTTTTATAAAAAATGGATGCATAATTATATAAGAATTAAGATTCTACACGGAGTGATTTTTACACAAATTCAAATCAGCCTAAGAAAAAACATATAACAAATATATACATTAAACAATAAACTAACATAATGAAAATAACACTTTGGTGCATACTATACTATGATATTTTAACACTTTATAACCTTGAATTCGTAACATAATATGAAATGCAAACATTATAAGAATTAAAAAGTTTATTAAGGCTTCCATCTAGTATTACACTTTACAACTTTATCTTTAACTTTATAGCATTGTAATTACAAAATTTCTTAAAACTTCTATCCATCACAAAAATTGGAAATGTAGAGCTCTTTTTATTAAAATATGACTTACCAAAGAAATTTTAAAAGAAAACTTCACATCCAACTCATTTTCTAATTCCTCAATCACTTGGTGAAAATTAGCAATTCTCATTTATCAAATATTACTCACTTAACACCACAACACAAATTTAACATTTATTATTAAATTTTAACTTTATGTAATTAAAAGCAAAACCAAATTTAAAAGACCACTTCAACCCTTTTTTTTAACCATTTAAGATATTTATCAAATTTATTGTGGATTTCATATGTATGTTTAATCATTTTAAAGATATTTGTAGTGTTTGTAATATAAATAGGATCTTTGTAGTGTGTAATTTAAATAATCATTAATAATAAAACATATAATAAAATAGATAAAAGCAAAGTTTCAAGTCTCTGTTAAGTTATAATATTTAATATTTATATCGAAGAAATACTACAATATTTAATGTTTTATTTGTCAATGAAAAGTAACAAAATAATATTGAAAAGTATGTCAATGTAGTAAAATACACTTATATATAGAAAGTGATGTATATATCAATAAGATACAAACCAACTTTAATAATAAAAAAATTCATGTTAACTAGCTTCAATAGTAAATTTTGTCATGTTAAAACCACTATCGTGAAGCTTTGCATGATTCTTTGCACACATTGCACATGCACATGTAAGGAACAACCTTTAAAAATCTTGATATCCCACGAATACCCAAATCTACAACAAATGAAACAATAGGTAATGACAAGAATCCAAATCACAATCCTTCATACAATAGACATGATGAAAACAAAGGATAGGTTTTCCTAATAATGGAATACAACTATAGTGAATCATAGAATAAAAATAAAACTTGATTTCTAATATATTTTTATAATAATGATTATTGATACTATTTGAATTCTTTCATTGATTTAATCTTAGCTTTATGTAACTTATGGTTTCAGAAATTGAACAGGGATAGATGCACATCTTGGTGAAGTTCAAGAGCTTCGAAAAAGCATGATGATATTTCTAATAAATGATATGTTATAAGGCCCGAGGCCCCCCTAATTGGTGTCCAATATTGTGAACAAGAAACAAAAGGATCCAAAGGATTACATCCCCGTGACAGCAAGAAGAGGACATACTACCAACAATCAT
The DNA here is from genome assembly GCA_027924585.1 of Larix kaempferi. Lineage (NCBI taxonomy): Eukaryota > Viridiplantae > Streptophyta > Pinopsida > Pinales > Pinaceae > Larix > Larix kaempferi. The sequence goes on from BSBM01000371.1 coordinate 8,204,676, forward strand.
AGCTTGGTAGAAAGGGTAGGGTACATATAAGAATATTACACCAATAATTTATCCTTCAAATAACTTAGATTACCTTCATTAAATCTCCATCAAATATAGTTTAGGAGGCACAAAATCATTAAATCTCCATCAAATACATGTTAGGAGGCACAAAATCAGCAACCATGGATATTGCACATAACCTTGTTCTAGGTTGTAGCAAGGCATAATTTTCTTGCTTGACTTCTTTTCATTTAGAACTTTAAAATATGCACAATATAGCAGGTATAATGAGACTTCAAGGAAATAATAGCTAACACGTACAATTTCATAACCATTTCAAAAACTTTGTTGTAACACTTTGTAAGTTTGTTCCATAGATCCTACAAAGTCTAAAAATATTTTATGTTGGTTGTATGATTTCGTGATTTACTTTCTGAATTGATCATTAATATTGTAAAGGCCATTAACGTATAGCTATACGATATGTGCGAGATATCGGATTACAAAAAAGTCGTTTGTGTTGGAGTAAATCATCAATATGTGTGGACCTTGCAGAACCAAGTGGAGGTAAAAATACGAGCTAAAACAACTCAAAATAAAGCAATAATTATGTTTTTCATCAAAATCTATTTATTTGATTGATTATATAGAACTTTGGAAAGTTGTACTCTGTAGATTCTTTCAATGAGAATTTCCTTTGTTATTTCTCTTCGTGCTTAAATAACTGGTCACCCATCCAAAGAGGTCAGTGGAGTGTTCATTTATCTAAATTGTCTTACTGCATTTTGTAATACAACCAAATCTGTAGCATAATTACAATTTAGTTAAGATTTATGAAGCTTAACAAGAGTATCTTTTCGACATAAGTAGAGTCAACCGGTATGTACAACCTGCTATAGTTCTAGTAGCGAGAAAGATTACCAAGACCCACAACTCAATAACCTTAACCTGTAGAGTAAATAAAAAAAGATGCAAAATAATGTTTTACTTAGCGAAAACAAAATTTCAAATACGCAAATTTAGGTTATGAGATATATTTAAACCCTTACTTATTTTTAATAAATTTCTCTAATAGTTAACCCCTCCTTTGACACCTGCAAGCACTTGTATTTCTGAGAAGGGATATCATATACAAGTTTTGTGAGTAAAACCTTTAAAAAATTAAGCTAAATGTTGGGGCAACAAGTTGTAAGAACAAAATGAATTATTATTTTACCTATTACAACTAGTGGCCATTGAGCCATCAAATCCTAGTAGTTACTGCAAATTGCTATCATATACAAGTTTTGTGAGTAAAACATTTGAAAAACGTAGCTAAATGTTAGGCGACAAGCTATACGAACAAAAATAATTATCATTTTACCTATTACAACTATTGGCCATCGAGCAATCAAAGTTATCATCGAGCCATCAAACCCTGGTAGTTAAAAATTAAACATTATGCAATGTTAGTCACATAGACAATGACAAATTACTAACTGTCACCATAGGATAAAAACAAAGCATAACTCACACAAAGGGAGACCCAGTTCGTAGACTTATGACCACCAAATTAATAGTTACAAAACCAAAACTCTTTCATTTATAATAGTGGAATAACAATATTGGTGGATTTGCTTAATTAATTTGTCACGGTAGTATGGCTCTCTCATCTAGGATGCTCTGCTTCAAACCCTCCTCAAACCAAGCTAGAATATTGGCTTCAAAACCCTCCATTGCCATATCTCGATCCTTTAGATAACTTCCAAGAAGCATTTTTCGATCCTTTGGACAACTTCCAAGAAGCATGCAAAATGGATTGAAAATGGACTAATCTCTATTAAACTCTACTATCTTTCCAACATTAACTTCGAGAGTATGCTTAACATCTGTTGAGTTGTGGTTATACCAAGTGCATGCGTGAAATGCAAAGGACTACAACTATTTAGAGAAAAAGAACATGCATAATTCCAAGTGTTGATAAAAAGACTCTAATAACAGTTGCATGTTTCAAGGACTAATAATAATAAAATATGGCATCGCCTCGGTTTGAGGCCAAATAAGGCCTCAAATAACTTGATTGGCCATAAACAATTCTTGCAAAAAAAACTTTGGTTATAATGTAGTGGAAAACATGCCAACTTGATTGGCCATAAGCAATTCTTGCAAAAAAAACTTCAATTATAATGTAGTGGAAAACATGCCAGACTAATAATATTAGGCGAAACCAATTTCTGTAATCTTTGTTACTCGATAGGGACTAATAAGGTGTTGTGTAAATTATTTTATATATAAAAATATCAAATGCATTGTGTATTATATGATGATATTGGTAGTTACTAATATTTATTAAAATTAATTTTGATATATTTAATTTAAGAAAAAATCAAGTATTCAATTTAATTTAAATATATATTTATATCAAAAAATCATCTTATAAAAAAATTTAAAATCAATATATTCACCTATAATATTATATTTTAAAATTTTTCCTATAATCATTAAAAAAAACACCCAAACATTTTTTAAATAATGATGTTTAACTTTATCCAATCCACTAAGAGAAAGACAAAGATAATGTTTGTGGCACGTACCCTCATCAACACAAAATTTAACATAGGATACTCCATTTAAAGGGGCACAACTACCCCCCACCGTTGGGTTTCAACTTCGTAAATCAATATAAGATAAAGATATATTTTGTTCATATTAAATATGATTTTTGTTGATTATCATCCTATGAAACTAAGCTTTTCATGATGACCTCCATTTATGACTTGATATTTTTGGTAAGTTGGATTATTGATTTGATCTTAATTTTCATTTATGTGAAGGACATCAATTTTGTTTACTATGTCATATTATTTATTATTTTTTTAATAAAATTTATTAAAGTAAATAAGGGAAGTTGCTAAACAACAAGTACTTGTTTCTATCTTTAATGAATTTTTAGTGTTGTCACATACCCCAAAATACCTATATTAAAAAAAAATTAAATAGGATAAATAAATAGAATAAAAGTATGTATTCTTTGTACTTCCTAGTATTGTGGAAAAAAAGTATTTTATTTGATTACATATTGGATTCTAAGTCAAAGTTAGAAGCATATCAAGGTTTCGTTCTTGAATAAGCATCATTAAGCATTATAAGCATTATAAGCATCATTAATAAACACCATTAAGCAAAGCATCATTAATAAATTCTTCACCTTAACACAACTAGCAAAAAAGAGGGCTTAAACCCTTACCCAAACCCATGCAGATATCCAAAAATCCAATTGTGTACATTTACGGTTTCGCAATCCAACTTCTGCAATTGCGGATGCAAGCTGCGAAACACCTGACTCTGCCCATTTAACTTTATGGTTCCGCAATCCAACTTCCGCAATTGCGGATGCGGGATTGCGAAACCCCTGATTCCGACTATTTAACTTATGGTTCCGCAATCTGACTTCCGCAATTGCGGATGCGGGATTGCAAAACCCCCGATTCCGACTGTTTAACTTATGGTTCCGCAATTGCGGATGCGGGATTGCAAAACCCTAGATTTCCACTGTTTAACATGACGGGTCTGCAATCTGACTTCCACATTGTGGATGCGGGATTGCGGAACCCCCAAACCCAACTATTTAACATAACAGGTCCGTAATCTGACTTCCGTATTGTGGAAGTGGGATTGCGGAACCACAAAGTTTCTAGGGTTAAAACGACATTTCTAGTTGCGGACTTAGTGGAATCGATGGCTTAGGTAAGCCATAACTTAGGCAATGTTTGGACTTTATAAATTATTACATTTAATAAGCAATATCTAGGGTTTTCGAATTGTATAATTATCTTTCCAATATGTTATGAATTACTTTAACTAAATCAATAAACATAAATAAAACAACACCCATTTTATAACAACAAAAACATCCAAACCAGTCGCCCAATACGTATGCTTCTGTTATGGGCTCTCATTTCTTTAAGCCATTCTGATGACAGGCGAACTGCGGGTCCTTCGAATCGTCGATCCTTGGACCTGTGGGTTATGGGCCCACATCTATTCGTTGTCCAGTCAACCACTTCAAGAAGCTACACAGGCGGTTGATCTACTTGATGAATCACAGATACAGTCGATCTAGTCTTTAAATACTTAGGGATCACTGGATTGACTATATGTTATCGCCATTCAATCTCCATGCAAACATAATTAGGATTTATTTGCAACTCTTATGACATCTCCCTCGATTCATATAAGAATCAATCCAGATTCAATCCGAGAATTTGGGTAAATATTTTCCCATTAAGTTATGATTACAAGAACATAGGAAAACTTGTTCAATTTACAATAATTTGTGGAGGTAGAACACAACGATAATACTCAGAAAATGAAATTCTATTCATTACACAGTCAGGCAGGCCTGATCTTTAATTCTTGGCCACCCCTCTCAAATACTTACAGACTACATTATATAGCTGAAGATAAACCTCCAGCGCATCAATAATTTCCTACAATCATGCAACGGATGGCTAATAATCGCAACCTCAAGTCTAACGTATGAAAGAATCCTTATCTTCTTGGTATCTAACTCCTCGCCATGTTTTTCATCTTCCAAGAACACATCTTCTTCAAACTGATTTGGAGGGGGGTCGATGCTCCTGCATCAGACTCCCAGGGTGGAAGGGATTGAACCCCTGTTCAAAAGGTCAGCAACAACAAAACCCTTGGATGCTAGTTCTGCTGCACTCATCCAAGTAGCATCCTCCACAGGGTGTGCTTTCCACTTTACCAAATACTCCAAGTAGTCCTTCTGCCTAGTGCTTTTTTTAACTTTAGTGTCCAAGATCTCCTCTGATTCCAATTTCTGTGCCATGGGCATCTGCTTCAGCCACTGTAAATCATTATCAGCATCTTTGTCTCCTGCAACCTGGCCTGCATTATCTGTTGTAAAGGGATATATATCAGCAACATTGAAAATAGGAGATATTCCAACTCTTGCTAGCATTTCCAGCTCATAAGCATTAGCATAAAACTTTCTAAGGATTTTGCATGGCCCAATATTCTTCATTTTCAGTTTGTTGTACTCTCTCTCAGTCTGCAATGTTTGCCTCAAATTTTGCATTTACCTATATAGAGTCAGCTGGTAATCCTTGGGCAAGAATTTGGCCCTCATCTTGGCCACCATCCTATCCCAGCTCTTGATTAGTGGCTTATTCTTCCTTCTACTCTCTGCTTGCACACTATCCCACTAGAGGGATGCATGCCCCTTCAACCATGTCACTGCCAATTTGACCTTCCTGTTCTCCTCAATCTCATCATACTCAAAATATTTGTCCAACTCATTGATCCAGTTAATGAGGTGTTCAGTAGTAAGGATTCCCTCATAGGTAGGCAACTCAGGCTTTGGTCTAGGTGTGGTTCCTAAAATGGATCGAAGACATCTCATTTCAGGTGTCTCTGCCATAGGAGCTTCCTCCTCTTCACGTTATTCTTCTTCAGGCTCACTCACATCTCCTGCTACTGGATCTCTTTGTCTGCCCATCTCCATAGTTTCCATACGTGCTCTTAGCTCTCTCAACTCCTCCATAACCTCTACATTTGCTGCTGGTCTTCCTCTGCCACGACCCCGAGCTCTACCTACACGAAAAACCATGTCTTTTCCTTATTTTACTGAGCAATCTCCTTGCTCTAGGCTTTTGCAATCTTCCTTTGCGGCTACCTACACAAAACAAATACCAATCTTACCTCAAGCACCGCTGCTACCATCTTCCAATATCCAATCCGAAGGAACAAACGACTCTGATACCACTTGATGACAGGCGAACTGCGGGTCCTTCGAATCGTCAATCCTTGGACCTGTGGGTTATGGGCCCACATCTATTTGTTGTCCAATCAGTAGTAAGGATTCCCTCATAGGTAGGCAACTCAGGCTTTGGTCTAGATGTGGTTCCTAAAATAGATCGAAGACATCTCATTTTAGGTGTCTCTGCCATAGGAGCTTCCTCCTCTTCACGTTATTCTTCTTTAGGCTCACTCACATCTCCTGCTACTGGATCTCTTTGTCTGCCCATCTCCATAGTTACCATACGTTCTCTTAGCTCTCTCAACTCCTCCATAACCTCTACATTTGCTGCTGGTCTTCCTCTGCCACGACCCCGAGCTCTACCTACACGAAAAACCATGTCTTTTCCTTATTTACTGAGCAATCTCCTTGCTCTAGGATTTTGCAATCTTCCTTTGTGGCTACCTACACAAAACAAATACCAATCTTACCTCAAGCACTGCTGCTACCATCTTCCAATATCCAATCCGAAGGAACAAACGGCTCTAATACCACTTGATGACAGGCGAACTGCGGGTCCTTTGAATCGTCAATCCTTGGACCTGTGGGTTATGGGCCCACATCTATTTGTTGTCCAGTCAACCACTTCAAGAAGCTACATGGACGGTTTATCTACTTGATGAATCATAGATACCGTCGATCTGGTCTTTAAATACTCAGGGATCACTGGATTGACTGTATGTTATCGCCATTCAATCTCCACGCAAACATAATTAGGATTTGTTTGCAACTTATGACATCTCCCTCGATTCAGATAAGAATCAATCCAAATTCAATCCGAGAATCTGGGTAAATATTTTCCCATAAAGTTATGATTACAAGAACACATCTTCTTCAAACTGATTTGGAGGGGGGTTGATGCTCCTGCATCACATTCGAACATGTATAAGTTTTAAGAGTATAACCACTTATCTATTGATCTCTATAATAATTTAAACATTCTGTTCTAAAGATTTTCACATTTAAGTTTGTATAAACCTAGATTTGAATATATAATAGCGTTATAGATCAAACGCCTATTCTATAATCCCATTTTCAATAAACCCTGCACAATCTTTTGCCTATAACAGTAAGGGATATACACAGACATTGATATATATATATATATATATATATAAATTTTGTACAAAGACTGAATGATGAATGTTATAGTAAACAATGATGTATAAAAAAAGGGGTAATGTACAATCACTTCAGGATAGAAGGATTAATGGAAATCAAACCTGTACTAAAACTATAACTCACACTAAGATAGTTATGTGCCTACTAGAACTTATCGTTTTACTGAAATAGACCTAAACCGGTGTTTGTATATCTTGCATGCAAGTCCAGAAACATAATTCTTAATAAGAATACTTATAGTAAAATCATTATTTGATAACATGCATAAGCAATATAATCAATTTTGATAACATGCATAGCAAGTAATGCACAGTATAAACTATTATATGAATAATGCATAAGCAAAATAATCATTTCCGGTAACATGCATAAGTGAGATAAAATAGTAATGTACAGTAAATCAGTATATGATAACATGCATAAGCAAGATTAATCATTTATGGTAACATGCATGTACAATAAATAATTAGATATCACTTGCAGTGGATAGACAATTCATAAATGAATAAATAGACCTGAACTAAGCAATAAAATTATTAGATGTCATAGATAGTTCAGAAATAAATAGAACCTAATCTAGGCAATGCATTCATTAGATAGTTCAGAAATTAAATTAAATGGAACCTAATCTGAGCAATGCGATTTACAATAAATAGACAGATTAGAAATAAATAAAATAGAACCTTATCTCAGCCATGCAACCATTAGATATCAGTAGAATAGATAGTTCATAAATAATTAATCAGAACCTGATCTAAGTTATACAATCAACAGATAATTTTAGAATTTAAATGAATAGAACCAGAACTAAGCTACGCTATCCACATTTAATTCAAAAATTAAATCAATAGAACATAAATAAGCTATGCTATCCACAGATAGTTCAGAAATTAAATCAATATAACAAAACTAAGCTATGCAATCAACAACAACAGATATGTCAAAAAATAAATGAATAAAACTAGATATAAGCCAGGAAATCATTAGATATTAGCTACAATAAGCAGACATGCCAGGAAAAAAATCAATAGAACTTGAACCTATAGGGAAAATCGAAGATGAAGGTCGCCATTCCTCCCAACCAACTTCCAGAACAACCAAACTACTTGTTCTGAAACCTCCGAGCCTGTTTGATGAACCACAAGGACAAAGACTTGGTCACAGATTCCCTCTTGCAAGCTAGGTCACAACCTCACTTCATCATAAGCCTCCTACTCATTGGATGAATCAATACTCATCGCATTATCCTCTTCATCCTGAACCTCATGTTCAGTGGATGAAAACTATGCTTTATATCATTTTCCTAGGACTTAGGTCGCTCATGAGCCTCCTTCTCGTAATGCTCCAACAGGAGTCACGAACTGCACGTTTTGGGGAAGATGCCTCTTGCATTATCTGCGCCTTTACTAGGTTGGCTTACGGTGCTGGGTTTCCTCTTGACACTTGTCATTTATCCTTGTGGGTCAGCAAACACTCTTCAACGACTGCCTTCGGTTTTGATTCCCATTTCTATTTAATAACTTAAAAATAATAATAATTCTTTTACAAATGTTTTGACCCCACTTCGTCAATTAATTTCAAATAAAAATAATAACATAAGGTCTTATAAATCAATAATTATTAGGGTTCCTAGGTGTATTACATACACCCCCCCTTAAAGTTTTAACACCGTCCTCGATGTTACTTTTAAAATTCATTTGCATAATTCTGAAACAAAATTGGATATGCCTCCTGCATATTACTTTCCAATTCCCAAGTAGCCTCTTCTGGGCTAAGGTGCTTCCATTGTACCTTGACTTGTCCGATGGTGCGGTTCCAGAGTAAAAGTTCTCTCCTCTCGAGAATACATTATGGTCCCACCTGAAATTCTCCTCTAGGTTCAACCTAGATAGCATTCCAGTCAACCACATGAGTAGAATCATGAACATATCTTTTTAAAATTGAAATATGAAAAAAATTATGTACTTTAATTGTAGGTGGTAGTAACAGTAATAACAGTAATAACAATAATAACACACACACACACACACACACACACACACACACACACACACACACACACACACACACATATAATATAGGCAGTTCACTCCGTGAACATAAGACGCGTTTAGGGTATTTCATCTTGGCTTATTTTCCACAGTTAGCAGTGAACACCCTTAAAGGGACTGTGGTTTTTATACTACAGTGCAGTTCAAGACTGTTTATGTGTGCTCTGAGGTTTCCCCCCGACTCAACATCAAACCATAAAAGATAAATAATCGTGATGCTCCAAATTCATCTCGACTCAAAATCATACCATAAAAGGTAAATAACCATGATGTTCTAGATTCATCCTGAATCGACATCAAATCATAAAAGATAAATAACCATGATGCTCTAGAGTCATCCCGATTCAACATCAAATCATCATATTAATCCCTTCTCGTTTGCATATTTTAAATATGATAATCATTATTTTAAAGAAAACCTGATACATCTAGTTTCTTGCAAACACATTTAGTAATCATTTCAACAATTCATGATTTCTTAAGTCAATTGCTATACATATTCCATTAATTTAACATTTCTCAAATTCTTAGGATTTCAAATTTGTCATCTCGTTTCCTATTCATCTCCCCATAAATATCGTTAAATTATTCATGCAAAGTACTAACATTTGTCTAACTGTAAACTAACATCATGCTATCTATTCAAAAAAATCATTGACTCATAATTTATTTTAGAAAACACCTCATGTTTTACCTTCCATTCACAAGGCTTGGTGAAGTCTCTTGCACCCATATGGACCTACGTGCTTCACTTACAAACTCTTTCCATAATTTATTTACTTCATAATATTTTGTTCATCGTAAAGAAACACATAACATATATCAAGTTCCTATCTTGATTGCATATAAAAATCTCGTTTGCAACCCAAACATTCTCATGCGTAATTCTGATGCATTACCCTTTTTTGACAAGCATAGTCACATATAGATTTGGACATATCTTTGTACTAATGATAATTTAAGCATAGTCTATACCTTTCTTTCTTATAAACTTGTATTTTATACTTTTAGTACTGTTATTGGATTTATGTTCTTTCGTCAGACAACTTTAACACAGAGTTATCAATAACAACTTTCATGAAATTTCATTGTATGTGTAACCCTTCTCGCATAATCTCACACGTTAAAATTCTTTTTTTTTTTGAAATTCATTCATTGACATTATGTATGCAAACATACCATGCACATATTTATATATTACTATGACATTCTACTGTTATTCATTTTTCGAATAGCAAATACTTTACAACCCTTGTGAATAGACCTTTTTCGTTGGTAAAGAAGATATTTCTTTAATAGTAGTCTTCCTTGGAATTCCTTTAACTATTATAGGTTTACTTTCTTCATCTATGCATGAGAAAGTTTTATCATAGCAATTCATAATTCCTTTATGCTTTTCTAACTGATCCATTCCTATCAACAAATCATAAGATCTTAAAGGCAGAGAAAGTTTTATCATAGCAATTCAGAATTACTTTATGCTTTTCTAACCAATCCATTCCTATCAATAAATCATAAGATCTTAAAGGAAGAATATTTAAATCAGCATATGTTGTAAAATCATTCATAATAAATTAACATCTTTCCACAAAACTAGTGACTTTTCTTGTCATTCCTGTAGCAAGATGAACTAACGAAAACTTTTCAAATTTACTATGCCGTAATTTACACAGTTCTACACTTCTTGGTGAAACATAACTTAAATTTTCACCTGGATCAATTAATATGGAGATTGGTTTACCTTTCAACATACATTCAATTTCTACCATTGATGTATGATGGTCTGCTTGCCTGTTCTCCAATGTTGTGCAAATTCTAGGCATGCTCAACCATAGTATCTTCTTGAACATTGTGAACGTTGTTAAAGCTTTTTCTTCTGAATGGACAGTTTTTAAAGGAATGTGGTTCACCGCATTCCCAACATTTTAAAGGTTCCTTTTGGATAGTGTTTTTTGTTAATTTTTCATACATTCATAGATTAATAATTCAAATGCATAAATAGGATCTCTAGAAGAAAGACAAAACACAAAACAATAACACAAGAGTTTAACATTAATAGTGTTTTTTGTTAATTTTTCATACATTCATAGATTACTAATTCAAATGCATAAATAGGATCTCTAGAAGAAAGACAAAACACAAAACAATAACACAAGAGTTTAACCTGGGAAACCCAAACCATAGAAAACCCAACAACCTTCGTATAGAGATAATAATTCCGAGATCATAGTACAATAATGAAAGAGAAAAGATGGAAATACTTTCCAAAGATAGAAACCCCCAAAATAGTCTTCTCCTTCTACAGTGCGGACTTCTCTCTCCAAGTGATGCGAACTTGTGTCAAGTGAGTGAGTGAATAATGAGGCGAACTTTCCCTCTATTTATACAAGTGCCAAACTGGCTTTTACCCTAACTGGGCCGACTTGTCTAGTTGACTGGGCCGACTTCACTTGGGGGGCAATTAATAATTTAAATTTAATCTTTTCTTTTGCTTTCTTTTCACCCCAAGGTTTACATTGATTCTTTAAAGGGTTTACATAATTAATTACATCAAGTTCAACTCCCTTAGGAGGTACAACCAAATACATTAATAATATCTTTTGAATTTGCACAAATTCCAACACTCCCTCTCAACGAGGAAGGTATTCTTCAGTCTTCATCAACATCACGATCAACTGGGTTTCATCTGTACATATATACTGTCTCCATCATCTCTATACATACTGAAGGTTGTCAACACAATCTCAATCCTTCGAGAAGTGTCTCCATGCGTCAAATCCACCAGTCCTTCTGTGAGTCCAAGATAGTCTCTCCATCCTACCTAGATTTCTCATCTACCGATAGGATTTACCAACTGTTATACCATCTGCTACCTGTTTGTCTCATCTGCCGATGGGCTCTCCCCATACTTGCCTGAGAACCTAGACGATCAGATGTGCACGACCATCTACTACATGTTCGTCTCATTTGCTGATGGGGTACTCCCATGCCTAGTTGAGAACCTAAACGAGTAGAGGCACCTATGCAATCACACAGTCATTTACTACCTGTATGTCTCATTTGTCGATGGTATTTGTCCCATACTTGGATGAGAACCTGGATGAGCATAGGAACTTGTGTGAACCCGACCATCTACTACCTGTCCGGCTCATCTGCCGATGGGATTTCTCCCATACCTGGCTGAGCACCTAGAGGAGTAGAGGAACCTGGGTGAACCCGATCATCTTCTACCTATATGACTCATCTATCGATGGGATTTCTCCCATACCTGGATTATCACCTAGACAAGTAGAGGCACCTGGGTGAATGCAGGGTAAGACATCTCTATATCATCTCTCCCTCTCAAGCAGGGACACTTTCTCTTTTACTCCAAGTATTTCGCGAAAGTATTCAAACTTAATACTGAAAAGAGGCTTGGTGAGAACATCTGCAGTTTGGTCATCTGTCGGAATATACTATAATTTGACCGCACCTTTCTGTACCATATCACGAATGAAGTGATATCAAATATATATATGCTTCAACCTGTCATGAAATACAGGATTCACTGACATATGCACACATTTCTGGTTATCATAGTGATCACTGTTGGATCTAGAATCTGGACAAACAATCCTACAAGGAGTTTACAAAGCCATACTACTTCTTGGGTTTTTGTACTAGCTGCCATATAATCGGCCTCTACAGTACTAACTACTACCAAGTTCTGCTTCTTGGTACACCAAGAAATCACTGCAGAACCCAAAATGAAGCAACATCCGGAAGTACTCTTCCTATCTGCAACACATCCAGTCCACTATGAGTTTGTAAGCCCCTACAATCTCAGGTCACATTCTGAAGCAGATCTCAGGCCATATCCCACAGTTCCATGCAAGTATTTAAGCACATGCTTTGTAGCAATCCAGTGAATCTACCTCGGCTCGCACCTAAACTGGCTGAGAGCATTCACAACAAAACATATATCTAGTCTATTTTTCGTCAGATACATCAAGGACCCAATCAGCTGGAAATGCATAGTAGGATCAATCAACTCTGAATCTGAAGTAGAATCTCTTAGCTTCTTCAAATGTGCATCCATCGGAGTGGCCATGGACTTGCAGTCTGACATTCTGAATCCCTTCAGAATATCTATGGTGCATTTTACTTGACCTAGGAAAATCTCCTTCTACCTCTGCCATACTTCTAATCCCAATAAGTAATGCATCAATCCAAGATCCTTCATTTCGAACTCAGAGGCGAGTTTCTTCTTACACCTTATGATAAGTTTCTCATTTCCACTGAGAAACAGGTCATCAACATATAGTACCAAAATCAGTGGCTCATCATCCACAACCTTGTAGTAAAGGTTGGGTTTGCATCACTCCTGGTGAATCCCAAGCTCACTAGGAATTTGTCTATCCTTCCATACCAAGCACGAGGTTCTTGCTTGAGTCCATACAGTTCCTTTTTCAATCTGCATACGTGAGACTCCTTTCCGTGGACAATAAACCCTTCCGGTTGCTCAATGTATATTTCTTCCTCAATAACACCATTGAGAAAAGCTATCTTAACATCCATCTGATGCAACTTCCATCCCATAGCTAAAGCAATAGCAATGATCGATGTGATGGAAGTATATTGAGCCATAAGAGGAAATGTTTCATCATAATCGACTCCCTCTTTCTGAGAGAATCCTTTGGCAACAAATCTAGCCTTGTATTTTTCAACACTCCCATTTGCTCCATTCTTGATTTTGTATAACCACTTGGAATTTACTACTAAATTCTCCTCAGGTCTTAGCACAACCTACCACACGTCATTCTTCATTATGGATTGATATTCTTCCACCATGGCATCCTCCCAAACTTGGTGTCAGGATGCTTATTCATAAGTGGTTGGTTCTGATTCAATGATGTTACTCATTGTTATCGGACAATCCACTCGAGCGGACGCAAGCCAGATCTCCCTAGCTCAATGCGAGTCTAGAACAAATAGAAGAGACTACAAACACGTTTCCTAGATCTACTTAAGGACTAGGTACTATATGTCTTACCTTTTTACTACGCGATCCTTTCTCCTTAATGTTGATCCACGTCCCACGGTCGTCAGATCCAAGCTGCAAGACCTGTCAAGACATCAAGCAAGAGAAACCAGTAAAAGACATCTATACAATAAGCGATCTAAGTAAATAGTTAAGCAGGTAAACTACACAATATCATTGCACATAAGAACAATATTGGTGGAAAGCATTTGTATTACTATAAATAGAGGAGTACATGATAGAGATATAGGACTACAACCAGAGACTTAACATAGCAGCCCTTCTCCGACCAAGCCAATTGCCATGTTCTTCCGAAGAAGTATGAGTTCTCCAAGAGGTGAATGGAGGTGTCTTAAGAGAGATTTCCCCAACATGTAAGTACTATAGGCTTCCTCCTAAGATAGATTTCACCAGCATGTAGATACTATAGCCTTCCTCCCTTTGGGATGGGAGTGAGCCTCACTTATATAGGACTAAGTGGATAGGGTATGGATAGGATAGGTTGAGATATGGTAGGAGAGAGATAGGGGATCCTCCCAAAGAGTTAGGGGTCGAGTACCAGCTCCCCTAGAGGTCAGGGATAAGCCCCTAAATGGGTAAGTTTTGAGAAGGATCTCGAATAGGCTATTTTTGCCCATTAACATACCTCGTTGCATCCTGCAGTGGAGCAAGATGCGACGTCACATGTTGCTAATGTGCAACCTGCGACGACCTCCCAAAATATTGCAGGATTGAGTGCAAATCCTCCCAAATGAAAGTACTTAGTCTAGGTGACTTCAGGGATGTATACACTGAATCTAATAATGAGTAGATTTTAGGTGTAACACTCATCAATGCTACATAACTGGAGAACCTATGAGGTATTTTTCTTTCTCTGGAAGCACCATGTGGAGATTCATGCCCCTCTACATCCTGTAAAGTCTGTTGTTCCCATCTAGGCCTTTTTCGACCTACTGCAATATCTTTGGGAATATCATCTAGATCAATAGGATCGATGGGTTCATCCTTTTCTGCTAACTCCCTCTGAACTGGAGGGGGAGATGATCTCATCTCCTTTGGTTCTAGCATTTATTCATCATCGATCTCCATATATGATCCTCTTCCTTCCTGACATCCATCTCTTCTTCAAAGGTCACATCCCTACTGACTTCAATCTGTCTAGATCTTGGGATGTAGATTCTATAAGCCTTTGAAGACTCACTGTATCCCATAAAATTTCCCTTCTTTCCTGAAGTTTATAACTTCGTTCTTTTCTCCTTGGAACATGTATATATACTGAACAACCAAAGATTGGAAGGTGGCCCACTTATGGTTTCACTCCCGTGGAAGCTTCTTTCGGAGTCATGTTCTTCACTATCTTATGTCACTAGTACAAAATGAGAGATAAGTGACCAGGTGACCAAAAAAGTTGGTCACCACAATTTTTTCAAGGGATAAATGACCAAAATTGAGAAATTTTAAGTGAGCTAACTAAAAATGACCAAGATAAATGACTAATTTGGTCACGGGATAAGAACTAAACTAAAAATGACCAAGATAAATGACCAATTTGGTCTCAGGATAAGAACTAAACTAAAAATGACCACATAACAATTGGTCATTTTTAGTTATGTCACTCCGACAATGAACAATTACAATTTTGACAATGAATTTTTACAATTTACTAAATTTGAACACTGCACCATCTGCAGTGTTCAAATTTAGTAAATTGTAACATTGTAGATGGATTCATAGACATGAGCTAGTGTCGAAACATGATGCCATAGGAGAACCTAGTGAACTTTTTTGCAAGATCATTTCATCTGTACTGTCACATTCAATTTGATGAGCTTATCATGTCCATATATTATTTCACCATTTTTTATTTCGTATTATCTCTTCGACAGATCTTCCAATTAGTTGCATCATGTGCATCATCATAGTGTGGTTGAGTCGAGTCTTGGTCGATCCAAGCTAGCATCAAGTTTCTATATGTCCACTTTAGTTGTGGGATTCCCCTACTTATAATATCTATACTTTTTCTAGCTTTTATAGAATTTATCTTGTAACCTCTGTGGGTTTCGATTCTTAGAGGCAGTGGTGTTGTTGTAGCAACATAAGCTCTTATGCAATAATGGCATTCATGCTTCAAATAAATATATATCCAAATAGAGCAACTATGCATTGGAATACTTTTGCAATATTATCACAATATTAGAGGATTGGTTTCCCTAGTAGTCAATCATATTATCATAATGGAACAATGGTCAAATAATCAACAACATATAAAATAAATCGGGCAAGTCAATAACAACTTTGATAAACACCAATAATTATTTGTCTGGTGTCCAATATTATATCACTGGTGTTAGAGTGTTGATTGGTTCTATGCTTGAAGTTTTTAGTTGGATTATTATAGGGAAAAGCAGATTTCTCTACTGCATTAGTAACCCAAAATTTTCAACATGAAGGAGAGATACCCAATATTTTTTGATCTCATACATCAATAGGGGAAGTAGTTGTTATATTTGTTGATCTTAGAAGTTGAAGTTGGGGCAAAAAAAAGTGGATTTGTTCTAGAGATTTGAAAAGATTATTGAAGCACAATAGTTTGGACAGGACACAACAAGTGAAAATATTCACTGGTGCATCATCTTGTGCTCCACCAACACCATCCACAATGATGAGCATGGTTGTTCCTAAAATGAAGTTATATGAAAATTACTATATAAATTTGGAATCTTTCAATGAATCTAAAGGTAGTCTAGTAGGTTGAGGGCGATTAAATACAATTGAGTTTCAAAATGAAAAAAGTGAAAAACTAGAGTCATCATGAGATATATTTTGTATTCTTTGATTGTGGATCATCTCATACCACAAATAAGGTGTTTAGACTTGAAAACAAAATATCGACTACACTTTAGTCGAATTTGTATGAAACAACACACCATGGGAATATACTTTTCCTCTATAATCAAATCTGTACACTCATGAAGATGAAGGAACACCACTTGCAATTTCGTGAGACATTCAGGATGAGTGATATAAACTCATTTTTGGAGGAGACAAGGTTGATGCCGTAGATCTTGTTAAGCTGACAATCAATAAATTCACAATTATGTTTCAACCTTTTGTCACCAATTTCACTGTGGCATATCAAGTACTTACATCAACACTTGTCGATCCGGGAGTGTGGATAAGTGTTGGTGATATAACAATGCACAACACAATATAAGGAGAAGTACTCGATAGAGAAATATTCCATAGAAAATCAATGGAAGATGTAAAATACCCCCCCCCAAAAAAAAAAATTCATCGTTGTACTTTTGCTTTACAATTGAGCAATCATAAAATTTCAAAGAAACATTTAATGAACAAAACACTTAGGGGTTCTTCTACTAGTAGGTGAATGATCATTAGTTGATTTGTTGCTTACTTAGTTTCGGCTAACCCTTCATAATTTGTTATGACAGGTTCAATCTACAGGGATCAGAAAAGTAATGGTATGTAGGTAAGAGTTCTTTCGAAAGGTTCTTTCATATGGATAAAAACACAAACCAAAATAAAGAATTGAACTCTGAAATTCAAGTAATTGCATAAAGTAGGGAACCTTGCACTATGTCTTAGGAGGTGGTTTACTTCTTCTAAGGATCTCCATTTACTTTACCTCCTAAAAAAAATGATTCGGTCCTAAGCCACCTTGGTATAGCCCAAGGTTTCAACTTGATAAGGTCGGGACTCAGGTATCTCACCCAACAAGACACTAGTACGTAAAAAAAAAATGCTGAGGTAAGCCTTAAAAATCCAAGTGGCACAAAATAAAGGTATGAAACAAGGTTAACTACAGGTGGTAATAAATCGATCATGAAGGTATTGCCAGGAACTGTACTCCACTGGATTTATGGCTCTGTGATGGGGTCTCTTCTTCATAAAGACGCATTACTTGACCCATGTGAATGTACCATTCGAACAGTAAATGCTTAAAGGCGAAGAAAATAAGGAAATGGGTCACAAAAATCATTTCACTTCAGAGATGAGGAGTTTCAGCCAAGGGTTCTCTACAAACCTAAAACCCTGCAAGGAAAAATGCTACAGTCACTACTCCGGAAACCGGTGCTTTCCAATATCGTTTTTCTGGTAAGTTCAGTACTCTGTTCTTCATTATCATCGTAACTATTTGCTGTTTGAGAATTATTAATATTCTTTAATCTAACTTGATCCTGGTTTCTTTGTTACTAGGATGGCAAGGTGACTACGAGGTTAATTATCTTCGCAACAGACAACCTCCGCTCCATGGTAAGCAACAAATCGACTACCAGCTCCTCTCCTTGCTGGTTAGAAGGAACCAATGATAGAAACCTATTTGTTGAGGTAGGCGATAGGAAGCCCCCTTTTTATGAAAGAGGATGTACCAATACATCTCTCGTCGCAAGGTTAAAATATGGCACTATGACAAGAACACCATTCAACTCTCTTTAGTTGAGAAGTTTGTAAATAAAGATTTACTTCAAGAAATTTATTGTTCTTTAGAAAACCTGCCGGTTGTGGGTTTTAGCAAAGGAAGTGCTAGGGCAAACATATGTAACAAAGTAAGCAGGTGTTATAGCTCTGTGTTCCAAGACTATTTGGTTTTCTTTGTATAGTATATTCTTTAAGGAACTTTAACTTCGGATTCCTGTAACTTCTTAATTAAAAAATAGAATTGTCTAAAGGTTCTTTAACTTGCACTTTTAAAGGTCATAGAAGTATTTTAAGTTCGTAGCCAAACTCTCCATATATTTTTTTATGGAAATGGTACTCTGGAAACAAACGTGTACCCAAACCAGTTAAGATTGTAGATTTTGGGTCTGACGAATTTTCTTGTCCAAAAGCTTAGACTAAAGTTTTATTAGTTACACTTGACAAACAACATTGAAGAATGAACAAAATAGATCTTAAATATTTCTTTGATTTCTTTTATCAAGCTGGATACCCCGTTCTGGTATTCCTCACTGTAATTGTTAATTTTCTGGAGATGTATTTAGCAAAATCCTCCCTGAAATACTACTGTAAATTTCCCCAATTTCGTGCAGTCCCATAAACCCTATAAATGAAGCTTAAAAAAAAAACTGTGCGTACTAGCATGAAGATATTTGAATTTAACTCTTATTATACTTTACAAATATGCAAATTACTGTAACCGTAGTGTTTGATTTCACCTCACCTTCATGAAACATTGAATCCGAATTTTCAAAAAGAAAGATCTGCTTTGTAGTTTAACGAGGGTTCCTCGTAAATGGAATTGTTTTCCTTAAATCTTGTAAATCTTTAAGATGTGAAAAATTTCTTAAACGCGAACGACCCAATCTCAGTGGGTGGTTCGCGAAACCCTAACCTTGGAGGTTGCATATTGTTTCCTTTGTGAGAGTTTAACCTTGGTGGTTATGGCCGTGAAGAGAAAGAACCTCGTTCTCTCAAACTTATAGTCCGGTTAAAATCTAAGGCAGAGTTAGAACAAATTATGGATTTAGACCTTTTGGGTTTAAAATATAGTTTTATTATTGTTTTTATTTTTGAAAAACCATCCGAAACCTAGATAGACAAGTCTCTAATAAGGAATTAATCCATAATTAACCTCACCTCGAATTCGAGTTTAGGTTAATACTGGTAATATTTAAAAAGAGGAGCGGAATAGTTCTGTTCTCGTAATTCTATAAGCTTTTGAAAGAAATTACTAAATAACCAGGTTAAGACCATTCCGCCCTACATCACCTTATTTTATAATAACAGAAACAATGGAAAGAAATAAATCCATCTTTTGAAGACACATAATATTATATAGCTCGACATAAATTGAAACCATTTCTCCATTTTCTCTGACATATTTATGCTCTGCACCAAATGTTTGTTCCATACCAAGAATCTGGGTCTTGTTTATCCCTGACTAAGATTTGACAATGCTATAGATGGTGACTGGTTGATCTCATCTGACTGAGCCAAGGCTGCAGTACCATTCTACCATTGCTATGACTTAGAAGTATACCAACATAAAGATTTTGGTCTTTAGAAATTTGTATTTGCATTATGATTTGAATAACTTGCTTTCCAAATTGGTCGTCAGTTGTGTATATACCTACCAAAAACATATTCGAGATAGACATGCTATTTATCATCTATTTTCATTTGACTTATCAACAAAATTTTATTTAGTATAGACATCTCTTCAATCTTTGCTGGAATATATTGCTAAAAGTAACCATCATACATAACATACATTGATAGGACATTTTTTCCTTAGTAACAATAACTTTGTCCAGCATGGCTTCTTTGTCTTGGACAAGGTTTTGCAAGCAATTTCTCCTTAGGAAAACCATCAATAGCAAAAGTTGTCCCAAATCTATTGAGAATAGACTTCCATATCAATGACCCTCCATGCAAGTGAATCAAACTGCATAACAAGAACCCTTGTCTGATATCTCATATCTTTTTCCACATCAATTAACTGGAAACTTCAACAAATAGGATGTTAGCATATAACAACCCAAATTCTACCCACAAATCCGCTACAGGAAAATGTCTTGATTGTGACTTCTACAGGACAGAATTTCTTCATTAACTCTTATTACCTCTAATTGTCCTTTCATATAGGCTAGGGAACCTTGTTGGGAATTCTCTCTGAAATGCCTTGCTAGCAAATCATTTAGGATTGATGAAGTATTCCCTTCAAGATGCAACCCCATGCTAAAAGATGTGATAAAAATCAGAAGTGGACATCGAAGCAAAATGGGGGGTAGCAGGCCCCTCTGAGCAATGCATAGGTTTCAATCCATTGCCACCATTGAACAACCTATTACCCTTGTAGGTTTCAATCTTATACATTAGAATCATACAATTCCTAGCTTAAGGGTTGTAGGAGGAAGGGGTACAAGGTTATGTTTCGAATATATGCTGAAATGCTGAAAAAACTGTTAATTGTGTTGAAAGATGAAAAACAACACGATTTCTATCTTTTTTAGCGAGCACCCTAAAATGGGTATAACTTTTAATCTTAAAATTTACTTTAACCAATATTTGAATGAAACACTTACCTTTATTTATCTCACATTCTTTAACTTTCATTTACCATTTTTTTTGTTTTTTGCCAGTGCTTTTTATGGGGTTTTTGGCATGCAGGTTGTGGGTGTGCCTAACAAAATAATTCAGTGTAAAATTGGCTGGCTGCTCGATTTCAGAGCCCAAATCCATCCAAAACCAGCTCAGAGGATGAAGTTTTGACCAAACCAGCTTGAACTGGGCGATACTTTTTCGAACCAGTTAGTTCTTATAGCCACGTTTGGGAGTACCTAGGGAACTCCTATAACGTAGTATCATTGATTGATTTCCTGGTTCCATGACCTATTGTTTTGGTCATTTGTTGGATGTTAATAAAATTATCTTATCCTATTTGATGCCATAAGGAATTGTTTATGTTGTTGCCACTTCCAGTTGTATTCACAAAACATGTAACTGCTATATCACTTCCCACAGATTTGTAAAGACGATGTTCCATTATTCTTGATGGAAGAAATTTCCTTGTCTTCTTGGCCACCACAAAGCAATTAGCCCTTTCTCTAAGATTACATCCAAGTTTGTACATTGACTAGTTATTTCACTTACATAAAGAAAATTATTTTTCAATATTGAAATATGAGGGGTATTCGTAAACATAAATATCTTATCTTCTAATTCAAGCCACACATCAATTCCTTTCACATATCGTGTTTATGTCAATACCCAACATCACTGTTTCTAACTTGGAGTTGTTCTTCACAAATTCAACAAACCAATCAAAGCTATTACTCATATGTTTTGATGTGTTAGAATTGGAATACCAAGCATTTGACTTACCTTTTGTTTGAAAAGAAACAAAAGCTACCAACTCCTTTTCTTCTTGTGCCATGTTTGCTTACTTTTTGCTCAATTTTCCTTTGTTATTCTCTACATCCCAATTCTTCCATTGCTCTCAACCTTTAGATGCCTAACTTCACCACTGTAATAGCATTTCAAGTTCTTAATCTCAGATTTATCTATACCTTTACTTGTACATGTACTTATAGACACACCATTGCTAGATCCTCCTTTTTGTTTCTGATTTCCTTTGCCTTTGTATTTTGTTGCAAAATCACTTGTAGAGGCACCACTAATTCCAATTCCAACTTGTTTTTTCTATCTTTCCTTCTATAACACCTAATTGAACTAAGTCTCAAAAGTGGTACTAGCAGATTTAGAAGCAATGTTAAGTGTTTCCACAAAAATTTTGAACAATGGAGGGAGAACTTTTAAGGTAATTACAACCATATTTTCTTCATTTAGTTTTTGCCTCTCATCAGTAATTTTTGATCTCTAATGTCTTTCAATTTCAATGAGTGTTCTGATGTCTCAAAAGTGGTACTAGCAGATTTAGAAGCTATGTTAAGTGTTTCTACAAAAAATTTAAACAATGGAGGGAGAACTTTTAAGGTAATTACAACCATATTTTCTTCATTTATTTTTTGCCTCTCATCAGTAATTGATCTCTAATGTCTTTCAATTTCAATGAATGTTCTGATGTTGACTTTCCTTCCTCCATTTGCATGGAAAAAAGCTTGTTTTTGAGGTAAAAGATTCTACCTTTGGTTGTAGTTTTGTGCGTTGTCCTTAGCCACTTCCATAATGTGGATGCATCTTCAAGATCTTGCAGTTGTGGGAGTATCTCCTCTATCAAAGACATATTGACAAGACTACTTCATTATTCTTGTAGTTATATTTGTCACAATCCTCCTCATCATTTGGTTCTCTAAGAACTTACCCTGGTCATGACTGTCACTAGACCCTTGCATGGGAAAATGGTTATTATTCATTGTTTCCATGTAGTAAAAGGTTCCCATTAACATTTTGATTTTGCTCCAACGACAGGTGAGAAAGGTTAGTCATCTTTTTCATTGTACATATTAAAAATATTCAAACATCTGTACAGGTCAAGTCTTGACCAAAAAATTATATATATGTATGTTGCCATGCATACAAATATGTACTGCTACATAATACTAATATCCTCTCAATAGGAAATAGGTAAACTCTTTTTTTCATTACAGTTTCTTGTCACCATTGCCTAGAAATTTTGGACCCTGTGCCTTTCTAATGCCCTTGTTTGTCACCTGTGTTTAATCACTCCTGCATGTTATGTCTTCCTGCGCACTCCTATGTTGGATTCCTCCTTGATGAGCTTGTTTCTAATTAGCACATTTCCTTGCCTCCACAAAAATTCTTCTCATCCAGTTTTGAACTTTCTGCACCTATTTAGGGCTTACAATTACCGTAACCTGTCTTGCATATATGGCTATAATAAACATTTTGTTTCCTAAACTATGAACTTAGGACTTTTACTTTACTAAATAATAAATATTATTCTCTTTCAAATATTAAAATAATTTGGTCGACTTATCCTTTATTGCATCCTTATGTTTGTGTGCTTAACTCTTTGCTTAATTGTTCCTCTTTTGCCTGTTCTCTGCTAAACAATTTCATGGCCATGATATCTTTTTGATGTGCCTACTTTTCTTCATTGTTTTTTTATTCTTTTTAATTAGGTCCTTTGGAAAGGCCTCGACAGCGCTGACACTCTATTGAAGCAGGTTTAGAGGATAGATGAAAAGTCCCCGAAAAATTGGTAACATCATGAGAAATCGTGATTCCAACTGTAAAACAATAAATCTCCACCTAAAAATTGCAATTAATTTGTTTTTTTGTAAGCAAGTACCCATAGGTATTTGAATTTGTGACCTTACATTTACAACTTCTCATCTCAATTACTCCATTACAAATTGCATTAAAAAATTGTAATTATTAGCAAAAATGAGAAAATTGTGATTTTTTAAAAAATATTGCTAAAAATTGTTAAAGTTGTGAAAAAAGGCCATATAAGTCCAAAATTTGATTTTTTACTTATATTTTTGAAAAAATATATTTTCTGTTGGAACTTGGAAGCAATAACTGGCAATATTGAATTCTTAAAGTAGAAGTTGACATTCTCCTTATCTTTCCTTTTCTATCCTTTTACTTAATTTTAAGATTACTATTAGTAATTCCAGGATATTTTTGAGAGATTCCAATTTGATTTCACCCCAAAGTATGAGGCGTATCCTCAAGCCGGAAGATGTATCTCTTGGGTTTTATCGAATGTCTAAGAGGTCAGACTATTCAGTGTCCTGGTGATGATATATGATATGGCTAATGTTAATCCAATGGTAATTTGAAATATTACTGCATCTTCAAGTTGAATTCCAATAGGAAGGGTGATCATATGTCCTTGAGAATTGTGTTGCTTGTATGGTTACAGAGAATAACACCATAGAACAGAGAATACATTTTAGTATTTTACATTGTTTCTCTATAACTGGCATGTGCTGGCCAGAGTCTTGAAACTTGAACTCAACTCATATTTGTTTGAGGAATTGATAGAAATTCTAGCAAATGCAGATATTAAAAGTGAAAAACTTAAGTAAAGGGAGGTCTGTAGCCAGAGTTGTCACCTAACTGAATGAATTAGATTCTGAAGAGTCCATTGATTCTGTTGTCTAAAAGAATTAAATTTGATATCAGATCTAGTGGCACACATTGTGATGTGAATTGCTATTGACTTTCATTTCCTGGCCTTTATGCCCTTCCTGCTTTTCTAAAAGAGTAGAATGAAATTTAATTGCTTTTCTCATATCACCGAGAAAATGGCCAATCTCAACAGTAGGGGACAAGCTTGTTGAGTCATTCTTTAGAAAAGGAAAGAAACAACTTAAAGTTAGAAAGTATATAGTGAGTTTCTATTGTGATCTTCTCCTTTTGATCGGTCAATTTATTTGGAAGAAGATAGCCTTTAACTGTATTTTGGGGATGTTTGCATATAATCACTTTAAGCTTCAAGTTATTTCTATAGCAACTACAACAAGTTGCTTCTATACCACATCCCAACAGACTACACACACATGATATATACACAGAAAGACACCAGGAGACATACAAATTCAAGATGCCATTCATGTATTTAAAATATTGAAATAAAGCCAAAAAAGGAGCTACCATGGAGTATTCAGTAACTTGTTTACTTTTTCCATTTTCCATTGGGTAGAGCAATGACTGCAAAATTTATAGATTAAAATTTAATCTAAGATCAGGTCTAGAAAAAATCCTTTTGTCCCAACCTGCTTTTGGTTTTGTGAAACTAAAAGATGGATGCCCATATGCTGGTATTGTTTGGCCCATTTTATGCTTTGCTTCCCCATTCTCTATGCATGCCTAATATTCTTGTCATGCATCATTTACTCTAGCAATCTGTAGAAGTTTTTCACAAGTTGCATGTCATTGGTGGTTGTTTATTCTATTCCTCAATTGGTTTGAAGTCTTGTTTGTTATCAACAATGACACTAATGGTTATTAATTATTATGTAGCATCCTAGTTACTAGTTCCGTGGATCAAGTGTGATTGATCCTTTTAGCATATTGCATATTGTCATCAATTTTAGTTATGTTTAATGTTTAGTCATTATTTATTATTTAGGCTATGTGATAATTTATTGATATTTATCATTTGTTTAGTATTTATTGTGTTATTTTTTTTTTCTATTTTAATGTTTTATACTGCTTACAAGTGCTTTGTTTGCAGGAGTGGCAGTTCCTCCTCCAGTAGTTGCCTCAGATAATGATCCAAACAATACAACTATGCGTGCCTCTGTTTTTGTTTGCCTTTTTGCATGCTCTCATTTCTTCAAACAATCTGTTTTTTATATTCTTATTCTGTGTTTTGGGTGCAAATATTTGTTGCTGGCTTAGACCCCACTGTGACGGATGACATGCTGAGACAAGTATTTGTCTAGTTTGGAGAACTTGGGCATGTCAAAATACCAGTGGGAAAACGATGTGGATTTGTTTAGTTTAATAACAGGTATTGCTTATTAAGATTTGAGTCTCTATTGCAAGCTTTCTTGTATAATATATTTTGGTATCTCAGGCTACAATGCAAAGCATTGGACTGTAGATTTTCACTCTTCCTTTTCTGAACATGCATAAGCTTGCTACAGTAACCTTCATGTAATCACTTGAACTTATCCTTCAGGTGGACAATTTAGGAACAGTGGATTTGTCAGTTCCAATGTTGATCTGTAATGGTTAAGCCTATGGCCAACATGATTCACCAACATGGACCACAACATATTTATTTGATTAATATGTCCCGTGTTTAGTAATCCATTGTGATTTTATTGAGACTGCCATAAATTCAAAGAACTCAATGCAAAGTAACATCAATCACATAATAAAGATTACACAATAAAATTCAAGGGTCTAGCCAATAAAATTCAACATATTTGCTAGATCCTCCTTTTTCATGCTTGCACTGATAGAAGCGAGGTGTAGTGCTGATATATATATATATATATATATATATATATATATATATATATATATATATATATAGATATATATGCTCTTTAGAAACAAATGTTTAGCACCATAATAAAAACATATTGTCTCCTACTTGATGCACTTTCCTAAAATCCAAATAACAACTTATAAATTTAGAGGCCAGTCATTCGACAAATCTTCAACTATTTACTATCTCTGTGTGCTAGCTTGAGTGATTGAGTGCCTTTGAGCTTCATACTCTTGGGTTGGATAGCTCTATTTAATGCCTTGCTAAATGTCCTAACAATTCAAGTGTTGTAATTAGCGTTGATAGGGTTACACTGGGTACCATCTACAAAATTCACTAAGGATAATCTGTTTATTGCATTGTTAGGGCCCTCTGCTTCTTCTGCACCTACACCATCAAGATTATCTCCTACTCATCATTATTAAAGCATGGAAGGTGATATTCTTTTGTCTTTCATTGGAGGGAAGTAGTTATTTTTTTGGCAATATTCTTGTCTTTAATTCAGTGAAGCTTGACAAGTGCTTAAAAATGTCTTATCAATGTTTATAGCATGAAATTCGACACACTTTCTGATAGCTTCTTATTTAGTGAAGCTAAGGTATATCTTGTTTAATAGTGTTTTTCAAACATTGGACTGTATTTTTTTGACATATTGCTAATCTTCCACTTGTCACAAGACTACATTCTGAAATGCCTAGACTGTTCCTTCACTCAAAAAATATGACTTGTAAAATTTTAGTAATTCATAACTTTGTATTTACATGTAGACTCCGACTTAGTGTCTCCAATGTTAATATCCCACTTATTACATTTTATTCTCATATCAATCCATAAGGAATTCTATTTAAGGGTGCTAGCTCAATGGTAGAGAACCTGCCTTATAGGAAGGAGGTTGGTGGTTCGATTCCATCGTGCCCTATTTATATTCTGAAACCACTAAAAAGAGATAAATGACTAAACAAAAGACCAAAAATGACCAAAATTTGCATATAAATGACCACCATTACAACATGAGAGATAAGTGACAAAAAAAATGACCAAAATATGCATATAAATGACCACTTTTGAGTTGGCAATCGCTGGTAGCAAATTAGTGGTCATTTGTCACGTGACAATTAATGACCAAATATATTACCAAATTAATGATCAAATATACGACCAAATATATGACCACAAGATAAGCTATAAATGACCAAGCTAAATATGACCACATTTTTGATCGCGTGATATATGACCACTAATTTGCTACCAGTGGTCACCAACTCAAAAGTGGTCATTTATATGTGGATTTTGGTTCTTTTTTTGGTCACTTATCTCTCATTTTGTACTAGTGTGTGGGCATCAATTTTGTACAAATACAGTTGTTCTAGATGCTTCTTCCCATAAGAACATAGGTAGACTTTGGTCATGTATCATGGATTTAACTGCTTCCACAATAGTTCTTTTCTTCCTTTCAGCAACCCCATTTTGTTGAGGGTTGTAAGGAATCATGAGCTCCCTCTTAATTCTTGCTTCCTTGCAGAAATCATTGAAATATGTAGAGGTGTATTCTCCACCATTATATGATCTCAGGACCTTGATCCTCTTTCCCGATAGATTCTCGATTTGTGCTTTGAATTCTTTGACTTTGCTGAGTACTTCCTCGGATTCCTTCGAATTGAGAAAGTATATCCAAGTCTTCCGTGAGTAGTCATCAATAAATGTCATGTAGTAATGATATCCTCCGAGTGAGGCATCTGTCATGGGTCTGCACTATTCAGAGTGTACTAGATCCAAAATTCCTTTAGATCTACTATCACTATCTGGAAAAGATCTCTTGGTATTCTTTCCAATTGCACAACCTCTACATGTTCCATCATGGTCTACCTAAAGTACTGGTAAACTTGTCACTATATTCTTCAATGCTAGGAGAGCTCGATAGTTTAGATGAGCTAGTCTTCTGTGCCATAGTTCACCCATGCTTTTAGAATCATGGACTAGGGCTTGGAATGGTGGAGTGTTTATTCGGTACAAGCTCTCCTCTCTCACTCCAATAATATTGGCTTTCTCCATGCTTGAGTTCTTGTGCCAAGCAAGTACTTTCCCTTCTGATAATGCTACTTTATATCCCTTGTCCTCCACGTATGAGATGGAGACAAGGTTTATTTTCATTCCAGGTACATAGAGCACATCACTCAAGCATAATGTATCACTTGATTCTAGCTGAAGGGAGGTGACACCATATCCCTTCACAGTATAGTTAGCATCATATCCAAGTACAACACAGAGATGAGAATCTTTCTCAACTAATTTCGAAAGATTTTCTTTATAACCTGTCATGTGTCTAGAAGCACCACTATCTATGAGCCAAGTATCACTAGTGATGGGAAAAGTACCTGATAATGCTAATATGAAGAGGAATTTTGTACGATATTCATTCCTTTGCTTCTTGCGATGATGATCTTCTTCTTCATTAGCAGTTGAGGCTTCATGCTTCATTTTGTTTTAGTTTTGGCAATTACTGGCGTAATGACCATATCTCTTGCACTGGTAGCATTGTATCTGAGATAAGTCCTTCTTATTCTTCTGGTTCGGGGGTGGACTTTATCTCCTACCTTTGTGCTTGTTGTTGGCTTGGTTTTGCAACCAAGCTTCGTGCAATGGGCACCTATCAACAATGTGATATCAGTTTCAATATTGAAAGCAAAAACAATTATAAATTAAATCTAAATCTAAACTAGCATGTGCATATAACAAATAATTTTTTTAAAAATGATTCAAGAACAAGAAATAAAAGAATAGATGTTTTGTATTAAGATACCTCAAATGGTGAGGATTTGTGTTGAGCAACTCCCAAGGTGAGTAGCTCCAAGCTCCAAAGGTCTCTTCTCCAAGATGCTGAAAATGGCCAAAAGTCTCATGAGAGATTTTGACAGCGTGAGGATAGGATGATGGATGGATGGAAAGTGAGGAGCCCCTACCACCTTTTTATATTTTTTGGTGGTGGGGAATACCATTATGGTTTTGAGGAAACCAATGGTATTGACCAACATGGTTTAGGTACCTTTTCCCTTCTTTTTCCTTTTTTGAATATTTTGAATATTTTTATTCCCTTTTTAATATTTTTGGGAATTTTGGACCCTTTTTGAGGGTTTTTTATGCTTTTTGAGGAAAAATAATCATTTTGAGGGGAAAAAGGGGTGTATTATGGTCTTTTGGTGACCTTTTGATGGCTTTAGAGGCTCAAATGGTGGAAAAGTGGACAAATGGGTCATGTGAATAAGGAAATGAGCTAATGAGCACTTTTTGGCTATTAACAGATTGCCCCCTGATGTGTGAGGGTAGGAGCTCATCGTATGGCTGATAGACGTCATAGTTCTTTTGTCTTTTTTCCTGGGGTTTGGGGAAGAGAAGAGACCGGTTGGAGACTGGATCCATGACCCTTGGAGGCTGCAAAACAAACAATATTACATGGCCTTAATATGAATGAGGGATAATCTCTGATAATGGACGAGGCGGGCATACCCATGCTCGTATCAAGACATATACATAACAATTAGTCCCAAGAAGGGGGACCTGAATAATACATAAAAAATATGCTAGTACATCATGATGGTCCAAAGGGGACACTATTTTGGGATGTACTCATGATCATAACATGAATGATCTTAATAACTGATACATTGGAATAAAGCAACAACTGTTTTGAACAAGGTCTCAGAAGGGTTGATGAACTGCTGAATCTTGACGGTGTCCAACATCTGTAGGGAATGAATGACTCTGAGTCAACTCTGAGGAGTATATGTAACTGTATACTCGAGGGAGTATAAAACTAGGGTACATCTGAATACTGTCGCCATGCACAACCCGGATATCTATATAAAAAATGTAACTGGTTGTTTCCATAGGTAGACTCTCAAATGTGGAAGAGTCAGGTGGTATCCGGGGTCTTCAACCAATAACTGAAAGGACCAATACCTTGTGCGAGTCTCAACGATGCGATCAAGGTGTTGAAGTCGAGCATGTGAGAAACAATCATTTGAAGAGGTACCGAGGACTCTTCTCAAAATGATTCGTAGGCACTCATCATAAATGGTGATGAGTCCAAGACACAGGGACCTCTAGGTCTATCCTCTGGAATAAATTTGGTTGTCGTCGACAAAGGGAGACTAGCAATTGACAAGGCAATGATGTTTCCTTGATAGGAGCACGAGGTGTAGAACTGAAGTGTGGTAGTACTGACATACTTGTGGGGATGGGAAGTAACTGGGGTCATAGAGTGGGTAGACTCAAACTTCCTTTGTTCAGAGCATGATGACATGGTTGACCTGGCAGCGTAGGGAACTGATTTGTAGGTGTGGGGATCATAGCTTTTAGGGACTGAAGGGTATGTATTGACTCTGGGGGGTCAAGCTGATGGGTGTTGTCGAGGGATTCTCAGGGTGACATACTGCAGAATACTCTGAACAAAGGCGACCAAAATGGGGAAGCTGCCATATGAGTAGACGTGATCTGTTGTGGCGCTGAGAAGCACCATTGGGTCCTTCTTTGTAATTTTAATGAGCTCCAAGAAGGGATAAAAGTGTGCTCTGAAATGGTACAGTCCTATGGATTTTTTGAGCCTAGGACTTTTCATGCTCATGGGTGCTTTCATTTTTAAGGAGTCTGAAAACGATAAGAAGACTTGCAGTGGTTGTGAGTACCGTCCTGTGGGTTTTTACGAGCCCAGGATGGTGATTGCTCGTGGTCGCTTTCATGTTTAGAGAGTCTGAAAGTGGTAAGTGGACTCCATTGGTGTTATTTTTCGTAAGTTAGTCTCCAAGGCCCGAAAAAGAATAAAATGATGCAAATGGAGAACTCTTCTATCCAATGTGACTAGAGTATTCCTTTTTCGTAATTAGTCTACAAGGTTGGGAAAAGGGGTAAAATTATACCAGGTAGACGCCCTTTCAGATACGTTTAGCGAGCATGAAAGGAAGCAAGGTTGCTTGGCGATCTTTTCATTTTTTTATTTTTTTATTTTTTATTTTTAGGAGTCAGAAAAGAGCTTAACAGAAACTCCCTAAGTGCCTTTTTTGTAAAAGAGATTGCTCAGCCCGAAAAAGGGGTAAAACTATACCGAACAAAAAGGGATTGATGAGAGCGAGAAAAGGTCTCAAGAATCGTCATGAGTGCGGAATACTGAATCCAGTGACATAAAGATTGTCAAAAAGGGGCAACGACCAATGTTGTACGCAAACCGAGGTGATGAGTGGCATTTTGAAAAAATGCCCAAAAAGTATGGGGTGAGAGTGAGAAATGATCTCAAGCATCATCACGAGCGTGAAAAACTGAATTCGACGATATCAAACTTGTTAAAAACGGAGAACGACCGATGTGGCACGCAAACCGAGGAAACGAGGGGGCATGGAAAAAATGTTCAAAAAATATGGGCGTGAGAGAGAGAAATGATCTCAAGTGTCATCACGAGCGTGGAAAACTGAATCCGGCGATATAAGACTTGTTAAAAATGGAGAACGGTCGATGTGGCATGCAAACTGAGACAACGAGGGGGCATGGGAAAAATGCCCAAAACATTTGGGCATGAGAGCGAGAAATGATCTCAAGCGTCATCACGAGCGCGAAAAACTGAATTCGGCGATATAAGACTTGTTAAAAATGGAGAACGACCGATGTGGCACGCAAACTGAGGCAACGAGGGGGCATGGGAAAAATGTCTGAAAAATATGGGCGTGAGAGTGAGAAATGATCTCAAGCGTGGAAAAATGAATCCGGCAATATAAGACTAGTAAAAAATGGAGAACGGTCGCTGTGGCACGCAAACCGAGGCAACGAGGGCTTGAAAAAATGGTCAAAAAATGGACCTAGTGAAATCAGGAAAAGCAAAGGATTATCGTGAAGTTCTCACTGTTCTGATTCCAATGGTACCAACGGTTTGAGGAACGGACGTCGTATGATACCGCAATGGTTGTTTGAAAAATGGTCAAATTTCTATAAATAGGGTGTGGGGCCCATATGACGTGTCATTGTTACGTGTGAGTTTGGCGGAGCAATCAGAGCTCTTTCTTGATTTTTGGGAGATTTGATCGTTGGTTTTCGATTCCGCGAGTTTCAGGTAACCCTATTCGCCTTAGAATTTTTAATTATGTCTTTTTTGGTTAGCGGCGGGCCCCCGAAGGCCACGAAATTCCATGTTGGCCTTCCAAAGTGGAATATCACGGGTTTCGCGTCCTTTACCGTGATGAACATCACGGGTTTGGGGCTGTTAGTCGCGATGTTCATCGCGGCTGTCGGGCTGAAAGTTGCGATGTTCATCACGACTATGGGGTTGATAGTCGCGATGTTCATCGCAACTGTTTGGTCAATACCCATGATGTTCATCGCAGGTTCTTGGATGAAAGCTGCGATGATCATCGCGGCTTTTGATGGAAAAGCCGTGATGGAATTTTTTGAAATTTTTTTTCTCGTTCTAAAATTTTTTCTTTGTTTTTTGGTAGGATGTTGAGGAGACCATTGGTTTCATGGCGAGAGCGGGAGATGGAGGAGGACTTGATGATTCAGATTCGGACCGATCAGGGGGTCAAACAGGCTCTGGCTGTGAGTGGGCTCCCGAAGTTCGCTCAGATTCCACCGATGCGTTTAGTAGGACCACTACTGAACAAATTGGTGAGTCTTTGGGTCCTTGCAGCGGGTGCGTTCATTGTTGGGGGTGAGAGGTTAGAGATCACCCTTACTGATGTATACTTTCTTACCGGGTTGCCTCGCTTAGGGGAGGTAGGGGATCTTCTGCTGAGGATGCCGGTAGGTTTGGATATCGAGGATCTCCTGGAGACCTTCTGTGTTGCTGGGGTGATTATGCAAAACAACGCTTTGAGCCTGAGATCTTTGCGCGAGTGGGACATGCGGGATGTTGGGGCTTGTGTTCTGCGGGTGTTGGGTGCTGCGGTGCCACATCGTTTGTCGGGGGGACAAACGATGATGGTGGATTCTGTGCTGAGGGGGACCTACTACGCTTGGGGTTAGATGTTTTTGGCTAGTGTCCGGAGAGATTTGGACAAGGTCAGTCGGGAGGGGGGATATTTTTGCTATGCCTCCTTCTTGTGTTGTTTCTTCTTTGAGCGGGTACCGACTTTGCGGCCACGGGTTCCGGTTCGAGACGGGTTGGTGAGCGAGCCACGCATGGTGCGGTGGGGGCAGATGATGCCCCGTGGTGGTGGTGGTATCCGTGAGTTCTTTTCACAGGATATGTATGGGCAGTGGGAGAAGATCCCCCTGCTGATTGATGACTATCCATATGCCGGTATGGATTATCGAGGAGATTCGGAGATGCCTCGAGCCCAGGGAAAGGCCTAAGGTTTAGATGGTATGTTTTTGTGTTTTGTTCTCTACTATATCATGTGTTTTAGATGTGTTTGTTATGATTATAGTTAGATATTTATATGATGGTTCACTTGCGTGATTGTGCAGATGTTGGTCCTGTACCACCGGCCGACCATGTGGTTTTTAGGGGACGGGCGATGGTGGTCATTCCACCTCCTGTAGCAGTACTGCCTCCTCATGCTTGAGGAGTTGGGCCTCGCGGTCGAGGAGCTAGGCCTCGAGATGATGCCGTGGAGGGTGTCCGAGAGACACTAGACATGATCCTAACAGGATTTCCAGAGGATGGGTGGAGGGATTTGGATCAGGACGTCGTTGAGCATTGTTTCGATGCGCCTCGTGAGTGGCGCTCGATCTTGCTCAGAGCAGCATTGTTGGCGGCTGAGTGGAGGGATGGGGCTCGGCATGATCCGACAGGGCTGGTGGAGGGGAGGATTCGGGTGCGAGATGATCCAGTGGGGCTGGCGGAGAGGAGAGTTCGGGCTCGGCATGATCCGGCGGGGACAGCAAAGGTGGCGCCAGAGGAGCCTGGAAACCATGATGATTAGATGATCTTGTATCTGCCCCCAAATGCTGATGAGCATATGGGGAAGTACCCTTTTGTACGGCTTATGCATTTTTGTATATTGGGTGTTGAGGGCACCTATGACATGTTTGACTATATTATTATGTATATATATATATGATTTGGTATATAGTCGTGTATGCACATGGATGCATTTATTGTCTATTTGCTTTCCTGTGGAGGCATGTTTGATTTTTTGTATGCCCATGGAGGCACATGTTATGCATGTGGATGCAACATTTTGATTTTTGTATATGCCCGTGGAGGCACATGTTATGCACGTGGATGCATTTTTTTTTAATCCCATGGAGGTACATTTGTGTTTACTATATGGTTTGATTGGTGTGCCAGTCAAGAATGTTGTTGGCCATATGGTCTGCTACACTATTGAGATTCCTTGGGACATGTGTGAATGAAATGGATTCAAATTGTCGAACCATTTGTTTAGTGCGGAAGAATTTTCTGAAAAGACAGGGATCACGTACCTGGTAATCATTGTTGAGCTGGGAAACAAGGAATTGTGAGTCCAAGAAAACGTTAAGGTGACTTATGCTCATTTGGAGAGCTGCGGCTAGGAGACTGGTCACGGCATCGTATTCAGCGTGGTTGTTCGTGGCGGCACCTACGCACACTCCGTCGATGTGGATCAACTCATTTGAAGGGGAATATATTACCCAAGCTGCGGAGGCCATATTGGGGGACCAACAGCTTGCACCATCAACGAAACCAATGTAGCAGAGTGGAACAGGATCCATTTGTGGTCATGCAGAAAAAACAAATATTTAGGTTTTTTGAATTTTTTGTGAAAAACAAAATAAGACTGTACAATAATGGAAGGTGGTGTCCATCAGATTTTCTATGTGTAAAATCGCTTGAGGTACAACCCATTGCGTGGGTTGCGTAGGGGGTTTCTTTTTGAATCGGTCAGAATGTATGCCCCCTGTCCGAGGCAAGTGTGTATAATGTATGGGCCTTGCCACATGGACACAAACTTTTCTTTTCTGGTTTTGTCATGAGCTTGATCATAGGTGAGGACAAGGTCCCCTTCAGTAAAAGTTCTTGGGTGGACATGTTTGTCGTAACTCAGTTTGGATCAGTTCTTGGCTGCTTCCATGGTTTGGAGGGATGTGCGCCGATCTTCATCGGCTTGCTCCAGGAGTAGTAAGCGTTGCTCAATTGGGGAAGTGTCCGGTAGGAGTTCAACGGCCATATGTAGGGCTGGAATCTGGCACTCGATGGGGAGGACGGATTCGACACCGTGAACTAGATGGAAAGGGGTAAAACTGATGACGGTTTTGGTTGACGTGCGGTATGCACGTAGTGCCGGGAAGAGCATTTGGTGCCAATTTGATTTGTGTTTGTCCACAGTGTGTTGGAGGATGGTCTTCAAAATTTTATTAATCACTTCGACTTGGCCATTTCCTTGGGGGTAGTAGGCGGAGGAGAAATGGTGTTCAAATTTCAGTAAGGTTGATAATTCTCTCGAAACGGCATCTTCGAAGTGAGAGCCGTGGTCTGAGACGAGTTGCTTTGGCACTTCAAAATGAGCGATAACATGGTTGAGGAAGAAAAGTGCTGTGGTGTCAGCTTTGCAATTGTAAGTTGGCATGGCTTCCGCCCACTTGGTGAAATAATATACGGCCACAATGATGTGTTTATGACTGCCGGCTGACATGGGATTGCAATCTAGGAAGTCGATGGCCCATTTGCAGAATGGTCCGACAGTGACGACTGGATGAAGGGGGGCGGGTGGGGTTCTTGCCTTGGGGGAAAAAAGTTGGCAGTTTTGACAATGTTTGACTACGGTGATGCAATTAGTAAATAATGAAGGGCAAAAGTAACTTGCACGGATGATCTTTTGGGCGGTGGCCATGCTGGAGAAGTGGCCTCTGCAGGCACCGCTATGGCAGTCATTAAGGACTTGTTCTGCCTCGTTATGAGATAGGCAGCGTCATAGGATGGTATCGACGCCGCCTCGATAAAGTACATTGCCTAATAGGACATATCGGGGGGCGTGGTGTCGTATACAACAGTGTCCATCACAATCGATGTGGGGTCAAAATTTTTGTGTGCGGAGGTAGATTAAGATGTCACCGTACCATGGGTCGTCAGAAGAAATGATGAAAATGTGATCGTCAATGAAATCCGTTTGGATAGCGGGTGATGACGAAGAGGATGGGAGATCTGTGATGAGTTGAACGAGTGCTAGGGCCTTGGTGCTCTTTGGGGTTTTTAAATTTAGGTCATATTCTTACAGGATAATCACCCATTTAGCTATGTGGCCTTGAAGGAGGCGACGCGTCAAGAGGTAAACCATTGGATTGGAATTGGCTACAACCGTGGTGTGGCTCAGGAGAATGTAATATCGCAGCTTTTGTACTGAAAAGACAATGGCGAGGGCCATCTTTTCTTCATGTGGGTAGCGTAGGGGTGGGCATGACAAGGTCTGGCTCACATAGTAGATGACATGCTCTTTGCGAGCAGTATCTTCTTGCACAAGAACTCAAGATACAACATATTCGGATGCTGAAACATAGAGGGTGAAATCTTTTGTGAAATCTGGAGGAGAGATCAACGGGGCGTTCATGAGTGCTTTCTTTAAGTCGGTGAAAGCTGTTTCTGCTTGTTGGTCCCATATGAAACGGGTATGCAGATGTAGTAGTCATAGGAAACCGTGGACCGTTGTGGCATAGTCAGGGACAAAGTGGTGGAGGAAGTTGGACCTCCCTTGAAGGCTTTGAAGTTGTCTTAATGTACGGGGTGACGGTAACTCTACAATGGCTTGGACTTTCAGGGGGTCTACAGTGATTCCTTTTTATGAAATGACGAAGCCCAACAGGCGATCTGATGTAACGCAAAAGACACACTTGAGAGGGTTCAAGCGGATGTTGTATTTTTGACAACGCAAGAAAACTTGTCAAAGGTCGTCTAAAATGGTCAGATCATTTCTTGGATCGAGCGGTGAGGTCATCCAGATAAACTTCTATGATTCTGTGTAGATCGTGGAAGCAATAAGTCATGGCGTGTTGGAAAGTGGCTCCAACATTCTTGAGACCAAAAGACATGACACGATAGGAGAAGGTGCCCCATGGGGTAGTGAAAGTTGTCTTGTATTGATCTTCTTTACGGATTTTGATTTGGTTATATCCGGAGAAACCGTCCATAAAAGAAAGGACCTCATGTCCCACACATTCATCGATTAGTTGGTCAATGAAAGGTGTTGGGAAGTTTTCTTTGGGACAAGCGAGGTTGAGGTCTCGAAAATAAGTACAAACACATATGGTGCCCACTTTTTTGTTTACTGGCACTAGGTTTGAAACCCAGGTGGTGTAGGCAATAGGATATATGAATCCTGCTTTTTGGAGTTTCTCAATCTCAGCCTTAACAGCTAGGAGCTTGGATGGGTGAATTGGTCGTTGTTTCTGTCGGACAGGAGGCACATTGGGCCAAGTGTCGATGTGATGTTCCACAATTTTGGGATCAAGGCCAGGCATCTCAGTGTAAGACCAGGTGAAGACATCACGAAACTCTTGGAAGAGTTTCTTATATGCTTGAGTTTTCTCTTGAGTGCATGATGCGCCTAGCGAGATGAGCTCAGGTTTTCCAGGTGTGGTGGAAATGTCGATTTGTATAATAGGGGAAATGTTGGACATGTTCCCCTCTTCGAAGGCATCTGGCGCTGGGATGGGGTCTTTGAACCAATCAACCTTAGTTGGTAGGAAATATTATGATTCAACTGATAGTTGGTTTTCTGCCGTGGATGTAGACGCCTCAGGGAGGAAGTATGAATGATGATGCATATCGTACCAAGGGTAGTCCAGTCCAGTGAGTGTTTCTAGAATTTTCTCATTAGTATGAAAGTAATCAGACCATAAATAAACGGGTTCTGGTTTGTATGTGGTTGAAATCATATAGATGGTATTGATTTCTTCCAAAGAAGATGATTTTGGAGGGTACATCTCCTCGATGAGGGGAGGAGATATCTCTAAGTCGGCATTGTTCATCTCATATAAGGATGCTCTATAATCTGGGAGATCAAGGTAGCGGTGTGAATAATGGCCATAAATGCCGCATATCGCACACGGGTGGTTAGTGCAGAGCGTTTTGTTGTGAGGTTGAGGAGGTGGCTCAAGTCTTACCACTGGAATTCTGGTGTCATCATCCAACATATTCATGTGTTCTTGGAGTGCAGGTAATTGTGGACATTGATGAGTGGCATGGCCTACGTCGTCACACAACGAGCACTTAGGGGGAATGCGAATAGTTGGGGAGTTTTTAGCTACCTTGGGGGTTGTTGGGGGGGTGTGAGTTATGTGTCTAGTGTTATAAGTTGGTGGGCCTCTGCCCCCTGTGTTCCGTAATGGAGGTGGGGTGTTTCTGGACGTTGATGCCATAGTCACTATTGGGGGTGGTCTGTTTTGTAGATGAGCGACAAGAGGGGGTGGGTGGTTGGTAGTAGGGATAGGTTGTACTTGTTGTAAAATAACAGTCGGAGTCGGCGGGGGGCTCGGAGCAGGTAAGTACCATATAGGTATCCCTAATGCTAAACCAGGAAGGTTGAGTGTAGCCATTACTGGTGAACTGACAACTCCAGAAAATGGGAACAAGAACGGGATAGTATGAATTGGCGTTGTGCCAATATGAGTAGGCACTGTGGGTGTTTGTGCTAGTGACGAAGGCTACTATGTGGTGTGCGATAGGGTGCACAAATCCGATGTTTTTGTTATCAGTAAAGGTGGTGAGATCGATGGAAATGTGGAATTCATAGGTGACTCAGTGTAGACTCCAGGACCAATTGACGACACAAATGATGTTGGTGTGGTTTGAATGGTTTGTTCAATCATTGGTAGCACATTTTGAGGGGCTGCGGGGGCGTTAGGATCATAATATGTGAGTTGATCAATCTTGATAATGCGTCCTTCATGTGGGAATATCATGAGGCGAAAAATAGGTGAAGCCACTGCTTTCATTTTGTACATATAGCTACGTCCAAGAAGGAGGTTGTAGTCGAGCTAGGCATTGATCACTTCGATGTCGATAAGAACTAATTTGCTACCTAGTTCTATGGGTACGTTCGCTAAGAGGCCTTGTGGTTGAGCTGAGCATCTGTCGTAAGCTCATAATGCTGTGGTGGATGGTTGTAAAGCGGGGGAGCCAAGTTTCTGCCACACAAAGGTGGACATAATGCAGGTTGAAGCTCCTTCATCGATGATGCATCGATGCACAACAAGGTTTTGAATGTTTACTGATACTTGGAAAGCCAAATTTGATGGCAATCGAGGTTCGGCTTGGCCTAAGTCGAAATCCATAAGTGTGTGTCGTCAGGGTCTACTCCTCCGATGGCGGATAGTAGTAGTTTTCATTGTGCAGGGCATGTTTTTAGTACCTCTAAAGCAGACATAGCAGCGAGGGATTGTGCTAGGTCTTCCAGGACGTTATAATTGGATGCTGTGCGAGCATTAGGATTGTTGTTAATCCTTCGCATAGGGATGCGAGTGATTTTAGGTCCTCCATCCAATGGCATATTTGGTATGTGTAGTGGTTGATCTGGTAGAAGGGAGGTGGATGTGTCAGTGGGAGGAGTTGCTGGGGGTGGGCCGTACTGATTCCTGTGAGTTTGGAGGTTAATGTCATTGGATGACATCATTAATAAATGGTGTGTGCCTGGATCCGTATGCTGATAATCAGTTGTGGCATAGGTGATTTGCTGCTGGGGTGCAGCAGATCCTTGTGGGGGATCCATAGGCCGAGTATTTACTACTCCCTGGTTTGGCAATGGGTTTTGTAATATCATGGGTTGCGTTTGATTAAGTGGAGCTGGTTGTCTAGTGTGGCCCTGGCATTGGGCATCGTCAGCCCAAAGTTTGCGTGCTTTCTCTAAATGGGGGCAGTTGTGAGTGTAGTGTCCATAGACTCCACATATAGAACATGGATTGTTTGTTCTTAGGTTATTGTTTTTT
The DNA here is from genome assembly GCA_027924585.1 of Larix kaempferi. NCBI lineage: Eukaryota > Viridiplantae > Streptophyta > Pinopsida > Pinales > Pinaceae > Larix > Larix kaempferi. Next base: position 8,244,932 of record BSBM01000371.1, read on the forward strand.
GGCTGCTTGGGATGACGATTAGGATTCTGGTTGGGAGGAGCAGCATTGTTATTATTTGGAGGATTGGGAGGTGGTGGACCTTGATTATGTTGTTGGTTGTTGCCGCGGTTATGTCCTCTTCCACGGTTTTGTTGTCCACCCTGGTTGCGTTGGTTATTTTGATGTTGGGGGTGATTGTGTTGTGTGTACACTTGCCCTTGAGTAGTGGGAGGATTTTGGGGTGCCGCAGGTGCGGGAGCAGGTTGCGGTGGATAATAAGCTGGTGGGGCTGGAGGTGGTCCAGTTGCTTACTGGGGTTGTTGGTAACCTTGACCTATTGGAAGTGATGGGTTAGCTGGTGTAGCTTGCTGTGGGTAATACATTGGTTGGGCTAGTAAATGGATTGGGTTCTGGGTGGCCGTTTGGTTATAGTATGTGGGTGGTACATATGTAGATGGCGCTTTCCCATAGCAATGTTGTGGACAAGAGGGTCCATGAGTGTGATGAGTCTGATTCGTTGGAGCGTACAAAGTCATTGCTCTAGAATTAGATGTAGCCCTAGAGAGGTCTGGGGCATTTATGGTGCTCACCATGCTAAAAGGTTTATTTTGTGCCGTGACTTGGCTGATAATACCATCAGCGGCATGTGATGCCCCTGGAGCGTCACCGCATGAAGAATCGCCTCGTGGGGCGTCTGGTATGATGGTTTAGAGATAGCTTGACTAGGCATAAATCAGGTCAAATTGCTGAGCTTTTAAGATAGCTTCTTCCTCTGACTGGGGTCATTCGGAAGCTACATCTTTGGCTATGAGGGGTAGGAGTGATTTAAGAAACTATTCCAAAAATATACGGTCATCCAGTTTTATCTTACAGAGGCTACGATGCTTGTGCCACTCATGGATATGGTCGATGATGTGGGTAGCTGTGTTTTGTTTGCAAGACAACAGTATTTCAACTCTTGCATCATAGCGTACAGGAAGTTGAAAAAATTGACGAAAAGTGGAGGCGAGAGACATAAATGTATGGTGGGTCCCATGTGGTTGTTCGATGTACCACTTGGCTGCAGAGCCAGTGAACGTTCGTTGCAATAGTCTTAGTCTAATGGAGTCATCCACTATGGAGTTAGATGAACACCATAGGTGAAATGACATTATGTGGTTTTGGGGATCCTCCCCAGGTTTTCCTTCAAACTTGGGGATGTCCGAGGGGAGCTTTGTAGGCATGGGTGGCCATGTAGGGTTGTGCCTGATAGGATCGTTGGTTAGCCTGGCTAGGTCTGGTAAGTTCAGACTATCCATGTAAGGTAAACTAGCATATGGGTGTGGCATAGTGACTGGGACATAATTATTAATGGTGGCATTATGTAGTGGTCCAATAGCCCCTAAGGGTATGCTAGGTATTGAAGGTATGTGTCCTCCAACCATTGTGGTTTGGGATGGGCCAGCGCTCCCAAGTGCAACATGGGTTGCAGAGGGGTTAGGAATAGTGCCAAGAATTCCTGGGATCTGGGTTGTGGTAATGAGAGGTGGTGTGATTCCTATGTTGGGCATACCCATAATAGGAGGTAGTCCTGTGTTGGGCATACCCATAATAGGAGGTAGTCCTATGTTGGGCATACCTAAAGGTGGAGTGGCCCCTGTAATAGGAATGCCTAAAGGGGTTGTTGTTACTGTAGCTAGGGTTTTACCCCTAGCTTGTGCCAATGAGCACCTACTAAGGAGAATGGACTCCTTAGTAGCAGTTCAGTATATTAAACTAATAATGCAATAAACAAAACATTAAATTATTTCTAATACAAGCATAAAGCATAAACACCAAAATGAAAGAATGTCTTTGTATTGATGTTACCTTGAGTGTCAAGGTTGGTGAAGCCCTTTGCAGTGTCCAAGAGGATGCTCCAAGCTCCAAGAATGCTCCTTCTCCTTCTCCAATGTTGGGGATGGGCCAAAGGTGGCTCTCAAGGTGAAACTAGTTCAAAGGTGGACTAGGGTTTCGAGAGAGATTTTGGCAGAGTAAGGGTGCTTGTGATTGTGGATATGGAATAAGGGATCTCCATCACCTATTTATAGTTTTTTGGTGGTGGAGTGCTGACCCATGGTTTTAGGAAACACATGGTTTTAGGCAGCTGTATAGGGTTTTTTCCTCCTTTTCCTCATTATTTTATATTTTTATTCCCTTTTTAGGGAATTTTTGCTATTTTTGGAGGAAAAGGGGGTTTTTTAGCCTTTTTTAGGCTATTTTGATGGTTTTTTTGGCCTTTTGGAGGCATTTTAGGCCTTTTGGAGGCTTTTTAATGGGTTTTTTTGGGATTTTTAATGGAAATATGGTAGGAAAATGGACAAATGAGTCATGTAATGTGGTAAATGAGCTAGTGAGCACTTTTTGGGTGTTAACAGTTACCATGGGTGGCACAGTAGTAGAAGGGTTTGTGGATGTATCTCCAATAGTACTGGTGAAAAGTGGGTCGTATTGTGATCCAACCATGAGGTTGGTTGGTGATATTTCAGTAGGGTTTTCGGATTCAGCCTCAGAATCAGATGTGAAGTGAGGCATGTCAGAATCGGATGATTGTGTGTTTGGCCGATGACGTGTTGAGTCAAGGGATAAGGCTCTACGTCGATGACGTGTAGAGCCAAGTATACCGAACTGAGGGGGTTCACCCTGAAGACGACGAGATCGTATTAAATTCTCAATGGTGAGAAATATTTTAAAAAATTTCAGTGTAAGGTGGTGATGTAAAAAACTTGAAACCCTAATGCAACAATGAGTGCAAGAGGGGAGTGAAAAAATAAAGGCTCTCAGGCCAACAACCAACCTCAAAAAGCACTTATTATAGCAGCTGTGCTATAATAAGTAGAGGGATGCAACAAAATTGGTCAGAATACCAAAAGTCAAACAGTTCTTAGAAAAAATGGGTGTTACTAGACCAAAGGTGGGTAATGTATCATGCAAACACCTAAAAAGAAGTATTGTGAGTCAACAAATGATATCCTCTGCAAGGTGATGAAATCCAAGTCAGATAATATAGAGTGTTGAATCAACGGCTAGATATCCCCCTACCGAGAGGGATACCGGGTAGACAATCCTAAAGAGTGGCAACTAGGATACCCCGTTCATGACACGTTCGGTTGGGTGAATCTGCAGTTTGGTTCTATCGTTGCTGTACACCCTCTTGGGTGTACACCGAGAACTTCGAAATATATCCTTCAGTTACTGAATGGATTGCGGTATTCCACTCAGACTTCTGGAACTAGTCTGGCTACTTCAACCCTCCTAAGGGAGAGGCCTTCCCGATAAATTGGTTGATAACAGTGTCAAAATTATAAGGTATTTTTGGACCCTAAAGACAACCACTATGTCTCAAATGTAAATAATTGAGAGGTGTTATTGGTACACCTATCCTCTCAATTCTAGCTAACTACAAGATTCTTTTAAGTGCTCCCCAAGTGGGGTTAAAAGTTTGTTGAGTTAAGGTAAATTTTAAGGCTCAGTTTAAATTATGTGGCAGAGTGGGTGCAAGTGTGGTATTTAAACTGAAATTGATTTGCCTGCTTGGGCGATTGATTACAAATGAAAGAAAAGACGCTTCCAGTTTTGCAAAAAATAAAGGCGTTTTTGAAATGTAAATGCTTGAAAAAACTATTCAAAAATAATGGATCTTTGAAATAATTTGAAGGAAAGCAAATAACATAAATATTTCAAGAAATAAATGGATCTCTTAAAAATTGCTTGGGCAAAGTATTGAGCAAATAAATAATAAAACCTTGATTTAAATAAAATGCAGAAAATCTTCTTTCAATTGCTGAAATTTTTTAAAAAGACTTTTAATGGAGCATATATAAATAGTAAAAAAATTAGTATGGCTGTAAAAATGCAGAAAAATTAATGCTGTAAAATATGCTAAATGGGCAAAAAATACAGCAAAAAAAAAAAAAAAAATTCAAAAAATTGGCCGAATTCAAAAAAATTGCATCGCAGGTTTTGGGAAAACAACCGCGATGTGCAACGCGGGTTTTGGCCGCGCAGTCGCGATGTGCAGCGTGGGTTTCGGTCACACAATCGCAATGTGCGGTGCGGCAAATGGCCGCGAAGCCGTGATGTGCAGCACGTAAAATGGCCGTGAAGCCGTGGCACGCCGCGCGGAAAAAAGCCGCAAGGTCGCGATGAGTTGCGCGACTGTCGGGTGAAAAGCCGCGAGGCAAAAGCCGTAAAACATACGTCGAAAAATGAACCTAAAAATGGTAATTTCAGGCTATTAATGGAAATAGAAAGGGCCAAGATCTAGAACAGCAATGGATCTGCTATCTAGGATGGCAGATCTATGAATTAAAATGATTAAAACTAACAAAAACTAAGATCTAAAGCTAAAAACTGAGATCTAAGAATTCGAAGCCAACGGAGTCGCCAAAAACTGCTGGCTTGGTTTTGCAACCAAGTTTCGTGCAATGGGCACCTATCAACAATGTGATAACAGTTTCAATATTGAAAGCAAAAACAATTATAAATTAAATCTAAATCTAAACTAGCATGTGCATATAACAAATATTTTTTTTAAAAACGATTCAAGAACAAGAAATAAAAGAATAGATGTTTTGTATTAAGATACCTCAAATGGTGAGGATTTGTGTTGAGCAACTCCCAAGGTGAGTAGCTCCAAGCTCCAAAGGTCTCTTCTCCAATATGCTAAAAATGGCCAAAAGTCTCATGAGAGATTTTGATAGCGTGAGGATAGGATGATGGATGGATGGAAAGTGAGGAGCCCCTACCACCTTTTTATAGTTTTTGGTGGTGGGGAATACCATTATGGTTTTGAGAAAACCAATGGTATTGACCAACATGGTTTAGGTACCTTTTCCCTCCTTTTTCCTTTTTTGAATATTTTGAATATTTTTATTTCCTTTTTAATATTTTTGGGAATTCTGGACCCTTTTTGAGGGTTTTTTATGCTTTTTGAGGAAAAATATTCATTTTGAGGGGAAAAAGGGGTGTATTATGGCCTTTTGGTGACCTTTTGATGGCTTTAGAGGCTCAAATGGTGGAAAAGTGGACAAATGGGTCATGTGAATAAGGAAATGAGCTAGTGAGCACTTTTTGGGTGTTAACACTTGTATTTATAAAACTTCCTTACCATTCCCTTCCTTTCTTGGCATGGGATACGAATGCTTGATTCTCCTCAGGTTGAGTGCCATGAAGTCTTTGTCGTGCTGCAATCCTTGTCTCTTCCTGAGTGCAATCTTCCCATAGCTTATCAAATTTGGGTAGTTTGGATCTACCACTCATACTTTGGATGAAGGACTCCCAAGATGGTGGGAGACCATTTAGAGTAGTGATGAAAAGCTCCTTATCATCAACAAGATCTCCACTGGTACTAAGCTTGTCCCTTAGTTCTGTAATCCTCATGAAATATGAGGCAATAGATTATGACTTGGATATCTTCATGTTTGATAGTTGGTTCCTCAATGTAATGGAAACATTGATACTACTGTATTAAAACAACTTATTTATGATTTTGAACATCTTTCTAGCAGTCTTCTTACTTGATATTTGAGGAACCAAATGGTCTCTAACTGAGTCTACCAGAATCCTTCTTGCTTTGGGATCATTCTTCCTTTAGCGAGGTTTGTCTTCTTCAGCTTCTGGTTCTGGAACCTTCTCATTTACAAACTCTAAGATATCATTTTCTTCTAGTAGAAGAAGAACCCTAGACTTCCAGGAGATAAAGTTGGAATCCCCTTCCAGCCGATCTTCAACCTTCATGCCAATCATCTTATCTGCAGATCTGGACCAGAAACCCTAGCAGGTGCTAGGTCAAAAAATGAAAGTTGAAAATTTGGAAAACTGACTCCACAGGTAGATGTGCCCTATCAAGGTGATTTGAGTGGAGGTAGGATAGAGCCAAAACTGTGAAGAAATTAGTTTAAAAACTGAAACCCTAATTTTTGTTGCAGCTGTAGAATTAGGTCAAAAAATGAGAAATCTCAGAATTGAATTTGCCTTCACCAAAAGATGCACCCTCCTTGGATTGAAATTCCCAATGATCTTTTTCCTTCAAAAAATTGAGTGAAGAATTCAAAAGATGAAAGCCTAGTTCCGACAGGGTTCTGACAATGTTCTGGAAATGGCTTCTTCTAGTACTACTCTGATACCATGTTAGTTTTCATGCATTCATAGAATAATAATTCAAATGCATAAATAGGATCTCTAGAATAAATACAAAGCACAAAACAATAACACAAGAGTTTAACTTGGGAAACCCAAACGGGAGAAAACCCAACAACCTTCGTATAGAGATAATAATTCTAAGATCCGAGTACAATAATGAAAGAGAAAATTCCAACATTTTTATTATAACCAGTAGGTGCTTCTCTTTCTTTCATTATTGTAGGATTTTCTGGGTTAAAAATTTTGAAATTATTTCTCTGATAGTTTTGATGATTATTCCCATAAGCATTATTAAATCTCATAACTTTTCATTTATGTTCAAAGCTTTCATGTTTTTTGTTCTTCCAACTTGGTACATTATCTCTTTTGTTCTTATTTTGATCATAACAGAAATTTGCTTTTCTCATAGCTTCATCCAATGTTTTTGGATTGTCATACTCAATTCTTTCTTTGTAAATTGTTGGTAAACAGTCGAGAAAACGTTGTACCTTTGGTTTTTCATCAACAATATATGGCACATAACGTAACAAACTCAGAAATTTACTGCACAGTTATTTCATAGTTAAAGTTCCTAGTTTTAAATCATAAAACTCTTTAGCTTTTTCTTCATAATAATGTTCTGACAAGTATTTTCTTTTAAAGTATTTATTGAAACTTTTCCAAGTTAAATGATGTTTCTTAATGCATTTTACTTTCTTTATGTCTTACCACCAAATGTCGGCCTTTCTTGTTAAGTTAGAAATTGCCAACTTTGTTTTTAATTCATTAGAGTAGAAAGTACTTTTTCATTCTTGAAAGCCAAGCTTTTGCTTCTTCTCCAGTTTCAATCTCACCATTGAATATAGGAGGTTTTATATTTTTAAATTCACCAGAAATCTCTTCATAAGGTTTACTTTTCCTACTATACTTATTACCATCACTACTTTCACTAGATTCTTTGTAATTATGTTTACTCTGTTTAGGTGAAATTCCACTTGAAGACTCAATTTCACTATCTAAAAAATTTAACTTCATTGCCTTGTATTTATAAGATGCAGTCCTTGATGTTTCTTTCTAAGATGATTTCTTCTTTTCTGCTTCTTGATTATGTAATTTTGTTAACAAGACATTGTTTAACTCCTCTTGTGCTTTTAGAATTCGTTCATTATCTTTCTTAACACTTTGTAGTTCTACTCTTAAGTCTTTTACTGTTTGTAACAATTCAGATGGGTTATCATTCCTATTCTCATTTAGATGCACCCATATATTATCGTCATTAATGTTTTCTTGTTCATTATTTACTTGTTCTCTAGGATTGAATTCTTCTTCGGCTGACATTTCAATATCTGTCATAGTTCTTGCAAAATCAAGGTTATACTTCTCTTCTGAACATAAGAGAGTCGGCCATAACACGTAAGTTAGTTTTCTGTTTGTACTTGTTTCAATGATGAGCCCTTTAGGCCAAGTGTTGTAACCATGCTTTGATACCATTATGTCACATAACCCAAAATACATATATTAAAAAAAAATTAAGTAGGATAAATAAATAGAATAAAAGGATGTATTCCTTGTACTTCTAAGTATTGTTGAAAACAAAGTACTTTACTTGATTACATACTGGACTCTAAGCCAAAGTTAGAAGCATGTCAAGGTTTCGTTCTTGAATAAGCATCATTAAGCATTATAAACATTGTAAGCATCATTAATAAAAACCATTAAGAATTATAAGCATTATAAGAATCATTAATAAATTCTTCACCTTAACACAACTAGCAAAAAAGAGGGCTTAAACCCTTACCCAAACCCATGCGGATCTCCAAAAATCCAACTGTGTAAATTTACGGTTCCACAATCCGACTTCCGCAATTGCAGATGCAAGTTGCGAAACCCCCAAATCCACCCGTTTACATTTATGGTTCCGTAATCCGACTTCTGCAATTGTGGATGTGGGATTGCGGAACCCCTGTTTTTGACCATTTAACTTATGGTTCCGCAATCCAACTTCCGCAATTGTGGAACCCTCGATTTCGACCGTTTAACATGATGGGTCTGCAATTCGACTTCTGCATTGCAGATGGGTGATTCCACGAAGGTGGTTCACCATTTTTGGCGGATGGAAGCTAAAAAAATTATTTTTTGAACCCTCGATCGATGTTTTAAAAGCTCAATCGAGGGTTTTAAAAGCTCGATCGAGGGTTTTAAAATACCTCGATCGAGGGTTTTAAAAGACCTCGATCAAGGGTTGAAACAAGAGCTCGATCTATATTTTAAAACCCTCGATCGATCTTTTGAAAAGTTCACAAAAGCTCGATCTAGCTTTTGAAAAACATAAAAAGGCTCATTTTAGGCCCTTGATCGAGGGTTTTAAAATACCTCGATTGAGGTCTTGTTAAACCCTCGATTGAGGTGTTGTTAAACCCTCGATCGAGGTATTTAGCTCGATCGAGGGCTTAAAAAATAGGCCGAGAGCCCTTTTCACTGCAGAATGAAAGTTTTGTCTGCCTTCCATAGAGTTAAACCATGTCATTAAATGCTCATTAATGAGCGGACTTGATACCATTGGATTCGTCAATGAATCCTCTATCCAGATATATAAAATTTATGAATTTTTATCTTCATATGTCTTTTGTTTTTAAATTTCTACTAAAACTTGCCCTAAAAAACCCTGTCGACAACTTTGATTGAGCTCAAAGATAAATCCACAAAATTCAAAATAAACATCCAAAAAATTTGAAAAAATACACAAGCCCTAGATAAACGTGTCCTCTTTAAAATGGTATTTTTAGTTTTGCAAATTATGTAAAAAATCAAAAGATTTCGTGCATGCACACACATGTTTGCAAAATGCGACTTAAATATTCATTGGTCATTTTTGAAAAATAATAATAAAGTTTTTCGAGAAAAATTAAAAGAAAAATATGTAAGCCCTAGTGCATTCTGTCAAGATCATGTTCACATATTTCATTTTTTAAAACTATTACTTTAACATTAAATTATTGTGCATGCACACAAACTACTTGTTAATTGCTCTTCAAATTTTTAAGTACACACATTTCATTAAATGAAAATTCGACATGATATATGACACTAGTATATTTTGAAAAAATATCATTGGAAAGCCAACATAATTCTCTACATTTCGTTTTTCAACCGCATGTCAAAATTCATGTGGCAAGTATGAGTTTTGAGGGATTCAATTTAATACATGGGTAAAATTTTTGTTTTTCACCGTCATATTTGGCCAAAAAGAGTTACCCATCTTCATGGAATCACCCGGATGCAGGATTGTAGAACCCCCAAACCCGACTATTTAACATAACGGGTCCACAATCCAACTTCCGCATTGCAGAAGCGGGATTGCAAAACCCCAAAATTTCTAGGGTTAAAACAACATTTTCGGTTGTGGACTTAGTGGAATCGACGGCTCAGGTAAGCCGGAACATAGGTAATGTTTGGACTTTATAAATTAGTACATTTAATAAGAAAGATCTAGGGTTTTCCAACTGTATAATTATCTTTCCAATCTGTTATGAATTACTCTAACTAAATCAATAAACATAAATAAAACAATGCCCATTTTATAACTGTAGAAACACCCAAACCAGTCGCCCAATACGTATGCTTCTGTTATGGGCTCTCATTTCTTTAAGCCATTCAGCCCTGTATAATTTTTCAGAGTATAACCACTTATCTATTGATCTCTGTAATAAGTTAAACATTATGTTCTATATAATTTCACATTTAAGTATGTATAAACCTAGATTTGAATATATAACAGCGTTATAGATCAAATGCCTATTCTATAATCCCATTTGCAATAAACCATGTACAATATTTTTCCTATAACAACAAGGGATTTACACAGACATTGATACATGATTGATATATATATATATATATATATATAAATTTTGCACAAAGACTGAATGATGAATGTTACAGTAAATAATGATGTACAAAAAAAAAGGGGGGTAATGTACAATCACTTCAGGATAGAAGGATTAATGGAAATAAAACCTGCACCAAAACTATAACTCACTCTAAGATAGTTATGTGCCTGCTAGAACTTATCCTTTTACTGAAATAAACCTAAACCAGTGTTTGTATATCTTGCATGCAAGTCCAGAAACATAATTCTGAATAAGAATACTTACAGTAAAATCATTTTTTGATAACATGCATAAGCAAGATAATAAATTATTATAAGATGCATAAGCAAGGTAAGATTGTTGGGCTCAGCCCAAGTTAAGGAATTTTTGTAGCTGCGAAGTTACAGTGCAGTGCGACATCAGTAGAGTAAGAGTAAATTTGCGATGACTATGCAGTGCCACGAAGTGCAAACACTGCGAAGATCGAGCACGGCAGAGTTTTGGATGGAAAGCAGCATAAGTTACGGTAAGATCGACTAGCGATCTATTTTGGGGAAGATGCTCCGAGATTCCTAGGAGGTGGGTAAGGAGTGGTGAAGAAGGAAAGCAATAGGTCGCATGAGCAAAGGCAACACGATGTGAACCGAGTGCACGAAACCGTTAGAGAAGGAATGACGAATGAAAGTGACCCGTCGGCATATGCTCAATAGAGGGGCTGAAAGCGACGTGACCATGTGCATCCAGAAGATGTCTGAGCCAGAGACAGCGCAGAAGGGTGGCAACTACGGTGAAGTCGCCATCATAGCTCAACAAATTTTGGTTAGCAGGGTAACTGCACTAGTTTTGGGTAACCTTAGGGTTTTGGCCCACATGCATTGTAACAGACGTGACCTAAGGGAACGATCTATATAAAGGGGAATTTTTGTAAGGGAAAGGTTTGAATCTTCGTTTTGAGGATTGTTCAATATTGATCTCTGTTGAGAGATTTATTGTAAAAAGGCTCTGCAACTGCGTGCATAGAGACCTACTAAAGAGAGAAGAGAGTTTGCATCTGAGTGCGTAGACTGAAACTGTTGAACCCTTCCCATTGATAATATAACAACAGTTCCTGTGGACGTATCTCCCATCCTGGGGGTGAACCACGTTAAATCCTTATGTTATGTGATTGAATGTGCATTTGCTTCTGTTGAATGGTTAAGTTTATGTTTATAAGCAAATGTATCTTTTCTTTCATATGTATTATTCAGAAGAATGAATGATAGGAATAATATGCTAAGTGTTGAGTGCATATGAATGAATGTTGAATGTGGAGGAACGTTTGAACATGGTGAATACATGAGTATCGGGTAAACACTTAAATCAGCGATGTCTATGTAGTGCGATTCCCTGGAGCGCAGCACCGGAAGTGCGCAGTGCATTGTAGTTCATCATGTTGCATAAGTTCGTGAAATAAGAAACCTAAGGTACTTGTTGAATGAATAAGTTACACTAAGTAAAAGTTTGTCGAATTTAGTTAACTTCCGAAGAGGAAGCGCAGTCTTCAGTAGCGTTGTCCTGTGCCGAGTAGCCATTCTAAGCCGCGCAGTCCTTGGATGTGCTATTTGAGTAAGTAACAGCCGTGAAGTAGGTGAACTTCGTGCAATCCACCAGTATGCTAAAGTGCGCATCACCCAGTTGTGGAAGCCTGATTCCGCAACCTCCCCATAACTTCACCTCGGTTGAGACCTTAGTCTGTTGCCGAAAGGGCCGGTGAAAAGGGGTTTTGTTGGTTCCCTGAACCGCGCAGAACCTGGGTCTATCTTGAAAAACTAAACAAGATTTTATAAGCCAAAAAATGGTTCCGTTGCCATGCTTGAACTGGTGATGAGCACCAAAAAATTGAAATCCTGAGAAAACAGAAATATGGAACTAGGTGGAAAAGACAGAGAGGGATTTTGCAAGAAAAGATAATAGGCATCTGCATCTCTCTGACGTAGATTGGTGCAGAAATACCTGTGGGCACCCATTTATGAAATTTTCTTCGCATCATTTGGAAATGAGTTGCATGAGTGGTTATGAAGACTCACAGAGTGAAAGAATTGTTTCCAACAAGGAGTACCTACCGAGTGGACCCCAGAGCTCATTCAGAGACTTAAAGCAGTAGATAGTCCACTCGCGCGAGCAATCGACTTCTGGCTTGACAGCATACTACAAGGCTTCGTGACAACGTTTGCTATGGAGACCATGAAGTACTACAACGTAGAAAAAGCAGATTTCTTCAAAGGATTCAGAGGTAAGTATCTGAACAATATGAGTTTATATATTAAAATGATTTAAGCTGAGAAAGGTGTTTTAAGAATGCAATAAGATTCCTAGAAGTTTTTGAATCTGTAATGGTTGATAACACATACAGTGACTCTGAAGAAGATACACACAATTTAAGAAGTGGAAAAATATATAAGTATTCCACTGAGAAGAGCCCTAGTGAACATGAACTTCGCATAAACACTGAGTTTCAAGTTGAGCCTGATAGCCATACAACACCTCCATCAATTACCTATCAGCCTATTACTCCATAGAATCCACCATTTGAGAATATTGCACCTCCTATTCCATAGAACGTCAGTAGTAGTAACACCGTAGGCATGAGTACTTAGAACATTCCAACTTAGAATATTCCGACTCAAAACATTCCGTGCAGTAGTATCCCTACCACAAAACTAAACACTGCGCCACCAAGAAGGATAATGACTAATGATATAAAACTTCCGATATATAAAGGAACGGGTCTAGAAGACCCTGAGAAACATTGGTTTCTATGTGAAACTGTGTGGAATATCAAGCAATTCCAGGATGACACTGTTAAGCAAGCATGACTCATCACTACATTCAGAGATAGAGCATTGAACTGGTTTATGAAGTATTCTATTGGACAAGAACTCTAGTGGATATTAAGGCTACCCTCTTAAGAGAATTCAAGAAGCCTAAGTTAGAATCACAATGTATTACAGAACTAAAAGAGATTAAGTAGAAAACAATTGAGTCAGTATGGGAATTTGACCAGAAGTTTAAAACATTGTTAGATCGGATAAGTTTTGACATTGCACCGCAACAACACCGAGAATGGTTCATAGCTACGCTGTTTCCACACATTAGACTACCGTTGATGCAACAGAAGGTTGCTTCACAGGCATAAGCCCTGGAGATCGTGATGAAATTAGAAGCTTCACCAATAGGAGAGACTAGCACATGAATGGTCCAGATCCACAACCAACTAGCAAACCTAACACTACAACTACAAGACATAAAGAAGGGAAAAGAAACCAGAGAAGAAGTATGGTGTACAAGATGCAAGGGAGAATGGCCCTCGAAGGAACGTTTCCCTCTGTTTCAAGACTACCTCGATAATGGATCACCGAATCCAATGAATCAGTAGCAAGGGGCATTGTGTGAGATTTGTCGAACTAGAGGACACCGCCCAGAAGATTGTTATTTGATCCATAAATATGTCCAAACACCCAAGAATTTGTATTGCAATTTTTGTAAATCAGTTGGCTATGATGATTCCAACTATCGAGCATATGAACTAATGATAGAAATGAAGCATTATGTTTGCAGAGTTCAAGAAGAAACACCACAACATAATGATAACACGTAGTATGATTAGGGCACGTATAGAGCCCGTGGTTGATTCTGAGGAAGAGGAAGAAATACTGGCCCAGGAAGAGGAAGAGGTACGATGATTTTTTATAACTGTGGACAACGAGGTCACCTATCTAGATACTGTACCAATGCTTGTACTACATGTAGATACCGCAAATATTTTGACCATATTATTGAGGCATGCCTAATGCTACAAGCAAAGATGCAAGAAAGGAAATAGGAAGCATCGAACCCGAATGTTCAGATGATCGCAGCAGAGAAAAGAACTAGAGATCCAAATGTTAATGCTATGACACGAAGTGGTGTTGCAACAGGAAAAGATAAAGAACCAGAAGCTTCGAATTCTTGAGACCACCAAGCTAAGCAGACACCTGCTGACGGAGTATGGATCAGAAAAGCAATTGGGAAAGCACCTGCTTTCAATCTAGAAAGAAACAAAGAAGTCTTTGTAGAAGCATGAGAGACCTTCAAAGAACCAGTACCTGTGACACCAAGAATCCCGTTGCAAAGTGAAACAACGCATGTGAAGGATATGCCAACAGCATATGATAAAACATGTAACGCAGCAGAAACATGGACTTCTGTTGCATAGCTCCTATGGAGTTGTATGAAGTTACTAAAAAGTGAAGATGCTTTAGTATAATTTCAGAACTTACTAGACCAATATGAACCACACAGTAGCACAAACATTGCTCAGAGCGCAACTCACCACATAAAGAGACGTAAGAGAACAGGTTGAGAAATGAGGCTCGATGCATAGATTGTATATTATGAGATGGATGAGATAATCATTGACTTAGGATCAGAGGTGAATGTCTTAACCAAGAAGACATGGTAACAGTTGGGGAAACCAAGCTTATCATGGTCACCGATCCAATTAAGACTAGCAAAATCAACATAAAGTTATTCCCTTTGGAAGACTTTCAAATGTACTTGTGGACATCAATGGAGTAAGAAGTTCAGCAAACTTTGAGGTTATTGAAATCATCGACGACAGTAACCCATATCTAGAATTATTAGGGATAGAATGGGCGATGGATAACCTCACGATCATCAACCTGAAAACCAAAAAGATGATCATCGAAGTGCAGGATATTAGGGTCATCGCACCCTTGGACCCTTCGCAAGGAGAAATATACAGTGAACCAATATAGGAAGAATCTAGAGCACGAGACCTTGATTACATCTACAAGATGATTGCGAATCAGGATGACTACATCAATCCTATGGATGATGGAACGATGTGTTGGCGATGCGACAGTTCTTGCGTATCAAACTCCGACGCAGGACTGTAGAATTGACAAAGTCGAATGCACGAAGTATCTTCTAGGCGATGTGCGCATATCACGAAGTCACTTCGTTGGATTGGAATAGAGGTAAGTCCAATCCCCACTTATGATGGTTCAACTAACATCCATATATTTATTCAAGAATATACTGCATCAGTTTCAGCTGAACATCGGATACCAGCATTGGATATAGCATTGCGCGCTACACCTGTCAGATGGTGAGCCGCGCATAAGCAGACTTTGACCACATGGGAACAGTGCAAGCACATGATGCAAATCAGATTCACAGAGAAAGTTGCACTGACAATGGAAAATTATAGTGGACAAACATATCCAAGGGATCACATAGAGATCTGTTCAAAAGCATGGGAAAATATACCACAGACAGAATGGGTTCATCTATTTGTGCACACATTAGAGTTGTAGCTTGGGTTTCACCCAAGCTTGTGCAAATGTGCACCTACTAACTTTGCAGTAACAGTCTTGATTAAAGCAGTAAAAACTAATGTAAAAAGTAAATATTAAACTAACATGTGCAAGAAAGTAAATCTAGATTAAGAACAGTAAAAACCTAGATCCATGAGAGAAACAATAAAAAACTTGATATTTTATATTAATGAGCAAAAAATGGTTTGCAATGGTTTACCTCAATGGTGAGGTTGCTGGAATTCTTGCAACGAGAACAGGAGTAGTGCTCCAGTGCTCCAATAGTCTCTCTCTTCTCCAAGATGCTTCAAGGGTGGGCCAAAGGTTCACTCTCAATGAAGAACTTCAAGCTCAAAAAGGATGGGAAAAGCTCAAGAGGAATTTTGGCAGCATGAGGATAAGATGAATGTGGATGAATAGTGGGGATCCTCTATCACCTTTTTATAACTTTTGGGTGATGGAGAATACAACTATGGTTTAAGGAAACCAATGGTACTGGTGAAAAATGGTTTAGGTTTTCTTTTCCTCTTTTTCCCTCTTTTTTTCTTTTTTGAATAGATTTTTGAATTTTATTCCCTTTTAATTGATTTTTGGGAATTTTGGACCCCTTCGGAGGGTTTTTTGTATTTTTTGAGGAAAATTAAATATTTTGAGGAGAAAAAGATGGATTTTGGCCTTTTTGGTGGCCTTTGAGGATTTTTTGAGGTTTTTAGAGGCAAAAATGGGTCATGTGACTAGGGAGATGAGATAGTGAGCATTTTTTGGGTGTCAACAGATTGCCCCCTGGTGTGTGAGGGCAGGAGCTCATCGTATGGATGATAGACATCATAGTTATTTTTTCTTTTTCCTGTGGTTTGGAGGAGAGAAGAGATCGATTGGAGACTGGAACAACGGTCCCATACAAACTGCAAAAACTGAAAATACATGGCCTCAAAATGAATGAGGAATAATCTTTGATAATGGACGAGGTGGGCATACCCATGCTCGTAGCAAGACATATAAATAACACTGAGGCCCCAAAAAGGGGGCCTGAACAATACATATAAACCTGGTGTGTACATCATAATGGTCTAGAGGGGACACAATGCTGGGACATACTCATGGTCATACCATGATTGATCTGAAGAATTGATACACTGGAAAAAGGTAACAGTCGTTCTGAATATGGTGTAAGAAAAGTTGATGAACTGCTGGATCTGAAGGTATCCAACAACTGGATTGATTCAATAACTTGTGAGTCAGAATCTCAAGGGTATGCTGAACTGTGTCTGACTTGTGTACGCGACGAAGTATACAACTGGGGTACTTCTGAATACTGTGTCCAAACGCAGCCCAGATATCCAAAGGAACATATAATTGGTTGTTCCTAAAGTAGACTCACCGTTGTGCTAGAGTCAGGTGACATCTGGAGTCTTTAACTAATAACTGAAAGGACCGATACCCTGTACGAATATCAACGATGAGATCAAGGTGTTGACGTCGAGCATGTGAGAAACAATCATTTGGAGAGGTACCAAGGACTCCATTCAAAATGATCCGTAGGCACTCACCACGGATGTGATGAGTCTAAGGCACAGGAACCTCTAGGTCTATCCTCTGGAATAGATTGATTGGCATCGATAGAGGGAGACCTACAACTACCAAGGCAATGATGTTTCCTTGATAGGAGTGTGAGGTGTACAACCAAAGTGTGATAGTACTGATAGTGGGACTGACATACCGTGGGGATGGGGAATAACTCGAGTCATAGAGTGGGGGGGGGGAACTCAAACTTCCTTTGCTCAGAGCATGATGACATGGATGACCTGGCAGCATATGAAACTAATTTTAGGTATGGGGACCATATCTTGAGGGATCAGGCGTATGTGGTGCAATGGGGGAGACTCCAGAGGACAAAGTGATGTATGGTATCAGGAAACTCTCAAGGTGGCATATCGCAGAATACTATGAGCAAAGGCGACCAAATTGGGGAAGCTTCCATAATAATGTGATCATATATGCTTTGTTGTGGCACCGAGAGGCACCGTTGGTACCTTCTTCATGGTTTAAGGGGCTCAAAGAAGGGATAAAAGTGTGCTAAAAAAAGGTATTGTCATGTGGATTTGTATGAGCCCGGGACAGTTCATGCTCCTGGTTTCTTTCAGTTTTAGAGAGTCTGAAAGCGATAAGTAGACTCCAAGGGGGTTATTTTTCATGTGTTAGTATCCAAGGCCCGAAAAAGCATAAAAGGATGCAATGAAGAACTCTTCTAGCCGATGTGACCAGAGTATTCCTTTTTCGTAATTAGTCTACAAGGTCCGGAAAAGGGGTAAACTTATACTAGGTAAACTCCCTTTCAAATACATTTAACGAGCATGAAATGAAGCAAGATTGCTCGACGATCTTTTCATTGTTTTAGGAGTCAGAAAAGAGCTTAATAGAAACTCCCTAAGTGCCTTTTTCGTAAAGGAATTGATCGACCCAAAAAAGGGATAAAATCATACCGAACAAAAGTAATGGTGAGGCATGGAGGAAGTGTTCAATCAAGGGAAAAGTATGGGGATCAAGCATAGTGATAAGTGCGGAACACTGATGGGGCCTCCTTGCGGGTTGATGAATGATGTCAAAAAAATTCCATAATTGCAGTATGGATGGAGTGAAGGGCTCATGTATACGTTGTGATGCACTTATTTTGTAAAATCCGACAGCTGCTGATGTGGCATGCAAATCGAGGTGGCAAGGTGTGAGGACACAATGTCAAAAAAGGTTTCTGGTGAGAGCGATAAATGATCTCAAGCCTCATCACGAGCATGGAAAACTGAATCTTGTGATATAAAATTGTCAAAAATGGACACCGGCGGATGTGGTACACAAACCCAGGCGACGACGAGCATGTGAAAAGATGCCCGGAAAATATGGGGGTAAGAGTGAGAAATGATCTCAAGCATCATCACGGGTTCGGAAAATTGAATCCGATGGTATAAAAATCACCAATAAACTGACAACGGCCGATGTGGCACACAAATCGAGGTGGCGAGGGGCATGGAAAAAATGTCTGAAATTTTTTGGTGAGAGCGAGAAATGATCTCAAGCATCATCACGGGCACATAAATATGAATCCGGCGGTGCGAATGGTGTGAAAAACGGAGGTCATAATGACTCTATAATGGTCAAAGGAAAAAAAATAGATTAAAAAATGGCTACAAATAAAGGTCAGCCCACCAAGCTAGGGATGCAGTGGTGGGGAGAAATGATGACCTGCGGGGGAAGAATACTAGGTGTATCAAATCAAATCAAATATGCAAGTGACATGTGACCTAAAAAATGGTTGAGATCACGCATGCGAAAAAGTGAGTAGGGTTAATGACCTACTCCCATGCTATGTGCATGGGGTTTATGATTTTGGATCACATATGTGTTGGTTTGAACAATGGGATCATTGAAATACTGAGGTAGATGTGATGTGGAAGGTTCAAAATGATTGATCATGCCCCCTATCCCAGGGACGAGGTAATCTATTATTCCCCCTAACTCAGAGGTGTCAATGTGGAGTAGATGTTGTCTCAGAGAGGGATCAATAGGGCAATGAGCAACTGCTGCCGGGGGGGGGGGGGGTGTACCATGAGGCTGTGGGCCATGGTGGCATACTGAAGTGATGATATGATGATGGGGGATTCCCCCTGTGGGGTAGATGCCCCTAATATCTCCGATGAGAATGACGATGATGATGAGTAGGCAAGGTTGAACATGTGGTTTCCTTGTTGATTTGAAAAGGTTGAACATGTGTGTCAGAGGGATCAGTAGAAGGGGCCGACCGGGCAGAGGCATCTCCAAAGGAAACCATGTAAATGGTGTTAATTTATTCCAAGGAGGAAGATGTTGGGGGATGTATTTCCTCAATAAGGGGAGGGGATGTCTCTAGGTCGACGTTATTTAGTTTGTATAGAGTTGCTCTGTAATCCGGGAGATCAGGGCAGTGATGTGAGTAATGGCAGTAAATGCCGCATATTTCACAAGGGTGATTGGTACGTAGGGATTTATCGCAAGGCTGAGGGGTGATGTTAAGTTTAACAATCAGGATGTTAGCATCGTCATCTAACATTTGAATGTGTTCCTAAAGTGTTGGTAGTTGTGGACATTGATGGGTAGCATGGCCCAGATTGTCGCACAAAGAGAATTTGCGAGGAGCACAAAAGTTGTGGGGTTTTTTGCTTGCTTTGGGGTAGGTGGGGCGGTGTGGGTTGCAGGTGATGCAGTGTAGGTTTGTGGGCCTCTACCCCCTATGTGACATGGAAGAGGGGGTGTATTGCTAGATGTTGATGTAGTTATCACCCTTGGAGGTGTTCAGTTTGTCACAGTCATAGGTTGTACAGCTTGTAAAATGACAGTTGGTGTTGGGGGAGGATTTGGGGAGGGTAGATACCACACAGGTAGTCCTAAAGTTAACCCTGGAAGATTGAGCGTAGCCATTGCTGGGGTGATGAATGCTCCTGAAGGAGGAAATAGAAATGGGATAGTGTAAATGGGTGTGGCTCCGACATGACTTGGCACTAAGGGTGGTTGCATCAGTAAAGGGGGTTGTTGGTTAGGTGCCTGTGTATTGTGCGAGAGGGTACACAAATCAGATATATCGACTGTCTGCAAAGGTGGTGGAATTGATTGTAATATGGAAGTCATGGGAGTATCTAAGTATATCCCGGGTCCAGCTGTGGAGACGAATGATGTGGGTGCGCTCTGGACGGGTTGTTCAATCATAGGTAGAACATTTTCAGGTGTGACGGGGGCGTTAGGATCATAGTATGCCTGTTGATCAATTTTGATTACACGTCCCTCATGGGGGAACATCATAGTGTGGAAGACGGATGAAGCGATAGATTTCATGGCATACATGTAGCTTCGTCCTAGTAAGAGGTTGTAATCAAGCTAGGCATTGATGACCTCTATGTCTATAAGTATAGTTTTGCCGTGTAATTGGACGGGCACATTAGATAAAAAGGCCTTGCGGTTGATCTAAACGGCCATCGTAAGCTTGTAATGCAGTGGTGGATGGCTGTAGTGTGGGGGATCCAGGCTTCTTCCAGACAAATGTCGACATGACGCAGGTGGAGGCACCCTCATCGATGATGCAATAATGAATCACAAGGTTCCGGATGGATACAGAAACATGAAACGCTAATGTCGAAGGCAAATGTGGTTTGGCTTGGTCCAAATCGAATGCCATCATTCGTGAATGGTTAGGGTCTATCGCACCAATGGTAGATAACAATATTTTCCTTTGTGCAGGATAGGTTTTTAGGACTTCCAGGGTAGACATAGCAGTGGGGGACTGGGCTAAGTCTTCCACAATGTTGTAATTTGAGGCGGCACAAGCATTAGGATTATTGTTGATCCGTCGTAAGGGGAAGCGAGGGGCTTTAGGACCTCCGTCCAATGGTATAGTAGGTATACGTAGTGGTTGATCAATTCAAAGGGTGGTGGTAGATGGATTAGTGGGCATAGCCTCAGGGGTGGAGCCATATTGGTTTCGGCCTGTTTGTGGGCATACATCAGTCAATGACATCATTAATAGATGGTGAGTACCTGAATCCGTGTGTTGGTAATCAGTTGCAGCATAAGTAATTTGTTGCTGTGGTGCCGCAGATCCTTGTGGGGGATACATCGGGCGGGTGTTCACTACTCCTTGTTTGGGTAAAGGATTATGCAATATCATGGGTTGTGGTTGAGGAGGTGGTGCTGGCTCTATCGCGTTCCCTTGGCGTTGGGCGTCATTAGTCCAGAGTTGGCGCACTCACTCCAAATGGGGGTATGAGTGTGTGTAATGGCCATATACCCCACATATGGAACACGGATGGTTTGTTCTTAAATTAGGATTTTTACCCTGTTTTGGTGGACGATCAGGGTTCTAGTTGGCGGGAGCAGCGTTATTATTATTCAGAGGATTATGTGGTTGACCACCTTGGTTTTGAGGTTGATTGTTCCCGTGGTTGCGTCCTTTTTCACGGTTCTGTTGACCTCCTTGATTATGTTGGTTGTTCTGGTTTTGGGGCTAGTTCTACTATGCATACACTTGCCCTTGGGAAGTAGGGGGATTTTGAGGTTGCGTAGGTGCTGGAGTTGGCTGCGGCGGATAATAAGCGGGCAGGGCTGGAGGTGGTCCAGGTGCTGATTGTGGTTGTTGGTAATTTTGAGCGACTGGAGGTTGTGGTGTTACAGGCGCTCCTCATGGAGGGTAATAAGTTGATTGGGCTTCTGAGTGAAAAAGAGCATGAGTGGCCTGTTGGTGATAATACGTAGGAGGTGCATGAGTTGATGGTGCATGCCCGTAACACTGTGGTGGACATGAGGGTCCATGAGTGTGGTTAGAGTGTGCCATGGGAGCATACGAGGTTGTAGCTCTGGAGTGGGATGTGGCCCGCGAAAGGTCTGGGCTAGTATTATTAGGCATAATTGAAAAGGGTTGGTTGTGTGATACAACATGACCAATGATACCATCAGTGGCATGGGATTCCCCCAACGCGTCATTCCGGAATGGATCGCCACAGGAGGCATCAGGTAAGATGGTGTACAAATAGCCAGACTGGGCATAGATTAAATCAAATTATTGGGCTTTGAGGATCGCTTCTTCTTCTGATTGGGGTTGTTCAGACGCCACGTCTTTGGCTATGGATGGAATGAGAGATTTTAGGAACCAATCCAAGAAAATACGGTCATCCAACTTGATCTTGCACAAACTACGGCGTTTACGCCACTTGTGAATGTGATTAGTGATGTGGGTAGCTGTGTTCTATCTGCAAGACAAGAGGATTTTCACTCCCACATTGTAGCAGACGGGTAGTTGAAAGAACTGTAGGAAGGTCGAGGAAAGGGATGTGAAACTGGGGTGGGTCCCATGAGGCTACTCGATATACAACTTGGCTGCCGAGCCAGTGAAAGTCCTTTGCAACAAGTGCAGGCGAATGGAGTCATCAACTATGGAGTTGGAACACCATAGATGGAAAGACATAATGTGATTTTGGGGATCTTCACCAGCATTCCCTTCAAACTTAGGGATGTCTGATGGGAGTTTAGTAGGAATGTGAGGTCAAGTAGGATCATGTCTAATGGGATTGTTTGTTAATATTGCTAGGTTCAATAGGTTGAGACTAGCCATAAATGGAAAACTGGCAAAAGAGTGTGACATGGTCACTGGGGCGTATGTGTTGGTGGTAGCATTGTTGATCAGGCCGTTGCCCCCAAAGGGAATATTAGTCATGAGGGGGATATGACCCCCAAACAGAGGTGTGGTGTTGGTGTGGGAGGGGCCTTTTACTCCAAGTGTAACGTGAGTCACAGATGGGTTCGGATTAGGTCTGGTATCTATTGCTATTGGAGTGGTGACCGAGATGGTAGGTGTAGGTCCCATCGAGGGCATCCCCAGAGTAGGTGTGGGTCCCATTGAGGGCATACCCAGAGTAGGTGTGGGTCCCATTGAGGGCATACCCAGGGTATTTGTTGTAGTTGTGGCTACTGTGGTGGCCATTGTGGTGGGTGGTGGCCATTGTGGTGGCGAGGGTGGTGGTAGATGTTCCACCAGTAGTCCCTGTAAAGAAGGGGTTGGAAGTCATGCCATCCATGGGGCTAGTTTGTGCTGTGTATGTAGGGTTTTCGGATCCTGCCTCAAAGTCAGATGTGAAATGAGGGGCGTTAGAATCAGGTGATTAGGATCTATGCCGATGATGTGTGGATTCAAGTGAAAAGGATCTATGTCTATGACGAGTGGTGTCAAGTGAACCGTACTGCGGGGGTTCACCCCAGAAGCGCCGAGAACGTCTTGGGGACTCAATGGTGACAGTCGGTTAGTAAAAATAGTAGGTAGTGGTGAGTGAAAAGCTCAAAAACCCTAATGCAACCGTGTGTGCAGAAGGGGAGCACAATAAACTATGGTACTCAGGCCAACAACCAAACTCAAAACACTTACGGAACAGCTGTGCTACGGTAAGTGGAGTGATAAAAAAATGTGGTCAAAATACCAACAAACAAACGACTCCTAAAAATAAAAATGGTGTACTCACTAAACCAAGGGGAGGTAAGAGAGAATGCAAACGCCTAACTAAAAAGGTATTATGGTTCGAACAAGATGTATCATCTGCAAGGTGATGAAATCCAAGTCAAACAATACGAAATGTAGAACCAAAGGCTAATGATATCCCCTTACCGGGAAGGACACTGGGTAGACAATCATAGAAGAAAGGTCACTAAGATACCCCATTCATGACACGTCCAGAAAGGTGAATTTGCAGCTCTTGTTCTATCGCCGCTGTACTCCCATACGGGTAGTACACCGAGAACAATGAGTAGGTATCCTTCGGTGACTAAATGGATTGCAGTATTCCACTCAAGCCTCTGCAACCAGTCTTGCTACTTCGACCCTCCTAAGGGAGAGGCCTTTATAACAAATTGGTGTATAACTGTGCCAATAAGTACTAAGGGATTTTTGTACCCTAATAGAC
Organism: Larix kaempferi; assembly: GCA_027924585.1. NCBI lineage: Eukaryota > Viridiplantae > Streptophyta > Pinopsida > Pinales > Pinaceae > Larix > Larix kaempferi. Next base: position 8,268,746 of record BSBM01000371.1, read on the forward strand.
AACAACTATGTCTCAAGTGAAAAGTGACTGAGGGGTGTTATTTGGATGCCTATCCCCTCAATCCTACCTAACTACAATGTTCTTTTGATGTTCCCCAAGTGGGGTTAGAAAGTTGGTTGAGTTAAATAGATTTTAAGGCTCACTTGATTAATGGTGACAGAGTGTGTGTAAGTGTAATTATGTACCAAATAGAATGCCTTGCTTGGGCAAATATTTATCAAATTAAAATGTTGATTTCAACTTGAAAATATGAAAATTTTAACTGTAAATGCTTAACAATTTTCTTTTTCAATAAGAATACTGAAAAAACCTGTAAATGGTACCGTAAAGCAAATAACAGAAAAGTGCAACTAGCAAAATGGGTGTAAGTAAATAAGCCTACTAAAAATATGATGAAAGAGATAGAAATGCATGCATATAGGGGTCAATCAAGTGCTATGGCAAGCCAAAAGTAAACAAAAGTGCTATGAGCGGAATATAGAGTATGAGAGGGCCGAATACAATGGGTAGAGGATGAACTAAAATGATAAATAACACTAAATAAAAAATTGGAGAAAATTCTATGAATTTTTTTGTAAATATAATAGGATATTTGGATTCCTTGTTCGAAAACACCCAATTTAAAAAGAAAATAATCTCAAACGGAGTTCAGGAGAGGGAGATATGGGCGTTTGAAAGTTGAGTCGCGCTATCAGGTGATTAGATCGCGGGTTTCAGGTTGAAAGTCGCGATTTGGATTGCGGCTTTCAGGGAAAAACTCGTGATCTGAGTCATGGAAGAGGGGCTGTAAGTCACAATTTGGAATCGTGGCTATGGGTCGGAAACTCATGATTTGGATCGCGGTTAACTAGGAAAAACTCGCGATCTGGATCGCTGGGTTTCGAGTCAAAAGTCAGAGTTTTGGAATTGCGTCTTTTGGCTAAACAACCGCGATCTGGATCGCAACTGTGGGTTAAAAAACCTGCGATTTATGAGACGGAAAATGCCGCCGAAATTTAAAAATTGGGACTGTAGAGGTTTCAAAAACAACAAAGGGATATGGCAGCAAGCTATAGGCTTAGTGATAAGCCAGATCTACAAAAATAAAGCTAAACAAGAACTAAAATAAGAAAAATTCTAGATCTAACCAAAGATTCAAAGTAAAGCGGAGTCGCCAAAAACTGTTGCTTGGGTTTTCACTCAAGCTTGTGCAAATGTGCACCTACTAACTTTGTAGTAGCAGTCTCGATTAAGGCAGTAAAAACTAATGTAAAAAGTAAATATTAAACTAACATGTGCAAGAAAGTAAATCTAGATTAAGAACAGTAAAAATCTAGATCCATGAGAGAAACAATAAAAAACTTGATATTTTATATTAATGAGCAAACAATGGTTTGCAATGGTTTACCTCAATGGTGAGGTTGTTGGAATTCTTGCAGCAGTACAAGAGTAGTGCTCCAGTGCTCCAATAGTCTCTCTCTTCTCCAAGATGCTTCAAGGGTGGGCCAAAGGTTCACTCTCAATGAAGAACTTCAAGCTCAAAAAGGATGGGCAAAGCTCAAGAGTAATTTTGGTAGCATGAGGATAAGATGAATGTGGATGAATAGTGGGGAGCCTCTATCACCTTTCTATAGCTTTTGGGTGATGGAGAATACAACTATGGTTTAAGGAAACCAATGGTATTAGTGAAAAATGGTTTAGGTTTTATTTTCCTCTTTTTCCCTCTTTTTTCCTTTTTTGAATATATTTTTGAATTTTATTCCTTTTTAATTGAATTTGGCCTTTTTGGTGGCCTTTGAGGATTTTTAGAGGCAAAAATGGTAGGAAAAGTGGACAAATGGGTCATGTGACTAGGGAGATGAGCTAGTGAGCTTTTTTGGGTGTCAACAAGAGAAGATTCCAGAATATTTGTATATAGACGCAGAGCTTCGCAGAGGAACAACAGATTGGTCTATTATGACTATGAACTTCCAAAGAACGTTTAGCTTCGAAGATGACTCTCCAAGCATAAACGAAGCTCTGCATATTATCAAAGAAACGATATTCAAAGATGAATTCCCAAGTATAAACAAGGCATTAAAGCTCAATAAAGAAAATGTATTTAATGACAGACCAAAATCTATGAACCAACAACCAGACTGGGCAAGACAGATAAAATATTCCCATGAATGTTATAACCTCTTTGCAGAAGAAGAAGAACGGGAGGAGAGCGATGGGGAGGACCCGCCAATATCAATATACCTGAGTCAGAAGGAGCGCACGATGTAGAGGAAGCTCCATTAGAAATTCTGGATATGAGCGTCCCTGTCAAGACAAGAAAAGTGAACATTGGCACAAGTGAAGAGTCAAAGTTTACATCCATTGGAGATTAATGGGATGATGAAACGGACACACAGATCGCAGACCTTCTACATGAGTATCAGGATTTGTTTCCAACAAAGTTTGCCGAAATGAAAGGCATTCTAGGTGACTTGGGAGTCATGAAGATCAGGGATAATTTTAAGGACCCATGCTTATTTAAAAGCGTATAAACCTTGGCAAATCTTACCAATTATCAAAATGTCAACTATAAAATATTTGGCAATATTTTTCTAAAATTATTTCAGTTTCTCGGGATTTTATATAGTTTACATAATATTTTGGCGATTTTTAGAGTGAAAAAAGTTTACTCCATCAAAATTGGGCGAAATGGGGCTTCAAAAATTGCAAATTGGCGAATCTTTTTTTGGAAAAAAATGGAAAAATAGCCCAGGGGATAAAATTCGCCCCTAAAATTATCCTTGATAAAGATACCTCTCAAGCCAGGCGTGAAGCTCGTTGAGCAGAGGCCTTATCGACTGAATCCAAGGTACAAAGAAAGAGTGAAGGCAGAGCTCAACAAGATGCTTGATGCAGGGATCATTGAGCCAGTGGAATAATCAAAATTGATAAGCCCTATGGTTATCCAAGATAAAAAAACAAAAGGAGAAATCAGAATCTATGTAGATCTGAGAAAGTTGAATGATGCTTTGCTACACGACCCATTTCCTACTCCCTTTACAGATGAAGTATTAGATAATGTTGGAGGAAATGAGGCCTATTCTTTTATTGATGGATTTTTTGGATACCAAGATTAATGAAGCAGACAGACATAAGACCACATTTTCTACTGAATGGGGATCATATCAATATATAGTTATTCCATTTGGGTTGAAGAATGCACCTGCTATATTTTCCAGAGTTGTTGTGGTTGCATTCAAGGACTTTATCTATAAGTTCTTAGAAGTCTATTTTGATGATGGGAATGTCTTTGGTTTACTCAAGAACCATTACGAGAACCTCAGAATGATGTTAGCTAAGTGTAGACAACATCAAATCTCTTTGAATTTGAAGAAATGTATTTTTTGTGTACCCTATGGAATTCTACTAGGACACATTGTGTGAAAGCAAGGTCTGATGGTTGATCCTGCGAAGATCGCATTCATTGTGAATTTCCCAGTGCCGAATTCAGTAAAGCAGCTTCACACAACACTGGGACAAATAGGATATTATAGAAATTTTATCAAGGGTTATGCGTAGATAACCGCATTGATGGAGAAACTTTTGAAGAAAGAAGTGCAGTTCATATGGAACGCATAATGTGAGAAAGGCCTAGATACACTAAAAGAGAAAATGGCAACTGCACCTATTCTAGTTTTTCCAGATTGGAATAAGCCATTCCATGTACATGTTGATGCTTCATCTATAGCATTGGGCATTGTGCTCGCTCAACCATGTGATGGGGGCATTGATCACCCCATTGCATTTTTTAGCAAAAAGTTGTCTTCAGCAGAAAAGAACTACACAACTACAGAAAGAGAGGGTTTAGCTATGGTGTACGCACTACAGAAATTCATGCACTATTTGTTGGGTGTGAACTTCTCCATATACACTGACCATTCAGCTCTGAAGTACTTGGTCAATAAGACACTGTTAGGGGGGAGAATATGTAGATGGTTACTACTCTTTCAAGAGTATGACTTTGAAATTATTGTTAAAGGAGGCATACTGAACCTAGGACCTGACCATCTATCAAGGATTGAGTCAGGAGAAGAACCACGGGGGATTCACTCAATAAAATGCTATCATAGCACGTTCGTTCGTGGCATATGAAACAATACCCTTAATTTCACTAAATATTGGAAAATACCTTCCAAAATTGTTTTTTTTAACCCCCTCCCAATATGCCTTCCCAATTTTAAAAAAAACCCTATTTTCACTAGATATTGTATGTATCAATTTTTTCATTAACATTTTTTATACCCCTTTATATTTCTACTTATTATATTGATATGATACCCCTCTTATGACCCCACATGCATTCCACAATGCACCTTGTGTCTTTCGATGTATATTGTGGATGCACATGACTTCACCCACAATGCAATTACTCAACCACATATCATTATGATTTGAAACATCTAATGGTCTAATGAAGAGATAGGAGATCACTTCTTCTATGTCACTAGAGCCAATGCACATAGTACAACATTTAGATTGTATGTTGCAGTTCCCCAATCGCTAACTAAGCTTGTTGTGGGCTAGGTATCCAAGCCCTCAGGGCTTATAACAAGCTCTAGGAGGCTGACTAAACCTCCCAAGGCCTGTAATAGGCATGAGTGGTTGGGTATTCAAGCCCCCAAGGCCTATCGAGGGCCTATAACAGGCCCTGAAGGCTTAGAGCCTCCCAAGGCTATTGGTAACAATTGGCTGTCAATGACCACTGTCTCTCGACTATGATTGACTAGAAACCCTCTTCACCACGAAACCCCTTGCCTCAAGCATGCCTCAAGACATGATTTCCCTGCGTACTGGTAAGCCCAAGCCTTTCCTCAACCCAATTTATCATCCGTCTGTGATCCTGCCATCTCGATTTGATGGATATTTGTCAGCTCACCCATACAAAAAGACCCCAAAGTATTTTTGTATTGTTATATTAAATAAAAAAACCCTTTTCCCCTTAATATATAAGAAATATAATTTTTAGTTTTTCATGATTATTTAATACCCCAATATGAATGAACGTGATATTATATTGCCTTCTAGTGAAGCCTTCGTGAGAAGAACCCACAAATATCGAAGACAATCTTCCTGACGCACAGTTATTTTCCATACAGATCGCAGATGACTATTACAAAGATATTGTAGACTTCTTTACTACAGGATTCGCACCCACAGAGTTCACTACGCAGTAGAAGAAGCAACTGGTAGTCAGAGTGGTAGACTTCACTACCATTGTAGGACAGTTATACAAGTTGGGACCAGATGAAGTGCTGTGTAGATGCGTGTTAGAGCATGAGAATCCATTTATATTGGCTGAGGCACATTCAGGTGCATCTGGAGGTCATTACGAAGGAAGAGCTATTGCGCAGAAGATATTAAGAGCAGGGCTATGGTGGCCTACAATCCATAAAGATTCAAAGGAACATTTCCAAATTTGTGATGTCTGTCAGAGAACAGGGAAGCCTTCACATAGAGATGAAATGCCGTTAAGACCACAGTTGACAGTATAAGCATTTGACAAATGGGGTATTGATTTCGTGGGACCTACTAACCCATCGGGAAAGAGGACTGGTGCGAGATATATTATCACCATGACTGATTATCTCACCAGATGGGCAAAAGCTAAATTAGTGAAGGATTGTAGAGAAACTACTTCCGCGCAGTTCATCTTTGAGAACATCCTTACCAAATTTGGATGCCCAAAAATCTTAATGAGTGATCAAGGGACTCATTTTTTGAACAGAACTATTGAAGCCCTTACTGAGGAGTTCCACATCTACCATCAGAGGAGTACACCATACCATCCTCAATCTAATGGCACTGTTGAATCCTTCAACAAGGTATTGGAAAATGCGCTTACAAAGGTATGCAATGTAAAAAGGGATGATTGGGATCTACGCATACCAGCTGTATTATGGGCATATAGAACAACTTGTAAGAAGTTGACAGGCCATACACCTTTCAGATTGGCCTATGGACAGGAAGTTGTGATGCCGATGGAGTATATTGTACCAAGCTTAAGGATTGTTGCATTCATGTGCATGGAAGATGAAGAAACAATAGAGGAAAGACTTCTACACTTGGTTGGATTGGAGGAAGATCGCTTCATCGGAGGCTTTCACCATCAAATGCAGAAGGATAGAGAAAAAGCATGGCATGATCGCCATATCAAGCACAAAATATTCCAGGTAGGAGACCTTTTCCTCCTGTATGATAGTAAGTTCATGAAATTTCATGGAAAATTTAAAATGCATTGGCTAGGGCCATATATTGTTATGCATGTTACTAACGGCGACGCAGCTCAGTTAGCCACATTAGCCAGAGATAACTTACTAGGTCTGGTTAATGGAAGTAGATTAAAACCCTACAGGGATAGTCCTACTTCGCAGAACCCTCAGTGATCAGAAGAAAAGGAAATTTCTAAGTGTCAATTACAGTTGAAATTGGGCACTAGAAATTCAAAAGAGTCTGTACACAATTTTGGTCTGATACGCAAAGTTCGATGGAAATGATGCATCTAACACGCAACACTAGTCAAGAAGTGAAGTTGTGTAGATAAAAAAAAAAGACAAAAGAAAACAAAAGAAAAGAGAAGAAGAAGCGCGCAGTTGAGAAGTTCCAGATGTATCTACACAGATCAAAGGAAATGCGAAGAATGCAAAGTTCTAAAATGACACCGTGTTGCGAGTGGTGACATCTGTCCACGCAGTTTGATGCAACACCTCAAAATAGCCATTAGAGCTGAAAACTAGCCGTTATACATTGATTTTTCCGACGACCGTTTAAGCATTTAACGCAAAAATTAGCCGTTCTGAAGTAGTTAATGAAGGAAAGGACTGAAATCCTTGGTGGATTTAGCCAACGAACATGCCAATTAATTCTTATCTAGTCGTTTATAGGCACGACTAAGGCCTAATTGCACCTATAAATACTGTCAACACTGGACTCGCGGGCTTTACTGAAACTTTCAAATTTTTCCGCAAGCCATAGTCTCAGTTTATTTACAGTGAGTGCTAAGTAATTCTGTGAGTCTATAGATCAAGTTCCAATGAATGTGTTACGATTCCACAATTGAGTAGGATTCCACAGTCGAGCAGGCTGTGAGGGATTTTAAACAAACCGGGATTGCAGGGTTGATTAGAACCCCTACTAACAAGGTCATTACAGAAAAAGGCCAGGGTTCATGCTACTCACCACAACATCCTGCACCAATGCAAAGCAAGGGTAAGGAACCCATATCCGAGAAAGTATAGCCGAAGGTAATGGGATCCAAGCTACCAGAAGCTCCACCAGAGGACAAAGAGATGCCATTATCTTTAACCCCAGAGTATATTTCTCTACGTGAACTAGATGCACTGCCGTAAATCTTTCCAGAAAAGCCAAGTATGAAATACAACTTCCGCCAATATCCCACCATTTCAAGCCACAAGAAAACTTGCTGGGAAAGCTCATAGATTGCAAGTTCGAGGACTATGATTTGCTACAACAGCTCAAGGATCCAGACGAGCCGAAATACCCACAGTTTCAGCCAGACAGATACATGTGTTGGAAAATGGACATGAAAAACAACCCATTGCTAGTAGCATAGAGTTGGTTGTCCGAAGTCATGGAATCATGGATTTTGAACCTATTGCGGATTCCACACTTCGACCAGAGTCCAGAACTCAATGCGGTTGTGCTCACATTGATCTCGCAAACAAACCAAGGTTACCTCTAGCTAGAAAGAAACGTCAAACTCAACATAGACCCGATCCATAGGATCACGGGGCTAAGCAAGCGAGGTGACGACCCTAAAAAGTTATTTGTCGGCAAAACCATAGATAAAGAGATTTCCGCGCAGGTGAAGGAGGAATATCAAATTCCCAAAGGAAAAAGAGGGTTTGTCACATATGACTTAAAAGATGATGCTACGAGGTATGAGGTTTGTAGTACAACTACTTGTAGGAAAAGTCTTGCGGAAGGCAAGACCAATAAAAGTACCAGCAAGAGAAATTCACCTCACTATGAAGACAACGTAGGGAACAAGATTTAATTGGTGTCAATATTTACTGAACAAGTTTCTGGATGATGTCGGCGACACTTCGGTCAATGGCACCGCGTTTCATTACAGTTAGTTGATGCTGTTGATTTCCTTTGTAGGTTGGAAGGAACTAAGGCAATATGTTGGACTCTCTTCTCTCATCAATGATTGCCAAGGACCCAGATATGCAAATCTCTAGGAAAATTTGCAACCAGATCGATAGCGTGCCTCAAATGAAGTATTCCTCACATACTACGAACAATTGGGTGATGTCATCATTTGCTCACCACGCATCCCGAAGTAGGTAACAAAAAAGTATATTTGCACTTTAAATTTCAAAGCTGATATGCATTTCATTTACATCTCACTAAAGGCACAGAAGAAGAATCCAGAATGGTTCGCAGGGAACTATCACCTGGATGAAGAGGGTATTGACCTCATCATGAAGGAATGGCTAGATGAATGGATGGTCGAAGGGCTAATGGTCATCGATAGTGAATTAGACGAAAGTACTCCATCCATGACAAAGATCATTGAAGATTCACCGGAAGGAAAAAGAAAGGAGCCTAGAAGCTCTGTGCAGGACAAAGGAACGAAGAAGAAGCAGAAAGAAACAAGGGAGCCATCAGAAGCGAAGCTCCACGAGGATGATTATGAGTTCATCTTGAGTAGATTCAACCAATATCTGGATGAAGCACTTGCTCTCAAAGACAACAAGAATGAGAATATTCAAGCGAGTCTAATAGAAAACCTCACCACCTTGAAAGGCATAGCGGCGAAGATGGAGCAAGTCTAGCGCGGCTTGGCTTGAGAATATGAGTTAGAAGGAAGGTCAAGGGATACTTCTCAGCCAAAGGAAACACCCTTAGCTCTGACCATGGCACCACAACCGTGCATCGTCCACATAGACCCACTAAGTGTAATTTTACCGTGTGTTGAAATAGCTGCAGGCACGCAGAGAATAGAACATGTGGATATTGTTATCGCGACGCTACCCCTGAAGGGTCTACACAATCTGCACCTATAGCTAGGGTTTTCACCCTAGCTTGTGCAAATGAGCACCTACTAAGGAGAAGGGACTCCTTAGTAGCAGTTCAGAAAAAACAGTAAATGAAAGACAATACAGTAAACTGGTAATTATTCTAAACATGTGCATAAAACAGAAAAGATAAGATAATAAAAATGGTTTTTGTATTGATTATACCTCCAATGTGAAGGTTGGTGAAGCCTTTGTAGCAGTCCAAGAGGGTTGCTTCCAAGCTTCCAGTTTTGCTCCTTTCTCTTTCTCCAAAGGGATTTGGAAATGGGCCAAAGGGGCACTCGAATGTGAAAGTAGCTCAAGGGTGAGCTAGGGTTTCAGGAGTGATTTTGGCAGAGTAAGGGTGTGGTTGACTGTGGATATGAAATGAGGGGCCTCCATCACCTATTTATAGGTTTTTAGTGGTGGAGTGCTGGCCCATGGTTTTGGGCACCATATGGTTTAGGTCAGCTATATAGGGTTTTTGCTTCCTTTTTCCCTCTTTTTCCTCTTTTTTGTATTTTTTATGCCCTTTTTAGAGGTTTTTTGCTATTTTGGAGGAATTTTGGATTATTTTGGGGGGAGAAGGGGTTTTTTGGCCTTTTGGAGGCTTTTTAATGGGTTTCTTAAGTTTTTGGAGGAAAATATGGTAGGAAATATGGACAAATGAGTCATGTAATGGGTAGATGTGGTAGTGAACACTTTTTGGGTGTTAATAGATTGCCCCCTAATGTGTGAGGGCAGGAGATCATCGTATGGCCGATAGACATCATAAGTCATTTAGGGTTTTCCTGGGGTGTGGAGAAGAGAAGAAACGAACTAGAGCCCATAATGTTGAGATATTGTAACTTCAAAGAATATTATATTTGTACTTTATTATTCCGGAGATGTCTCATTCCTCCGTGAAGATCTTATTGTATATCCGGAGATGTTTATTCCTCCGTTGGAATGTGGTAACTTGGGTTATTAGACTTCCCTAGTGGGGGTCGGCCCTGTATGTGTTATGTGGGTCAAAGGGTTGTTAGACCACCCTAGTGGAGTTGGCCCAGTCAGTAGTAATGGGGTATTTAACCCAATGGTTAAATACGAGCCTACATGATTTGTGTAAAAGAAAAGTCGGAGTAGTGTATAAATAGAGGAGGTGTATTCCTCATTTAACACACTCACACACTTCCCTCACTTAGAATGTAGCGCACTTGTGGAGGAGAGGTCTGCTATGGTGGAGGAGGAGATCATGTCTTTGGTTTGCATCTTTGTATATTGCTAGTCATCTATATTGAGGAAGCTTTGCTGGGTTTTCTACCCCATGAGGGTTTCCCAGGATAAATCTGTGTCTCTTGTGTTTATGTTGTGCTTGTTGTTTCTTCAGTGATCCTGTATATGCTATTATTGTGAAATGGAATGTAATGCTGCTATTTTCTGTCTTAGCATATTGAATCTTAACATGGTATCAGAGCTAACCTGAAGGAAGGCAATGTATGTCACTTACAACACTTGCTTCACTTGCGACAATTTGAAGGTTTGGGTTTTACATAGCAAAAAACCAGTCATCATGGAAACTTTTGCTATAAATCCATTTTTGTGAAGGTTCAGGATCTGAAAAGTTTACAGGTCGTAGAAAACATCCCCAGGTACCTTGTGTCCAAAGGACACTCTCAGATTCGTTGTACTTTGTGAGTTATGATCAGTACAAGTTAGGGTTTCTGCCTCTTCCAGATCTTAGTCAAAATCAGGTGACCTAGGAAAAAAGGTCATAACTTGGGCTAGGAAGCTCCAAATGAAATTTCGTAAAATGTGACAGGTAGTACACAGACTGTACCATCTCAAAAAACTTGTTTAGAGGATGAAGTTAAACCAGTGACACGTGGCACGCCATACAATTTCGCTCTCCTGTTTTATCCCATAAACAGTTCACGTTGCGACACTTGGCATAAATCTCTTTCAGAAAATCCAATTGAGGTCAGACAGGTCAATCTACCAGTGAAAAATTTTTCAGACCTTATGGAGCAAAAATTTTGGAGTTACAGCAGAAACAATCAGGTACATATTTCTGTCAAAACAGAATTATTTTTGGAGCACCTTCATTCATGGATTCTGGAATTTAGGGTTTCGGAGAAAGTTAGAATTTTTGGAATCGGAGTCCACGGCTGAATGCTACTCAGGAAAATCGAAATTTAGAGACCAAGATCGAATTTTTTAGTTGGGTAGAAGACTGGGCTTGATCAAACCCTAGTTCGGGATTTTGATCGGAAAGATGGAAAATTAGGGCTTCATTAAAAGTTAGAATTTTTTGAAGTCTGTGACCACGGATGGAAGATCCTCAGAAAAATAAGAGTTTAGAGCCTTGGATCAAACCTTTTGATTGGGCAGAAGGGTGGGATCCATCAAACCCTAGTTCGGGATCCTATCCAAAAGATCGAGAAGTTTCAAAGGAAATTTTGAGGGGTCAAACTTTAGAGATTCCAAAATTGAAGTATGCTAGTTTGATAAGCTCAACAAGACACATCCTTCCGTCCATTCAGAAGTGTGAAAGTCAAACATTGGATTTTTAGGGTTTCTCTAGAAAACCCTAATCAAGCTCCAGATCAAGTTTCAGGGAGAGTTGAGGCTAAGGCCTTACATAAGAAGACTACAAGAAGTCTCGACATGTATGACTGAAGGAGGTTCAGGTATGTCTTGAAATCTGATTCCTGATTAAGTTCATAATATGCTTGTCTTCATATTATTTATTAGTACAATCTTGATTAATGTTAGAATTGTCTTATCACCCTAGTAACAGTATGAATGCATGTGAATGATAGAAGACATTCATTGATTAGGGTTCTATGATTGTACTAATACACTGTGGTGTTGGATGAGGTTGATGTTGTCTGCTAACAAGATACAGGTACGTCACGAAAGACAAATCAAGTTCCATGACCATGAAAACATTAAGACAAAGACTCATCCATAATATTTGATCTCATGGAAGTTCTACTTGCAAGGTATGTATGAATTTGTTCTATTATGCTTAACCTATGATATATGCAGGTTCCAACATAGGATCTCTAAATCATTGAAGAGAACAAAGAAGATATTGATTAGGTATGTTAGACATAACTAAGCAGGTATACTAATCTAGGTATGTTTTCCTATGTCATGTATTAGGATCCCTTATATAAGTATACTTGGTATGATTGGTTATGCTTATTCACAAAGTTAGTAATCAAGGGTTTATGCATATTATGTCTCTTATCTTGATTGATGATTTAACTAACCAGAAGAGTACTATGATCAAACAAGAGTATGCATGAGTAAAAGAAGACTTCCTTGAAACCCTGAATACTAATGTTTATTATCTATGATCATGACTATACATATTCAAGATTATTTAGAATTATAATGTCTTGATAATATTGAGAATATACTAATGAATGTATGTTTGTGTATGAGATCATGAGGATGACACTTGAGCATGCATAGTGGTACAGAATGAATAAGTTCAAAAGACATATAGAAGATCAAGCAGGAGGCAACCACACAAACATAAAAGATAAGTATTTGAGTTGTTATTTGAAATAGTAAATAATATTTCTTGTAATAGATTACATGCATGTTTAGAATATATCATGTTAAGTGTAAACATTCATATAGCATTGAACAATATACTACTAATATGCATATGATTGGTAAGTTGGACAAACATTCCATTGTTGCTTGTCTAGAATGAAACCTCTTTGCTGACATACTGAGAGCTGTGCACACTCTCGATAGTATGTTCTGGTAGAGATGGAAGGCATCTAGATAGCCACTGTATGCATACAGGATATGGAAAAGTGTTGCGCCAAAGTATTGGTCAAGATAGTTGCATAACTATGTAAATGATATCTGTATGCATAATACGTTATCATGTCAACATGATTTCATGATTATGAAGCATTACTAATCATGTACTTAATTTTGATTTGTAGGAAATATCATGAAGAATGATGAACACTGAACAAGTGATGGATGTTCAATAAGAAGATTTACAAATCAAACAAAATATATAAGGCTCGTGGCTAGAAGATTCTCTTAGAAAGAAGAAGAGTATCATGACGGGATGTTTGCTCCAAGTGGTTAGATAAGACCATTCTCTTAATGGTGTAATTAAAGAAGAAGTGTGAATTACGCTCTGTATGGGTACCCAGGATCGATATTCAATTGATGAGCTTAATGATCATCATGGGTGATATGGATCACAACCTTTGTTACAAGGTTGAATATGGTTTCTATACACAGATGAATTGGATGCAAGAAGGAACTCACCACAGAGTTCAAATGATGTTGAGGCTTATATCAGTAGACCCATCTAACGAGATGGCTGCAAAAATGAAAATGAAAGATCTCATATTGATGCATTACTTCCTAGGTCTGGAAGTATGGAAAGGATCAGAAGGAATATTTCTCAACCAGGGAAAGTATGCCAAGAAATATTAAAAGGACTTGAGGTGTTGAAATGGCCACTCTTATGGATTCCAAATTGAATTTGTTAGGGGATGACTCATCAGAGTTAGTGGATATAACTCTATACAATCAAATTATTGGGTCATTGATGTATCTAAAATATACTAGGTTAGATATATGCTTTGTTGTGAACACCTTGAGTCAGTATCTAGTGGAAACTAGATGTGTTCACCTGATAGTTTCAAAGCATGTGATGAGGCACCTAAAGGATACGATAGACTTTGATCTATGCTATCTTTTGGATCATGACTTCAAATGGATACTCAGATGTTGATTGGGAAGAAAGTGTATTAGACAGGAAGAACACATTGAGAGGATGTTATTGTCTGGGATCAGCCATGATCTTGTGGTTTAGCTGGAAGTAGTCTAGTGTGGCTCTCAGCACAAGCGGAATATATGGCTGCTTGCTCTGCTAGTTGTGAAGAGGTTTGGCTTCAGGATTGTTTGACTTCGAGATAGAACCAACTGTGATCCTATGTGACAAATAGAGTTGTATCAAGATGACAAAGAATCCAGTGTTCCATGATAGGTCAAAGAACATAGGGATCTAACAAGATATGATGCAGAAAGAAACTATAAAGTTTGAATTTGTAATAGGTTACCGATGTACTAACCAAACCTCTACCTCAAGTGAACAAGTTACCAACATACTAACCAAACCTCTACCTCAAGAAAAGTTTGAGTATTTTCGAGACAAGCTTGGAAGGACCCTCCTCGAAAGGGGGAGTGATGTGGTCACTGATGATGAGATTGCCTCATCGACAGCAAGGTCGATGATGTGGATACTTGTTTACTACACTTGGATACTTAGATCATTTAGACTTAGGACTCTTATACTTAGAATATTTTTTTTTACTTTCTGTTACTTTGATGATATATGTATTGATGAGGATACATGTTTTGTTGATGTATCGATGAGGATACATGTGTTGTTGATGTATCGATGAGGATACATGTGTTGTTGACGTATCGATGAGGATACATGTTTTGTTGATGTATCGATGAGGATACATGTTTTTTCGATGTATCGATGAGGATACATGTTTTGTTGATGTATCGATGAGGATACGTGTGTTGTTGATGTATCGATGAGGATACGTGTTTTGTTGATGTATCGATGAGGATACATGTTTTGTTGATGTATCGATGAGGATACATGTTTTGATGATGTCTGTATTGATAAGGATATAGGTAGGGATTGTATCATCCCCGGACTTCGGTCCCTTGAATTGATCCGTAGACGTATGGTCTCCGAGAATGAAGTCCTTAGTGGATAGGTGGGGATTGTATCATCCCTGGACTTCGGTCCCTTGAATTGATCCGTAGACGTATGGTCTCCGAGAATGAAGTCTGTAGTGGACAGGTGGGGATTGTATCATCCCCGGACTTTGGTCCCTTGAATTTATCCGTAGACATATGGTCTTCGTGAATGAAGTCCTTAGTGGACTAATGGGGATTGCATCATCCCGGAACCACTAGTTCAAAATGTACGTGATGGGGATTGCATCATCCCGGAACCACTAGTTCAAAATGTACGTGATGGGGATTGCATCATCCCAGAACCACTAGTTCAAAATGTACGTGATGGGGATTGTATCATCCCTGGACTTCGGTCCCTGAATTGACCCGTAGACATATGTCTCTGAGAAGTGGTCCCTAGTGGATGAGAGGGGATTGTATCATCCCTGGAATTCAGTCCTTGAATTGATCCGTAGACATATGTCTCCGAGAAAGTGGTCCTTAGATTTTGTCTAAGTTGACGAGTGGACTATATCGTCCCTAGACATGTTATGGTGTCTTAAATGAATCATGTGTTTTGCAGAGTATGATGTTATTGAGGATACTTGTATTGATGAGGATACTTGTATTGATATTGATGATATGTATTGGTGTGGAGACTTGTATTGATGATGTGTATACTTGTATTGGTGTGGATACTTGTATTGATGATGTGTATACTTGCATTGGTGTGGATACTTGTATTGATGATGTGTATACTTGCATTGGTGTGGATACTTGTATTGATGATGTGTATACTTGCATTGGTGTGGATACTTGTATTGATGATGTGTATACTTGCATTGGTGTGGATACTTGTATTGATGATGTGTATACTTGCATTGGTGTGGATACTTGTATTGATGATGTGTATACTTGTATTGGTGTGGATACTTGTATTGATGATATACTTGTATTGGTGTGGATACTTGTATTGATGATGTGTATACTTGTATTGACAATGCTGCTGATCGTGATGGTCTAGATGATGATGATGTTGATCGTGATGATCTAGATGACGATGCTGTTGATCGTGATGATCGTGTGATGATGACGATGATGATGATATTGATGATCGTGTGATGACGATGCTGATGATCGTGAGGATCCAGATGTTGATGTTGTTGTAGTTGTTTGTGTGCTGCAGAAGATAAAGACTCAGTACTGAAGATGTTGATGTTCCAGTATTGAAGATGTTCCAGTAACTGCTTGAGTTACTGATGATGTTGAGAAAGCTTCCAATGATTTATAGATGTATCATGTATGATGTTGATGACTCCTTGCTCATGCAGATGTTGTTATAATATCCTTCTCGTTAAGGGGGAGTGTTGAGATATTGTAACTTCAAAGAATATTATATTTGTACTTTATTATTCCGGAGATGTCTCATTCCTCCGTGAAGATCTTATTGTATATCCGGAGATGTTTATTCCTCCGTCGGAATGTGGTAACTTGGGTTATTAGACTTCCCTAGTGGGGGTCGGCCCTGTATGTGTTATGTGGATCAAAGGGTTGTTAGACCACCCTAGTGGGGTCGGCCCAATCAGTTGTAATGGGGTATTTAACCCAATGGTTAAATAAGATCCTACATGATTTGTGTAAAAGAAAAGTCGGAGTAGTGTATAAATAGAGGAGGCGTATTCCTCATTTAACACACTCACACACTTCCCTCACTTAGAATGTAGCGCACTTGTGGAGGAGAGGTCTGCTATGGTGGAGGAGGAGATCATGTCTTTGGTTTGCATCTTTGTATATTGTTGGTCATCTATATTGAGGAAGCTTTGCTGGGTTTTCTACCCCATGAGGGTTTCCCAGGATAAATCTGTGTCTCTTGTGTTTATGTTGTGCTTGTTGTTTCTTCAGTGATCCTGTATATGCTATTATTGTGAAATGGAATGTAATGCTGCTATTTTCTATCTTAGCATATTGAATCTTAACACGGAACAACGGTCCCGAACAAACTGCAAAAATTGAAAGTACATGACCTCAATAATGAATGAGGAATAATCTGAACATATGGACGAAGCAGGCATTCCCATGCTCGTATCAAGATATAATAACAATGGGGTCCAAAATATGGGGACCTGACATATACATGGCCTCAAATAATGAATGAGGAAGAATCTCAATATATGGACAAGGCAAGCATACCCATGCTCGTATCAAGATACATAAAAAATAACTGTGAGGCCCGAAAAGAGGGACCTGTAAGATACATAGAGAACCACAATGTACATCATAAGGGTCCAGAGGGGACACAAATCTGGGACATACTGTTGGGTTGATCATGTCTGAGTTGAAGAACTGATATACTAGAATAACAATAGTGCTGCTGAGTGGGGTACCAGAGGAACTGATGAGTTGCTGGATCATAGTGACGGGGAGTCATATCCTCAATGGTACACTGAACTCGAATTGAACTGGGTACTCAAGGAAGCATATAACTGGATGGGTTTCGAATACAATCGCCAACGCAACCCGGACATCCACGGGAACATATAACTGGGTGTTACAAAGTGACTCACCAATGTGCTAGAGTCGGGGGAAATCCGGGGTCTTTGGCCAATAATTGAAGGGATATAAACCCTGCACGATTCTCAACGATACGATCAAGGTGTTGAAGCCGAGCATGTGAGAAACAACCACTCGGAGAGGCAATGATGACTCCTCTCAAAATGGTCCGTAGGAACTCACCACAAATGGTGATGGGTCCAAGGCATAGGGACCTCTGGGTCTATCCTCTGGAATAGAGGGGCTGTCGTCGACAGAGGGAGACCTGAAACTAGCAAGGCAATGATGTTTCCTTGATAGGAGCATGAGGTGGAGAACTGAAGTGTGAGAGTACTGCTGGTAGGACTGTCATACTATGGGGGATAACTGGGCAAGTAGAGTGGGTGGACTCAAACTTCCTTTGTTCAAAGTATGAAGATGGGGGATGATCGGGCAACATATGAAACTGATTGGAGGGAAAGGGATCACAGCTGTAATGGATCAAGGATAGTGACTGGGACAAGTGATACTCAAGCTGGTGTAAAATGGTAGGAGATTGCAGAATACTCTGAACAAAGGTGACCTGATTGGGGGTGCTGTCGAGATGATCGATCATAGTGCCAAGAAGCACGGGGGGACTTCTTCATGGGTTAAGGAACTAGAAGAAGTGTGTGTAAAATGGTACTGTCGTGTGAATCTATATGAGCCCAGGACAGTTCATGCTCATGATTGCTTTCAATTTTAAGGAGTCTTAAAGTGATAAGAAGACTCTGAAATAATGGAATGGTACTGTCGTGTGGATTTGTACGAGCCCAGGACAGTTCATGCTCGTGGTTGCTTTCAATTTTAGAGAGTCTGAAAGCGATAAGAAGACTCCAGGGGGTTGCTTTTTCATGTGTTAGTCACCAATGCCCAAAGAAGCATAAAAGGATGCAATGAAGAACTCTTCTAGCCGGTGTGACTAGAGTATTCCTTTTTCGTAAGTAGTCTACCAGGTTCGGAAAAGGGTTAAACTTATACTAGATAGACGCCCTTTTAGGTACTTTAACGAGCATGAAAGGAAGCAAGATTGCTCGGTGATCTTTTCATTGTTTTAGGAGTTATAAAAGAGCTTAACAGAAACTCCCTAAGTGCCTTTTTCGTAAAGGACTTGTCTGGCCTGAAAAAGGGATAAAATTATACCGAACAAAAGGAATGGTCAGGCAAGGAGGAAGTGCTCAATTAAGGAACATTGATGATGACCAAGAACGAGGGTAGGGGGGAACACTGGTGGGCCTCCTTGCGGGATAGTGAATGGTGGAAAAATAACGAAATAATTGCAGTATGAAAGGAGTGAATGGCTCATGTAAAAAGGTGGAACAATCCGATGGCAGCCGATGTGGTGCACAAACCGAGGCAGCAAGGTGTTGGGACACAATGTTGAAACTGTACCTCGTGAGAGCGAGAAATGACCTCAAGCATCATCATGAGCTCGAAAAAATGAATCCAGCAATATATAAAAAGCATCGAAAATGGAGAATGACCGAAGTGGCACGCAAACCGAAGTGACGGGGGGCGTTTTGGAAAAAATACCCGAAAAAATATGGGGGTGAGAGCGAGAAATGATCTCAAGCATCATCATGGGCTCGGAAAAATGAATCCGATGATATCAAATATATCAAACATGGAGAGCAGCTGAAGTGGCACATAGACCGAGGCGACTAGTGGTGTCTAGAAAAAATGCTAAAAAAACAATTAGGAAAAAATAAGAAAACAAGTTGACCATCATGACGGTCTCGTCGTGCTGATTCCAGTGGTGGAAATGGTTTGAAAAATGGAGTCCGTATGGGTTCAGAATGACCAGAACAAGAAAAAGTCAACGGACTATAAATAGTAAGTGGGTCCAACATGACAAGTGTCATTTGGACTTGTTGACTTTGACTAGTGATCAGAGTGGACCAGAGTTGAGTTGGTGTTTCTGGACAATCCAATCGGCCATTTTCAGATACGGGAGTTACAGGTATTCCGATAAACTCATACCTGCATTTTCATTGTGTTCCGGGGGGGGGGGTAGTGGGTCCTAGGGGAGTTTTTGTATGGTCCACGTAGGGTGGATAGCGGGTTTGTGGGGTGGAACCGCGGTCGGGGACCGTGGGTTCCGGGGCGGATCATGCGGACGGGGACCACGAGGTTTGGGTTGGAGTATGTGGTTCGGTACCGCGAGTTCCGAGGCTGGACTCGTGGTTCGGGACCGCGAGTTCGGCTCCTACAGGCACGGCCCCATACCGCAACTATAGCCCTGACAGCCGCAGTTGGAGACCACGACAAGTGGCCCTAAAGCCGTGATTGGGATCGAGCTGTTAGGGTTTCACCCGGGGGGGGGGGATGGTTACTTCTTTGACATGAGTCTGATGAGTTTTCCTTGTGTGATTGACAGGATGATATTGGTGCTTTGGCGAGAGTGGGATGTCCCGGATGACATAGTGGATGTCATCCGGAGGGATCGGCATGTGTGGTCTACGTTGGGGTTGTGCGGGCTACTGAAGTTCGCACAGGTACCTATGATGCGTTCAGCAGCGTTGCTGCTGAACCGATTAGTGAGCTTTTGGGAGCCGAAAATTCATGCATTCAGGGTGCAGGGAGAGAGGGTGGATCTCACCCTCGCAGATGTATACTTCTTGACGGGGTTGCCCTGTCTGGGTAGGGTGGCAAATACACAGCCACGAGTATACGCAAATGTGGATATGGAGGATATGTTGGAGCGGTACTGCATTCTGGAGGCTAGGGTGCAGAGGAATGCACTCTGGGTGGTGGACCTGCAGGAGCTAGCAGTACAAGCGATTGTAGCATGCGTGGTTCGAGTTTTGGGGTCCCAATCACTTGAGAAGGTGTCCAGGGGCCAGATGCAGCTGGTGGAGCAGGTGCTGGATGGTGTATATTATGCCTGGGGCTAGATGTTCCTCACTTGTGTTCAGCGACAGCTGACATCGATGAAGGAATTTGGCAAGGGATTCTGTTATGGATCCTTTCTGTGTGCCTTCTTCATGGAGCGGATACCTACACTATGGCCGCGGGTGCCAGTCAGGGCAGTAGGACTGAGGGAGCCACGCATGGTGTGGTGGGGAGAGATGTGCCGACGGGGTGGCGGTGAGGTTGGGAGATACTTCACCCAAGAGCTCTACCTTCAGTGGTTGCAGATGCCGCTGACACTGGATGATTATCCATACATAGATATGGACTACACCAGGGATCCGAAGGCACCACGGCCGCTAGGGAAACCGTGGGGACCAGATGGTACGTATTGATTTGCTTGATTATTGTTGATGTCAAGTCTTGTGTATGATAGGTTTTTGATATGTTGTTACTGACTGATGTGTGATCTACAGATGTTGGCATGAGACCACCACCAGGACATGTAGCACACAGGGGGCATGTGGCGGTACCAGCCCTGCCAGGCCGAGGGGAGGTGTGTCAATGGGATGCTGAGTGGACTCTGGAGTCTATACGGATGGTTCTGGATCGGTTGCTGGTTGGACTGACTGATGATGGGTGGCGGGACGTGGATCCGGAGGTGATTCAGGATTGTTTGAGGGCGCCACGGGAGTTCCGATTGATCGCGATCCGGGAGGCTATTTTGGTGGATAGGGGTCGGGCACAAGAGCCTGCAAGGGATGAGGAGCTGCCGGAGGAGGAGCAGGGTGAGGACTTAGAGGCAGCTGATGCAGGTAGTGACGGAGGGTATGACTCTCAGTAGGGAGTGCAGGGGACTCCCCCTCGATTTTGTAGCTACGGCATGTATTCTATGAGGCGTATTGATGTATAGATATTTTTTGTATAGCTGAGTATGGGGGTACTCAGGACATGTGTAGCATATTGACGTTTATTTTTTGATATATATATATGCACATGGATGCACCTTTTTGCGATGATGATTTAGTGTACACACGTGGATGCGTTTATGGTTTGTTATATGTTTGTACTGCACGTGGATGCAAGTAGTATAGGATGATGGACACATGGATGCCCCTTGTGTATTTTATGTTATGCAACATGATGTATGTAGGATTAGGCACGTGGATGCCCCTGTATAGTAATGTGTTTTTATGGTATTGCACATGGATGCAAATTTTTATGTGATGATAGGCATGTGGATGCCCCTGGCAATCTTTTTGGATTTTTATATATTTTTGATGAGATGTTATGGGATGATGATGCATGATGGAGGTTTTACATGGTGTGATTGATGTGCCAATATAGGATGTTGTTAGCCATTTGATCGATGACACTATTTTGAGCTCTTGGGACATGGGTGAATGTTATGGATTCAAATTGTCGGCTGAGTTGTTTTGTGCATAGGAATTTTCTAAAAAGGAAGGGATCACACACCTGATAGCAGTTGTTGAGCTGGGAGACAAGTAGCTGGGAGTCAAGGAATACATGAAGGTGACATATGCCCATCTGGAGGGCAGCAGTCAGGAGGCCGGTCACAGCATCATACTCGGCCTGGTTATTGGTAGCAACGCCTATACATATTCCGTCAAGGTGAATCAATTCATGTGAAGGGGAATATAAGACCCATGCTACAGAAGCCAGGTTTGGAGACCAGCGGCTTGCTCCATCAGCGAAGCCAATGTAATGAGGTGGAAGATGGTTCATCTATGATCATGCAAAAATGATGAATGTAATATTGCGGTAAAAAAGGTAAAAAACAAAAAGAGAGCAACCTGTACAATACGGACCATTGGGGGTCACGGCTTTATTTAGGGAAAAAAACGTTTAAGATACAACCCATTACGGGGGTTGCACAAAGGGTCTCCTTCTGAGTCAGTTAAAATGTATGCCCTATTGTTGAGGCAGGTCTGCACAATGTAAGGGCCTTGTCAAATGGATTCAAACTTTTCTTTACCAGTTTTTTCATGGGCTTGGTCATAGGCGAGGACGAGGTCCCCTTCACGAAAAGTTCGAGGGTGTACATGTTTGTCGTAAGCAGCTTTGGAGTGGTTCTTGGCGGCTTCAATGGTCTGGAGAGTGGCACGACGGTCTTCATCAGCTTGTTCTAGTGATAGAAGATGTTGCTTGAGTGGGGAGGTGTCTGGGAGAAGCTTGACGGTGATGTGTAAGGCAGGTATCTAACACTCGATGGGGAGGACAGACTCTACACCGTGAACTAAATGAAACGGGGTAAAACCGGTGGCAGTTTTGGTGGATGTACAGTAAGCCCATAAGGTAGGGAACAACATGTGGTGTCAATTGGACTTATGCCAGTCAACAATGCATTGGAGATGGTTTTTAAAATTTTGTTAATGGACTCTACTTGGTCATTCCCTTGGGGGTAGTAAGCAGAGGAATACTGATGTTCGAACTTCAGTAGGGTGGATAACTCGTGCCAAAGGGAATGTTCGAAGTGTGAACCATGGTCTGAGACCAACTGTTTGGGGACCCCGAATCGAGTGATAACATGGTTTAAAAAGAAACGGGCGGCGGTGTCAGCTTTACAATTGAAGGTGGGCATGGCTTCATCCCATTTGGTGAAGTAATTGACGGCGACAATGATGTACTTATGGCCATTGGCAGATGAGGGTTTACATTCTATGAAGTTGATGGCCCACTTACAAAAGGGGCCAATGGTGACGACTGGGTGTAACGGAGCAGGTGGTGTCTGGGCCTTGGGGGCAAAAAGTTGGCAATTATGGCAATGTTTAATCGTTGTGATGCAGTCGGTAAAGAGTGTGGGCCAGAAGTATCCGGCGTGGATGACCTTTTGGGCGGTGGCCATTCCAGAGAAATGTCCGCTGCAGGCACCGCTATGACAATCATTGAGGACGTGTTCGGCTTCCTCATGTGTAAAGCAATGACGGAGAATCGTGTCAACCCCTCACCGGTAAAGGACATCACCTAATAGGAGATATCGAGAGGCCTGGTGACGGATACGATGGCGTCCATCACAATTGATGTTGGGTCGGAACTTCTGTGTGCAAAGGTATAACAAAATATCACCGTACAATGGGTCATCAGACGAGATGATGAACAAGTGATTGTTGGGTAACTCATCGGAGATTTGTGGGGATGGAAGAAGGGAAGGGAGATCAGTGATGAGCTGGGCAAGCGTGAGGGATTTAGTGCTCTTAGGGGTTCTAAAAGTGAGGTCATATTCTTGGAGGGTAATTACCCATTTAAAAACGTGACCTTGCAGGAGGCGTCGGTTTAAGAGATAGACTATGGGGTTGGAGTCGGCGACAACGGTGGTATGAATGAGTAAAATGTAGTGTCACAATTTTTGGACCGAAAAGACCACAGCAAGGGCTAGTCTTTCCGCATATGGGTAACGTAGGGGTGGGCCAGACAAGGTATGGATGACATAATAAATGGCATGCTCCTAGCGAGCGGCGTCTTCTTGAACAAGAACTCCGGACATGGCATAATCGGATGCCGAGACATAAAGGATGAAGTCCTAAGAGAAATCTGGAGGGGAGATCAAAGGGGCTTGTGTGAGAGATTTCTTGAGGGCTTCGAATGCAGATTTTGCTTGTTCATCCCAAACAAAGGGTAGGTGGGTACGAAGCAAGCATAAGAAACCATGAACGGTGGTGGCATAATTAGGAATGAAGCGACGGAGGAAATTAGATCGCCCCTGCAGACTCTGGAGTTGCCGAAGCATGCGAGGAGAGGGAAGGTCTATGATGGCTTGGAATTTCAGGGGATCAACAACAATTCCTTTCTGGGAAACAATGAAACCCAACAATTGGCCTGCCGGAACGCAAAAGACACACTTGTGTGGGTTCAAGCGGATTTGATATTTGTGACACCGCAAAAAGACTTGCCGGAGGTCGTTCAGGTGGTCTGATCATTTCCGGGAGCGAGCTGTAAGATCGTCAAGATAGACTAGCAGGATATGGACCAAGTCGTGAAAACAATAGGTCATGGCCCGCTGGAAGGTGGCACCAGCATTTTTGAGGCCGAAAGGCATGATGCGATAGGAAAAGGTACCCCATGGGGTGGTAAAGGCAGTCTTGTACTGATCCTCCTTACGGATCTGAATCTGGTTGTATCCAGAAAAACCGTCCATGAAAGATAGGACTTCATGCCCCGCACACGCATCGATGAGTTGGTCAATAAATGGCATGGGGAAGTTGTCTTTGGGACAGGCTCGGTTTAAATCGTGGAAGTCAGTACATACTCTGATGGTGCCTTGTTTCTTGTTAACAGGGAAAGGGTTTGAAACCCAAGTGGTATACGCAATAGGATAAATGAATCATGCCTTGCAAAGTTTCTCAATCTCTGCTTTAACAACGGGGAGCTTTGAGGGATGAATGGGGCGCTATTTCTGGCGAACGGGGGGTACATCTGGCCATGTGTCAATGTGGTGCTCTATAATAGCGGGGTCGAGACTAGGCATTTCGGTATAGGACTAGGCAAAGACATCACGAAACTCTTGGAAAAGTTTTTTGTACTCTCTAATCTCATACTCACTGCAAGAGGCTCCTAATGTAATGATTTCAAGAGCACTAGGTGGGTCAGAGATATCGATGTGGATGATAGGTGAGATGTTGGCCATGTTACCCTCCTCAAAGGAATCAGGAGCGGGAATGGGATCCTTAAACCAGTCGACTTTGGCGGGAAGGAAATCTTTGGATTCAACCACAAATTGGGTAGCTGTGGTGGAGGAGGACTCTTCTGGGAGAAAATAGGAACGATGGTGCATGTCTTCCCAGGGATAATCCAGGGCAGTGAGAGCCTCTAGAATCTCCTCATCATTGCAGAAACTTTGAGTTGTCAAATCAGTTGACAAGGGAGTGGTAGTCGAAGAGATCATATAAATGGTGTTAATCTCTCCGGATGAGGGTGATACTGGGGGGTGGATCTCCTCAATTGTGGGGGGTGCCGTCTCAAGGTCCAAATTATTCATCTCGTAGAGAGCTGCTCTGTAATCTAGGAGATCAGGACAGTGATGTGAGTAATGGCCGTAAATACCACATATTGCACAAGGGTGGTTGGTACGCAGTGATTTATCACGAGGCTTAGGGGTTGGATCGAGTTCGACAACCGGGATGTTGGGGTCATCGTCAAGCATTTGCATGTGTTCCTGTAATGCCGTTAATTGTGGACATTGATGAGTCGGATGGCCTAACTCATCACACAATGAGCATTTGGGAGGAGCACGAAACACGGGGGGGGTTTTAACGGTTTTGGATAGGGGTACAACAGTGTATGGTTGTGGGCCTCTGCCCCCAGTGTGCTTGATAAGAGGGGGGGGATTCGTAGATGACGAAGGGGTAGTGACACCGGGAGGTGGGTGACTAGTAGTGGCAATGGGTTGCACCGGTTGTAGGATGACAGTTGGTGTCGGCGGGGGAACTGGAGGTGAAATATACCACACGGTTAATCCTAAGGTTAACCCGGGGAGGCTAAGAGTAGCCATAACCGGGGTGCTTACTATGACCGAGGGAGGGAATAGGAAGGGGATTGTGTGGATGGGTGTAACACCAATGTGACTAGGTACCAATGGTGGTTTGGGTAACAAGGGCGGTTGATTGTTGGGTGTTTGTGTATTGTGGGAAAGGGTACATAGGTCAGATACTTCGGGTGCGGGTGATGGGGGTGGAATGGATTGGAATGTTGAGGTCATCGACGTATCTGAGTAAACTCTGGGTCCCACAGAGGAAACAAACGAGGTAGTTGCACCACAAATAGGTTGTTCAACCATGGGGAAAACATTCTTTGGTGCAGTGGGGGCATTGGGATCGTAATAGGTGAGTTGATCGACCTTGACCACGCGTCCGTCATGGGGGAACATCATGGTGCGAAAAATAGATGAGGAAACTGCCTGCATGGCATACATGTAGCTGTGACCAAGTAAGAGGTTATAATCAAGTTGGGCATTGATGACCTCTATGTCAATGAGCACTGTTTTACCAGCCAACTGGATGGGGACATTAGCTAAGAGACCTTGGGGTTGAGCTGAACGACCATCGTAGGCTCGCAACGTAGTGGTGGATTGCTGGAGAGTAGGGGATCCCAACATCTGCCAAACGAATGTGGACATAATGCATGTAGAGGCACCTTCATCGATAATGCACCGATGGATGAAAAGATTCTGAACGGAAACAAAAACTTGGAACGTTAAAGTGGAAGGCAGGCATGGTTTGGACTGGTCCAAATCGAATGCCATCAGTCGTGAATCATTTGGTTCAATAGCACCAATGGCGGAGAGCAAAGTCTTGCGCTATGAAGGACAATTTTTTAAGACTTCTAACGTAGACATGGCTGCAGGGGACTAGGCTAAGTCATCTACAATGTTGTAATTAGACGCAGCACGAGCATTGGGATTATTATTGATGCAACGAAGTGGGAAGCGAGGTGCTTTAGAGGCGTCATCTAGTGGAGCCGGAGGTATACATAACGTCTGATCAATGGGATGAGCGTTAGTGTTTTTGTCGGTGGGAGGGGCTTCAGGGGTGGAGCCATATTGGTTCTGATGGGTTTGGAGGTTGACATCGATGGATGACATCATTAACAAGTGGTAGGTACCTGAGTCTAACATGGGTTGATCAGGAGTGGCATAAGTGATCTGTTATTGTGGTGGTGCGTTGCCTTGAGGGGGAGCCAACGACCGAGTGTTCACTACGCCTTGGGTTGGTAAGGGGTTTTGCAGCACCAAAGGTTGATGCTGAGGTGGTGGGGGGTTGGGTGGCACCTGAGGAGCCACATGCCCTTGGCGATGGGCATCATCAGTCCAGAGTTGTCGAGCTCGCTCCAAATGTGGGAAAGCATGTGTGTAGTGGCCATAGACCCCACAAATAGAACAAGGATAGTTTGTTTGCAAATTAGGATTTTTGGCTTGCTTGGGCGGCCAATCAGGGTTTTGGTTGGCAGGTGCCACGTTATTGTTGTTTGGGGGATTGGGAGGTTGACCGGCTTGGTCTGGAGGGGGGTTGTTCCCACGGTTACGGACTTTGCCACGGTTTTGCTGGCCCTGTTGGCGCTGGTTATTTTGGTTATGTTGCAGATTCTGTTGGGCGTATACTTGCCCTTGGGTAGCAGGTGGGTTCTGGGGTTGTGCAGGTGCGGGAGCAGGATGCGGTGGATAATAAGTAGGTGGAGGCTGTGCAGGTGTTGAACCTTGTGGGGGTTGTTGATATGTCTGCGGAATGGGTTGTGGGTTTTTCGCAGGGGCTGCTTGTGGCGGGTAATAAGCGGGTTGGGCTTGAGAGGACACAGGAGCTGGTGCAGCCTGTGGGTGGTAATATGGCTAAGGTGTGACTGGGGGGGTGTAAGCGGGGGATGCATGACCAAAGCACTGAGGTGGACAGGAGGGTCCATGGGAATGGTGGTGATGTGCCATGGGAGCATATGAATTGGTTGCTCCGGATTGAGATGTAGCCCGTAAAAGGTCGGGGCCATGGCTAGGATGTACTAGGGAAAAGGGTTGAGGATGTGAGGCAATACGGCCAATGATGCCATCGGCGGCATGGGATGCCCCCGGCGCATCATGTCAGGAGGAATCGCCGCGAGGGGCATTAGGTATGATGGAATATAGATAACCCGACTGGGCATAAATGAGGTCAAATTGCTGGGCTTTGAGGATGGCTTCTTCTTCAGACTGGGGTCATTCAGATGCCACATCCTTGGCAATGACAGGAAGGAGGGATTTTAGAAACCAATCTAAGAAGATATAGTCATCTAACTTGATTTTGCAGAGGCTGCGGCGTCGACGCCACTCATGAATGTGGTCAGTGATGTGGGTAGCTGTGTTCTGTGTGCAAGACAGTAGGATTTCAACTCCTGCGTCATAGAGGATAGGTAATTGAAAGAACTGCAGGAAAGTCGAGGCAAGGGAAGTAAAGGTGGCATGGGTACCATGGGGCTGCTCGATGTACCACTTAGCTGCAGAGCCAATGAGGGTGTGCTATAATAGACGGAGGCGGACAGAGTCGTCCACTATGGAGTTGGATGAACACCATAGATGGAAGGACATAATATGGTTATGGGGCTCTTCACCTACCTTGCCCTCAAACTTAGGGATGTCGGAGGGGAGCTTGGTGGGCATGTGAGGCCATGCAGGGTCATGTTTGATGGGATCGTTAGTCTGTCTAGCTAGGTCAGGAAGGTTGAGACTAGCCATGAATGGAAAACTAGTAGAAGGATGTGACATACTAGCGGTTGTGACCATGTTGGGGCCAATGCCCCCAAGTGGAGGGGCTGGGTTTGGGATGTTGCCCCCAAGTGGAGGAACGAAAGTGGTATGGGATGGTCCTACACCGCCAAGGGTAGTGTGAGTCACTGATGGAGTGGGAATAGGTATGCCAGCTACAGGAATGGGTGCAATGATCGGAATGGTAGATGTGGGCCCCATTGAGGGCATACCCAAAGCCGGTGTGGTAGCTGGTGTGGTGGTGGATGCTCCACCAATGGTCCCTAAAAAGAAATGGGTGGAACTCATGCCAGCCATGGGTCTAGTTGGTGCAGTGTAAGTGGGGTTCTCGGACTCTGCCTCAGAATCAGAGGTAAAATAGGGGGCGTCAAGATCTAGTGACGGAGTTCTATGCCATTGATGAGTGGATTCAAGTGACAAGGATTGAGATCTATGATGAGTGGTATCAAGTGATGAAGATCTATGTCTATGACGGGTGATGTCAAGTGAACCGTGTTGTGGGGGCTTGCCCCGGAGCCGCTGAGAATGTCTCAGGGACTCAATGGTGACAGATGGTGTCAAGTATCTGGGGGTTGTGTTGAGTGAAAAACAGCTCAAAAACCCTAATGCAACCGAGTGTGCAGAAGGAGAGCGCAAAAAATATGGCACTCAGGCAAACAACCAACTCAAAACATGTACTGTAACAGCTGTGCTACAATAAGTGGAGTATCAACAGAAATGGTCAGAATACCAACAAGTAGCAGGTTTCCTAAAAAATAAAAATAGTGGACTCGCTAGACCAAAAGGAGGTAAGGGAGCATGCAAACACCTAGCTAAATAGTATTTTGACTCAACTAGACATATCCTCTGCAAGGTGATGAAATCCAAGTCAGACAATATGGATAGTAGAGCCAAGTGGCTAAAGATATCCCCCTACCGGGAGGGACACCGGGTAGTCAATCCTAGAAGAAAAGCAACTAAGATACCCCATTCATGACACATTCGGTTGGGTGAATCTTCCGTTTGGTTCTATCGCCGCTATATCCCCATATGGGTGATACACCGAGAACTGCGAAAGGTATCCTTTGGTTACTAAATGGATTGTGGTATTCCACTCAGGCTTCCGGAACCAGTCTGGCGACTTCAACCCTCCTAGGGGAGAGGCCTTCCCGATAAATTGGTTTTAAACCGTGTCAAAAAATACTAGGGGATTTTGGTTCCCTAATGGACAACAGCTATGTCTCAAGTGTAAGCAACTGAGGGGTGTTATTTGGATGCCTATCCCCTCGATCCTACCTAACTACAAAAATTCTTATGTGTTCCCCAAGTGGGGTTAGAATGTTGGTTGTGTTAAGTAGTATTTTAGGGCTCACTTGAATTAGGTGACAGAGTGTGTGCATGTGAGATGATGAACCCAAGTAAAAGTGCAATGGGGTGGGCAACTTTCTAACTAAAAATAACAATACAGAATTTAAACTTTGAAATGCAAAATTTTCTTTTTTCAATTAAAATGCTGAAATTTTAAAAAATATTCTGTAAATGGAAAAGAAATAATACTGCAGAAAAAAGGTTGTAGGGAAGTATGGCTGCAGATAGGATAGATGGTTGTGCAGGTCCAGAAAATATTGCAGCAAAGTGCTGGGTTCAAAATAGTGAAAAAGTACAGAAAACAGACCGCGGGTCTGTGGCAAATCTGAGCGGTCGGACCGCGGGAAACAACACAACAGTCGCGGTCGGGTTGCAAGAGTTTGGCTGAAAGACGCTGGCGGACCGCGGGAAAAAAGTTGAAAGTCGCAAGCGGGTTGCAGGAAAATGGCTAAAAGCCGCAGGCGGGTTGTAGGAAAAGGGCTGAAAGCCGCAAGCGGGGCGCGGGAAAATGTCTGAAAGACGCTGGCGGGTTGCAAAAAAATGGCTGAAAGCCGCAAGCGGGACATGGGAAAAAGGCCCAAAGATGCAAACGGGTTGCAAGAAAATGGCTAAAAGCCGCAAGCGGGACGCGGGAAAAAGGGTTAACAGCCGTGGTCGGACCGCACAAAATAAGCTAATAGCTGCGGTCAGATCGCAGGTAATAGACTGGAAACCGCTGGTAGGTCACCGAAACCTGTCTGAGAGCCGTGGTCAGATCGCAGGTAAATGACTGAAAGACGCGGTCGGACCGCAACTGCGGGGGGAAAAAGACGCGGTTTACGGCAGCCGAAAGGAAAAAAAAACAGAAAAATATTGCAAAAAATTGAAAACGTTTAAAACTTTAAAACTATAACCATAAATTCAAAGGAACACAAGGGGAGTCACCAAAACTGTAGCTAGGGTTTTCACCCTAGCTTGTGCAAATGAGCACCTACTAAGGAGAAGGGACTCCTTAGTAGCAGTTCAGAAAAACAGTAAATGAAAGACAATACAGTAAAATGGTAATTATTCTAAACATGTGCATAAAACAGAAAAGACAAGATAATAAAAATGGTTTTTGTATTGATTATACCTCCAATGTGAAGGTTGGCGAAGCCTTTGCAGCAGTCCAAGAGGGTTGCTTCCAAGCTTCCAGTTTTGCTCCTTTCTCTTTCAGCAAAGGGATTTGGAAATGGGCCAAAGGGGCACTCAAATGTGAAAGTAGCTCAAGGGTGAGCTAGGGTTTCAGGAGTGATTTTGGCAGAGTAAGGGTGTGGTTGACTGTGGATATGAAATGAGGGGCCTCCATCACCTATTTATAGGTTTTTAGTGGTGGAGTGCTGGCCCATGGTTTTGGGCACCATATGGTTTAGGTCAACTGTATAGGGTTTTTGCTTCTTTTTTCCCTCTTTTTCCTCTTTTTTGTATTTTTTATTCCCTTTTTAGAGGGTTTTTACTATTTTGGAGGAATTTTGGGGAGAAAAGGGGTTTTTTGGCCTTTTGGAGGCTTTTTAATGGGTTTCTGAAGGTTTTGGAGGCAAATATGGTAGGAAATATGGACAAATGAGTCATGTAATGGGTAGATGAGGTAGTGAGCACTTTTTGGGTGTTAAGAACACCTGTAGGTTGTGGAGGAAATCCATGATAGAGATATAGTCACTCTGAGCCAACACCAGGGCTTACAATAAAACTATAGACAGTTGCAGGAAGAAAGTACGAAGAAGGATAAGGCACTTGAAAGTGCACATGAGAAGTGAAAAAAAATAGAGAAGACTATCGCTTCGCTCTGCACAAAGATACCAGAGTGCGACGAGCATCCAGAGCTTGCAGACACCATCCTTAAGATCGAATCGGTAGTCAGTGATATTAATGTTGAAATGGCATACATGGAGACTAATTACAAAGCAAAGCTTGCCACTTTGGAAGCGCAGAATCTCCCGAAGACACCACCAGAGCAGACAAAACTAAGAGCAGCAGAAGTGAAAGCTACCACGGAAAACATATCCGGTGAAATAGCTAAGTGTCATATCTTGCTGGATTAAGGAACTAGACCCTGGACTGCATTGCAAGAGGACCCTTAGCTACTGCAGGTCCAAACCAACTTATAGGAAAAACAAGCAACGTTAGATGCTCTAAACACAGAGATGAAGAATCTGCTGCCAAGAGAGAGACTCCGACAATTTGCGGAAGTTAAAGAACAAGAACAGACTCAGGAAGATCTAACACCAAATGTGTTGGAAACTGTAAAGGTAGTTGAGCAAGACGCTAAATACAAAGTTGCGAAGCTAATCGCAACTTATCAAGAATTCATTGCCAAGATAGATTAGCAAGGCGAAGGGAAGTGCAATGAACCTATGGCAAGTGGCTCGGGGACGAGCCACATGTAAGTGTTAGGGGCTTGTTGGGATCATCCCAAGTTAAGGCATTTTTGTGCAATACATTTTTGGAGCTGCGAAGTTACAGCGCAGCACAGCATCAGCAGAGTAAGAGTAACTGCGTGACGACTATGCAGTGCTAATAAGTGCAAGCGCCGCAAAGATCGAACACGACAGAGTTTTGGATGAAAAGCAACATAAGTTTCCGTGAGATTGGTCGGTGATCTATTTTGGGGAATATGCTTCGAGATTCCCAGGAGGCGAGTAAGGAGTGGTGAAGAAGGAAAGCAACCGTTCGCACGAGCAATGACAGCACTACGTGAACCGGGCGCATGAAACCGTTAGAGAAGGAACGATAGATGAAAGAGAACCGTCGGTATGCGCTCGGCAGAGGGGCTGAAAGCGATGTGACCATGCATAGTCAGAAGATGTCAGAGTTGGAGACAATGCTGAAGGGTGGCCACGACGGTGAAGTCGCCATCATAACTCAATAGATTTTGGTTCGCAGGGTAACCACACCAGTTTTGGGTAACCTTAGGGTTTTGGCCCACATGCATTGTAAAAGATGTGACCTAAGGGAGTGATCTATATAAAGGGGCACTTTTGTAAGGGAAAGGGTTGAATATTCATTTTGAGGATTGTTGAAAATTGATCTCCGTTGAGAGACTTATTGTAAAAAGGCTCTGCAGTTGCGTGCGCAGAGACCTACTGAAGGGAGAAGAGAGTCTGAAGCTGAGTGCATAGACTGGAATTGTTGAACCCTTCCCATTGATAATATAAAAATAGTTCCTGTGGATGTAGCTCCAATCCTGGGGGTGAACCACGTTAAATCCTTGTGTTATGTGATTGAATGTGCATTTGCTTCTGTTGAATGGTTAAGTTTATGTTTATAAGTAAATGTATCTTTGCTTTCATATGTATTATCTAGAAGAATGAATGATAGGAATAATATGATAAGTGTTGAGTGCATATGAATGAATGTTGAATGTGGAGGAACTTCTAAACATGGTGAATGCATGAGTATTGGGTAAACACTTAAATCAACGAAGTCTGTGTAGTGCGATTCCCTGGAGCGCAGCACCAGAAGTGCGTAGTGCATTGTAGTTCATCATATTGCATAAGTTCGTGAAATAAGCAACCTAAGGTACTTGTTGAATGAATAAGTTACACTAAGTAAAATTCTGTTGAAGTTGGTTAGCTTCCGAAGAGGAAGTGCAGTCTTCAGTAGTGTTGTCCTGTGCCAAGTAGCCATTCTGAGCCGCACAGTCCTTGGATGCGCTATTTGAGTAAGTAACAACCGTGAAGTAGGTGAACTTCACATAGTCCACTAGTCTATTGAAGCGTGCATAACCTGGTTGTAGAAGCTTGATTCCGCAACCTCCCCATAAATTCACCTCGGGTGAGACCTCAGTTTGTTCACAGTCTGTTGCCGAAAGGGCCTGTGAAAAGGGGTTTTGTTGGTTCCCTGAACTGCATAGAACCTGGGTATATCTTGAAAAACTAAAGAACACTTTATAAGCCAACAAACATGCATAGAAAGTAATGCACAATAAAAACATTATATGAATCATGCATAAGCAAAATAATCATTTCTGGTAACATGCATAAGCGAGATCAAATAGTAATGTATAGTAAATCAGTGTACGATAACATGCATAAGCAAGATTGATCATTTTTGGTAACATGCATGTACAATAAATCATTAGATATCACTTGCAGCAGATAGATAGTTTAGAAATGAATAAATATACCTGAACTAAGCAATGAAATTATTAGATGTCATATACCAAAAATAAATAGAACCTAATCTAGGCAATGCATTCATTAGATAGTTCAGAAATTAAATAAAATGGAACCCAATCTGAGCAATGCGATTTAAAATAAATAAATAGATCAGAAATAAATAAAATAGAACCTAATCTCAGCCATGCAACCATTAGATATCAGTACAATAGATAGTTCAGAAATAATTAATCATAACCTGATCTAAGTTATGCAATCGACAGATAATTTCATAATTTAAATGAATAGAACTAGAACCAAGCTACACTATCCATAGACAATTCATAAATTAAATCAATAGAATAGAACTAAGCTACGCTATCCACAGATAGTTCAGAAATTAAATCAATAGAACAAAACTAAGCTATGTGTTCACCAGATGCCATCTATAGCAACATATATGTCAGAAAATAAATGAATAAAACCAGATCTAGGCCAAGAAATAATTAGATATCAGCTACAGTAAGCAGAAATGTCAGGAAATAAATCAATAGAACTTTAACCTGGAGGGAGAATCGAATTTGAAGGTCGTTGTTCCTCCCAACCAACTTCTAGAATAGCCAAACTACTTGTTCTGAAACCCCCGAGCATGTTTGTTGAACCACAAGGACAAAGACTTGGTTACAGAGTCCCTCTTGCAAGTTAGGTCACAACCTCACTTCATCATAAGCCTCCTTCTCATTGGATGAATCAATACTTAGTGTATTATCCCATTCATCATGAACCTCCCATTCAGTGGATGAAAACGATTCTTTATAGGATTTGCCTAGGACTTAGGTCGTTCATGATCTTCTTGCTCGTAATGCTCCAATAGGAGTCACGACCTGCACATTTTGTGGAAGATGCCTCCTGCATCACATGCACCTTTACTAGGATGGATTGCAGTGTTGGGTTCCCTATTGACACTTGTCATTTATCCTTGTGGGTCAACAATCACTCTTCAATGACTGCCTTCAATTTTGATTCCCATTGCTATTTAATAATTTAAAAATAATAATGATTCTTTTACAAATTTTTTGACCCCGCTTGTTTAATTAATGTCAAATAAAAATAATAACATAAGGTCTTATAAAAGAATAATTATTAAGGTCCCTAGGTGTATTACAAGTGTATATGCCTTTGATGAATTGCTAGTGTGTGTTATTTCTATTTGACGATGAATATGAGAGTCGGTAGTTCTTGTTACCTCTGTCCAGTGATGAACCCGAGTTGGAAATATTTGTGGACATTTGAATTTGACAATGGGAATCGAATGGACAAAAGAAATATTTCAAAGAAAAAGAGGCATTGTTGCTTGATAGATAACTTAAACGGACAGGCGTATAGTTTTCACTTACTCCATGTTGACCCACATGCA
This sequence comes from Larix kaempferi, assembly GCA_027924585.1. Lineage (NCBI taxonomy): Eukaryota > Viridiplantae > Streptophyta > Pinopsida > Pinales > Pinaceae > Larix > Larix kaempferi. The sequence continues at coordinate 8,304,047 of BSBM01000371.1, forward strand.
CCTTTACTAGGATGGATTGCAGTGTTGGGTTCCCTATTGACACTTGTCATTTATCCTTGTGGATCAACAATCACTCTTCAACGACTGCCTTCAGTTTTGATTCCCATTGCTATTTAATAATTTAAAAATAATAATGATTCTTTTACAAATTTTTTGACCCCGCTTGTTTAATTAATGTCAAATAAAAATAATAACATAAGGTCTTATAAAAGAATAATTATTAAGGTCCCTAGGTGTATTACAAGTGTATATGCCTTTGACAAATTGCTAGTGTGTGTTATTTCTATTTGACGATGAATATGAGAGTCGGTAGTTCTTGTTACCTCTGTCCAGTGATGAACCCGAGTTGGAAATATTCGTGGACATTTGAATTTGACAATGGGAATCGAATGGACAAAAGAAATATTTCAAAGAAAAAGAGGCATTGTTGCTTGATAGATAACTTAAACGGACAGGCGTATAGTTTTCACTTACTCCTTAATTAATGCTTGACCTTTCCAAATGTTTTATTAGGGATTATGATTAGATTTTTAAAAAAACAACTTACAAGCGCATATGAGATTTTTTGAACACAGTGTAAACACTAACATTCATAAAATATGGTATTCCAGCAAGAGGGGAGATCCACAGCTTCAGAATGTTACTATGCTATGAACACATGGGCATGATAGACAAACTCTTTCTTCAACCTCAAACCTTAGATTGCATTAGGAAGGTGAATGTGATCAGGAAAAAGAAATGGGATTTATATGTGAGTGAAAAGTTCTATCATGACTTACCTAGCCACGTGTTGACTCATCATGTGCTCATAACAGACGATGGCAATGTGGGTGAGTTGCCCAGCATCCGAAACGTTCCTGACACAAGGGCTCGTGTTCTGGGCAACCTCTTTGACTACCTCCCTCCCATCGCAACAACCTAAAAAGTAGGATTTTTTAGTGCAATGGAGAACAATATGTGATGTGAGATGTGAGCTAAGGATTGCATGGGTGTATTGACTTATCACAGTGAAGAATGTAGTTGAGCTTTGCATAGGCCACACCCACAGAGAATAATCCCAGGTGAGTAAATTAAACATTCATGGCCACACCCGCTAAATTAATCTACACAAGCTAAATAACATATTATTAATTTAAATCTTTTATTTTATTTACTTTTAATAAAGATAAAATTAAAATAAATTTATGTTAATAGTAAATTTATAAAAAATATTTCATTTGTTAACTTATTTTACTCCAACTAAATCTTATTGAATTTGTAAGCAAAGAAAATATTTTGTTACGGTGTTAACATATTTCGATGAACATTCTCCTCAATGTAAATTTTCCATTAAATCCCAAGGTCCCAGATGACATTATGGAGTAGTGACAAAAAATTGTGTTTTCTACTCTCGACGTGTTATATCATAAGAAGGTTCACCATGAATTTGTCCTTCTCCGACCAAGGTAGGTGGCTATCATTATATTTGAATTTTTGATGTCACAAAACTACACATAGCGTTTGAATTGTTTAGAAAAATGGTCCAATGACATCCTTCTCTCCATAATATAACTAGCACACCCCCAAAAAGGGGGAAATGAAATGCCGAGAAGAACTTGAATATGTTGTAAAATGAGAGAAAGTTGTGTGTACGTAGACAAGGGGTAATTTTTGTAACACATGGCAAGTTTATTGAGCAGTGATGTCTCGGTCAACAATTTCTTATGAGTTCGAACGGTGATAGGCATATGCGGGCAAGTCACGTGGAAATGATGTAACTGTGATTTTAGTCACCATATGATGGTAGGTATTTGATTTTCCCTCTGCTTTGGAAGCATATTTCGATGTGTATTTCAAGACAACATATTTGGTGATGTACATTTGCTCACCATGTTTGAAGTATGCTTGTTCAGACAAGGGTCAATGCATGTTGGGCGATATTGTTTTTCCATAAATGTATAGAATGATGATTCATGTTGTACCTTCCAAGGGAATTTATATATGCATACAAGTGTATTCATATGTATCAAGTTCAATATTTCAAAGTATTTTTCACCAACTATATTGTATATTACATAGCAAAACACGCAACTAATCAAAATCCCAATTCTCAAAAATTGCAACTGAACAAAATTCCAATTCGCTATATCCAGTCATGCCAGTCTAAGTGCAGATTTCAATTTCCAGAAGATATTCTGGTCTTAAAAATCAAGGCATTAGAGTCACGAAAAAATCCAGGTGACTATATCAAGTGTAGTTTGCTAACGGTTCATGATTTCTGCAACCATGAAGTGAGTTGTCAATGTATCAAATGTGCTTTGACATATTCTTCGGAGATGGAATTCAATTAAAGAGATTCTTTTGTTGGAGTCTTCATAATAAATTCTTGTGATCTCTGGACAACTTCTATGCTCCCGGGGCATGTGCAATGTGCAATGCGCAACCATACCATAACTGTAATTTTTCAAGCGAAATCAACCATGACTTAACAATATAAAACTTAGGGCTTGCCGAAAGAGAGACATATATAATTTAAACTTTATTTGCGAATAATAATATTACTGGTGACAACATCATAAAACCAGAGATGTTTCAAAATTATAAATGATGGCAGTCCGGAGATCCTAAAATGGACCACCCTTAAGACTGTAAATGAAAGTTGCCACAAGTAATAAAACCTATGCTCAAATCCAAACCCAAACAATCACATTATCTTATTATCTACCAAGAATAGATGTGTATATTTGTGGAGGGGTGAATCCATGAAGCCCGGTCACACTTTTTGGCAAGTTAGTGCACAAGAATAGTCCTCACACACCTCAGTTGAAATATATTTTTTAAGTGCTCAATGAAGCTTTCAAGACCTTGATTGAGTGCTTAAACAATACCTTGATCAAGGATTTTTGTTGGAATCAACAACTCCTTCATTAAGGTCCCAATGAGTGTCAACTAAGCCCTTGATCAAGGACTATTACTTAATCAAGAGTGAGGACTCCATTCAAGATTAAAAGCTCGATTGAGGTCCTTTAAAAAACTTAAATAGGCTGTGAGCCTTTTTTTCATTTTATTTCATTTTGGCAATGATTGCATGCATTAAATCTTGATCCAACATTGAACCTTAATCTAACCTTTCCAAAAACAACCCCGACACCTCGATTTAGTATCTACTTTGACCACACCACCACACAATGGCATTTGTGTTGAGGGGTAGGTGGCTTCTAATTTTATATTAAAATAAATTGTAAATATTTTGTTTATAGTTTATCATCTGATAATAGTTATGTTATTGGAATTTTATTTTTTTGTTTAAATGTTATCATTCAACAAAATTTATGGTGTCAATTTTATTTCCAACCATGAATAGACAATCATAAATGTTGCTAGAGTTTTTTCAATCCTCCATAAATGCATGAAGGATTGGAAACTATACGTTGATACATGTTTGAAAATAAATTTGGCAACATAAATGTTGCCCATTTTTTTCAATTTGTCAGTTATCAACCAACAAGGTAAATGCTCCAAATCTTATTTCCAACTATGTATTGACAAGTAGAAGTGTTGCCAATTTTTTCAATCCTTTGGTAGCACATGGAGGATTGAAGATTATTGAATTATACATGGTTGAAAACTAGCATGATCAAGCACTATAACTCATGTGTTATTAAGAAGAGATAGAATCAAATTGAAAAGAAAACCACCCTGCAAATGGCCATCTGTTAAATGCCATGCAAATAGTACAATTAATTGCTTTGTCATCATTGTTCACAAATAAATCACAAGGATAATACATTGTAGCCATTGAAAAAATACAATAACGTCATGACCCATTTCTGATGCAAATTTGTCAAGAGATCATAAAAGACAAACCCTCTTAGAGAACCAAGTGAGCCTTGAACCTCCCAAGTAGAATGACAAAAGGTTTATGTCAAAATGCTAAAGTGATGCCAAAAAATTCTCTTTATTGGCAATTTTCTTTTCTTTAAGTTTACCATGCAGTCCTTTATGTTGACCATTCATTCACCCTATTTGTTCCTTTGTTCTTTGCCTTGTTGTTTTGCTTGGTATTTCCTTTGTGTTTCATTCATATCTTTTTCTTATTTCCTTGCAAGTTATCTTTGCAAACCCATTTTTCGCTATGGAAGAATGGCAACTCGTTTTCTCCATGCCACTCGTCTTAAGTAAGTGGGATACCCCAAATCTATTTTACAAACATTATCTCTTCTTTTGTGTCCATGGAAGGGCTTGCAAAATTTGCATGTCGAATTCATCCCCAAAAGGTAACATGGTGACCAAAATATCTCCTTGTTAGACACTTTTCCTATCTTTTCACCACACACTCCCTTGTGTTGTCACTTCCCACACCTTGTTGGTTACTTTTGATCTTTGCTTTGTTATTTCCCTTTCCCTTCACCTTGTGTTTTGTTTAAACCTTTTTCTTCTTGGCTTGCAGCTTATCTCAACAAATTGAACTTTTTGGCATGTGGATGGATGATGGTTCATTTTCTCATGCCACTCATCTCAAGGAAGCCAAAAAAACCCAATTTGTTTGGTCTCCTCACTTGTTCCTTGTGCATGGGCATTCTTGCAAGTTTGGGGTTTCAAGTCATCTCGAAAAATTAAAGTGGTGATGAAAGTCTCTCTTTATTTGACAATTTTCCCATCTTTTTACCACTCGTGTTTTAATTATCTCTCCCTCGTTGGGTGGTTTTGTCTTTGTCTTGACATTTTGCTTGGTCTTCCCCTTGTGTTTCATTTAGCCCTTTGTCTTCTTAACTTGTGACTTATCTTCGAAACCCAAACGTTTTTTTATATGGAAGGATGGTGGCTCATTTTTTGCATGCCACTCATCTCAAGTAAGTGGGAAACTAGAATTCATTTTTTCTCCTCACTTAGTCCTTGTGTACAAGGATGCTTCCAAATTTGGGCTTCCACTTCATGTCAAAAAGTAAATTGGTCCTTATTTGGAAATTTTCGTGGTTTTTAGTCCCTTCTCCGTAGGAAATATAGCGATCTCTTGGTCGCCTATTCCCGTTGACTTTCAATTGCTCCATATTTTTAACTTAATGTGAACTAAAGTTTTAAAATTTTTGGATATTAAAATGAATTTTTTTAAAATCAAAATAATTTTAATTTTTTTCCAAATTACATTATCCATTTTTTCTATTGGTGCAGTACATAGAATTGACTAATTTTCCTTGTTGTGCAAAATAAATAACAAATTATAAAAATAATAAAAATAAAAATAAAAACTAAAAAACGTAAACTTGTCAAGTAGAAACAACCATCAAATAACCATAAATGAAATGTTATATCAACCATATGACAATTAATGCCATAGAAAATTGCACCAGATAGCCTGGTACGTCTGAACTCGATGGAAAAGAACACCGTGGAGAGCCGCCGTGTTGACACCATAACCCTGCCTGTACAAATTGCCAAATCCACATGCACCTAATGCAAGATACACAAAAGAAAAATACCCGAGGTAGATTCTTGAAGAGTCATTTTTTATGGTTGTCATTAGTAACAATAGTATTAACCATTGTGTCGAGCGCGTCATAATCTCCATAAAAGGTCGTGAAGGCTTGCTTACATCCATCGTTGGTGTATACAACTGAAGTGGGCACATTGTGTGGCTGCGGGAAACAATTTTAATCTGGTAATTAATGGATCAAATAGTGGGGCAAAGTCAAGAATTCACTGATTATTGTCCAGACAAGTTAATTTCTGGACTTAATCCCATAAAATTTGGGTTTATTTTCTCAAAATGTTAAAACCCTAGCCTACCACTCCATCATTCACCTTTAAATTAACAGAGATGCCTACCATAACATTCTGAATTTTCTTTTTCTTAACCAAGCGGCGGAGGCAATGCCACCATGATGAAAACAATGAGGAGTGTTTAAGAGGGAAAGAAAGGCAAGGACATGATTATCCATGCCTAGCATGGAGGATGAGGAGTTATGGATGCTGCAGAAGTTCATTTAATACTGTGCTCTTTAGAACATTCTCTCTCTTCGTCCCTGACTCCTTCAGGAATTCCATCAACTTACATTATTCAAAGCTTCAGGGTTATGGTTAGGACCCGCAAGGTCCAGTGTTCAAACCTTCTTTAGATAGACTACTACACTGAAGGTACCAGATATTTAAATAGAAGGTACCAGAAGATCTTGGATATGTACAAAGGAAACTAATTGAATGCAAACTGACAACAATTTTCATCAACTAAAAATATAAATATACTGATAAAGACTCACAGTTCAACATCATTCAACTTTGATTTTGTACCATGCTTATCGCTTCCCGATCTCTTTCCATCGCCAATGGACGGATATCATTTGACAGTTCTTGGATGCAACATATATTTTTTGTGAGAATAATTATGAACTTACAACTTGTCAAGAGGCAGAGAATTGCATTACCTTTGGCCATGTTGTACACGGTAATGTTATAGCTTGATCGTATTAAGAGCAGATTTTTTGTTATTTCATTTTTTATTTTCTATTCTCAAATAGTGACTGTCTCCTTTCACAGAATGTAGAAGTAATTGACCAATATCATGAGGCTACCCTTGCGAAAAAAACAAATAAGTGAAAATTGCTTTGCTTGGCTTCATGATGCAGCAACTTATACAGTAAGATAACAATTTAGTGTATCTTTTTATGTCATAGAACAAGTTTTCTAGATAGAAAACATTGAAGTCTCCAAAATATATGACACCTCAATGGTTTGCTAGCTCTCGATGCTCACTAATTAAATGATGCACAACTGTGTTGAGCCATTGACGACATACCAATAATAATCTCGAAATCCAATTAACAATAAAAAGGAATTATTCCTACCCCTCTATTCGGTGTACGCCTCCATGGATGCACTACTATGTTGACTAACATACCAATAAAAATGGAAATCCAATTTACAATAACAAAAATTATTCTCACCTCTATTGAAGCCAATATTGAAGCCTTTCCACTGTTAAAATCAAACGGAGATGAGAAAAGAACAAAATAGATTGAAATATATTAGATGTTTTTTTTGCATCTACCCATAAATTTGTTCATGCTAGTGTAACTCGAGTGTTTCAACGATGTCCTCCAAGAACTAGTCCAGTGAGCACGTGGTAGGTAACTCACGGAAAGTGGAATTAACTCAATGTATGTGGAACTCAAAGTGCATGCATGCTTGTAGCTCGTGGTTGTTTAGGTTACACGGCAGCTAGCTCAGGGTGCATGCATGCTCTCATATCTAACAACCACGTGGTATGTAACTCAGCTACGTGTTTTAGTCAGAGTGCATGCCCAGGATTCAAAAAATTGATTATATAAACTTTATCTATTGCTCATGGTTATGTTTTAAAAGGGGTTGATTGCAATCTAACAAGTGGCCTTCAAGAGTTGACTGCAATTACATTTAAGGAAAACTAGATAGCAATTACATCTTCTATCGGCTTTAACCGAAGGATGTTGTATATTTTTCTAGTTAGCAACTCCATCTTCTATTTGCTTTAAATGAAGGATGTAGATTTTTATCTTAGACGGGTGATTTGGGTTTTAGCTGTCGTTGTTTATTGATATGGTTGCATATAAAGATGATGCCTTGTTTTTCTCGTAACACTAGAATTGTGCCATACTTCCAACATCATTTTTCAAATCTCATTCCTACCTTGAAAATAAATTGTAATTGCCTCTGCTGTGAAAAAATTGCTCCATTTGTTGTTCCGTTCAGTTCACCTTTCATGAAATGTTTTTAATTTTTCAGCATTTTATGTTGTAAAATAGTTTCTCCAGGGCCAGGAAATCTGTTTTCGTTTCTTTTACATTTTAACTGAACTAACAAGAGAGAGGAAATCATTCATTGAAAAATGGTGTCCATGGTTTCCTAAAATATCCAAGGCATTTCCAACCATGAATAAAAAAAAATGTCTGGAAACTGTTCCTGGAAACTAGAAACAATTCAGAACAAGTCAGAAAACACTTTAAGGGGATCATAGTTCTAGTCTCAAAGATCATTGATGAAAGTACTATGCAAAAATAAGAATACTTTATATAATTACCATATTAATATTATGATAATATCTATTAATTATTGATCTATATAATAAATTTTATTTTTAGCTTTCATATTAAATGATTTAAAAAAAATTACTTTAAACATAATTAATAACATATGTTTAGCATGGCAACAAAGTTTTCATAGATTAACATCTGAAATTTAGAAGCCATCATAACAAAACTATGCCAAAATAAATTGTTTTTCCGGATTCCTCACGGAATCTTCCCTGTAAAAGAGTCTTTGCCAATAATTCTATCGAATTTACATCTACTAATTTTTTTTTTCATGTCCTTGTAGAAAACATATAAAAACAAATACAAATTCCATATTTTCAAAAAATGCAACCTATAAAATCTTGTAGATATCATCATCAAGACTAGCTATATAGGAACATATAATCTAATAAAATCAGTGGTCAATAATTCCATGTTTATAATAATGTCTAATAATTATATATCTATATAATAAATTCTATTATTAAAACAATTATTAGCCCAATCTTTTAGATTGAATATCTTTAGTTGTTCCATAAGCTCTTGTGGTTAGGTAGTTTTTTTCCAAGCCTTTACCATCCATAGATCTTCCAACCCATAGTTTTTCTGAACGGACCCACTGATTGACAAAAACACTATAAGCTTTGAATGTGGAGATGGGGATCTTAGTGGCGAAAAAGCAAAGAAGATCTTTGAATTTCTGCACATCTCCTTGCAAGCTATGAGGTTGTTTGTCTCTCAGAAACCTAAGATTTTTGGTCCAAGGTGATGGAATGCCACCCATACAAATAAATGGGTGAAATTCTTAATTGATAATTGTTTTATAAAATTTTAAATAATATATACAATTTTTTCTTTTAATATTTTTTTCATCAACTTTACAAAGTGCAATTTATGAGTTTTTGGTTACATAGCACTATGTTTTGTTTTATGTGTTTTATTTTTTATTTTTTTCTTTCATATATACAATCATTACATCTTTTAAAGAAAAATTGCATATAATCTTACACTCGTTAAAAGCTTCACAATAATTAAACTCTATAAATGGATTATGAATTTAATTTATTTTTAATAATATTGTTATAAATGTGGAATTGTTTAAATATTGCTAGGTGCAAAGCTTTCATTTAAACCTACATGTAATTTGGTTTCTTTTTAAATTATTTTATTTAAATTCATAATTGATATTTTAATCTTTAAAAATTTAGGTTTTACATATGGTGTATTTTAATAATCATGAAATTAGTACAATCCCTTAACTTGAACTTATGGTTGGTGAACACTCATAGGTCAAAGTGTCACAAATAAGTTATATGTTACGTGTTCTCATTTTTTTCTAGTTAAACGGGTTGTTTGCATCCATGCATCATCTAAGAGTTATCCATCCTTTAACTACCAATTATCCATGCATCAACTACTAGTTATTTTTAATTTCATTTTATAATTGTTCATTTCAAATTTGGAAACCATAAAATAATATGGACAATACACTTGTCTCATCCTCTTGCAATCTAGGAAAAGCATAGGTGCTAGTCCACCCCAAATTCTAAGATATAAACACCCATGAGTGTAATTAATTTGTTGAAATTTAAAAATATAAATTTATTTATAATTTTGAAGAAATTATTTTTAATAAGGACGAGGAAAGTTAATAATGTCTAATAAGATCAATTTTAGTTTAAAATCTTTAAGATTTATGATGAGTAACTAAAAGGTTAGGAAAATTAATACTGTAACAAATATTTTGAAAATACCCTTTAATATAAGACATTTAATGAGAAAGTGTTTTTCATTTTTATCTCTTTTTTTATAAGCAGACAAATTACATCTCAACTATAAACTTAATTTTATTTTTCTAGCAGGGACTAGCTACTTTGCAGCTATTTCACTTGTTTATCAAATGCTTCCTTGTGTTGACCTCACCTTGTTCCCATTGGTCACTTTGGTATTTTCCTTGTCATTATGCTTGGTCTTTCCTTTTTGTTTCATTTAGTCCTATGTCTTCTTTCCATGCAAGTTATCTTTGCAAGCCCAACTTTATGTGGAAGGATGGGGGCTCATTTTCTCTATGCCATTTCTCTTAAAAAAAGTGGGAGACTTGGATTCATTTGGTCTCTTCTTCTTGTGCTTGTGTGGGATTGCAAATTTGGGTGTTGAATTCATCTTAAAAAAATAAAGTGGTGACCACAATTTCTCCTTATTTGACAAGTTTCTTGTGTTTGCACCACATCCTCCCTTGTGTTGTTTCTTCCTACATCTTGTTGGTCGCCTTGAACTTTACTTTTCTATTTTCTTGGTCTTCCTGTTGCGTTTCATTTAGCCTTTGTATTCTTGGATTGCAACTATGGGGGCTCATTTTTTCCATGCCACTTGTATCAAGGAGGTGGGTAACCCTAATTTGTTTGGTCTCTAACTTCTTCCTTATGCACAAGTGTGCATGAATTTTGGCTTCCAAGTCATCTTCTCTCCGGAGATCTACATGGAGGAAGCTTCCAAACTTGCTCAGTTGCGATGATCACTATCAATTTGAATGGATGGTTTCCAAACTTGCTCAAGGAATTGCAGAATCGGGCATCAAAGTCCAGTATTTGGATTTTTTCAATACTTTCACACATTGTATCTCAAACTGTCCTACGAAGCTAGGACTTTCATTGTAACTCATAACTAAAACTTGCTAATAAGTGCATGTGCAATCCCTTTGTCCAGAAGCATTCATTGGTTTTGCAATCACTATCATCATGGTATCACGTTTTCTAAACTATAGATCACAATATTTCAAGTAGTTCAATTTATTTTCATAGCAAAACCCTTACTTATCCTACCCAAAATGTTCCAGGACTTTGTAAATCCGCTACCATTTTCCCCAACCCATTTATAAATGAAACATCCTGGAAAGACTCTAGCTTGAGACATCAGTCATGACAACAAACAAAAACCATTTTCACTTGAGCTAGCTGAATAACTGTAATGTACCCACCTGCTGACCCAATGCAAGGAAGGGAACATGGCACTAAAATCTGGGCATTTCATAAAAACTCATCCCACTAATTAGAATCATAAGAATTTAAACATTGGTGTGCAGATACAAATTAGGCAATATGCACAGCAGAATTTAAAACTAATCCACACACACAATTCATGCTCATCCAGCATATCAAAACAGTCATCAAATTGATGCATTGCAGAAGTAAATACATAGACAGAAAACACTTATCTTTATTTTGCAATTGTCCCAAGCAACTAGCTATGTCGTTGCAACGTACCACCCAGTCATAGGCTCTTCGACAGCTTATACTAACTCCGTCCGAAGGCCACCCCCGAGCTGGGCATGATTCTCACAAGGACAGGGGACATTCACTCTCTCACAACCAATTAATCATTCCATCTGAGCCAAGCCAATCCATAGCTGGGTTTATTAGGCTACAATTGAGCCATGGATGCTTATTCCCGAGCTCAAGCCAAAACAATGAATACCCATACCCATACCCCAACATATTCATTTCTCACACATCAAGCACAAACATTGGGCATAGATACACATTTCAGCAATGGAATTCACAAACAAGATGGCCATAGATTTTCCCCAAATCATGGCTCACCCAAAACGAGCTGTGGGAAGAGAAATGCATCCACAGGGAGGAAAAACGTTTTCTCCCCAATTCTCTCAGCATTTAACAACAAAAACGGTCTATATGGAACCCCCATTCCATTCCCCTTCTTCCCCACTGGTATACAACACAAAAAATCCCTTCTCTACTGGGAGAATGAAGGAAAAACACAGCAAACATGCCTGGAAAACGCCCAGGTAGCTCTCAACTCGTGAGGGGGAAAGAATGATGGTTGCATAATGGCTTGAGGGAGAAATTCATGGCTCTTTTCTTGCCCAAGAAGCAAAACATGAATTCCCATGTAGGGTGGTTTTCCCATACCCGAATTTGGATAGCCATACCTCCCATTCCCCAAGGCATTAACTACCTCAACCAACTCTTGGGAGAAATCAATGATGGGGTACAAAAGTCAACATGGGTAGTTGAGGGTTTGATGGGTTCTCTCATTGACACTTGGCTTGACCTGATTGGCTCAAGGGTTTGAATGTTTTCCCTCCCAATTCCTTGTGAAATCATGCCCCCATCTCTTTGTTGCATTGCATAGCTAGTTGTGGGTATTTTTATTAAAATGCATATTACATGATATTTGAATTTCCAATGTGCATTGCTAGCATGCAAATCATATGCATCACTAAATAGATGGCGGGGCCTTGGCCTTGAGCTCCTCACCATGATTTCATAACAATATTACATCATTTATAATGTTAATGCCATGGGGTCAAACTGGGGACATTACATTCCCCTCCCCTTGGAATAACACTGTCCCTGGTGTTCCAACACTTCGGACTATATACCCACTTTACACATGATTCAAAATACAAAATGTGACAGGTCTGTCCTGCGTTTCATCCCTTTACTTTGAGCTTTCGGGACCAATTCCTTTAGCTTCCACAATCATTCCTACTGGCTTGATCGGCTATCTCTGCAGGTGGGCATTGCCCTACAACGATCCCTTTCTTTTACTCACCTTCCAACTGATCTACAAGTCTGGAATTTCATGGATGTCGTCTTTCTTGTTGCCCCGGCAACTATCTGAGGAATATTTCCAGCCCAAAGCAATAGTCTCTGGTCTGCTGCCATGATCACGGTGCACAAATGGCTCTCTCTTTTCTCACCAGCAACCCTTGGCTAGTAATAGCTATAATCAGTGGCTTTCAATGTCTCTCCTGTGAGACTTAACATGGCAATTCCTGTTAGGACAAGCATATCACAATATTAAAATTAGTCAATTATTTGCCCAATTGACATGGAATGTCCATGCTTTACTCATGAGACTTCCACACATTTCATGCTTTTCCAATATACACATGAACTCATTCATGTTCATCCTTTCACAAGAAAATAACTATTTCAGCATTCACAATTCATTTCAAGCAACGAAACACAATTTGTTTTCATTTATGACATGCACTCAACAATCCTTTGTTTCTAAGATGCATCAGTCAAAGGAAAGAGAAGAGTAAGAGTTTTCCCCCTCTTAGTCTTGTTCCAATCCGGAGCCACACCATCGCTGGTGGTTCTATGCTCCTTAGCCTCTTTCACTTCAATGTGAATGCTTGACTTGCCCTTTCTTGGCTATGACACTTTAGCGTCTAAGGTTTGTCTAATGCCTTTCAAGTAGGGAACCCTTCCCCATTGTTGCTTACATAACCTTTGGCTGCTAGGACCCACACAGTTCCACTAGCACCATCTTTCATTACCGCTCGTACTGAGCTCTCTTTAGGACGGTCACATGTCCACATGCATCCTCCAGACGCTTTCATAGTCCTTGCTTCCAGCAATACCTACACTCAAACATTGAGTCAATTCACATGTTTCGTGGATTTTTCATAGGGTTTATCTCCAAATGAGAATTTAAGAAATCATAAGTAAATCATATACACACGTATATTCATAAGCAAGAGTTGCAAGATAACCGAATACTTATCTGTATTGGATATCTTCACTTTATCCCACAGGATCCTTCTTTGCTTTCCAAGCATTGGATTTCCTGTGGATACAATAATGAATGTTGGGCCAGCACGCAGGCTACTCCACAACCATTCGAATAGGCAATGCCAGGCTAGTATGCTGACTGGTTTTATCAATTGTTTAAGGGAATGTTTGGCCAGCATGCTGGCTGCTCCATAACATCAAGTGGTTAATGTTCCCACCAACTATCCCCTGAATTTACCAAGAATTTTATAGTGCCCAACCAGTTACTCTCTGGCTTTACCAAGAATTTATAGCTCTCAACCAATTACTCTCTGGCTTTACCAAGCATTAATAGCTCTCAACCAGTTACTCTCTGTCTCTACCAAGCATTAATAGCTCTCAACCAGTTACTCTCTGGCTCTACCAAGCATTTGTAGCTCTTTCAGGTTCCTTGCTTCTTGTAATGACCAAGGTTTCCAATAAAGAAACAACAGTGCATTAGCTTGGTTGTCATAAGACTTATACCTGAAGTCTTCATTATTCCAAACAAGAATTAAATGAAAATGAATACTTATCTGTATTGTGCATTTTCCTCGCTACTCCACAGGTTTCCTTCTCTGCTTTACAAGCCTTGGATCACCTGTGGGGTGGATGCTTGGCCAGCACACCTGCTGCTCCACAACATCATCTGAATAGGCAATGCCAAGCCAGTGCGCCGACTGGGTTTATCAAGCATTTCAAAAATCAGTATTCTAAGCTAGTACACCGTCTGGGTTTATCAAGCATACGACAATCATTTCCAGGCCAGTTCTCCGACTGGGTTTGTCAGGAAATAACACCCAAATAATCAATACCTCCACAACATGCAAATAAGCAATGCCAAGCCAGTACGCCGACTGGGTTTATCAGGCATCAATCTAACAACATGCCAAGCCAGTACACCGACTGGGTTTATTAGGCATCCCACAACCATTGCCAAGCCAGTACATCGACTAGGTTTATCAGGAAATATGAACAATCATAACATGATTACGTAGCTCCTTCTCTTATGCAACCAGTGGTTCCTTCCAGGAACTCCATAGGTGACTCACTTGAATGCAGGCTAGCATGGCCCCACAATACCCACTCACACTACACAAGGATGATACCCCTTTTCTGCAACACAGCTCCTCGGGCCTATCCATCTCTTCTAGTGTCCTTTAGTGTGAGCATAGAAAGGTTACCACTGCCCATACAGTCCTCTTGAGCACCCTTTCTTCACTTTGCCTCTTAACGTGCAACACCAAATTGCATTTGTGTAAGCTGATAGCACAAGAAGGATAAGCAGACTCATCAATGTTGCTGCTCAAAAATTGTAATCATATTTCATATCATTCACTATCAAGTATTGAAACACCAGGAATGCGTCCATTCCCTTAGGGTGTAGTCAATATTGAAACCCTAACATAACCCATCACCCGAAAGGTATGCATCCCTTTCCGATGTGAGCCATGTAGGCCTTAGTCACACTCAAGCAGTCTGGAACAATAATGAAATAATAAAACATGCTCTGCATATTAAATCTAATAACCAGACATGTATATCCTTAGTTAGGGTTACCGAATACTCATTCGTTTCACAGATGTATATTTTCTTCATTTGCGAAGAATGGGGGCTCCCTTCTCTGAGTCAACAGTCCTTCGGTTTGCCACCCCAATCTTTTCACATGCCATAACCCACACATGCCTTCTTGGCATAATTTTACTGTCTCACTTACATGCTTTACCAACATGCAGTTCAGCTGAGACATTATCAACATTTACAATGGCGTTTCTCCCGAAACCCATTTCCAAAGCATGGGGTCCTTCCCATCTAGTTTGGCTTTTGCAGGCCGTCACACATGGTCTTCCTGCAATGTGTCATCCTGGCACACCTTGTCAAATAGCCAAACAGTCAGTAACATTTAGCAATAAGCTTCAAATATGATTGTTCCATAACAAATCAATAGCATTAATAATTAAATTCAATATGAATTTACAATTATGTCTCCTACATAAATTGATTTGCTTAGCAATGAGTCTCTCCTCATATTGTTTGTCTTTTGTAAGTGGTATCACTCTGCCCATTATGGTTTCACCCTTGCTACCATACATGAACATCCACCTACAACATGTCCTCCTGACACAATTCTATATAAGCCAAACAATCATTAGCAATTATAAGCAAATTCTCAAATCTGAAATTTGTAAATCTGTTTTCCTACAGAAATTAGATTTGCAACTATGAGACTATTCTCATAAACCGAAACCAGACAATTTTCAGATTTGTTTCATGCATAAATTTACAACCATGAGAACCTTCTCATAACCTTTGGCTTCTGCGCATGGTAGATCTCGGTCTTTACTATGGACTTATCCTCATTGCCATACGCAAGACTTTTCTACTTGGAAGCTGAAACTTCAATCAGCCAAACACGTTGTGAGTGTCTATGCACATAATCATTCATTGCTATAATAGTTACTGAAGTAATCTCAGAATTATAATACTCAATAATTCCAACACCTTCAGCTGTTTAACATTTGAAATGCAATGAAAATATATATACATTTCTATATATGCATCATTATCACAATAAAATTGCAAGACATAGTCACACTATCCATGCAATTTAAATAACTGTAAATACTCATTACTTCATACTCCATGCAGCTCTGTCCTTCCAACAGAGTGCTCTGGTAGCCCATCACATGTCCACCTTATTCATGTAGTCCTTCTCCTACATTCATAGCAGCTTATGGGATGGTCTCAGGATTAGCAATAGCCCACCATTTCATCTATTATCTAACTGCATTGAAACATATATATGTCATACCCATGCATTCACACAATGCATTTCAACATGTGTACTTACACATGCATGCATGTTTACAACATTTATCGGATATTTCAATGCACATCTCTTCAATGCCATCTTGCATGATTTCCTGAATACTATGCATTCAAACATACTATGGCCTAACTGTAATAGGTCCATAAGTCCTTAGTTGCTTTGGTTGTTAAAATATCAACCAATATTCACCAATGGCATAATATGAATTCATATGAATGCATTGAGGTTTCTAGAAACTATAGGGTGTAAGGCTCCTTGCCTTCATTTACCCACACCTGACCATACTTGGTAGGTTAACATTCGTATTTAGGCACTCAATACCACATGCAAACCAAATCATCATAGTTTAACTGTAGTTGAAGGGATCTTACTAAATCATCCTTCAACATTCATGCAACTAAGCATAAATAACCATTACCTGCATGGCTGTTATTAATATCGCTTGATGTTACCTGATCAGTTGGCCTCTTACCAAGGCTACTTAGTCCTTTTTCCAACATCATGATCATGGATTTGTTGCACCATCCTCTCTTCATGAGGTTGTATGCAACAATCATCATCCACATCCTTTAGCCATGCTTCGGTTGTCTTTGGTCCTTTCCAAGCATGACATGGGGTCCCTTCTCCATGTCATAGCTGATCCTTTTCTTGGTTTCCCTACCAAGCACACAAGGAATCATTAGCTATGATCTTCTCACGAATTAGCAATTCAGTATATACATACGTATATAACATTCATTATGCCATTCTTATGCTATAAACAAAGATAGTTTAAGGTGAGGAATTTCCCCTTTCATCCTCCATAAGGGGTATTACAACCCATTACTCTTACTGAGGATTCCGCAACCTTCTATGAAATTCTTGCTTTTCATCCTAAGAATGCATTTCACACTTTCAACGACTATCTTCCGAGGAACGACGGGGGTCAAGGGGGCTTGCCCCCTTGTGGCTTCCCTGCGCCACTGTAGGGCAGGTCGAGGGTAGAGCCCTCTTTTTTTTTTTTAGAAATCTTGCCGCAGTTGCGGGGCGGTTTGTTGAACGCTTCCGCAATTGCGGGGCGATTCGCCGAATGCTTCCATAGTTGTGGAGCAATTTTCCAAATGCTTCCGTAGTTGCGGAGGACATTGGGAAATTCTTTCCGCAGTTTCGGAAGAGAATTCCTTCCGCGGTTTCGGAAGAGAATTCCTTCCGCAGTTTCGGGGCGGTTTGCCGAAGTCTTCCACAGTTGCGGGACGATTTTCCGAAGTCTTCCGCAGTTGCGGAACGATTTGCCGGACTCTTCCGCAGTTGCGGAATGATTCGCCGAACTCTTCCGCAATTTCGGAAGAATTCACGGAACTCTTCCGCGATTGCAAGAGGACTTGTGGAATCCTTCCGCAGTTTCGGAAGAGAATTCCTTCCGCAATTTCAGAAGAGAATTCCTTCTGAAAATTTCCTTTCGACGCCGAACACTTAGAAAAATTTTCCGCTATTTCGGAGCGGTTCGCCGAATTCTTCCGTGTTGCGGAACAACTCGCGGAATCCTTCCGCAGTTTCGGAAGAGAATTCCTTCTGCAATTTTGGAAGAGAATTCTTTCCGCAATTTCGGAAGAGAATTCCTTCCGCAGTTTCAGGGTGGTTCGCAGAACTCTTCTGCAAATTTTGGAACGATTTCTCAAACTCTTTCGCTTTGCGGAACAATTCACGGAATCTTTCCGCAGTTTCGGGACGATTTCCTGAACTCCTCCCAAACAGACTTAATTTTTTTTTTTCAAAAACACTTGAAACAATTTCCGAGTTCCTTCTTTTCTTCTTCCTGTGATGACTGCTTCCTAACAGAAGGTAACCTTACCCCTGCAACTATCCAACTAAACCAGCTAGTCTTGATGCTAGTACCTGTGGTGATTAGGAAGGGATCTTCCCTTGTAACTGTAATTGGATTTGTCCCATAGAGGCCCAATGCTGCAACCAGCAGCTCTGATACCAAAATGTAATGTACCCACCTGCTGACCCAATGCAAGGAAGGGAACATGGCACTAAAATCTGGGCATTTCATAAAAACTCAGCCCACTAATTAGAATCATAAGAATTTAAACATTGGTGTGCAGATACAAATTAGGCAATATGCACAGCGGAATTTAAAACTAATCCACACATACAATTCATGCCCATCCAGCATATCAAAACAGTCATCAAATTGATGCATTGCAGAAGTAAATACATAGACAGAAAACACTTATCTTCATTTTGCAATTGTCCCAAGCAACTAGCTATGTCACTGCAACGTACCACCCAGCCATAGGCTCTTCGACAGCTTATACTGAGTTCGTTCGAAGGCCACCCCCGAACTGGGCATGATTCTCACAAGGACAGAGGACATTCACTCTCTCACAACCAATTAATCATTCCATCTGAGGCAAGCCAGTCCATAGCTGGGTTTATCAGGTTACAATTGAGCCATGGATGCTTATTCCCGAGCTCAAGCCAAAACAATGAATACCCATACCCATACCCCAACATATTCATTTCTCACATAGCAAGCACAAACATTGGGCATAGATACACATTTGAGCAATGGAATTCACAAACAAGATGGCCATAGATTTTCCCCAAATCATGGCTCACCCAAAACGAGCTGTGGGAAGAGAAATGCATCCACAGGGAGGAAAAACGTTTTCTCCCCAACTCTCTCAGCATTTAACAACAAAAACGGTCTATATGGAACCCCTGTTCCATTCCCCTTCTTCCCCACTGGTATACAACACAAAAACGCCCTTCTCTACTGGGAGAATGAAGGAAAAACACAGAAAACATGCCTGGAAAATGCCCAGGTAGCTCTCAACTCGTGAGGGGGAAAGAATGATGGTTGCATAATGGCTTGGGGGAGAAATTCATGGCTCTTTTCTTTACCAAGAAGCAAAATGTGAATTCCCATGCAGGATGGTTTGCCCATACCCGAATTTGGATGGCCATACCTCCCATTCCCCAAGGCATTAACTACCTCAACCAACTCTTGGGAGAAATCAATGATGGGGTACAAAAGTCAACATGGGTAGTTGAGGGTTTGATGGGTTCTCTCATTGACACTTGGCTTGACCTGATTGGCTCAAGGGTTTGAATGTTTTCCCTCCCAATTCCTTGTGAAATCATGCCCCCATCTCTTTGTTGCATTGCATAGCTAGTTGTGGGTATTTTTATTAAAATGCATATTACATGATATTTGAATTTCTAATGTGCATTGCTAGCACGCAAATCATATGCATCACTAAATCGATGGCGGGGCCTTGGCCTTGAGCTCCTCACCATGATTTCATAACAATATTACATCATTTATAATGTTAATGCCATGGGGTCAAACTGGGGACATTACAATAACTGGATCTCCACTTCTTCCAGTCTCCAACCCAAGGTTTAAACTCATGACAACCAGTTTCACAAATTTACAAACTAATGTGAGATTGCAAAAGTGTATAACATTTTGTATTTATAGTCCTGGGAACCTTTCACTCAACAAAGGCATTGCAGTAAATTGATTTCGATTACAGATAAATAGAATTTGTTTCGAAAATCTATAACTGTAATTTTCTATTTTTTTATCCCCAAAATTTATTCAAATTACATAAGCGGCGTACTTACTCGACCAACTTAACAAACCGCCTATGCGTCTCATCGAAGAGGTCATCGGTCGTCTGCACTCTCACGAAAGAAAAGAGAGATTGAGATGAGAATGACAACGACGATGACCACGATCAAATCCCACCACCACCACCACCGGTATTATCAGATCTAGCCACCCGGTGGAGCAACCCCCTATTTCAATTTCTCTCTCCATGGACTGCTCGTCGGGCCTGATAGGTGCATGGGTCCAGCAACAAGGCTTGACCTGTCTCACTAGAGTATCCCACCCAATTAAAGGATGAATGTAGATCGACCCATCGGAATTCAGCAACAACAAAGAAAGAGGTTAATTTGTCTATGTCTGATTATGGGACCCAATCCAATCAAGCCAATTACGTTGCTTTGCTTCCCTCAGGTCTGGTGTTGAAGAAGGAACTGCGGGGAAGGAGTAAATATGGAGGAAGCAAGCAGTGAATGGAGATCATGGCAGCAATCGCACAGAGATCTTGGTCCTCTATCAATCATTTCTATGCCAAGGACTTAAAGTGAGAAAGAGGCAGGCGATTATTATGGATAAATCGTTCCTGCAGAAACGAAAGAAAGGGATAATGACTCAACCCCGAGGGAGAATTCATTATCCATATTATACAACGGAGAAAGATGCTACTAGACATCGTTCGTCCTTCTCTCACTCCTTCTGGGAACAAATAGGGTAGAACCACCGATATTATCATGAGGACTGGTAAGAGGAAAGGCCATATGGGCACATTACACCATTCTTGTTAAATTGAGCTCTACGCATTCAATTAATGTGTGGATGTAAATTTGAAATGGGGTGGTTCCTGATTGGCTGTTGACAGACGACGATGGCCTGAGGGGAGCCAGCCCCTTAATATACACCTTCAGCATAATAAATTTTGTTCGAATCTCCGGCCTTTTAAACTATATGGCCATTATCATCCCTGTTCTTTGAAACATGTGCTTCAAAATTCAATATGCTAAATTAACACTAGATTAAAATTTAGGTGTTAATGAATTATGTTAATAAAATGGGCAAGTTGCAATAATCCATGGAAACTAATTGTTGGCGCTCATCCCCGGATAACGAAGGAAAGAAAAACTGATATAGCCTTGGATATACTAGGAAATACAAAGAAAGGGAATGATGCATGTGCGGGGACATCATATTTCAATAACCCTTGTTCAAATGCCACAAAAGCCAACACCGATTTCAATACCTGTGAAATTCAGTCTCTTAGTGATTTGATCAAATATAGTCATTCCCTCTGATATTGTTTAAAATATTTATTCTATTTTTGATATGTGAACTCTGTGATCTCTCTTGCATATATTGGACTTCTAAATATAATGTTTTTTCATACTATGGGAATCAACAACAAGGGCTGGTCTCCTACTTGCATGACACGAGGTCACTTCATGTCTGCTAACATTATACCCCTAGGTGCACTACATAGCCCGCAAGCACAATGCACAGGTTAATCAAGGTTTGAACTTGTGACCTTTTTACAATATGTCATATCATTTCACTTCTCATCCAGTTGGTCTACACTCTTGCAGGCACTTTAAATATAATGCTATTTTTTATGAACAATCCCCTTTTATATCTTTTATTAAGAAGTACACTTAATATTTAATGATGGATTTGAAATTTGTATTTTATTTTGGCTTAGTAAAACTTTAGTGTAGATGAAACTATCGAATCTCCACATCTTTTTGGGGAATTTGTAAGTTTAAGGAAAATGAAAATGTTATTGAGAATAATTTCCTCAACCAAGTTGCCACTCAAGAAATTAATTTTTTCAGAATCACCTTCGAGGACTTGACATCATGAATTCAAGATGAGTCTGAAAAACCATCTACCTCCTTAAATACCAAGGGATGAGAAGGTGTCCACTACACCTCCTCATGCTAGTTTGTGAAAAGTGTTATAGCTCAAATCAACACTTCTCCATTCATGATGATGGTCTAAACAACAACACTTCAAGTGTCATTATTTGCTAAAAAAAAATGATATTTGTGGATTGAAGAGCGTTGATTTGAACTCTATTGATATGGCCCTGAACATTCAAGCAAACCTTAGATATTCCCAAGATTCCTGAAAAGATGTAATCCTTCAAGAAGATCATATTCGCACCCAATGATCATGCATGATGCAAGTCATTTTCTCCTTGTCTTTGATTTGCCAATGAATTCAAGAAATTATTGAATTCACTTGTTGCATATAGTTTTCCAATGAACCATTTTCCTGTTTCTCTTGTTTTATGTTCTAATACCCTAAAAAATAATGAAAAAATATATAAAAATTTGGAAAATGAGGGAGTTAGGGTGGTTTCGTGAACCACCTACTCGGTTACAACTCCCCCAACCGCATGGTAACTATCCTCATTAACTATAAAAAAAAGTGAGATGGACGAAATGAGTGATCTTTTTCATTATATTGTTATGCTAGAGGAATTACTTGCCATACGTTCTCCTTCCCTTCATATCATGACTATGATCATTGATCTTTATCCCTGTATGCTAAAGCTATTGTCCTCAAGTAGTTTCTACCCCTATGCATGTGGATATTTGGAGTGGGACTTGTGGAGAATTTGAGTAGGGGAGACCTAGAGCTCTAGTTTTGATGCGGTGCCGAGCATAATAAGGTATGTTATGCATTATTTATGCCATTCATGAAGATTGAGCATATTTCCCTTCCCTATATGCCATATTTATCATTATATCAAGTTTGGCTTGTATCTTGACATGAATTCAATTAACTAGTTTCATTTCATGTTATATTTTGATTTCAATCATCTTTTTGTGTAGCCAAGTTTGTTCGAGGAAGGTTTTTTGTCTGTGGTTGCAGGTCTTTGGATTGGCAAGAAAGAGCAGATCGAAAAGGACAAAGAAAAGCTAGGATCAACCTTCATAAATAAGGTGCATGAAATCTTTCTCTTTTATTCCTTAGTTTAGATTTTTTATGTTGATTTGATTTTTAGAGTCTGATCCACCTGCCAGGAGTCTTTTAGATGTCCATTATGTCTCATACAATATGTTGGTGACAAAGCCTTAATCATAGGAAGTTTTCCCTAACAAAAAAAAAAAATTGTAACTAGCCAAACACATGCAATAGAATAGAAGAATAGTAGTTGGTCTAATAACACATGTACAAGCTAGTAGCTCTTTACTTGGATGGACATAATAACATCTTTGTGGTCATTGCAAAAAGATCTATTCTACATTTTTTAAGCATATGAAAAATAGGTTCAACCTACGAAATAAAGAAACATCTTCATGTCTAGGATGATGCTACAAACTGTCATTTGTAAAACTAGACATGAAAATTTTTAAGTTACTAATGAACTGTATGATTTATGTCAAGGGGGAAACAATATATCTTGCATCTCCTTCTACTTTGCTAGCTATTGTTGGAAAATTATTCAACTTGACCAAGAAAGTGTAATAAAAAGGATCCTAACTATGATGAGTATTGAGTGTGTGATATGAAAGTTGAGCTCGCAAATCTCCTTTTCTTTAGTATTCCTTTAATTAGTCTTTGGGTGTGGTACACAATACAACTCTCCAAATTGGAAGCAATTTTGATGGGACAGTTCAAAAGGATTAGAATGGGAGGTGGCAAAATGCACCAAGAATGGCATACACAAAACATATGTGTTACACCATTAGGTTTGTGCAAATCTTAACAAAGATGGGTAAGGTTCCCTAGTATGTAGTCTTTGAAGGATGGGAGTAGTGGTGGTGTGAAGAAGGAAAATGAGCTCTGTGTCTGGAGAACCACAATGTGCAGTACAGAAAGGGGCAAGTGGCCAAAATATGCAATAAAAAATTAATTTATGGTAGTAATTGACCGTGCAAGGACCAGTTGGGGAGTAAAAGGAACAAGTATTTGGATAAGCATGCACATATGACACAAAATAAATGAATATTTGAATCAAAGGGAATGTAAGTGCAATTAAAAGAATGCTTTCCTAGTGTTAGCTCTAATTTTTATAATGTTGGATATTAAACACCAAATTCCGACAACAGATTTTGAATATTAAGCATCACAGTGGCATGTTTTAGAGAAATTGAAAATAAGGTAGGACCAAAAAAAAAAAAAAAAGAATTTTCTCAAACAAATTTCAGAACAAGTTCACCAAATTTCAAAATTTTACGAAAGTTATCAAGGTTATTGAATCCATTTGCAGCAGGGAAGAAAATGTGAATTGACCTTAAGCTAGTCTAGAAATAAGTTTTGGCACATTTTTATATTTTAGCTTTAAAATATGTTAAAATAAACAACACATAATACCTGTTGACTACAAAACCAACCTTTTTTACTAGTGAAAAGATGTAGCTTTATTCAATGAAGGAAAAAGTTGACAACCTCAATCTAATTGTTTTTCACTTGACCTAACTTGGCTGCTTTAGTAAATATTCTAAGATAATTTAGAATAAATATTTGATCAAATTGATAACTTGTACAATGCAAAGCATGAGAGATGAGAGTGATAGGGTGCATATTTCAACACTGTTAATTGTTTCGTAATCCTTCTTTGTGATATTTGACTATGTGCACTACCACATATTGCAAGCTTGACCTTCGCTCCACCCGCGTCTCAACATATTTTGTATTAGCTAGGGTAATTTTGCATTTTCCAGTATATCCATCCCCATTTCTAAAGGAAAATAAAATACGTGTTTGGGAAGCCAAAATGTCTGAGACGATTTTCAAAGATGAATTCCTATATTATTCTTGTCAACAAAATGTGATTGGGAAGTAGAGAAAAGAAAAATCCTCTTATCATGTACTGTTCCTTACCATGCTTTGTTTGCAGATGATTTTGATAGGTAAAATGATAGCAAAAATGTTTGTAGTATATGTTGAGGGATATCTTTGGCTATACATGAGCAACAATCCAATCCAAACAAACTATTCTTGTGGAATAAACTACATGTCGGATTGTCCAAGTAACTATGTAGTTTATGGAGATGAGGTCAGGTCACCTATTGTGATCATCCCTATTGTGTAATTTCTCTACTCTAACAGCAAGCATTTCCTCTTTGCACTCTATGTTTTTTTGTTTGTTGTGACAAGCTAGATTAAGTTGTATTACCAAGTATTGATAGAGTAATGACATATGAGTATTCCATATCTATAAGCATCCTAGAGCAGGAGGCATGGAGGGACTAATGAAATATGAGTATTCCAAATAGATAAGTATCATAGAGGAGGAGGCATGCAACTTGCCACGCTCCCTCCATGTAGTGTGGTTTGTCAAGCGAGCATGTGCCTCCATGCAGTGTAGGTTTTCCAGCGACCTCGAAAATATGCCAAATAAGGCCTCCAATATGTTCATTGGATAGAACAAAAACCACATCAAAATATCAGGATATAACACATATGGAATTGTGCCAGAGTAATAGAAGTCTAACAAATCAATAACTATATTCTCTGATGTTAGTTTTTTAAAATTTAATTCAATATGATCTAGGATCTTATCTGAGAGAATAACAAGCACAACAAATCAATCACAAGAGACAATAGACACAAAGCATTTCACCGAGGAAACCATAAAGGAGAAAACCCCACAACTTCCTCAGAGATAGAATGAGCAATAGTACAAAACCCCAAAACAATAAGATAGACTCCAGCAACTCCTCCTCCTCCACTTGTGCGAACTTGTCTCTCTCTCACTTATGTGCAATGAGTAAGTGAGTGAATGAGTGAGTAAATGAGAGAGTCACACTCTTTATTTATACTTTACTTCACTTTCCTTTTTACCCTACTGGGCCGACTTCTCGTAGGAGAGTTTAATAACCCATAAAACCCTAACTCTGGGCTGACCCCACTAGGGGAGTCTAATAACCCATCAAATAATAATAATAACTCTTATGATCGGAGGAATATAACCTCTTCGTTGGGTGTACAATAACAATATAAAATATACAAGTGAAATACATTTTGAAGTTACAAATACATCAACACTCCCTCTTAACTAGGAAGGTATTCTCTTGACACAGTTCATCGACACAAGTCTTCATCACTGGATCATCATCAAAATTGGATCATCAATGTCACTGCTACTTCTATCTCGATCATCAATCTCCAATCTACTCGTCATAGGAAGTTCTACAAAGCCAACCATTTTTCATGTTGGATGTATTCCTAGCCTCCATGTAGGTCTTCATCATCTCTGCGAGCAAGCCATCAAGTAGGTACATCTCAGGACCGATTACACTGCCTCTGCAAAACCTACAAGATCTCCCAGGACTGATTATATGCCACTGCAAAACCTGAAGGAGCATCCCAAAACTGATTATATGCCTATGCAAAACCTGTGTGCCCTATTGTTACCTCATCATCTTTAGATCATCTCATCATCAACAGAGCACAATCCAGATGCACACAACACCACATCACTTACAATCATCGGCATGGAAGGACTTTCCTTTGATCATCCGGGAAAGGCTCAACAATTACATCAACGACCATGGAAGGAATTTCCTCTAACCATGTCGGAAAATCTCGGCAATTGCATCAACGACCATGGGAGGAATTTCCTCTGACCATGTTGGAAAAGCCTCGGCAATTACATCAACGAACATGGAAGGACTAACCTTTGACCATGTGGAAAATCCACGCCCAGCCCTTACATCTGCACCATGGGAGTACTTTCCTACAACCATGTGAGAATGGCCCAGCCCTTACATTTGCACCATAGGAGGACTTTCCTACCACCATGTGAGAATGGCCCTAGACCTTACATCTGCACCATGGGAGGACTTTCCTACCACCATGTGAGAATGGACCCAACCCTTACATCTACACCATAGGAGGACTTTCCTACCACTATGTGAGAATGGCCTGTGTGCATCTGCGTCTTCCGGACTCATCACTTCCCCTTGGAAGTAACCTCGATCTAAAGTACACCAAGCTTCTCTCTGAAGTATTCAAACTTCACTATGGTCAATGGCTTGGTCAATACATCGGCTATCTGCTCATCCGTCACAACATACTGGAGCTTCACTGCTCCTCTCTACACCATATCCCTGATATAGTGGAACTTGATCTCAATATTGTGCTTCGATTTTTCATGGAACACTGGGTTCTTCGACAACTTCACACAACTCTGATTGTCGCAATATATACAAGTAGCATCCAACTGGAGATCAAATAAATTAGATAGTAGATTCCTTAGCCATATTGCCTCACAACTAGCCAAACAAGCTGTGACATACTCTACTTCAACTGTACTCAGTGCCACCCAGGACTGCTTCCTGCTAAACCAAGAGATCACACCTGATCCCATACTGACGCAACACCTCGAATATCTCTTCCTATCAATGACACTGCCTTCCCAATCTGAATCAACATAACCCTCCAGGTTAATCTTCTGATTCGCATCATACTTGAGCCCATAATCAACCATACCCCTCAAGTACCTCAAAATATGCTTTGCAACAACCAGGTGAGCATGTCTCGGATCCGTCAGGAACTGGCTCAACGTGTTCACAGCAAAGCAAATATCTGGTCTCGTATTCGCCAGGTACATCAAGGACCCAATCATATGATGATACTGTTTGATGGAAAATCCACTCGAGCAGACGCAATCTGGATATCCCTAGCTCAATGTGAGTCTAGAACAAATAATATAGACTACAAACAACTTTCCTAGATCTACTTAAGGATCAAGTACTAGAAGCCTTACCTCAACTTCCTAATCCTTTCTCCTGGATGCTGCTCCACATCTCGCGGTCATCAAATCCCAGCTGCAAAACCTATCAAGACACATAGAACAATGTAAACGAGTAAAAAAAATCTATACAATAAGAGATCTAAGTAAACAGTTAAGCAGGTAAACTACACAATATCATCACACATGAGTAACATTGGCGGAAAGCGTTTATATTACTGTAAATGTAGGGAAAGTACATAGATAAGAATAGACTATAACCAAGGCTTAATGCAATAGCCCTTCTCCATCCAATCCAATTGCCATATCCTTCCAAGGAAGTATGAGTCTCTCAACGGATGAGTTAGAGATCTCTCCAATATGATTTCACCAACATGTAGACACTATAGACTTCCTCCCTTTGGAGAGGGGTAGAGCTTCACTTATATAGGACTAAGTGGATAGGGTATGGATGGGGTAGGTTGAGATATGGTAGGAGAGAGATAGGGGATCCTCCCAAGAGGTTAGGAACCGAGTGCTAGCTCCCCCAAGAGGTCAGGGATAAGGATACAAGTCAATAGGCTTCGAGAATGAGCTCGAAAGGCTTATTTTTGTCCATTAACTGACTTCGTCGCACCCTGCAATAGACAAGATGCGACGTCGCAGGTTGCATGAGTGCAGCCTGCGACAACCTCTCAATACCTAGCATAAGTGCAATGGTATCCCTTCCAGATAAATGACTTATCCAATGAAACGTCAGGGGTGTATACACTGAATCTCATGATGGTAGGATTTTAGGTGTAACAAAATGCCCCCCAAAGCATGAAGTTGTTGAAATATTGGATAGGTGAAATGCTTTGACAGAAAGAATGGCAATGCCTTGTCGGACGAAGGACACTGCTGCAGTACAACTAAATCTGAGTACACTGTCTCATATAACATATAGCATGGCTGCCGACCAATACATTGCAGATCCATGGTAGTAATGAACGACTGAACACAATCATGGCTACTAGACAAAAGCGTCAATCCATGATGAGATGATAACACAACCACGACCAATACAAATGTGGATCCGTGTGACATGACTCAATACAAACTCCATCACAACCTGGGTAAAACATGACTCCCCAGGGTCTTCAAGCTGAACCCACAATAATACAAATCTAACCATGTGATTACAAATGTCTTGACGTCGAACATGGTAGAGACCACTTGATTACCGGTCATTGATGTATACCATTAACAAGTGCGAGGGAAATCACCATTAATGTCAATGATCCCCAAGGTATCACAGTACATATCATCAAGCATGAATAAATGAGTTGAAGTTTAATGTGAGATGAAATCTTTCAATCAAGAGTCAATGATGTAAACTCATGTTGAAAGTGAGGTATCCTGCCATTGAGGAATGCAGGGCCAAGGTACTCGATTGGTTTCTAGATTCAATCCTTGGATGATGATTTGAAGTTGACAAGGATGAACCCGTCAAAGGAGGGCCATGATGAATCCCCCATCATCGACACGAAACACGACAAAGGATGTGTAGAGTAGATCAGATGGTATAGTGACATGCAAGACTGACTCATAGTAGACCGGCACGATGGAAGGTGTACTGACTGTAGATAATGAGTAGTGAGAGTATTCTTGAACATGGGCATGGCATGCCTTGGCAGTATTAACCTGATGAGTTATGATACCAATTCCTAATGCAACTGATGGTGGAAGCATTCTTTGAATGACTCAAAGGAGTAACAAGACTCGGGAAATAGGTGAGACTCAAGGACAAACGGATGATCCAAGTGTAGTATGCGAATGCAGATGAGTGCCATGTTCAGGAAATAACTAGATACTGCCACTGATAAGGGGTGTAACATAAAAGCTTTCCTTTTTCCCCATCATGAATGATGAGTGCCTCATGTGTTTTTTACGAGCTTGATGAAGGTAACCAGATACTCGGTATATCTCATGCCATAGATGATTCCAATCCCAAATATTTTCCGAACCTGGGAAAGGAGTGGTTTGTCCCATGGCGGGCCCTTCAATGTGAAAGTTTAACGAGTCCATATAAGGTAAACTCGGTAGTCATTTCATGTTTAGAGAGTCTGAAAAGAACTAAAGAAGACTCCAATGGTCCTTTTTCGTAAAGTTAGCCTCATCTCCCGAAAAAGGGTAAAACAATGTGGGAGAGGACTCTTTCAGTCATGATTGGATGGAGTATACCTTTTTCGTAAGTAGTACCCCTTGGTCCGAAAAAGGGGTAAACTATCACCAGGAAGACGACCATTCAAATTCTTTTACAAGCATGAATGTGACAAGTTTGCTTGGCAATCTTTTCGTATTTCAAGAGCCTGAAAAAGAGCTTAAAGATAGACTCCTAAGGGGTTCCTTTTCCATAGGTGTTTAACGAGCCCAGAAAAGTGATAAATCGTAACTCGATAACGTATTCTCATAGTTTCAAGAGCATGAGAAAGAACAAAGAGTAAGCTCATCATCATTAATTAATTACAATCTAATGAATGAAAAAGATAACGACAAAATATACAAGGGGTGTTCATACCTGAGATGACCGTTTCAATGTGAAAATGGCGTGAAAAACACTTAACAACTCCTGCACACTCGAAAACTGGGTTAAAATAGTCAACCAAGTGTTCAAATATAATAAAAAATGATCCAAACTATAGCAAATGGCCTAAAGGCATCAAATATTTGAAAAAAGAATATTCCTTTTGCTTATAAATAGAAATAAAAACCAAACATAGTCACCATTGTTCTATTTGCCAAATTTGGGAGGAGAAGTGCCATTTGGAGAAAAAACTTTAGTCATCGATTCCGGGAGCTACGAGCGACCATTTCACCCACCGTCCGGAGCAGGTAACTCTAAACTTCAGCCAGCACAATTGTAGTGGTTTACATTTTTTAGTTTTGTCTATTTTTTGGGGTTTTGAGTGGATTTGTGAAGGGTCGTTGTGTCCTCAGGTCGTCGCAATTTGCCCTTTCGGGAATTGCGACGTCGCAAGTTATGCAAGGCTCGGGTGCGACGACGTCACCCTATTGTCAAAAATGGGGTGCGATGATGGAAACGTCCAACCCCAAACACAAATCCTACCCAAAAGAAAGACTTTCAGTGGTTGAAGTGAGTACTAATGATGTTTAAACTCTCCTTTTGGTAGGTTGCAAACAACCAAGATGGTTTTGGAGAGGCGTGAAAGGGAACATGAGGTAGAGGATATGAAAATTGCAAATGATCCATTGTGTGTGACAGCATTGAGGAGCTATGGCTTGCTAAAGTTCTTTGAGATCCAGGGCATGAGATCCCAAATCCCCCTGTTGACTCACATGCTTAGATGTTGGGATGCGGCTCAACAGTACTTTGTGATCGGTGAGCACGTACTTACTATAGATGTCGGAGACATCTACTTTCTGACTGGGTTGTCCCGAAGGGGGGACAATGTGCTTCTTATTGGATCACGGGGAAGTGATCAGACTATAGATGACATGATCCTACAACACTGCGTTCCTCACTCTCGTGCTTCTAGTGGAAATATTTCCATAAAATATGTGCGAGAGCGTCCACTACATGCCATTCTCTTCACCATCACAAGGGTAGCAGGGAGTCAGGTTCGACCTCACTTGGCTACTCGGTCTCAGATGATATACGTGGAGGACTGTATGTCTCCAAATATATTCAACTGGTGCGAGGGACTCCTCGCGAACATGCGAGATCAGCTGACCAAGTGTTGGCGAGGAGAGCTCAAACAATTTGGTTACGGATCGATTGTGATATCGTTCTTACTGGAACGGGTTCCCCACTTGCATCCACAAGTACCACTGGAGGACAGGGATCCTAGGGATCCTCATATGGCTAGGTGGACAGATGTGATGGCTTGACATGGTGGGGGCCCCATCATCACATATGGTCTTGAGTTCTTCACGTGGCTTGAGGGCCAGTTACTGATGGTAGAGGACTTCCCGTACAGTGGTACGGATTTTAGAGATGACCCGGACTTGCCGTTGCCAGAGGGAGCAGCATGGGGAGACATAGGTAAGAACGAATAACCCTTTTACTTTTTAAGTTTTGTGCATTTATGGTTTTTTTGATATAGTGCTGACAGATTAACAACATGTGTATGCAGACGTGGGGCCCATACGACCGGTAGGAGTCTCCCTTCTCGCGAGGAGAGATAGAGGAGAGGGAGCAGTCTTGGGTCCAGTTGTACATTCCAGCATCGCAAAGATTGATGGAGTCTATGCCAACTTGAGTGGGTTGACATTAGACGTTCTCGAGCCGATGGTAGATGAGGTGTTGTGGCTCATGCAGGTGTACACGGTTGGAGCGACTGCGCGCTTTAGCGCGCTGCTCTGCAGGGTTGCGAGAGCAGTTGATTGTTTCCATACTCAGCAGGCTAGAGCCGTTAGACCACCTAGGGTTGTATGGGCCAGGCGCTAGGCCTGATGCTGTTATCATGTATGTACTGAGAGCTTAGAGGCCTCATATTTTTTGTACTACTGAAAGCTACGAGGCTTCAGATTTTGTAGAGACTTACTAAAAGACATCATGTTTCAGATTTTGTACCAACACTACTTTTTATGATGATATATACATATACAGACATTCCGACGATTTATACATTATGTGTTTTAAAATGGATGAATGGTGTGGTCTTGTTATGTGTTTGCTTATATAAAATGAGTTATTTACATGTTATGTCTACTTTTACCATTTCATGATATATGCTTATGTGTGTGCAATGTACCAATCTAAGATGAAATTGGCCATAGAATCGGCAACTGTGTTCGCGTCTTGTGGAATGTGCAGGTACTGAATGGACTTGAAGGACCTTTCCAGGAGATGGACTTGTCGATAGAGACGGAGTAAAAAGAGATCGCGGATGGCGTAGACTTGGTTAAGATGAGAGACCACTAGTTGAGAATCCAGGTGGATGACATCCATACCCAAAGAAATGGCATCAGTTAGGGTTCCAATGACTGCTTGATATTCTACAGCATTGCTGGTTGCGAAACCTAAACACATTCCCCCTGAGCTGATGAGCTCACCGATAGGTGAATAGAGTACCCAGGCTGCCGAAGCAAGGTTATGGGTATGCCGGCTGGCACCGTCCGCGAATCTGTAGCACGTTTCCATATGCACACGTAGATAGAACATGGCATAAGAGACGAAACAAGACCTAACCATGCAAGAAATCAAAAGCATCACACCACACAAAAACACACACATGCCATGTACAATATATACAAAAGTACTTATGTGTGAAAGACTCAGGCGTACTACCTCTTTAGGTAGAGCCCATTGCGGGGCTAACCCAAAGATATCCCGTCGTAGTCTTCAAGATCATAAGCTCCCTACTTCAAGACGTGTTTCACTATGTAAGGTCCATGCCACATGGACTCAAATTTTCCTTCCCCCAGCTTATCATGCTTCTGGTCGTATGTGAGGACCAAATCCCCTTCGCTATAGGCGCGAGGTTCTACCGATTTGTTGTACTGCGCTTTGATGCGTTTCTTATGAGCCTAGTTGGCAAGAGTGGCATCTTGGTGAGTCTCGTCGAGCTTAGCTAGGTAGAGGAAGCGTTCTTCCTCGGCATTAGTGTTTTGGAGAAGTTCGATGGCAAGCTTGAGAGATGGAATCTCGCACTCAATGGGAAGGACCGCCTCCAATCCATACACTAGTTGGAAAGGAGTAAATCCAGTGGCGGTTTTAATGGAGGTTCTATAAGCCCAAAGCGTGGAGAAGAGCATGTTATGCCAATTGGCCTTGTGCGTACCCACCATATGTTGGACCATATTTTGCAAGACCTTGTTAATGGCCTCGACCTGTCCGTTCGACTGTGGGTAGTAAGGTGTTGAGTTTTCATGGTGAAAACCCAATCTCTCGCTTAACTTGTTGACCATATGGTTCATAAAGTGAGAACCATGGTTAGTGACTATCGCTTGAGAAACTCCAAATTGCGCTATTACATGGTTAAACATGAAGAGTGTGGCGGTCTTTCCACCGTTCATGTATGTAGGCATTGCCTCAGCCCACTTTGTAAAGTCGTCCACAACTACAATGAAGTAACTATGCCCCCCGGCCGAGGTAGGATTACAATGCATGAAATCGATGTTGCATTTAGCGAATG
Organism: Larix kaempferi; assembly: GCA_027924585.1. Taxonomy (NCBI): domain Eukaryota; kingdom Viridiplantae; phylum Streptophyta; class Pinopsida; order Pinales; family Pinaceae; genus Larix; species Larix kaempferi. Next base: position 8,337,878 of record BSBM01000371.1, read on the forward strand.
GGCCAACGGTAATAACCAGGTGTAACGGGGCGGGATGGGTGCGCTTTTTCGTAAGAAAATGTTGACATGGACATTTTTTTATGGCCTTGATACAATCTTTGAAGATAGACAGCCAGTAATATCTTGCACGCAAAATATTCTGGGTTGTAGCCATCCCAGAGAGGTGACCGCCACACACCCCAGTGTGACAGTCATTGAGAACACGTTCATCCTCATCATGAGTCAGACAACGTCGAAAGATAGAATCAATACCACGGTGGTACAAAGTATCACTGATAATCAGATAATACTTCACATGGTGGCTTATTCGACGACGGTCGTCACGAGACAATTCAGGGCTGAAACGTTGGGTTTGAAGATACAATGTGATATCTCCATACCACGGATCAGATGTACTGATAAGAAACAATGACTCATCTAGAAAGGAGTCATTGGGCTCATATTCTGCATCAGTACGGGGGAGGTCGCAGATGAGCTCAACAAACACCAAAGAATTTTTAGACTTGGCTTTTTCGAAAAGAAGATCGAATTCTTGCACTATCACGATCCAGCGTGAATACTTGCCCCCAAGTACCTAATGAGTCAGAACGTGGTACATGGGGTTCGAATCAGCGATGATAGTGGTCCTGCGAAGCAAAATATAATGATGAAACTTCTGCACGGCTATGACTGCTGCGAGAGCAAGCTTCTCAATATGTGAATAGCGAGTTTCAGCGTCAACAAGAACTTTACTGGTATAGTATATCACATGTTCTTGGGCGTTCGGGTCTTCCTAAACCAAAACCATGGCGATAGTGGTGTCGGAAGCGGCGAGATATAAAATGTAATCTCAATAGTAATTCGGCAGTTGGATCACAGGGGCATGCGTGATGGCATGTTTTAAACTATCGAAAGATTGTTGAGCTTGCTCATCCCAAATGAATGGGACGTCCTTTTTCATCAATCTCATGTACCCTTGCGTCTTTTGCGTGAAATTACAAACAAAGCGCTGTAAATAGGTTGTTCTTCCTTGCAGACTCTGAAGTTCCGTAAGGTTGGTTGGAGGTGGAAGAGTGACGATGGCTTCCACCTTCGAGGGATCAATATGGATCCCATCTTTCGAGACAATAAATCCTAAGAGGCATCCAGAATCGACACGAAAAATACTCTTGTGAGAATTCAGACGGATATTGTACTGCCTGCATCTGAGGAAAATGGCCGTCAGATGATCTAAGTGTAACTCACGCTGCTTCGAGTGGGTAGGGAGGTCATCCAAGTAAGGTTCCACAAAGTCCTTCACATCATAGAAGGCATACAACATGGTCCGCTGGAATGTGGCACCAACCTTTTTAAGGCCAAACAGAATTTTATGATACACAAATGTTTCCCAAGGGCAGATGAATGTAATCTTGTGTTGATCGGCCGGGTGGATCTCAATTTGGTTGTATCCAGAAAAGCCATCCATGAATGAAAAAATGACACTGCCAGCACAATTGTCAATGATCTGGTCGATAAAGGGAGTCAGGCAGTTGTCCTTGGGACAAGCTTTGTTGAGATCCCGATAGTCGACACAGACACAGATGGTACCTTGTTTTTTATTAACAGGGATGACATTTGAGACCCACTTTGTTAATGGGACAAGGTAAATGAAACCAACCTTCAAGAGTTTCTCAATATCTGCCTTGATTTCAGCAGTCTTCCAAGGGTGTACTGGTCGCAGTTTTTGGTGGACAGGTTTGACATAGGGATAGGTTTTAATCTCGTGTAAAACAATGGAGGGGTCTATCCCAAGCATCTCATCATAGGTCCAAGTGAACACATCTCGGAATCGCTTGAATAAGGCCGTGGCGGAAATGACTTCTTCAGGGGAACACTTCTGGCCTAACTGAATGTGTTCCACTACACTAGGAGTAACCGAAATGTCTATTAAAGTGGTAGGCTGAATGTTGGCAAATTTTCCTTTGGATTCCTTTTGACATTCCAGTATCGAGGACTGAGAGCCAGAGTAGACATTCGATGTAAAGATGGTGTGGATGTTGTTCTCCATAGTATCCAACAAGGGAAGGAAAGACAAATGATGGTGGAGGTCTTCCCATAGCGGATCATCTGCTCTCATGATTTCCATAATGGACTCATCATAATGAAAAGTCCGTAGCAGAGGATCGGATGATGTTCGTTGTAGAGAACAGGAGGTGGAGGCCACAACTAAGTGGTCCTCTGGCACTGATTGAATAGCCTCATACATGAGTTCAGCGGGTGATAGAGGCATGGTGTCTCCAATCAGGTGTGTAGTGGCTTCATTAGGTACAAGCCATGAATCAGTGGAGTTAGGAGTAGATGAAATCTACGAGGAGATCATGTTCACCATGGAAACATGGTTTGGGGGGTCCGATGTAGGAAAAACGCCCATAAGGGATGAATCCTTAAGGAGGCCAACCCCCACACTATCATACTTTTGCGATGATTGTCCAATTGAAGAAAAGTTATCGCTTGGGTGAGTAGAGGTGTCAGGTGTGCAGAAATCCAGTTGGTCGAATGTGACAATTTGGCCTTGATGGGGGAATTGTACTATGTGGAAGACAGATGATGCGATTGCAATCATGGCGTAGAACCAATTTCGACCAAGCAGAATGTTATAATCTAACGGGGTAGCGACTACTTCAACATTAAGGGTTGCGATCTTTCCCCCCAGCTCGACTGGTAAAGCTTGTAACAGCCCATGAGGTTGAAAGCCACGTTCGTCAAAGGCTCTCAAAGTGGTAGGAGAACGGTTAAACTCGAGAGAACCAATGGCTCTCCAACAAGCGATCGACATGACTGATGTAGAGGCTTTGTCCAAAATGGTACAATGGATTATCTTCCCAGCAATGTTTGTAGCAACTTGAAATGCTAATTGATGGGAGAGCCTCGATTTCGAGTATTCTAGCCGGAACATGATAGTGTTCGATGAATCTGGGTCAACCGCATCGATGGCAGTGAGGAGAGTCTTGCGCTGATTCGGACAGTTTTGCAAGACCTCGAGTGTCGAAACAGCACAAGGAGCTTGTGCTAGGTCCTCTACAATGTTGTAGTTTTTAGCAGCCTGAGCATTAGGATTGAAAACCGATTTTCTAACTGTGCTCTTGGGTGGACGCAACACTGACTCGAAAGAGGGCTTCTCTGTGGTGAGAGGAGCAGCCGGTATGGTGACGTCAGGAATCGCAGTGGAAGCTTTTTCAGTATTACTTCCAACAGGTTCTTTGGCTGGAATGGAGTCATACGAATGAGAACGGGTGTTCAAGTTGATAGTCTCATTATGTACCATGAGAACATGTGCGGTGGTGGATGCTTCTCCTTGGGAAGAAGAAGTGTGAGCAATCGACTGTCGATTTTGAGCAAGGAAGGGATCGTTGAGAACCGTGGGTGTGGGTTTTCCCTTAAGAAACTTTTGAACTTCGTCTCTATGGGGGCATTCTTTAGAAAAGTGATCATCGCCACACAGTAGGCAAGGATACTTCAACTTCCTTTTCTGTTTGGTATCATCAGGGGTGCTCTTTTGTTCTTGTTGGGTGGAAGATTTCTTAGGTTTCCCCTTGTTCTTCTTTTTACCACTAGACGTCTGAGGTGAAACTGATGAAATAGAGTTCACTTCTTCGATGACAGCAGGAGTGGATGATTTGGTGGTGTCATGACCAGCCTGTGTTGGTGATGGGGAAGAACCTTGTGGGTTCAACAAACCAACAGTTTGAGAGGAAGTCTGGGTGTGAAGGGATCCAATGATGCCATCGAGTTGGGGTCCCTTGGGTGGTTTCGCGGGGTCGGAAGTGTTGCGAGGTGTGTTGGAAATAATATCAAATAGCGTGCCAGATTGAGCATAGACTAAGTCTAGAAAATGGGCATGAGTGATGGCTTGTTCCTTAGTGACAGCGCCACCCATGGAAACATCCCGTGCTATGGTGGAAATGAAGAACTTTGTAAACCAATCTGCTAGGAGTTGATCTGGAATAGGAGCCTTAATGAGACGTCATCTCCTCCGCCACTCATGTATATGATCTGATATATGAGTAGCAGTGTTTTGACGGAGCGAGGTTAAAAGCTCTGTACTAGTTTCATACCGTATAATCAGTTGGAAATGAGTCAAAAAGTTCATACCAAGAGAACCAAAATTAGGAAAAGAATGAGGTTGTAATTCAATATACCACTTGGCAGCCAAACCAGTGAGAGTCCGTTGGAATAACTAAAGACGGATCAAGTCGTCCATCAGGGAGTTGGATGAACACCATAAGTGGTATGTCATCACGTGGTTTTTAGGATCCTCGCCCGACTTACCATCAAATTTTGGGATATCTGATGGAAGTTTCACTGGAATGGGTGGCCAATTAGTTCCATGGTAGATGGGATCATTAGTTAAGTGAGCCAGGTCGGGTAGATCCAAAGTATCCAAAAAGGGCAGTTGCGAATTAGGCTGCAAGTACTGATAGTACGGATAAGGTGCATAAGGACCCGTGGGACCTGGTATCGACTGACCATAAGGTGTTCCAGGACGGAATGTAGGTCCTCCACCATAGTAAGGTGGTCCATAACCATAATAAGGTGGCCCGTTACCATAAGGTGGGGGTCTTCCTCTGTCGCCAGGAGGGGGCGGGCCGCCACCACCACTAGGGTAGGATGGGCTGCCACCACCTCTGTTGGGAGGAGGTGGGGGTCCACTACCACTGCCGTAATAGGACGGGCCTCCACCACCTCTGTCGGGAGGGGGTGGTGGGCCACCACTGCCGTCGAAAGGGTAAGAACCTCCTCCACTACCTCCACCATAGTAGGGTGGTGTTCCACCACCACTGCCACCAGGATGAGAGGGTCCTCCACCACCACCACCAAGAGGGGGTGGTGCTCCTCCACCACCACCGGGATGAGATGTTCCTCCCCTATCACCACCGCCAGGGGGGTGGTGGTCCTCCACCACCTCCGCCAGGAGCGGGTGGGCCATGATGACTGAAATGAGGTGGTCCTCTGCTAGAAGGTAGAGGTCTACCTCCTCCATAATTATGTGAGGGTCCGTCGCCTCCAATGGGAGGTGGGGGTGGACCAAATGGGAGTGGAGGGAATTGAAGGACTGTAAGTGGGGGTCCATGTTGTAAAACATTCTGTTGTCCCCATAGAGTATAAGGATTACCAGGGTAGGGTACCCCGTAGAGCGTGTTTTTGGGATTAGGTTGACCCGGTACAGGGTTAAGATGACCTAGATATGCTTGACTCGATGGAGGTTGAATTACATTAGACGGTCCCCCAACATGGGATAGTCCTGAAGTGGAAGGTCTAAGAGGTAAGGAATTTCCAATGGAAGGCCAGATGGGAAATCCTATTGCAGGATTATGGTTAAGAGACGGGGGTTTCCCCCCAACAACAACTTGCTGGCCACTAGGTATAGGTTGACCAAACACTAGTTGTTGATTATTCACCGTAGCATTGCCACTACCCATAAAGAAGGTAGGGGGTAAAGAGTATCCTCCCCGTGAAGTTTGGGGTGGGGGAGGAGTAGGTGACGTAACTGCGGTAGTTACGGGTGTGTTGGACCGTTGTCCTTCAACAGGTTGGGTTATGAGAGGTACTAAACCGGTCTCCTGTCTGGGAGATGTATGTGCAGGAATGGATGGTTGACCAGTTTCAGTAGTGGTTGCGTTTTGCATGGATGATTCTGGTGACTCGAAAGATAAAGTGCTACCGAGTATTGGTCTGTCATCGAACCTTATTTGAAATTTTCGACTTCGAAACTCCTCACCCATAGCACGTAAACGAGCCAATTGCTCGCGATAAGGTGTTAAGCAGTTTTCGGGGCTAGCCCAACTGGGTGGGGGTGCAACAGTAAAATGGGCCACTGGGTGGCCTGTAGAAGATGTCCAATAAGCTACTGATGGACCAGCAGCTACTGTGGGGTCATCCTGGGGTTGATCTATCCATTCCAACCACCTAGGCTCTAATGGTGTAATGAGAGGTAAGTTTTGTGAAGTGGGGATTTGTGCTTCTTCACCCTACGAGGGATGAGAGGCAGGTGAATTTGGAGTATGAGGAAACAAAAGTCCTCCAACATTCAAAGTGGGGTTTTCCACTTCATGTGACCCAACCCTGGCATGTGGATCCATTCTTACCCTCGAAATTACCTCTTGGTTAAGGGGATATTCAGGTGACAAATTCTAAATCCTGTGAGACCTTCTCCAAGGAAAGTCAACCAGAATGACTGAAACAAAAGGTTTCTCCTAAGGGAAAACTAAAAGAAAAGAAGACTGGACAAACCCTACACAAACTAAGACCACAAGCAAACTTATGTTATAAGAGTGGATTCAATGGTCTGGAACCTCACAGGATTGTCAAGGCTTCGCAACTTGTGATATACTGCAGGGTCCAACAGTAAAACGCGACAAGGAGGATTGGGACCGTACCCTTGTCTGAATACCCGATTCCCTGGATGGTACGTGTGTAGTAGCTCCCCAAGTGTTGTTATCGGTGTATTGCTTCGCCAAGATGGCCAAAAGGTTAACTCAGTTGGTTTTAGGAATCCTAAGGGTGTCTCCCGATATACGCAAGGTATGTGGGAGCTCAAATCCGTAGTGGTGTTGTCTAATGCACAACCATTCGGCAAGAGACCTTCTGATATACTACCGAGTACGTGATACACCCTTCGATATACGCTAAGTACTCAAGGTGACTTGGTGGGTACGTGAAGGAGCTCGAAATACCGATAAGTACATGGAAGACTACAATACCCCCGTGATACAGTGCTGGCAAATAACGATAGTTGCCACGCTTAACGACGCCAGAACATGTCTCTAACTTACACACAAGTTACTAAAAATTTTACCCTAGTTCTACCGTTAATTTTATCTGGGCAGTTAGGTGAATGCATGAGGTGAGTACATAATCATAAACATAATGCAGGCCCTAACTACATGCAAAAATATGCTTTTCTTTCAATGAACTCTATGTATGGGAAGGAGAAATTTTCTTTTTATTTCCAACAATTTTACCAGAGCAATGCAATGCAAGACAATCCCAAATCTACCAAAAATTGACTATGAAGTATTCTTTTCTTTTCCGAGTGAAACATAAAAGACACAACACTACTAAACCAAATCAAAACATGTTTTTTCTTTTTCTTTTGTCTTTTGAAAATGAAAATGATGCTAAGTGATGAAAAGAGAGAATTTCTAAGCAAAGTATGCGAACTTTTCACTTTCACTATGATGGCCTAAAAGCATAAAAATCAAAAGATACAATTAACTTTTCCAAGCATGGAACTAATTTTGCAAAACTTGATTTCTATTCGAATTTTTCAAGAAAATGAGCAACTCATAGTTAATGAAAAACACAAATAATGCAATTTCTTTCAACTTTTCCAAAAGATCTACAAATGAGACATTCCAATGCATATACAATTTTTCAAAATGAGCTTGAAGAATGATGGAAATAAAGTACTTTTGATCTTTCAATGGATGTATCAAAGTAATAATTTGACAACAACAATGCTTTTAAACATAAATGCTGAATTGAAAAGATTACTCGCAGCACTCTAACAACTCAGAAAATCTCAAGAAAAGATGAGCACTCAAAGGACTGAAAATACACACAAACACTCAAAATCAATCAGTAATAAGCAGCACTAAAGCAAGCAAAACTCACAAAATGAATGCAAGTGAGGTCTGGAAACTGATCTAATACAATGATCAGATCTGGAGAGGAGAGGAGGGAAATGCAAGGGTGAGTGGATGTAGGTGGGGGATACAAGAGTGTCTGCCACTACCAAATCTCAGACTTGTCAAAGATGGAACCCAAAACAACTCCAAACAAAACCAAACAGCTCAGCACATAAAGAAAAATGGGATCTCTGTCTAGATCACACAGTACAGAGGGAGTCTGCACACAAACCAAAATCAAAACAGAAATGGAGAAAGGGTGCCTGTATGGCAAAAATGGCAAATCGGTGCACTCTGTGCTTATACATAGTGCGACATCACAGGTCACCAATACGGGAAGTGCGATGGCATTGCAGTATACCAATGGAAGGGATCGGACGACAAACTTACATGCAAAGAACAGAGATAAAAAACAACATAGTGTCGCTCTGAGTACACTAACCAGGTGCAATAGGTGAGATCTAAGTTAAAAAATGAACCAATTCTCTAGGTAATGAGCATGAAAAAGGTCTGCAAATGAGAAGTACAAACTCAAAGGAAGCTAATCAGACTCTTCAAAGTGAAGATCTGATGGTGAAATCAACTAAAGAAGGAAATGAAAAAATGAAATGGCTTGGCAAGAAATCAACTGAAAAATGACATTCAAATTGACAACTACAAAGCTATATCTCCCTAGTATGGTCGCCAGATTTGTTGGACGGACAATCCACTCGAGCAGACATGAGTCGGATCTCCCTAGCTCAATGTGAGTCTAGAACAAATAATACATACTACAAACAACTTTCCTAGATGTACTTAAGGATCAAGTACTAGATGCCTTACCTCAACTTCGCAATCCTTTCTCTTGGATGCTGCTCCACGTCTCGCGGTCGTCAAATCCCAGCTACAAAACTTGTCAAGACACATAGAACAATGCAAACGAGTAAAAAGCATCTATACAATAAGAGATCTAAGTAAATAGTTAAGCAGGTAAACTACACAATATCATCACACATGAACAACATTGGCGGAAAGCGTTTATATTACTGTAAATGTAGGGAAAGTCCATAAATAATAATAGACTACAACCAAGGATTAACACAGTAGCCCTTCTCCATCCAAGCCAATTGCCATATCCTTCCAAGGAAGTATGAGTCTCTCAACGGATGAGTTAGAGATCTCTCCAATATGATTTCACCAGCATGTAGACACTATAGACTTCCTCCCTTTGGAGAGGGGTAGAGCTTCACTTATATAGGACTAAGTGGATAGGGTATGGATGGGGTAGGTTGAGATATGGTAGGAGAGAGATAGGGGATCCTCCCAAGAGGTTAGGAACCGAGTGCCAACTCCCCCAAGAGGTGAGGAATAAGGATACAAGTCAGCAGGCTTCGAGAATGAGCTTGAAAGGCCTATTTTTGTCCATTAACTGTCTTCGTCGCACCCTGCAATAGAGCAAGATGCGACGTCATAGGTTTCATGAGTGTAGCCTGCGATGACCTCTCAATACCTAGCATAAGTGAAATGGTATCCCTTCCAGATAAATGACTTAGCCAATGAAAATTCAGGGGTGTATACACTGAATCTCATGATGGTAGGATTTTAGGTGTAATAGATACATCGTGGCATCAACTGACTTGGATGAGCATCACTCAATAGCTTCAGGTTCAATGCCATAGGTGTTGCCATGGCCTTGCTATCCATTATCCCGAACTGCTTCAAGATCTCTACTGCATACTTCCCTTGTCCAAGGAATATTCCATCCGTACTCTGCCACACCTCCATGCCTAGAAAATAGTGCATCATACCCAAGTCCTCCATCCGAACTCGACAGCAAGCTTCCTCTTCATGTCAGCAATCAACCCATCCTCACCTATCACAAACAGGTCATCTACATACAGTAGGAGTATCACTGGGTTGCCTTCCTTAACCTTGTAGTAAAGGTTGGAATCCGCTTTACTCTTGGTAAATCCCAAACTAGTAAGGAAGTTGTCTATCCTTCCATACCACGTCCTGGGTTCCTGTTTCAAACCGTACAATGCTTTTTTCAGTTTGCACACATGAGTCTCCCTGTCATGTGTCTCAAACCCGAGTGGATGCTCCACATATACTTCCTCTTCCACTACACCATTCAAGGACGTTGTCTTGACATCCATCTGGTGTATCTTCCACTTCATCATTGCAACCAGAGCAAGTACTGATCTAATGGAAGTATATCTGGCTACAGGTGCAAATGTCTCCTCATAGTCTATTCCTTCTTTCTGGGAGAAGCCACATGCCACAAATATTGCCTTGCATCTGCAGCATGCTTGATCTTGTAGATCCACTTGGAAGTCACTACAGAATTCCCTCCTAGTCTCAGGACCACATCGCAGACATCATTCTTCATGATCGACTGGTACTCCTCGATCATGGCATCTTTCCATTCTTTTTTCTCAGCTGCTTCCTCATAGTTGGAAGGCTCTTTGTCAATGATGTCACAAAGCAGGGATACATAACTGGAGAATGGTCTCGGCCTCTTGCTTTCTCTATGCATTCCTTATGGAGTACCATATCTCTCTGCATCTTGAATTGCTTCTTGTACCCATGTTGGTTTCCTCTCGTGAGAATTCTTCTCACGTGGTGTATCTACAGTTTCCTGTGGATCTTCTATCTCACGATCCTTCTTCTGGATTTACTTTATTCATTATTGTATCTCGATTCCTAGGTGCTTCTGGTTCTTCAATGTCTTCAACTGGTATCTTCCTGGATCTGTGATATGTTGAGTCTTCATCGAAAGTTGCATCTATGTTGATGTCGATCTTCTTGAATCTTGGGAAATATATCCTATAAGCCTTCGAGATTTCACTATATCCCACAAATATACCCTTCTTTCCTGAAGGATCTAACTTCGTCCTCTTTTTTTTTGGAATGTGTATGTACATAGGGAAACCAAATATTCTAAGATGGCTGACCTCTGGTTTCTTTCCGAAGAAAAATTCTTGTGGTGTTTTGTTGTCAAGTACTCTATGTGGAGTACGATTTTGTACATACACAGCTGTCCTAGTGGCTTCTTCCCATAGATGCATAGGAAGATCCTAGTCATGAAGCATTTCCCTTGCTACTTCCATAAATGTTCTATTCTTCCTTTCTGCAACTCCATTCTGTTGTGGATTATATGGAGTGGTCAAATCCCTCTTAATCCCTGGATCTCTGCATAATTTCTTGAAGTCTTATGATGTGAATTCTCCACCATTGTCAAACTAAAAAGTCTTAATTCTCTTCTCTGTGTGGTTCTCGATCAAGGCTTTGAATTCCTTGAACTTACTGAATACTTCATCTTTGCCCTTCAAGAAATATATCCATGTCTTCCTAGAAAAGTCATCAATGAAAGAAACATAATATGCAACCCACTCAAAGAACTAGATGACATCAGACCGCATACATTGGAGTGGATGATTTCCAAGATTCCTTTTTCCTTTCTCTCGCTACTTGGAAATGTCTTCTTCATGTTCTTTCCTTTTGCACATCCTTTGCAAACACCTTCATGCTTTGCCTGTATATCTGGAAGACGTTCAACAACGTTGCTTGCAAGAGATAGTGCTCTATAGTACACATGTGCAAGCCTTCTATGCCAAAGTTCACTTGGCTCTACTGAGTCATGGACCAAGCCTTGTTATGGTTGGCCCTTCAATTTGTATAATCCTCCCTCTTGCTCTCCAATCACCACTGCATCATTTATGGTCTTTCCCTTTGGCCACATTAGAACTTGGCCATCTGCAAATGAAACCCTCATATCATTTGCATCCAATGTAGATATGGAGAGAAGGTTCTTCTTAAGTCCTGGTACAAACAAGACATTTTTCATCTTCATAGACTTTCCAGAGTCTAGCTTATAAGAGGCTTGACCACTTCCTTTTATAGGATATCGGTAGTCATCCCCAAGTTTCACTTTGTGGGGTGATTCATGTTCAGATAGGTTCATAAAGGATTCCTTGAATCATGTCATATTCTTGGAAGCCCCACTATCTATAAGCCAATTCATTGCTTCCATGAGTAATAGTTCCTGTGAGGGCAGAAATCAAAACATACTCTTCATCGCTTGAAGAATATTCACTTTCTTCTCTATCTCTCTACCTGGGAGGTTCATCATCCTCTGCGGTGTGAGCATGATGCCTTCTTTTGTTGCTCTTCTTCTTGTGAGATCCACCTTTATTATTTCTTGGACAATCCCTGGAGTAGTGTCCCCTTTCATCACATGTATAGCATCGAATGGTGGACATATCTCTTCGGGGTTTAGAGTCACCCCTTCGATTCTGGTGGTGGTGCTTTTCTTTCTTACTATGGTGGTGCACCCTCTTGTCATCATGCCTTTTGGAGTGTGTTGTGAGAGCTTGGTCTTCATTACCCATCTTCTCTTCTTGAGCCACAAGTCGAGCTTCTTCTTGTGAGCATTCCTCCCACAGCCTACTGAATGAGATGAGATTCTTCCTAGCACCAATTCCTTGAATAAAAGAATCCCATGACCTAGGGAGACCATTCAAGGTGGTCATCACAATTTCACCATTCTCTATATCTTTTCCCACAGCTTCAAGTTGTTCTTTTATCTGAGAGACCCTTGTGAAGTAGGATTGCATGGTCTCTGCATTTTGTACCTTGACATTCTTCAATTGGTTCTGTAAAGTCGTCTTCCGATTTATGTTCTTTCCTTCAAATAGCTTGGTCAAGGAATCAAACATCTCCTTGGGTGTCTTTAGAGAAGACACATGAGGTATGAGATGGTCTTTGATAGAATCTGCAATAATCCTCTTGGCCTTGACCAAGTTCTTCTTACGTAAGGCCTTAGCCTCATCTCCCTCTGGGACTGGAACCTCTTCACTTATGTAGGTGTCCAATTCATTCTCTTCTAGGATTAACCCAATCCTATACTTCCATGCTCGGAAGTTATCAACCCCTTCAAGCTTATCCTCAAGCTTGGTGTGGTGAGGCATTGGGTCAAAATTCCTGTGATATTATTTTAAATATTTGGTTGACTAGATAAGACACTTCCTGATTATCTAAGTGCTAAGTGCAAATAGGTCATCAAGACAAAATTTGGTTGATGGATTTCTTATGATATTTGCTTGATAACTCAAGTCATTTGTCTGATTATCGTAAGTGCGAATACTAAGAGAATGTAGATTGAGACAAAGTTTTCCTTAAAAATTGTATTTACATCTATCTTTTTCATAAAGAAACTTTACAAAAAGACAAATAATATTATGGGCATGTTGTGGTTAGTTTACAAGTTGCTTTATATTATGGGCATGTTGTGGTTAGTTTACAAGTTGCTTCTGCAATATCGATAAAGGGAACAAATTTAAGAAAAAAATATTTCCATCTCCTTCAATTATCAGGATGTTTTTTACATTTAGAGTTAAAACATATTAATCCAAATGCTCTATATTATAGTTTTATTTTTATTCATTACATATTAATTAATATATAATTATCTTAATTTATTAATTAGTATAGAGTTATCTTAATTGATCTCTTTTAAAGATTTAAATCTAATAAAGAAAAGATAAAAATTAACTATTAAAAGAAATTATTAAATTATGGTTTGCATGAATTAAAAGAGTTATGCTTCCAAAGGGTATTTCCAACATTTAAGTGATTTGATCTCCATTGTTCTTCATAAGCATTATATTGAAATTTTAAATAGTGAGCATTCCAACTCCTTTTTCTGGGTTTTTCGGTAGTAATTCTGTGTGTAGAAGGTAAATACATCTCATTTACTTATAATCATCGAAACCAAACATTTTGCTTTTCCCTCATACCTAAAATTCGATATTAAAAAAAATGGATGTTGAAGTGGGACTAGTCTCCTAAGCCTTACGCCAGTAATCTTTTCAAGAACCTACAAGCAATTGGTCGTGATATAGAATCTATACAAGTATCCTATACTTTCTCTCTTTCCCTCGAAACCTACCTCACTAACTGAGCTAGTCAATAATGCTACTCTCGATAGCTCATTGTTGGAATAATCAGCTTTCATACAGGGAGAATGCTTGTGCAGGAGCTTTGTCTCCATCGTACCTTAAAAAACCATAGGGCTCTCCATTCCTTCCAAATTATAGTCATCAAGTTCAGGATGACTGAAACCTCACATGGGAAACTATTCAATGAGTTCACCCGGTCCTCTGTTGGCACACAAGAGAGGCCACCTGAATCATCGATTCTGCCATCGTTATTTCTTCCATGCACACACATTTTTTAAAGCTAATATCTTAACTTATTTCCAGGTACATTAACCTTTTAAGGAATTAAATTTACTCTTTTTGTTAAGAAGAAACTTTAAAGAAGAGTCTCCATATTGTATGTATAAAAAACATACGGTATTCATGAAATATTTTTATTGAACGTTGTATGTGGCTAGATATATACAATACTATAAGTGGATATAATTGAAACATATTCAAAAGTATACATTAGTTATGTAATATTCTTATTAAAGAATATATGTACCTAGCTTTCTATGATACTATCTCTGGATAGCTTTGACCATCTCTGGAGAGATTTCTGCAACAGGGTGGGACTCACTTACCCTTGGAACGTGCCACCTGGACAAAACAATGCTCAAATAAATAATGTTAAAAATTCAAATGAGTTGTTTATATCACAGCTAGTTTTGGAGTAGGTCATGCACTCGCCTGTCGAACAAGTGCGGCTGAAGCTGATCAACATCCTTTTGGCTGCCATGGAGAAGCTTGGTTGCATAATCTTGATTTTTTTCTCTCTGATGGGGAAATTCATGTGCAAATATTTTTGAATCGACCCCATGTGGAAGCTACGGATGATTTGAGGCATACCATAAACACTATATGTTTGGGGTTCTAAATCTGTAAAATTGCGAATTAATGCCACAGAACAAATGCATTCACTAAATCTAAGATAGTCTCTACACATTCCTCCCAGTTCACACTAAGGGATGTTTCCATCGTCCAAAGAACCAGGGGAGGGATTCCTTGATGAAGAAGTTGTTTTAAGTAATTTTACAATTTGGGAGGTGTTCACAGAAGTACTGGCTTGAGAAGAACCCAAGCTAGAGATCCTCGCCGATGATCTTGTTGTCATTCGCTCCCAAGCCTTCAAGTCAACAGCTGGAGATAGAGGACATGCAGATGAACACGTTTCATCTCTCATGCACTTGGTATATAGTGGCCTCGATATGGACAATAAACATTAAAATGCACCCGCTAAGTCATTGGGAAGAACCCCAAGCACAAGTTCGACCGTAGCAAAGCTAGCAGAGCTTCTACAATTTTGGGTCTCATACATTCTGATATCAGTGGTCCGCTGCCAAATATGTCCATGAATGGTTCAAGGTATGTTTTGACATTCATCGATGACTTTTCGCGCTTTACTTGGGTATTTTTTCTCAAAAACAAGTCAGAAGTGCTTGGAAAATTCAAGGATTTTAAGGCTTCTGTTGAGACCGCCACTAAGAACAAGATCAAAGCCTTAGTTTTGATAATGGTGGAGAATATATCAAGAATGATTTTCTACAACTTTGTGCCGAAAGAGGAATTCAGATCCAACATACAGTTCCCTACACACCCCAGCAGAACGGTGTAGCGGAAAGGAAAAATCGGTCACTGAAAGAGATGGCTACCTGTATGCTTGAGTCAAAAGGATTGGCTGCAAATATTTGGGATAAAGCCATGAATGTTGCTGCATACATTCATAATCGAGTTCCACATTCATCCATGAAAGGTAAAACTCCTTTCGAAGCATTCACTGGTCGCAAACTGGATGTGTCCAATTTGAGGGTTTTTGGCTCCACTGCATGGGATAGAATTCCTTTTGATAAGAGAAAAGCTTTGGATCCACAAAGTATTGAATGCATCCTAATAGGATATGGAGAAAAATCAAAAGCATATAAACTCATGAATATTAGATCCAAAAAGATATTCATAGAGCAAAGTGTGAAGTTTGAAGAACTGCTTCCAGATCTGAAACTAGTCGAGGAAAACACTGTTGATCCGCAGTCTCTACAAGAAGAAGTTTTGAGAGAAGATGAAGAAAGCATTGGATCTGATATTCTGATATTTTATCAGACTTTGATGGCCATGACATATCAGGTTCAGAATCTGACCATAATGATCCTCCTCAGTCACCAAAGTGGGCCCAAAACACTCTACAATCTACTGCTCCAAACATTGGAAATCCTGCTGATCCAAGGAGAACAAGAACAGAATTTCAAAGAGCAGGTATGGCTCTTTCATTTTCTGATCCATTATTATCTAAGAAATTTTATTTGATGATTGGTTCAGATCCCAAATCATACTATCATGCCCACCGAGATCCACGATGGAAAACTACCGTGGATGAAGAGTACAGTTCTCTTCAAAAGAACAATACATAGGAGTTAGTTTCTCTTCCACCTGGAAGAAAATTGGTCCAATGTAAGTGGGCCTACCACACGAAGGTTGCTGCTAATGGTTTTATCAGCAAATACAAATCTAGGCTAGTGGAAAAATGTTTCTCCCAAGTCCAAGGAGTGGACTACACTAAGACCTTTGCATTGGTTGCAATGATGGATTCCATCCGCCTAGTTTTGGCTATTTCCGCATCCAAGCACTGGGAAGTGCACCATATGGATGTGAAGAGTGCTTTTCTACATGGAGACCTTGATGAAGAAGTATATATGAAGCAGCTAGAAGGATACATATCAGATCCATCATTAGTTTGTAGATTGAAGAAATCTTTGTATGGATTGAAACAGGCCCCAAGAGCTTGGTACGCAAAGATGGACTCCTTCCTTCTTTCTCGGAATTTCAAAAGATGCAAATCTGATCCGAATGTGTACCTATAGCAAGTTAAAGGTAATTTTATGATTGTTGTTTTTTATGTTGATGATCTTCTCATTACTGGTAGCACTCTCCTTACAAACAACAAGCTAAAAACCGCTTTAAATCTAGCTTTTGACATGAGCGATTTGGGATTGCTTAAGCAATTTTTGGGCTTGGAGATAGCTCAAAATTTTGATGGGATCACATTATCTCAGCAAAATCATGCTTCAGACCTGCTATTAAAGTTTAATATGGCAGAATGTAATGCTGCTCCATTTCCTTCCTCTCAGGAATCAGTCTTGAGGAAGGAAATTCCACAGTGCTTGCAGATTGCACTATGTATCGATAGTTGATTGATTCACTACTCTACTTGACACACTCAAGGCCTGATATTTCATATGCTGTGAGTGCTGTATCAAGGTATATGCAATAGCCCCATGAGCTTCATTGGAAGGCAGCCAAGTGGATCTTGCAGTATGTGCAAGGTATGAGACATTTTGGCATACATTATGCTGCAGATTCTGAGCTAGATTTCATTGGTTTTACTGATTCAAATTGGGTGGGTGATAGCATAGATCGGAAGTCCACTTCCGAATATGTTTTCATGATTGGTCATGTCCCTATTTGTTGGTCAAGCAAAAAGCAGGCAGCCATTGCACTTTCTTCAGCAGAGGCAGAGTATCAAGGGGAATGCCTGCATTTAGGTAGTTTGGTTGCAGGGTATTCTTTCTGAGTTTGATTTTGGTAGCACTACTTCGACTGTCATCTTTTGTGACAATAAAAGTGCTATTAAGATCTCCACAAATCTAGTTCAGTGGCAGAGGACCAAGCACATTGAGATTCGTATGCACTACATCCGAGAGTTGGTGCATGATTGTACCATCATTCTGCAATATTGGTCTACTAATGAGCAAATTGCAGACATCTTCACCAAGAGCTTCACTGAGAAGAAGTTCTCTTACCTCCGTTCACTGTTGGGGGTGAGTTCCATCATGGTGGAGATAGATTAGATCCATTTTTATGTTTAGCTTGAAGGGGGGCTTTCTTCCCATTAGGTTTTCCCTCTTTCCTCACTTAGCTTATTTTCAGCATTTTTTTGGATTGTATTGGGGTGACCTTTGGTCTCAGTAACCAGGGCCCTACATTTTATTTTTTACATCATAGTATAGCTTGAGGGGGGGTGTTAGGATATCTCATCATTCAGTATGTACTTTGCATGCATGCATGCATTTGCATGCTACCCAATCACCATTTTGATGCCTCCAGCACCTAGTCCCTAGTCTGCTAGCACCCGGGAGACACTTTCCACTTTGTTTTAGCCCTCCTAGTCAGGGAGGCGCCCACTTCTCACCCACCACTTGAGAAGGGTGCCTTTTCTCACCTACCAGTCCAGTTCACTTCAGTTAGCCAGATGTCTTTCCTTGATTTGAAGCTAGACTAACTCCTCACTGCTGTTATCACTCCGATTGACCTCCGATGAGACTTGACTACCTATTCTGAGTGCAGTTAACTCCTCATGCACCCTCCACTGAGCCTCCATCCCTATATTAGTGCCATTACCATCAGTTACACTTATTACACTCAGTTAGACTCAGTTAGACACTTGGCTAATAGTGACTTGTGCATTGATGACCACCACTGATTGATGATGATGAATCCTAGTTGGAGCCAAACTACACCATGCAGTATATTCGAATGACCTCCTTGGATAATTTGAATTGCTCACTCATTGTGACAGTATTGTATTGTAATTCTACCATTTTGGATTATAGAGCACTGATGCATCTCTCTTGCACAGTTTTTACTCCAATTTGTTTTACATCATTGTGATTGATTTACTTGTTCAATAGATCTATTGTGACTAAATTTACAAAATTGACTTAAAACAAACTACACATAATCAAGAAAGGGCATACTTATCAAAGAAACACTTGAAAGGGATAAGGATCTCAACATAATCAACTCTTCCATAACCAATTTTTTTTTCATTAAATGGAAAGTTTATTGCTTGGGATTCATAATGACTACATGACATGCATTGTATTTTTCATTCATATCATTCATTTTTTATCTTATTTGATATATCAATTACTACGCACAATATAATTTTTTTTTTTTACAAGAAACTATTTATTTATGCAAAAAGGTTAATAATTTATTAAGAAGTGATTTCGTCCTTTGGGTTAACCATTGTTTCGTTAATCATTCTTTCAATTCTTATTGTTATAGATTTGATTTAAAGGTTGTTTTTTTTAATATTTATGGGAAGTTGTAAGTTCAATTCCACAATGAAACACACCATTGAATCGATATTGTGGTGCATGAAATTTTTGGCTTAGATTTCATAATAATTTTTTTCTCATTTGTAGAAAAAATAGAAATGAAACTAGCCCCTTCTTTAGTAATAGTGAAAAAATATCCCTTAAGCATTTTTTGAATTTTTAATTAATATTCGAGCCAACTCTTCCATTTTCCACTTATTCTTATGATGGGAGATCATTCACCCTTTCAAATTCAAACTCTGACTCTAGTCAATGTCCAACTCCAATATTTTACTATCCAACCTTTTCTTGAGATCAATGGCTTCTTTATGAGTAATTCAATGCCTTTGCTTTGAGATTTCATTTTTTAATCTTGGAACCCTATTTAAAACCCTCCCCTCACCTTCATCATTTCCTTTGTATTGAGCCCTAAGATAACATCATTTTAAAACTCTTATGATTGGCAAAGAAAAATCTATAACTAGTATGCAAATGCAAAGAATAAGTGTTTTATAAACATCACCAATTTCATTGAATCCTCAAGAGATTTTTGACAAAAACCTTGACTGCACATTTTTTTTTCAAAAAACACCCGTATTTTCCCTTCTTTTGTGTACATGTATTCAAGTGTCAAAGAAGCAACCTAAGCAACCTACATTGTTGCTCTCAATGTCCCCCACTCCTACTCTTGTCTACATGCATCATGTGGAGTTTTTTAACTCTCGTGTCAGTGAAACCATGCCCTCTATTACACAAGTCCACGATTTTGATTTAAATTTCATTACATAGGTCCTCCATTACACATGTCATTTCTTTAAAAAATATATATTATTTTTTGTTTTGACAATTTAAACGAGACTATCACGATTAATGTAATGTCTCCAATATCCTTTGCTAATAAGAAAAATGCATTCATTATTTTTAGAATTATTAAAAATAATTTTATTTTTTAAATATTCAACTTAATCCTCAGTCTTTTAGAGAAGTTTGAAAAATGTCAGAAAAGATTTGATCATAAACATCAACTAATTGAGACTAAAACGAAATTAACCAAAGATTGAAATACATCCTCCATGCTTGGCATGGAATAATAAGCATTGAAGATACTACCAATAGTATTTAATTGTTAAAAGATATTTCAATCCTTATAAAAGAAAAGAAAAAAAATGGTGCATGAAAATAAATTAATTAGGAGAGTTGGGGGATTTGAAAAGAGGGAGGGAATATGATTAATGATGGAGGCAATGGATGATAGGTTGTCAAAAATGGTTTACCTTTTATCTATCTTTTTTATTAGGGTTGTTTTTTCTATTTTTAAAATTTTTATAATAATTTGACTTTAATAATGGGGAGTTAATATTAAAATTTTGGTTTGATTAAAACAAATTGTATGCTTGGTGTTATGAGAATGATTTATGACATCGATTGGGTCTATCTGGGGTGGTTAGGGAAGAAAAATATTATCGTCCCCACCCAAGTTCCAATCTCATTTATTACATGTTTCCTAATTTGTGATCCAATTTTCAATGAGGCTATGAGCAACTAGGAATATCTTATCTTTTCTTATGAGCTGGTGGGTGTGGTGCTTGGTTACTTTAGAGAAGGGGGGGGGCTTGGGTGGAGAAGCAGAAATGAGGGTTTAAGTTTTGGCTTTTGAATGGAGGACATAACAAAATGCTATATTGACTTGAGAAACGAAATAACCATTGGATTGTAGGGATTTTATGTGGTTCCTTCATTGTTAGATGTTGTGAGGTAGAAATTCAAATAGATCTAGAATGTAGAGTTTTGAGGACATCATATTTTTAACTAGTGCGGTGGTGGGATTGAGCATGAAGGTATATGTCGAGAAGGAAATATATTAAAATTACATCCAGTGAATCTAATTAACTAATATGATTATATATTATAAGTCCTTAATAGAAAAAGAAAAAACTTCAATATTTAATCAAAAATCAAGAGAGTTTTCTAAACCTATGTAAAAGATATCCTATTTGTTTTTGGCTAACATCATCCCTCTAAAACCTAAAGAAATAGGTAAAGTTAACATAAATGATTGTTACTCTTACTTTTTTTTACTAAAATGGTTAATATTTATATTAAAAATTTGTTGTGACCACACTATACAACATAGTAATACAAATAGAGGAGGCTTTCCATGAGCCAACATTCAGAAAATGTCCAAAATTGAAAATTAAGCCCTACATATTGAATTGTTATGTCTTTCACAAAATTGTAACACAAATTCCTACTTGTATATATCCTAAGAAACTAGCCTATTAACAAAATTACCTTGCAAAACATAGTTGAACCTAGAATTATAAAATGCCATGTCCAGTATGGGATTCATGCTTGATTTTTGGTGATAGATCGAGCTCTTCTTCTACATGTTCCATTTCTAGGTCTCTAGAGACTTCCCAGAATATCTCTTCTTCTTTTTCCAAATTTGGAGTAGATCTAATTGAGATCGTTGGATTGGAAACCATAGACTTAAATTTCTTATCAAGGCCAAGAACCATTTGATATAGCATGCTACCATCAACTTTAAGCTTCTCAAATTTTCTTTTCTGTTGTGTCACTTTCTCTAGTAACTTTACATGGTCATCGCAAAGTCCGTAGCTTCAAATTAAAAGCAACATCTGAGGTGGCTATATTGATGCATTGTTGGTCTATACATAGGGTGCTCCAATACTTCGGGAAAAGACCCAAAACCAAAATGAAACAAAACTCATACCCAAAACAAGGTTTGGGACTCTTCTTCCTTGTTCCTCCATAAACCAATAAAAGCAATTCAAACTAACACTTGGATGGAAATGGGCCAGGCCTAGTTCCTTCCTGAGAACAACTTGATAGACTAGGTGTAAAGAGGGCAAGTCCAAATCCAAAATAATCCCAACTTCGTTCCTAATATTAATACCAAGGGAAATATGAAACTACTCCTTCGTTGAAGTTGAAGTTTGTGAGAGTACATGTGACCACTAGGTGGTTAATGCCCATGTATTCATCTTAAATGATCGTGTGCTTTGTATTCAATTTCAACATGGTTATAATTATAAAAAATAACATAGGGGATATGGGATATGAATATACACCCCCTTTTGTTCTTAAGGTTCCCATGATCAAACTACTGGGTTCGTTTGCCATGTGATTTGAGTGGTTGTTTTTTGTAAATCAACACATGAAATAAATCTATTGAATCGATCTTCTACTCTTCCTTTTGCATCATTTGAATGAACATTTCCAAAATATAGTCCTTTGAGATGGTAGAATGACACATGTATGTAATGATGATTGAGGAGTCTCCTCTATTAACCAATATGTTTCCAATTCTCCTTTAGTCAAGAATTGTCAGACCTTAGTAAAGACCCAACACCTTAGCTTGATGGTTAGTAGGTTCACCTAGGCCCAATCAAAACTATTTTCATGCATTCTCTGAAGATCAAATACAATCCCCCTTGCACCCACCACCCCTGATTGTAACTCTTATTTTAATAAGATTTATGCTTCTCCTCAAGTATCAAAAGACATCTAATCCACTCCTCTTTACATTATTTTTTTCTTAGGAAAGGACATAAAATTCAACATTTATCAAACAGTAAAGTGAATACCTTGAACACTACCAAGCCAAGATCTAAAAATTCAGGAGTCTATACATTGATATCAAATATTCTTTCTACCTAGGGAGGATAATATGGGGTACTTAAGGAGGTACCCAAAGGTGTAATGTATGTAATGTAGAGAAATGTTGTATGGTAGGGTAATGCAATCAATACTTCTTATGGAATGAATCAGTCCACAATCCATGCTTGCTACAATTCAATACATCTAACATTCCACATGTTTCGATACAATGATACTCTTGTGTATTTATATTTTCTCATGAGTACTCCCAGGGTGTTTATGCCAACTACCCCTTGTTATTATATTATTTCCTCTAACTACCTACTCGGCCTATTCCATTATATGGCCACATTTTATATACATTATACCTTAGGTGCATCCCTAGGTACATAAGCCATGCTTGCTACAATTCAATACATCCAACATTCCACATGTCTCATTACAATGATACTCATGTATTTAGACTTTCGCATGAGTATTCTTAGAAGGTCTATGCCAACTACCCCTTATTATTATATTATTTCTTCTAACCACCTAGTGGTACTATTCCATGATTATTGCCACATTACATCCATCATAAAATTGGGTACCTCCCTAGGTACATTACACAATGAAAGTTTAATTGCCCCTAATTTTAAGTCCAAAATAAAAAATGACTCAATTAATTCTTAGACGATCATGTGTATCCCACATTTACCAAAGTTATTTGACTTGATTGTTCAAAACATAGTTAATCAATGGTTAGAGGACAATAATAAAAGGCCTAAAGGACAAGCTAGCTTCATGAATCAACATGCTAGAAGTGACCACATTCCCACCCTTAGAGTTATTGATAAATACTGTAAAGACCAAAAAAAGATCTCGTTTTGTTGATTTTTGAAAAGCCTTCAACATTGTATTTATAGACATCTTATGGATTAATAGACTTGAAGAAATATGCATCCTTCCTAATCTTCATTGTGTCATGATTAGGATTTAAAAAATGTTATTTCTAAGATAGAATGTCATAATGAGTGGTTTATGGACATTAATTGCAATATTGGTGTTAAGCAAGGGCACCCCCTTTCTCCCACCCTTTTTGGCATATGCATCGACAAAATTAAGCTTAGAAATGGAAGGGTGCATTGATATTAACATGGTTTCCCTTGTTTTCATCCTTCTATTAATTTCTTGAAAATAAGTTTCAAAATGCTAAACTCTAGGATTAGGATAAGGAAAAAAATCATTTTTAACACCTTAGCTATCTTGGTGATTATGTACAACACTGAAGTTTGACCCGAAGGCTTCGAATAAAATTGGGAAAATCCAAAAACATATTATGGTTTATAACTTTATTAAAAAAAATACTCCTTACCTGATTCCAAACCCACTTTACCTTGGATGAGACATGCTTATGAGTATCCATAAGCTTCTCTTGATTAAAGCTAGTTTCTCATCCATGGATTTTAAAACCATGATTAACTATCTAAAATATAAACATAAATTTCTCAATTTGAGCAACTTGGACAACTCCCTATTATTTTTTCGAACATGAGCAATAGCCGTCATAGGTTCAAAAGAGGGTGGACTAGATGCTCATATGAATTTGATTAGTTATTGGAACGTAAATTAGTAGAATCCCATTAATAATATCAATAATATTAAATATTATATTCCTACTGAGTTTAAAAGTAGGACTTGGAATGACAATAAAATTGTTAATAAGACGAAGTTGAAATCTATAAAGATCTCATCAATCATAATTTGGCTAAGAAAAATTATTTTCCCAACAGTATGAACTCTAAAAACAAAGTTAGTATTGCTAGAATTGGGACCAATGTTCATGACCTCCATAGAGAAACTTGTTGGAGTAATATAAAAACAACTTGCATTGAGCAAATTTGCAAAATTTATGATGCAAAAAATTTGAAGATGAGAAACATATCCTCCTAAATATTAGCTTCACCAAATGTTCGTGCAAAATGACGGCTCATTATTGTAATAAGTAATCTAAACAAGGAGGGCTGATGGATCGGAAGGATTTGGGGATTTTTCTGCAAAACCCTAGTTGAGCAATTCTATGCAGTAGACTTGGAGTTTCGTCGATCATCTTGATTGGATTAATACCAACCAAGAGAAAAAAGTGTGAATTTTTTTATTTTTACTGCAGTTTAGCATTCATTTTTCCAATTTAGGGTTTTTCAGATTTTTCCTTAGTTTTTTTCTCATTTTGGCGATCTCAAAATTTCTATTGTTTTCTCATGCTGCAATAGGTCGTGAGGGAAGAAAATATAGGACAAGTGGCCTTTTGGAATCTGGATTCTTCTATTTCTATCACATCCCCTGAAAAGTCTCATCGCTTTTATTATGCTGGTGTTAGATTGACAGTCCTGAAGTTCCTTTCCCCAAGTAAGGGTTTTGGCAGCCTAGGGGTAAAATCAAATCCCAAATGTTTGGTGGACTATTTACCTCATAGGGTTTCTAAGTGTGATGGTGGTAAGGGTTTTTCATATCCAGTGAAGAATGAGGGCTCTAAGAATGAAGGATGTGGGGTTTTTTTTGTCTCCTGTGAAGACTGGTGATTTGGGGATTTCTTTGACTATGGGTTCTAAATCTCGTTCAGTTGTGCTAGTCAATGCAGCTGACTTTCCTGTTGTTCAATATTCTGGGAAGTAGGTGGGGCAGAGTAGTATTTCCTCTCAGAAAATAGTTTCTTTATCTGATCCTTTCGGTCGATCTTGCAAGAAGATCAAAAGTGAAAGATTTAAAGAGGGGAGGTCATTATGTGTTTTAGGAAAGGATATTACAGTGGACATGGTAGTAGCTTTATCTAACCAGGATCTGATAGGGAAATTTGAATATATCAAGATGACGTGGTTGGATTTAATGGAGTGGATAAGGTTAAATGGGTTCCCATCATCAAGAATGTTCCTAGGGTTTTAATGTTGGTAAACGGTTGGATATGTTTCCAGTTTCTCTATGAAGAGGACATAAGAAACAGAGGAAAGATTCTGGGTTGTGGATAAGGACTCGTTGGTTTTATTAAGGTGGCACTCTATATTTTACCCTTGGAAAGAGAAATTGAATAAATTCCATTTATGGGTTATACTTCCCATTTTCCCGATGCATTATTGGTGCCTTAAAGGTTTTATGGCAGTGGCGAATTCAATTGGGAGGTTCATTCTCATTGTAGATGAGTAGTTCGTCGCATCTAAGTGTAAAACGCAAAAAATGTCAGTGGAGATTGATGTTCGTGAGGGGTTTCCCGAGGATTTGGAAATAATTTGGGAGAGTGGCTCTTTTATCCCAAAAATTGACTATTAGCAAATTTCATTTAGGTGCCACCGATGTCGAAACGCTGGTAATGTTAAGGAAAATTATCCTTTGATGCATGATGGGATGATTGAAGATGATCCCAGAAGTTCGGAGTCGCCTATTGAATTGGATGAGCTAGAATCTGGGTTAAACTTTCCCCTTCCTTTGGATGTCTCGTCAGTCGCCACTTTTATGGGTAAGTTTTGCAAATCCTTTCCTATTTTATCAAAGTTTCTATCTCTTGAATAAATTTCCTACTCCCTACTCGCCTCGGGTTTAAAAGGGTTGAATGGTGAAAATTTTGATTCTGGGGAGATAGGGAAGGGCTGCAATTTGCTTTTACCATTGGAGGGTGATAAGATGTCCAATAGTGTCGAGCCTTCTGAAACTAAGGAGGGTACTTGTCTTTTAAAACCCTCTTCCCCTCAAAATTTTCTTGAAGATCCAAATCTGGGTTCTATTTTTCGTCCTGTATCTGAGATGTTTTTTTCCCCTCCGGCTTTAAATTTTCACTCTAAAAATATTGAAAATTTTCCACATCAAGTTTCTCAGTCTCCTCCTTCATCAATGGACCTTAGGAGTATAAAACCTTTGCAAAAATTTTATGGGGTTATTGAGGAAAATTCTGATACTCTTCCTATTCCCTCAATTCGATTTGCAAATGTTACTATTAGGAAGCCACTGAAAGCAAAGAAGGGTAAGAAGTTGGATTTGGACCAGCCTCATTTCGAAGACCCTGAGGTTTCACCCTTATTCCAAAAGGGGTTAGATTTTTCAAATGATTCCAGGGCTCTTAGAGAGGATCCGACCCTTGACAATGTGCCTCAATGATAATTGCTTCCCTAAACATAAGACGGCTCTGTGGCTCAACCAAAAGAGCTGCACTAAAACGGCTACTCTAAAATATTAAGCCTTCAATCCTTTTTCTACAGGAAACTATGTCTTTAGCTTTACATGCTTGCAATCTCTTCCTAAAAAAATCCTTTGTGGAAATGTTGTGCACTAGATGTTGTTGGTTTATTAGGTGGCCTGCTTGTTGCTTGGGATCCTCAAATTGCTAATGTAAAGTCCTATTCTACATATGCAGGAATTTTGATTGAAGTGAAAATCATAGGTATGGAAAATCATCTAAAACTATTAAATATCTATGGGCCTTATAGGCACAGACAAGTGTTTTGGGATGGTGTTAAGGATTCAGGTATTCTTTAGGATCCTTATTTAATTTTGGCAGGGGACTTAAACCTAACCTTATCCTCCGATGAAGTTTGGGAGCAGGAAATTGTGAATGATCCTTTGTCTGGGTACTTTTAATCTTTATTTGAATTAGCTTGTTTAATTGATATTGTTCCTAGTCAGATTGTCCCAACTTGGTCAAATGGGAGATTGGGGAAGCCAGGTACCGCTAAGAGATTAGATTGTTTCATGATGTAGGATTGTTTTTGTGCCTTGGTTGAAATATACCGTTCTTGGTCTGTTGATACAGGGGTATCGGACCATAAAGCTACTTTTCTTCAACTACACTTGGAAAGAATACCATCTTGGTTCCCTTTTAGATTTAACCATAGCTAGTTGGGAGAGCGGGATTTTTGCAATATGATTACTAGTAAATGGAAGGAATTGTCTGATTCTATTCATCTTTCTCCTATGTTGAGTACAATGAATAAATTATCTCTTTTCTAAAAAAGATGTTATGCGTTGGGAAAGAGATAGAAAAGCAAAACAATATAAATAATTGGTGTTAATAGAAAATGAGTTTAACAGGTTGTATGAACTAGCTGATTATGATCTTTTCTCAACTGAGACTAAGAGTAAAATTATTGATTTGCAAGCAAAAAAAGAAAAATTATTAAGGTTGGGAGAAGAATGTTGGTGTCTAAAGAACATATCGGTCTAGTTGGAAGTTGGTGATAATAACACAAAAACAAAATCATCGTTTTGCAAATCAAAGAAGAATTTCAAATTCTATTTGGAATATGATGGATTCAAATGGTTTGTTGGTCAAGGAACAGATTGATATTGAGTATGTCACTATGCATAACTTCAAAGGTATAAACAACAAGGATTTTGAACCACAGCTGGAACAACAATTAAAAGTGATTCAAAACTTTGCCAGGTTTTTTGATGAAGAATAAGGGAGGAAAATTGGGGCAGAAGTTGGGGTAAATTGGGGCAGAAGTCGGCATTGAAGAAGTAAAAGAAGTTTTATCTCATTTTGTTAAGGCAAAAGTCACTGGGCCAAATGGATGGCCTTTGGAGTTTTTTCTCCACCTTTTTTATTTGTTGGGAAGGGAGATTGTGGATATGGTTAATGAATCTAGATTGAAGCGATTAATGCCAAAATATCTGAATCGGAATTATATCACTCTTATTCCAAAAAAGCATTGTCCAAAGTCATTCAATGACTATCAGCCTATTTCCCTATGCAATTTGATCTGCAAGCTAATCACTATGATTATTGCTAACATAATTAGACCTTTCTTAAGCAAGTTTATCACTGAAGAAAAATTTGGTTTTTGCCTAACAAACATATTTCAGATGCTATGGGCATTGCTCAGGAATGCTTGAACATTGTGAAAATGAAGAAACTACAATTTCTCATTCTAAAGGTTGATTTGGTTAAAGCATATGATCGCGTTGATTGGTCCTTTATGTGTTTTATCCTCATTCAAATTGGGTTATCTGTTGGTGTTTCTAGTTGGATTATGGCATGTATATCTTTTGCAACCTTTGTTATTTTAGTTAATTGTACTCCAACTTCTTTCTTCGCTTGCATTCAGGGTCTCAGGCAAGGATGCCCGTTATCTCCTCTTTTGTTTATCTTGGTAATTGATGGTCTTAGTAGGCTGATTAATGAAGCCAAAAAGGAAAACTTTATCAAAGGTATAAAATTTTCTAAGTCCATTTCCATTTCACAACTCCTTTTTGTGGATTATGTTCTTATTTTTGGGAAAGGTACTATGGAGTAATGGCGTTCCTATCACTGTATTTTTGCTTTTTTTTGTGATGCTTCAGGAATGTTGATAAGTGCTCAAAATTCCCAATTTCTGGTAAATGGGAATGACTCGATCCTGTATGATCATATTGTTTCTCTGTTACCATATAAAATGGCTAATCTGGATGAGGGATTTAAATATCTTGGTTTTTTTCTTAAGCCAAATAATTATTCAATGCATGATTGTCGATGGCTTATAAAAAAGGTTGAGAAGCATATCAAATGTAGGTCTTTCAGGTTCCTCTCTTTAGGTGGAAGACTGATTTTGGCATCCTCTGTTCTTCAGAGTATTCCAGTGTTCAGGTTCTCCTTAATGATCATTCATGTTTCGGTGATCTTTATTATTGGGAGTAGGATTTCTCATTTTATTTGGGCAGGTAGAATGGAATCAACAAAATTCCATATTTCCTCTTGGGAAAGTATTGCAAGGCCTAAAACATTTGGTGACTGGAGGCTGAAGTAACTAAGGTATTTTAACAAAGCTCTATGTGCAAAAAGCTTATGGCATTGTCTTTTTGTTGAAGGATTGTGGTGCAAGGTCATTCTAGAAAAATACATAAAGGTGTACTCAATCATTTTCTGGATTCATGAATCTGCTAAAATCTTTCGAAACGCTTCGATAATTTGGAGAAGCTTCAAGAAAGTATATCATGCGTTGGATGCTTGCTTTAGTTGGAAGATTGGATCTAGTTCTCATATTTTTTTGGGAATCGATCCCATTGTAGGTATGATTGATTCTTATCCTTTCTCGAGGGATCTCTTAGTTGAACTACACAGAAGAAATATTGTAGTTCTAGAATAGATTAAAAGTAATTCAGGGATTGATGATCAATATTGGTTATCTTCATCAGAATTAAATATTCCACCAATGGTTTCTAAGGAATGGAACGTGTTCATTCTTAATCTGAATAAGAATGGTGTTATTCTTAATAACAAAAAGGACAGTATTTTATGGGATTTCAATAAACAATCTAGTATTGTTACAACAAAATTAGCCTATGACTATCAAATGGAATCCCAAGGCAGTAAGAGTACATGTTGGTGGGGAAAAAAATTGTGGAAGTGGGACTATCCGTTAAAAATTAAATCTTTTATATGGTTGCTTCTAAACAACAAAGTGTTAACTTGGGACAACCTCCAGCGTAGGGGTTTCATTGGTCCGGGACACTATATTCTTTATATGGATGAGAATGAAAAATTTTCGCATTTTTTTGTGGGGTTAGTAGTTTCTTGCAGATTTCGGATTCTTCGGGTTCTTCTACATTTGAAGCTAGTATGGATTCTTGGTTTGGAAGGAAGGTAAAATTCAGAGACTTTCCTTTATTCAGTCTATGGGAAATCTGGAAATCTAAAAATAGGTTAATATTCCAAAATATTATTCCCTCTTCTATAGTTATCTGCTCCAAGATTATAGCAGGGTTTCTTGAATTTCTAAGGAAGAGAAAGTTGGAAAATCAGAAGGTTTGTCCTTAGCCTAATATGCATAGAGCTCGGCCTCTCGATTATTTTTATGGTGCATCAAATCAAGTTAAGTGCGGTGTAGCAATAGTGCTATAGATAAAAAAAAACACTTTATAAAATTGATGATGGGAGCAGGTGAAGGAACTAATACTCTTGCAAAATTATTGGATTTATGGGGGCTCCTCTGGGTTGCCAGAAAGAGAGGTATCGTTGAGATCTTAGTTGTTGGGGATTCTCATGCTATCTTAGGTTGGGATCAAGGTAAACATGATCTTCAATCTATTTTCCTAGAGCATTGGAAGCAATGGATTCAGGATTTATGCTTATATTTTTCCCATATTTCCTTTAAACACATTACAGAGATTATAACCAGGTGGTTGATGAACTCTCTAAGTCCTCTATTGGAGAGTTGAATGGTGTGTTATCCTTTGAGGAATATTTTGATGAGTTGCTCATGTATTTTGAATCCATTTATATCTTCTAATTTTGTGGGTCAAATGTTAGTTATTGGTCTTGCTGGGTCGATAGTTGGGGGCTATATTGACTTTAATAAAATTTTCCCTATTTTTTTTATGGGACAGTTTCTATGTCTAGTGTTTGCTTTTCCTGAAAGTTTGGATGTTTTTGTGAAGAAGGGAATCTGCTCTATCTAAAGGTATGCAAAGGTTTTGATATATGTAACTTTGATTCTTATTGAATAACAAGTTACAGTTTTTTTTTCGTGTGAAAAGAAAAGAGAAACATATCCTCCTAACTTGCCCTACCTTTAATAATATGAGACATATTACCAATTTTATAACACTATTACTTTCCTAGACCTCAAGGCTTATGAAAACCAAAATGAACCTTGTACTTGCATTTACACTATGCTTAAATGTAGAAATGATATTTTGAAGAATATTTAGTATGATTCCCTTTATTTGTCTAAAAAACCCACTTAGACGTAAAAGACACTAAACATCATCATCATCAAAAGGGAGCCAATTTTATAACTTAACAGTTTTATGATTAATATTTATTTTGTACATTTTTTTAAGTGAGACGCAATATCGATTATAGATACTCCAACCTTTAAAATTTATACCATATACTGAAGCCATCTATGTGCATGTGTGTGTGTGTGTTTTCAAGCTAGGTCGTGCCTAGGCTAGGGCTAGCCCCATTGTTGAATAAAAGAATGATCTACCCAAAGTACCAAAGATGCTTCCACCATGTTTGCATGAGTCTCGTTTATATTTATGATTCATGGACGCCTCTTGGGGAAGTGAAATCCCCCACAAGTGGTTGCCACCCTCAACCCCACCCCATAAGATTTGAACCCAATACCTGATGAGGACTAAACCCCACACAAATCAATTGAGATAAACCTCATGGGAACACACACACAAACACCTTGAGGAGAAACCCTCAAGCACTTCCTCACATTCACGAATGACACCCAATGAAAATATATTGTTGTTGACTACAATACCTAACCCATTAGGGACCTCTCTCTCTCTCTCTCTCTACACACACACACACACACACATATCATGAAGCTCAATGCACTCAACTACTCAAACTAACCTACCATGTTAAACATTAGAATGTGTGTGTGTGTGCGATAACTAATTCCTCTCACCTCGTAGCACTTAAGCATTCAGAGTGAGGAATTTAGTACCTTGCCAATGTCTTATGGATTCCACCCCTCTTCATCCCGACAGTGCACGGAAGAAGGATAGAAATGATGATCATGAAAGAGGTCAAGCACTCATGGAAACTGTTTCGAAACCCACCAATCTACTGACAGATTCCAGTGCCTCAAATCATATGGCTGCAAATATTGACTCCTTTTCTTCATTTGATCCAAACAACTCCATCCCCATCCATTTGGGAGATGACTCAAAAATTTCATCAAAGGGTAAAGGCACCATCCCTTTAGAGCATGGAATTTTTTAGAATGTTCTCTATGTTCCTTCCTTGGCTTCGAATCTACTTTCTATGTATCAAATGACACACACTGGTGCACCGAAGCAAGTTACATTCATCCCTAACAAAGTTGAAATTTTTTATATTGAAAGTGGAAGACTTATTGTAGTCGGAAAGGCAAACCATACTGCAAAATACTATGAGTTTTCACACTTTGTGTGTCACGTCCCCTTCCATCAACCCGATGCAAGCAAGGGAAACATGACCAATCTACCGGGCTTATTTGACAAACTTTGCCCCATACATTACTCATAAAATCATAATTATTAAAAACTTCTGTGTGCAAACTCATATTCAATATAAACACAGCGGAAATAAACATATTTGCAAGCACACAAATAGTAATGCATCATTATATCTAACACATGCATATGGTGGTTCATCATGCAGAGAATTCAATCTCGTACTCATGTTATGCATAGACTTCATGTCGATTTCATTAAGACAATCATTTTGTTTCATTAACATGGAAATTAACATTCAGAATTAACACATTGCAGAACACAGAATGCATATAAATTAAACCATGGAGAAACAGAGAATACTTATCATGAAATGTAAATGTCCAAACAAATGGCTATGTGAGAGCAATGTTCCACCCAACCATAGATCTCTGTCCAGCTTGTATTCTTTCAACTGAGAGATCACCCCCGAGCTGGGTTGTGTATCCACTAAGGAGGATCTAGATGGGCTCACTCACAGACATGGTTTTACTCAAACAATCATGCTAAGCCAACACATAGTTGGGTTTATCAAGCATGCAATAGGCAAAGGAGAATGATGCTAAGCCAGCGAACTCAACCACAGAGCTATAGACATCTCAAGCTAAACTCAAGCAACCCAATCCTCTGCTCAAAAATCCATGGTCAATGGTCTTTTGCACCTCCGTTCCTCAAAGGGAATTTTCCCAGGTTGCATCATTGGGAAGCACAAGTTTGACCACGGCAAAGCTAGCAGAGCTTCTACAATTTTAGGTCTCATACATTCTGATATCATTGGTCCGCTGCCAAATATGTCCATGAATTGTTCAAGGTATGTTTTGACATTCATCGATGACTTTTCCCGCTGTACTTGGGTATTTTTTCTCAAAAACAAGTTAGAAGTGCTTGGAAAATTCAAGGATTTTAAGGCTTCTGTTGAGACCTCCACTGAGAGCAAGATCAAAGCTCTTAGATTTGATAATGGCAGAGAATATATCAAGAATAATTTTCTACAACTTTGTGCCGAAAGAGGAATTCAGATCCAGCATACAGTTCCCTACACACCCTAGCAGAACGGTGTAGCGGAAAGGAAAAATCGGTCACTGAAAGAGATGGCTACATGTATGCTTGAGTCAAAAGGGTTGGCTGCAAATATTTGGGCTAAAGCCATGAATGTTGATGCATACATTCATAACTGAGTTCCACTTTCATCCATGAAAGGTAAAACTCCTTTCGAAGCATTCACTGGTTGCAAACCGGATGTGTCCAATTTGAGGGTTTTTGGCTCCACTGCATGGGCTAGAATTCCTTCTGATAAGAGAAAAGCTTTGGATCCACAAAGTATTGAATGCATCCTTATATGATATGGAGAAGAATCAAAAGCATATAAACTCATGAATATCAGATCCAAAAATATATTCATAGAGCGAAGTGTGATGTTTGAAGAACTGCTTCCAGATCTGAAATTAGTCAAGGAAAACACTGTCGATCCACAGTCTCTACAAGAAGAAGTTTCGAGAGAAGATGAAGAAAGCATTGGATTTGATATTTCTGATATTTTATCAAAATTTGATGGCCATGACATATCAGGTTCAGAATCTGACCATAATGATCCTCCTCAGTTACCAAAGTGGGCCCAAAACACTCTACAATCTGCTGCTCCAAACATTGGAAATCTTGCTGATCCAAGGAGAACAAGAGCAGAATTTCAAGGAGCACGTATGGCTCTTTCATTTTCTGATCCATTATTATCTGAGAAATTTTATTTGATGATTGGTTCATATCCCAAATCATACTATCATGCCCACCGAGATCCACGATGGAAAACTGCCATGGATGAAGAGTACAGTTCTCTTCAAAAGAACAATACATGGGAGCTAGTTTCTCTTCCACCTGGAAGAAAATTGGTCCAATGTAAGTGGGCGTACCGCACGAAGGTTACTGTCAATGGTTCTATCAGAAAATAAAAAGCTAGGCTGGTGGAAAAAGGTTTCTCCTAAGTCCAAGGAGTGGACTACACTGAGACCTTTGCACTGGTTGCAAAGATGGATTCCATCCGCCTAGTTTTGGCTATTTCTGCATCCAAGCACTGGGAAGTGCACCATATGGATGTGAAGAGTGCTTTCCTACATGGAGACCTTGATGAAGAAGTATATATGAAGCATCCAGAAGGATACATATCAGATCCATCATTAGTTTGCAAATTGAAGAAATCTTTGTATGGATTGAAACAGGCCCCAAGAGCTTGGTACACAAAGATAGACTCCTTCCTTCTTTCTCGGAATTTCAAAAGATGCAAATCTGATCCGAATGTGTACCTACAGCAAGTTAAAGGTAATTTTCTAATTGTTGTTTTTTATGTTGACGATCTTCTCATTACTGGTAGCACTCTCCTTACAATCAATAACCTAAAAACCGCTTGAAATCTAGCTTTTGACATGAGCGATTTGGGCTTGCTTAAGCAATTTTTGGGCTTGGAGATAGCTCAAAATTTTGATGGGATCACATTATCTCAGCAAAAGTATGCTTTAGACCTGCTATTAAAGTTTAATATGGCATAATGTAAGGCTGCCCCGTTTCCATTCCGCTCAGGAATCAGTCTTGAGGAAGGAAATTCCACACTGCTTGCAGATTGTACTATGTATCAACAGTTGATTGATTCACTACTCTACTTGACACACTCAAGGCCTGATATTTCATATGCCATGAGTGCTGTATCAAGGTATATGCAACAGCCCCATGAGCTTCATTGGCGGGAAGCCAAGCGGATCTTGCAGTATGTGCAAGGTACGAGACATTTTGGCATACATTATGTTGCAGATTCTGAGCTAGATTGCATTGGTTTTATTGATTCAGATTGGGCAGTTGATAGAATAGATCGGAATTCCACTTCCAGATATTTTTTCATGATTGGTCATGGCCCTATTTGTTAGTCAAGCAAAAAGCAGGAAGCCATTTCACTTTCTTCAGCAGAGGCAGAGTATCGAGGGGCAATCAATGCCTACATTCAGGTAGTTTGGTTGCAGGGTATTCTTTCCGAGTTTGATTTTGGTAGCACTACTTTGACTGTCATATTTTGTGACAATCAAAGTGCTATTAAGATCTCCGCAGATCTAGTTCAGCGGCAGAGGACCAAGCACATTGAGATTCATATGCACTACATCCGAGAATTGGTGCATGATCGTACTATCATTCTACAATATTGCCCTACTGATCAGCAAATTGCAGACATCTTCATCAAGCGCTTCACTGAGAAGAAGTTCTCTTACCTCCGTTCACTGTTGGGGGTGAGTTCCATCATGGTGGAGACAGATTAGATCCATTTTTATGTTTAGCTTGAGGGGGGGCTTTCTTCCCACTGGGTTTTCCCTCTTTCTTCACTTAGCTTATTTTCAGCATTTTTTTGGATTATTGTATTGGGGTGACCTTCGGTCTCAGTAACTAGGGCCCTACATTTTATTTTTTACATCATAGTATAGCTTGAGGGGGGGTTATATCTCATCATTCAATATGTACTTTTCATGCATGCATGCGTCCACATGCTTCCCAGTCACCATTTTGATGCCTCCAGCACCTAGTCCATAGTCTACCAGCACCCGGGAGCCACTTTCCACTCTGTTTTAGCCCTCCTAGTCATGGAGGCACCCACTTCTCACCCACCACTTGAGAAGGGTGCCTTTTCTCACCTACCAGTCCAGTTCACTTCAGTTAGCTAGTTGTCTTTCCTTGATTTGAGGCTAGACTGACTCCTCACTGTTGTTATCACTTCGATTGACCTCCAATGAGACTTGACTACCTATTATGAGTGCAGTTAACTCCTCATGCCCCCTCCACTGAGCCTCCATCCCTACCTTAGTGCCATTACCATCACTTACACTTATTACACTTAGTTAGACTCAGTTAGACACCTGGCTGACAGTGACTTGTGCATTGATGACCACCACTGATTGATGATGAGGACTCCTAGTTGGAGCCAAGCTACACCATGCAGTATATTCGAATGACCTCCTTGGCTAATTTGAATTTCTCACTCATTGTGACAGTATTGTATTGTAATTCTACCATTCTGGATTATAGAGCACTGATGCATCTCTCTTGCACAGTTTTTACTCCAATTTGTTTTACATCATTGTGATTGATTTACTTGTTCAATAGATATGTTGTAACTAAGTTTACAAAATTAACTTAAGACAAACTACACATAATCAAGAAAGGGCATACTTATCAAATAAACACTTGAAAGGGATAAGGATATCAACATAATCAACTCTTCCAATAACCAATTTGTTTTCATTAAATGGAAAGTTTAATGCTTGGGATTCATAATGACTATATGACATGCATTGTATTTTTCATTCATATCATTCATTTTTTATCTTATTTGATATATTAATTACTACGCACAATATAAATTTGTTTTTTTACAAGAAACTATTTATTTATGCAAAAAGGTTAATAATTTATTAAGAAGTGATTTCGTCCTTTGGGTTAATCATTGTTTCATTAATCATTCTTTCAATTCTTATTGTTATAGATTTGATTTAAAGGTTGTTTTTTTAATATTTATGGAAAGTTGTAAGTTCAATTCCACAATGAAACACACCACTGAATCGATATTATGGTGCATGAAAATTTTGCTATAAGAATACATGGATACAAAACAATGATGTTTCTATTTTGAGATTTTATACTTTGAACCCTCACGACTATCGGTAGTGAATTTTTTTTGACATAACCATAAACATCCATATACAAAATATTAGAAATCTTAACATAGTTCCGAGATAAACTAACATCAAACATGAAAAAATAACAAAGAAAAGATGGTGCATTATTGGTGAATTAAATGTGAAGAATTCTTGGTGTGCATTGTTAGTGTGGTTGGGAGTTTAGAGGCTGCAAATGATTTCACTATCACAAGTGGAAATAAATTTCGTAGGGTATCGTATTTATCAGAATTGCCATTTTGTGAGGATACATTTTATTTAAAAGTTAGGCATGTCATTTTAGGAAACCAAAGTTCCTATGAAGTAACTTTAAATGATGAAAAGTCTATAAGAACAATAGAGATTATAAACCAATCATATAATTTAAAATAAAATTATAATTAAAGTCATTGATTTTGGGATTTTCAAAGTTGATAGCTTAAACTTGATAAATGCATAAATTCTCTCTATGTTAAGACCTTGAAGATGAATCTATTATATTTGAAATTTCATTTGCTCGCTCAAGTACCCTCCATCATTCACAAGCTCTAAACTAAATTTGTCCATGATTACTCAAAAGTATCAAAATTGCCTCTTTCTTCTTCATTTTTAATGTGTTCTTCTATTCTTGCTTAGATTTCATAACAATTTTTTTCTCATTTGTAGAAAAAATAGAAATGAAACTAGCCCCTTCTTTAGTAATAGTAATAAAATATCCCTTAAGCATTTTTTGAATTTTTAATTAATATTCTAGCTAACTCTTCCATTTTCCACTTATTCTTATGATGGGAGATCATTCACCCTTTCAAATTCAAACTTTGACTCTAGTCAATGTCCAACTCCAATATTTTACTATCCAACCTTTTCTTGAGGTCAATGGCTTCTTTGATGAGTAATTCAATGCCTTTGCTTTGAGATTTCATTTTTTAATCTTAGAACCCTATTTGAAACCCTCCACTCACCTTCATCATTTCCTTTGTATTGAGCCCTAAGATAGCATCATTTTAAGACTCCTATGATTGGCAGAGAAAAATCTGTAACTAGTATGCAAATGCAAAGGATAAGTGTTTTATAAACATCACCAATTTCATTGAATCCTCAAGAGATTTTTGACAAAAATCTTGATTGCACATTTTTTTTAAGGAAACACCCGTATTTTCCCTTCTTTTGAATAAACACCCGTATTTTCCCTTCTTTTGTGTACATGTATTCAAGTGTCAAAGAAGCAACCTACATTGTTGCTCTCAATGTCCTCCACTCCTACTATTGTCTACATGCATCATGTGGAGTTTTTTAACTCTCGTGTCAGTGAATCCATGCCCTCTATTATACAAGTCCACGATTTTGATTTAAATTTCATTACATAGGTATCACGATTATTTAAATTTCATTACATAGGTATCTAATGGAATCCCAAGGCAGTAAGAGTACATGTTGGTGGGGAAAAAAATTGTGGAAGTGGGACCATCCGTTAAAAATTAAATCTTTTATATGGTTGCTTCTAAACAACAAAGTGTTAACTTGGGACAACCTCCAGCATAGGGGTTTCATTGGTCCGGGACACTATATTCTTTATATGGATGAGAATGAAAAATTTCGTATTTTTTTCTAGCTGCTCATTTTTTAAAGAAGTTTGGGTGGGGTTAGTAGTTTCTTGCAGATTTCGGATTCTTCGGGTTCTTCTACATTTGAAGCTAGTATGGATTCTTGGTTTGGATGGAAGGTAAAATTTAGAGACTTTCCTTTATTCGGTCTATGGGAAATCTGGAAATCTAAAAATAGGTTAATATTCCAAAATATTATTCCCTCGTCTACAGTTATCTGCTCCAAGATTATAGTAGGGTTTCTTGAATTTCAAAGGAAGAGAAAGTTGGAAAATCAGAAGGTTTGTCCTTAGCCTAATATGCATAGAGCTCGACCTCTTGATTATTTTTATGGTGCATCAAATCAAGTTAAGTGCGATGTAGGAATAGTGCTATACATAAAAAAAAACACTTTATAAAATTGATGATGGGAGTAGGTGAAGGAACTAATACTCTTGCAAAATTATTGGATTTATGGGGGCTCCTCTGGGTTGCCAGAAAGAGAGGTATCGTTGAGATCTTAGTTGTTGGGGATTCTCATGCTATCTTAGGTTGGGCTCAAGGTAAAAATGATCTTCAATCTATTTTCCTAGAGCATTGGAAGCAACGGATTCACGAGTTATGCTTATATTTTTCCCATATTTCCTTTGAACACATTACAAAGATTATAACCAGGTGGTTGATGAACTCTCTAAGTCCTCTATTGGAGAGTTGAATGGTGTGTTATCCTTTGAGGAATATTTTGATGAGTTGCTCATGGATTTTCAATGCTTTTATATCTTCTAATTTTGTGGGTCAAATGTTAGTTATTGGTCTTGTTGGGTCTATAGTTGGGGGCTATATTGACTTTAATAAAATTTTGCCTGTTTTTTTTATGGGACAGTTTCTATGTCTAGTGTTTGCTTTTCCTGAAAGTTTGGATGTTTTTGTGAAGAAGGGAATCTGCTCTGTCTAAAGGTATGCAAAGGTTTTGATATATGTAACTTTGATTCTTATTGAATAACAAGTTACAGTTTTTTTTTCGTGTGAAAAAAAAGAGAAACATATCCTCCTAACTTGCCCTACCTTTAATAATATGAGACATATTACCAATTTTATAACACTATTACTTTCCTAGACCTCAAGGCTTATGAAAACCAAAATGAACCTTGTACTTGCATTTACACTATGCTTAAATGTAGAAACGATATTTTGAAGAATATTTAGTATGATTCCCTTTATTTGTCTAAAAAAACCACTTAGATGTAAAAGACACTAAACATCATCATCATCAAAAGGGAGCCAATTTTATAACTGAACAGTTTTATGATTAATATATATTTTGTACATTTTTTTAAGTGAGACGCAATATCGATTATAGATACTCCAACCTTTCAAATTTATACCATATACTGAAGCCATCTATGTGCTTGTGTGTGTGTGTGTGTGTTTTCAAGCTAGGTCGTGCCCAGGCTAGGGCTAGCCCCATTGTTGAATAAAAGAATGATCTACCCAAAGTACCAAAGATGCTTCCACCAGGTTTGCATGAGTCTCGTTTATATTTATGATTCATGGACGCCTCTTGGGGAAGTGAAATCCCCCACAAGTGGATGCCACCCTCAACCCCACCCCATAAGATTTGAACCCAATACCTGATGAGGACTAAACCCCACACAAATCAATTGACATAAACCTCATGGGAACACACACACAAACACCTTGAGGAGAAACCCTCAAGCACTTCCTCACTCTCACGAATGACACCCAATGAAAATATATTGTTGTTGACTACAATACCTAACCCATTAGGGACCTCTCTCTCTCTCTCTCTCTCTCTCTCTCTACACACACACACACACATATCATGAAGCTCAATGCACTCAACTACTCAAACTAACCTATCATTTTAAATATTAGAATGTGTGTGTGTGTGTGCGATAACTAATTCCTCTCACCTCGTAGCACTTAAGCATTCAAAGTGAGGAAGTTAGTACCTTGCCAATGTCTTATGGATTCCACCCCTCTTATTTTCGACGGTGCACGGAAGAAGGATATAAATGATGATCATGAAAGAGGTCAAGCACTCATGGAAATTGTTTTGAAACCCACAAATCTACAAATAGATTCCAGTGCCTCGAATCATATGGCTGCAAATATTGACACATTTTCTTCATTTGATCCAAACAGCTCCATCCCCACCCATTTGGGAGATGACTCAAAAATTTCATCAAAGGGTAAAGACACCATCCCTTTAGAGCATGGAATTTTTCAGAATGTTCTCTATGTTCCTTCCTTGGCTTCGAATCTACTTTCTATGTATCAAATGACACACACTGGTGCACCGAAGCAAGTTACATTCAGCCCTAACAAAGTTGAAATTTTTTATATTGAAAGTGGAAGACTTATTGCAGTCGGAAAGGCAAACCATATTGCAAAATACTATGAGTTTTCACACTTTGTGTGTCACGTCCCCTTCCATCAACCCGATGCAAGCAAGGGAAACATGACCAATCTACCAGGCTTATTTGACAAACTCATCCCCATACATTACTCATAAAATCATAATTATTAAAATCTTCTGTGTGTAAACTCATATTCAATATAAACACAGTGGAAATAAACATATTTGCAAGCACACAAACAGTAATGCATCATCATATCTAACACATGCATATGGTGGTTCATCATGCAGAGAATTCAATCTCATACTCATGCTATGCACAGAATTCATATTGATTTCATTAAGACAATCATTTTGTTTCATTAACATGGCAATTAACATTCAGAATTGACACATTGCAGAACATAGAATGCATATAAATTAAACCACGGAGAAAGAGAGAATACTTATCTTGAAATGTAAACGCCCAAACAAATAGCTACGTGAGAGCAACGTTCCACCCAACCATAGATCTCTGTCTAGCTTGTATTATTTCAACTAAGAGATCACCCCCGAGCTGGGTTGTGTATCCACTAAGGAGGATCTAGATGGGCTCACTCACATACATGGTTTTACTCAAACAATCATGCTAAGCCAACACACAGTTGGGTTTATCAAGCATGCAATAAGAAAAGGAGAACGATGCTAAGCTAGCAAACTCAACCACAGAGCTATAGACATCTCAAGCTAAACTCAAGCAACCTAATCCTCTGCTGAAAAATCCATGGTCGATGGTCTTTCGCACCTCCATTCCTCAAACGGAATTTGCCCAGGTTGCATCATTGGGAAGCACCCCAAGCACAAGTTCGACTGCGGCAAAGCTAGCAGAGATTCTACAATTTTGGGTCTCATACATTCTGATATCAGTGGTCCGCTGCCAAATATATCCATGAATGGTTCAAGGTATGTTTTGACATTCATCGATGACTTTTCCCGCTTTACTTGGGTATTTTTCTCAAAAAGAAGTCAGAAGTGCTTGGAAAATTCAAGGATTTTAAGGCTTCTGTTGAGACCGCCACTGAGAGCAAGATCAAAGCTCTTAGATCTAATAATGGCGGAGAATATATCAAGACTAATTTTCTACAACTTTGTGCTGAAAGAGGAATTCAGATCCAGCATACAGTTCCCTACACACCCTAGCAGAACGGTGTAGCGGAAAGGAAAAATCGGTCACTGAAAGAGATGGCTACATGTATGCTTGAGTCAAAAGGGTTGGCTACAAATATTTGGGATGAAGCCATCAATTTTGTTGCATACATTCATAACCGAGTTCCACATTCATCCGTGAAAGGTAAAACTCCTTTCGAAGCATTCATTGGTTGTGAACCGGATGTGTCCAATTTGAGGGTTTTTGGCTCCACTACATGGGCTAGAATTCCTTCTGATAAGAGAAAAGCTTTGGATCCACAAAGTATTGAATGCATCCTAATACGATATGGAGAATAATCAAAAGGATATAAACTCATGAATATCAGATCCAAAAAGATATTCATAGAGCGAAGTGTGAAGTTTGAAGAACCGCTTCCAGATCTGAAACTAGTCGAGGAAAACACTGTCGATCCGCAGTCTCTACAAGAAGAAGTTTTAAGAGAAGATGAAGAAAGCATTAGATCTGATATTTTATCAGACTTTGATGGCCATGACATATCAGGTTCAGAATCTGACCATAATGATCCTCCTCAGTTACCAAAGTGGGCCGAAAACACTCTAAAATCTGCTGCTCCAAACATTGGAAATCTTGCTGATCTAAGGAGAACAAGAGCAGAATTTTAAAGAGAAGGTATGGCTCTTTCATTTTCTGATCCATTATTATCTGAGAAATTTTATTTGATGATTGGTTCATATCCCAAATCATACTATCATGCCCACCGAGATCCACAATGGAAAACCACCTTGGATGAAGAGTACAGTTCTCTTCAAAAGAACAACACATGGGAGCTAGTTTCTCTTCCACCTAGAAGAAAATTGGTCCAATGTAAGTGGGCCTACCACACAAAGGTTACTGTTGATGGTTCTATCAGCAAATACAAAGCTATGCTGGTGACAAAAGGTTTCTCCCAAGTCCAAGGAGTGGACTACACTGAGACCTTTGCACTGGTTGCAAAGATGGATTCCATCTGCCTAGTTTTGGCTATTTCTGCATCCAAGCACTGGGAAGTGCACCATATGGATGTGGAGAGTGCTTTTCTACATGGAGACCTTGATGAAGAAGTATATATGAAGCATCCAGAAGGATACATATAAGATACATCATTAGTTTGCATATTGAAGAAATCTTTGTATGGATTGAAACAGGCCCCAAGAGCTTGGTACGCAAAGATGGAATCCTTCCTTCTTTCTCGGAATTTCAAAAGATGCAAATATGATCCAAATGTGTACCTACAGCAAGTTAAAGGTAATTTTCTGATTGTTTTTTTTTAT
Source organism: Larix kaempferi (assembly GCA_027924585.1). Taxonomy (NCBI): domain Eukaryota; kingdom Viridiplantae; phylum Streptophyta; class Pinopsida; order Pinales; family Pinaceae; genus Larix; species Larix kaempferi. The sequence continues at coordinate 8,381,242 of BSBM01000371.1, forward strand.
GTTGATAATATTCTCATTACTGGTAGCACTCTCCTTACAATCAACAAGCTAAAAACCGCTTGAAATCTAGCTTTTGACATGAGCGATTTGGGCTTACTTAAGCAATTTTTGGGCTTGGAGATAGCTCAAAATTTTGATGGGATCACAATCTCAGCAAAAGTATGCTTCAGACCTGCTATTAAAGTTTAATATGGCAGAATGTAAGGCTGCTCCATTTCCATTCCTCTCAGGAATCAGTCTTGAGGAAGGAAATTCCACACCGCTTGCAGATTGCACTCTGTATCGACAGTTGATTGATTCACTACTCTACTTGACACACTCAAGGCCTAATATTTCATATGCCATGAGTGTTGTATCAAGGTATATGCAACACCCCCATGAGCTTCATTGGCGGGAAGCCAAGCGGATCTTGCATTATGTGCAAGGAACGAGACATTTTGGCATACATTATGCTGCAGATTCTGAGCTAGATTTCATTGGTTTTACTGATTCAGATTGGGCGGGTGATAGCATAGATCGGAAGTCCAGTTTTGGATATGTTTCCATGATTGGTCATGGCCCTATTTGTTGGTCAAGCAAAAAGCAGGAAGCCATTTCACTTTCTTTAGCAGAGGCAGAGTATCGAGGAGCAGTCAATGCCTGCATTCAGGTAGTTTGGTTGCAGGGTATTCTTTCCGAGTTTGATTTTGGTAGCACTACTTCGACTGTCATATTTTTTGATAATCAAAGTGCTATTAAGATCTCCACAAATCCAGTTCAGCGGCAGAGGACCAACCACATTGAGATTCATATGCACTACATCCGAGAGTTGGTGCATGATCGTACTATCATTCTACAATATTGCCCTACTGATTAGCAAATTGCAAACATCTTCACCAAGAGCTTCACTGAGAAGAAGTTCTCTTACCTCCGTTCACTGTTGGGGGTGAGTTCCATCATGGTGGAGACAAATTAGATCCATTTTTATGTTTAGCTTGAGGGGGGGCTTTCTTCCCACTGGATTTTCCCTCTTTCTTCACTTAGCTTATTTTCAGCATTTTTTTGGATTATTGTATTGGGGTGACCTTTGGTCTCAGTAACCAGGGCCCTACATTTTATTTTTTACATTATAGTATAGCTTGAGGGGGGGTGATATCTCATCATTCAGTATGTACTTTTCCTACATGCATGCGTCTGCATGCTTCCCAGTCACCATTTTGATGCCTCCAGCACCTAGTCCCTAGTCTGCCAGCACCCGGGAGCCACTTTCCACTCTGTTTTATCCCTCCTAGTCAGGGAGGTTCCCACTTCTCAGCCACCACTTGAGAAGGGCGCCTTTTCTCACCTACCAGTCCAGTTCATTTCAGTTTGCTAGTTCTCTTTCCTTGATTTGAGGCTAGACTGACTCCTCACTGCTGTTATCACTCCGATTGACCTCCAATGAGACTTGACTACCTATTATGAGTGCAGTTAACTTCTCATGCCCCCTCCACTGAGCCTCCATCCCTACATTAGTGTCATTACCATCAGTTACACTTATTACACTCAATTAGACTCAGTCAGACACCTGGCTGACAGTGACTTGTGCATTGATGACCACCACTGATTGATGATGAGGACTCCTAGTTGGATCCAAGCTACACCATGCAGTATATTTGAATGAACTCCTTGGCTAATTCGAATTTCTCACTCATTGTGACAGTATTGTATTGTAATTCTACCATTCTGGATTGTAGAGCACTGATGCATCTATCTTGCACAGTTTTTACTCCGATTTGTTTTACATCATTGTGATTGATTTACGTGTTCAATAGATTTGTTGTAACTAAGTTTACAAAATTAACTTAAGACAAACTACACATAATCAAAAAAGGGCATACTTATCAAATAAACACTTGAAAGGGATAAGGATCTCAACATAATCAACTCTTCCAATAACCAATTTGTTTTCATTAAATGGAAAGTTTAGTGCTTGGGATTCATAATGACTACATGGCGTGCATTGTATTTTTCATTCATATCATTCATTTTTTATCTTATTTGATATGTTAATTACTACGCACAATATAAATTTGTTTTTTTACAAGAAATTATTTATTTATGCAAAAAGGTTAATAATTTATTAAGAAGTGATTTCGTCCTTTGGGTTAATCATTGTTTCGTTAATCATTCTTTCAATTCTTATTATGATAGATTTGATTTAAAGGTTGTTTTTTTAATATTTATGGGAAGTTGTAAGTTCAATTCCACAATGAAACACACCATTGAATCGATATTATGGTGCATGAACATTTTGCTATAAGAACACATGGATACAAAACAATGATGTTTTTATTTTGAGATTTTATACTTTGAACCCTCACGACTATTGGTAGTGAATTTTTTTTTGACATAACCATAAACATCCATATCCAAAATATTAGAAATCTTAACATAGTTCCAAGATAAACTAACATCAAACATGAAAAAATAACAAAGAAAAGATGGTGCATTATTGGTGAATTAAATGTGAAGAATTCTTGGTGTGGATTGTTAGTGTGGTTGGGAGTTTAGAGGCTGCAAATGATTTCACTATCACAAGTGGAAATAAATTTCGTAGGGTATCGTATTTATCAGAATTGTCATTTTGTGAGGATACATTTTATTTAAAAGTTAGGCATGTCATTTTAGGAAACCAAAGTTCCTATGAAGTAACTTTAAATGATGAAAAGTCTATAAAAACAATAGAGATTATAAACCAATCATATAATTTAAAATAAAATTATAATTAAAGTCATATTGATTTTGGGATTTTGGGATTTTGGGGTTTTCAAAGTTGATAGCTTAAACTTGATAAACGCATAAATTCTCTCTATGTTAAGACCTTGAAGATGAATCTATTATATTTGAAATTTCATTTGCTCGCTCAAGTACCCTCCATCATTCACAAGCTCTAAACTAAATTTGTCCATGATTACTCAAAAGTATCAAAATTGCCTCTTTCTTCTTCATTTCTAATGTGTTTCTCTATTCTTGCTTAGATTTCATAATAATTTTTTCTCATTTGTAGAAAAAATAGAAATGAAACTAGCCCCTTCTTTAGTAATAGTAAAAAAATATCCCTTAGGCATTTTTTGAATTTTGAATTAATATTCGAGCTAACTCTTCCATTTTCCACTTATTCTTATGATGGGAGATCATTCACCCTTTCAAATTCAAACTCTGACTCTAGTCAATGTCCAACTCCAATATTTTACTATCCAACCTTTTATTGAGGTCAATGGCTTCTTTGATGAGTAATTCAATGCCTTTGCTTTGAGATTTCGTTTTTTAATCTTGGAACTCTATTTGAAACCCTCCCCTCACCTTCATCATTTCCTTTGTATTGAGCCCTAAGATAGCATCATCTTAAGACTCCTATGATTGGCAGAGAAAAATCTGTAACTAATATGCAAATGCAAGGGATAAGTGTTTTATAAACATCACCAATTTCATTGAATCCTCAAGAGATTTTTGACAAAAACCTTGACTGCACATTTTTTTTTTTAAGAAAACACCCATATTTTCCCTTCTTTTGTGTACATGTATTCAAGTGTCAAAGAAGCAACCTACATTGTTGCTCTCAATGTCCCCCACTCCTACTCTTGTCTACATGCATCATGTGGAGTTTTTTAACTCTCGTGTGAGTGAATCCATGCCCTCTATTACAAAAGTCCACGATTTTGATTTAAATTTCATTACATAGGTCCTCCGTCACACATGGCATTTCTTAAAAAAATATATTATTTTTTGTTTTGACAATTTAAACGAGAGTATCACGATTAATGTGATGTCTCCAATATCCTTTGCTAATAAGAAAAATGCATTCATTATTTTTAGAATTATTAAAAATAATTTTATTTTTTAAATATTCAACTTAATCCTCAGTCTTTTAGAGAAGTTTGAAAAACGTTAGAAAAGATTTGATCATAAACATCAACTAATTGAGACTAAAAAGAAATTAACCAAAGATTGAAATACATCCTCCATGCTATGGCATGGAATAATAAGCATTGAAGATAGTATCAATAGTATTTAATTGTTAAAAGATATTTCAATCCTTATAAAAGAAAAGAAATAAAATGGTGCATGAGAATAAATTAATTAGGAGAGGAGTTGGGGGATTTGAAAAGAAGGACGGAATATGATTAATGATGGAGGCAATGGATGATAGGTTATCAAAAATGGTTTACCTTTTATCTATCTTTTTTATTAGGGTTGTTTTTTCTATTTTTAAAAATTCTATAATAATTTGATTTTAATAATGGGGAGTTAATATTAAAATTTTGGTTTGATTAAAACAAATTGCATGCTTGGTGTTATGAGAATGATTTATGACATCGATTGGGTCTATCTTGGGTGGTTAGGGAAGAAAAATATTATCGTCCCCACCCAAGTTCAAATCCCATTTATTACATATTTTCCAATTTGTGATCCAATTTTCAATGAGGCTATGAGCAACAAGGAATATCTTATCTTTTCTTATGAGCTGGTGGGTGTGGTGCTTGGTTACTTTAGAGAGAGGGGGGGGGGGCTTGGGTGGAGAAGCAGAAATGAGGGTTTAAGTTTTGGCTTTTGAGTGGAGGACATAACAAAATGCTATATTGATTTGAGAAACGGAATAACCATTGGATTGTAGAGATTTTATGTGGTTCTTTCATTGTTAGATGTTGTGGGGTAGAAATTCATGTTAGGATATTTAGATACTTAGGAGTTAGTTAAGATCAACTTGTGTAATATATCTGTAAGGAAAAGTGTGTTTCTTTAGTATGCATTAGTATGCATTTGTAAATACTTAATCCGACGGTCACGATATGTTCCTGATATAGAGTGATCCGACGGCTCAACTTCTCTTAGATCATACCTACCCTTGATCAGTGGCTTAACACCTGATTGGTCCATGATCTCTATAAAGAGCATGGAGGGTCATTGGAAATTTGATCAATTATGAGAAGCTTATTTGTAACTTTCTTTCTTTGCATAATAAATTGTCCCGTAGAAGCTATTTTGCCGGGGTCGTGGAGTGTTTCCCTCACGAGGGTTTAAACCACGTCAAAACATCAGTGTATCGATCTATGATCTGTTTGTGTGAAGTGGTTGCTCTAGGTGTTCGGTCTTTTGGGAGTACCCTGTGTACCCGAACATGGTATCAGAGCTTTTATGAAGAGCCATTTTCGGTTATGATCTAGATCTTGAACTGTTGTTGTCGAAACTCGAAAGGGTTTCTGGTTCTGGTATTTCTGTACGTTTATGGACTATGGGAGGTGTTCCATTGCGTCCGGAGCTTCGTTTCCATTGGGAAATAGTTTTCGTTTGATCGAAAACGGTTCCTAGTTGCTTCATAAACGCATATTCATCAGATCTGAAGGTATAATGTTACAGTGACGCATTTTTTTATTTTATGTTTTAAAAGAAAAAAAATCATATTTTATCAGTTTTAACTATTAGATTTTTTTTAGTTTCGGATTGTTGCTTTCCCTATCTGCGTATGCTCTTTTCCGTGTACCTTGAGCGATCTCGGCAAATCAGAAACAGAAAGGGAAAGGGTTTTTCTCGGCTGCATATGCTCTTTGCCGTGCACCTTTGCGCGATCTTGGCAAATCAGAAACAAAGAGAAAACGTAGAATTTATGGCCAGGTAAACTAATGAGATCTAACTCTACAAGTGTGGAAAAGTTTTTTTTTGTTTCGGTTTATGGTGTGATTTGCATGAAAAAATGCAAGCACGGAAACCGAGCAAGAAGAGATAAAAATAAAAATAAAAAACCCTTCCTCATTCTCATATTTTACATACCTTTTAATCTATCTCACTTGGTTCAAAGTTGCTTTATTCCTTAATAGGTTTTGAGTTCAAGTCTTAAAAAGTTACTTTTAAAATAAAAAAGTGCATGCAATTTCTATTTTCAAGTTACTTTATTGTAAAAGTGCATCTCACTTATATAATAAAAAACACAAATACAAAGTGAGTCACTTAAGTTCATTTTTATTGCTGCACTATTTAAAGTATCATTGTAAAAGTGAAATCACTTATTTTATAAAAATGATTCAATTAAAGCAACTTTCTTGTAAAGTGATTGTCAAAAGTCCATCTTGGGAAGAGGGGGGTCTTTTTTTTTTAGCTGGTCATTATCTATGTGCCACGTCACTATTGGGGACATCTTCAGCATTTTCTTTGTTCAAGCATAACTTCATCATCCGAAGTTAGTTTTCAGTGCCGTTTTTTTTTAAATCGCCTATTTTTTTGAGCTCTTTGCATCCAGACTATTGATTTTTGCTTTTACAGCCATTAATTTATAAATATGGCCTCCCCTTGTGATATTCTACTTAATAGTTCCAACTATTTCTCATGGAAATCTCGTATGGAGGATGTTCTACGAAGTAAGGGAGTTTTTAGAATTACCTTAGGGAAAGAAACAGAACCCACTGATGATGATAAGAAAATAAAATGGGCAAATAGATGTGATGAAGCTTGTGGATTGATTTGGATGTCAATTTCTACTGATTTGAGATTCCACATATCTGGAATTGATGAACCTGATACTACTTGGGACAAGTTGGAATCTGTGTTTGCTAAACACAATGAAATTCAAGGTCATCAGCTCGAAAATGAGTTGATTTCTTTAAACCTAAGTGATTTTTCTTGCATTCAAGATTATGTATCTAAGTACAAAACTCTTAAACTCTTATGTGCAGAATGTAAGATTAAGAGGGAAGACAAACAATGCATTTATCATATTCTTTCATAACTTGAACCTGCATATTCTGTTTTTGTATCTACATTTTACTCCATGAAAGAATCCTTGAATGCAGCTAGCTATCAAGAGCCTAGTCTTGAATTCTTTTGTGATTCCTTGATTAGAGAGCAAGATAAACTCATCCATCTTGGAATAATCAACAATGCAGATACATCTGGGAAAGCCTTATTGTCTCAACAGAAAGAAAAGTCCAAGCCTCCCAAGAAACAAAATTTTTGCAATAATAAGTCAAACAAGGGTCCCAAACCCTCTCAGTCAGCTCCTTCTTTAAAAAATGAAAAAGGATCCAAGCTAAAAGGCAAGAAGACTGAGCGTCATTGCAACTATTGCGGGAAAGATAATCATGATGAATCTAAGTGTTTCAAGAAGATGGCATCCTTGGAAGCAGTAATAAATAAACACACTTTTCCTAACGGATATATTACACAAGTTGATCTTAACTAACTCCTAAGTGTCTCCCTTCCAGTCCAGAGACAAACTTTCTGCCACTTGTCCTTCACTTGAAGTAGATGCCACCTTGTATCGTCAGCTTGTTGGTAGTCTCTTATACTTGACTCATTCCTGTCCTGACCTTTCCTTTGTCGTTGGTCATGTTGCCCATTATATGCAAACACCTCATGAAAGTCACTAGAAAGCAACTAAAAGAATACTTCGATATATTCGAGGTACAATTCAGTTCGAGATTCATTACAGTACAGGGGGGAAACCTTTGTTGGTTGGTTTCACTGATTCAGATTGGGCCGGCGATCCTGATGATCGAAAGTCTACTGCAGGTTATGTTTTCAGTCTAGGATATGGACATATTACTTGTGCTTGTAAGAAACAACAAGCTCTTGCTCTTTCTTCAGCAGAGGCAGAATATCGAGCCGTAGTTAATTCCAGTCAAGAAGCTTTATGGCTTCGACAGATCCTTTCAGAGTTTGGATTCAAATAGCAGCAGCCTACTCCACTTTGGTGCGACAATCAAAGTGCCATCAAGCTTGCCAAAGATCCAGTCCTACATCAACATAGCAAACACATTGAGCTTCATATGCACTTCATCAGAAATCTTGTTCATGATCGTGTTCTTGAAGTACTCTTTTGTCCTACAGATGATCAAGTTGCAGACATCTTCACCTAGTCTCTTATAGAAGCAAAGTTTTCTAAACTTCGATCTATGTTAAGAGTTCAGGAACTTGTCATTAAGGGGGGATAGGCTCTAATGCCTCCTTCCTTCTCCTAATAGTGTCACTTTTGTAAATCCTTCAATCCTATCCCAAGTTGTTCTTAAGGGGAGATGTTAGGATATTTAGACACTTAGGAGTTAGTTAAGATCAACTTGTGTAATATATCCGTTAGGAAAAGTGTGTTTCTTTAGTATGCATTTGTAAATACTTAATCCGACGGTCACGATATGTTCCCGACATAGAGTGATCCGATGACTCAACTTTTCTTAGATCATACCTACCCTTGATCTGTGACTTAACACTCGATTGGTAGATGATCTCTATTTAAAGAGCATGGAGGGTCATTGGAAAGTTGATCGATTATGAAAAGCTCATTTGTAACTTTCTTTCTTGCATAATAAATTGTTCCGTAGAAGCTATTTGGCCGGGGCCATGGAGTGTTTCCCTCACGAGGATTTAAACCACATCAAAACATCGGTGTATCGATCTGTGATCCATTTGTGTGAAGTGGTTGCTCTAGGTGTTCGGTCTTTTGGGAGTACCTTGTGTACCCGAACAATTCAAATAGATCTAGAATGTAGAGTTTTGAGGACATCATATTTTTAACTAGTGTGGTGGTGCGATTGAGCATGAAGGTATATGTCGAGAAGGAAATATATTAAAATTACATCCAGTGAATCTAATTAACTAATATGATTATATATTATAAGACCTTAATAAAAAAAGAAAAAACTTCAATATTTAATCAAAACTCAAGAGAGTTTTCTAAACCTATGTAAAAGATATCCTATTTGTTTTTGGCTAACATCATCCCTCTAAAACCTAAAGAAATAGGTAAAGTTAACATAAATGATTCTAACTCTTACTTTTTTTTACTAAAATGGTTAATATTTATATTAAAAATGTGTTGTGACCACACTATACAACATAGTAATACAAATAGAGGAGGCTTTCCAGGAGCCAACATTCAGAAAATACCCAAAATTGAAAATTAAGCCCTACATATTGAATTGTTATGTCTATCACAAAATTGTAACACAAATTCCTACTTGTATATATCCTAAGAAACTAGCCTATTAACAAAATTATCTTGCAAAACATAGTTGAACCTAGAATTATAAAATGCCATGTCTAGTATGGGATTCATGCTTGATTTTTGGTGATAGATCGAGCTCTTCTTCTGCATGTTCCATTTCTAGGTCTCTAGAGACTTCCCAGACTATTTATTCTTCTTTTTCCAAATTTGGAGTAGATCTAATTGGGATCGTTGAATTGGAAACCATAGACTTAAATTTCTTATCAAGGCCAAGAACCAATTGATATAGCATGCTACCATCAACTTTAAGCTTCTCAAATTTTCTTTTATGTTGTGTCACTTTCTCTAGTAACTTTACATGGTCGTCACAAAGTCCGTAGCTTCAAATAAAAATCAAAATATGAGGTGGCTATATTGATGCATTGTTGGTCTGTACATAGGGTGCTCCAATACTTTGAGAAAAGACCCAAAACCAAAATGAAACAAAACTCATACCCAAAACAAGGTTTGGGACTCTTCCTCCTCGTTCCTCCTTAAACCAATAAAAGCAATTCAAACTAACACTTGGATGGAAATGGGCCAAGCCTTGTTCCTTTCTATCAACAACTTGATAGACTAGGTGTAAAGAGGGCAAGTCCAAATCCAAAATAATCCCAACTTTGTTCCTAATATTAATACTAAGGGAAATATGAAACTACTCCTTCGTTGAAGTTGAAGTTTGTGAGAGTACATGTGACCACTGGGTGGTTAATGCCCATGTATTCATCTTAAATGATCTTGTGCTTTGTATTCAATTTCAACATGGTTATAATTATAAAAAATAACATAGGGGATATGGGATATGAATATCAACCCCCTTTTCGTTCTTAAGGTTCCCATGATCAAACTACTGGGTCCATTGGCCATGTGATTTGAGTGGTTGTTTTTTGTAAATCAACACATGAAATAAATCTATTGAATCGATATTCTACACTTCCTTTTGCATCCTTTGAATGAACATTTCCAAAATATAGTCCTTTGAGATGGTAAAATGACACATGTATGTAATGATGATTGACGAGTCTCCTCTATTAACCAATATGTTTCCAATTCTCCTTTAGTCAAGAATTGTTAGACCTTAGTAAAGACCCAACACCTCAGCTTGATGGTTAGCAGGTTCACCTAGGCCCAATCAAAACTATTTTCATGCATTCTCTGAAGATCAAATACAATCCCCCTTGCACCCACCACCCTTGATTGTAACTCTTATTTTAATAAGATTCATGCTTCTCCTCAAGTATCAAAAGAAATCTAATCCACTCCTCTTTACATTATTTTTTCTTAGGAAAGGACATAAAATTCAACCTTCAACATTTATCAAACAGTAAAGTGAATACCTTGAACATTACCAAGCCAAGATCTAAAAATTCGGGAGTCTATACATTGATATCAAATATTCTTTCTACCTAGGGAGGATAATGTGGGGTACTTAAGGAGGTACCCAAAGGTGTAATGTATGTAATGTAGAGAAATTTTGTATGGTAGGGTAACACAATCAATACTTCTTATGGAATGAATCAGTCCACAATCCATGCTTGTTACCATTCAATACATCTAACATTCCACATGTTTCGATACAATGATACTCGTGTGTATTTATACTTTCTCATGAGTACTCCTAGGGTGTTTATGCCAACTACCCCTTGTTATTATATTATTTCCTCTAACTACCTACTGGGCCTATTCCATTATATGGCCACATTTTATATACATTATACCTTGGGTGCATCCCTAGGTACATAAGCCATGCTTGCTACAATGCAATACATCCAACATTCCACATGTCTCATTACAATGATACTCATGTATTTATACTTTTGCATCAGTATTCTTAGAAGGTCTATGCCAACTACCCCTTATTATTATATTATTTCTTCTAACCACCTAGTGGTACTATTCCATGATTATTGCCACATTACATACATCATAAACTTGGGCACCTCCCTAGATACATTACACAATGAAAGTTTAATTGCCCATATTTTTAAGTCCAAAAACAAAAATGACTCAACTAATTCTTAGATGATCATGTGTATCGTGTGTGTATCCCCCTTTTACCAAATTTATTTGACTTGATTGTTCAAAACATAGTTAATCAATGGTTAGAGGACAATAATAAAAGGCCTAAAGGACAAGCTAGCTTCATGAATCAACATGCTAGAAGTGACCACATTTCCACCCTTAGAGTTATTGATAAATATTGTAAAGACCAAAAAAAGATCTCATTTTGTTGATTTTTTAAAAGCCTTCAACATTGTATTTATAGACATCTTATGGATTAATAGACTTGAAGAAATATGCATCCTTCCTAATCTTCATTGTGTCATGATTAGGATTTAAAAAATGTTATTTCTAAGATAGAATGTCATAATGAGTGGTTTATGGACATTAATTGCAATATTGGTGTTAAGCAAGGGCACCCCCTTTCTCCCACCCTTTTTGGCATATGCATCGACAAAATTAAGCTTAGAAATGGAAGGGTGAATTGATATTAACATGGTTTCCCTTCTTTTCATCCTTCTATTAATTTCTTGAAAATAAGTGTCAAAATGCTAAACTCTAGGATTAGGATAAGGAAAAAATTCATTTTTAACACCTTAGCTATCTTGGTGATTATGTACAACACTGAAGTTTGACCCCAAGGCTTGGAATAAAATTGGGAAAATGCAAAAACATATTATGGTTTATAACTTTATTAAAAAAAATACTCCTTACCTGATTCCAAACCCACTTTACCTTGGATGAGACATGCTTATGAGTCTCCATAAGCTTCTCTTGATTAAAGCTAGTTTCACATCCATGGAGTTTAAAGCCATGATTAGCTATCTAAAATATAAACATAAATTTCTCAAGTTGAGCAACTTGGACAACTCCCTATTATTTTTTCGAGCATGAGCAATAGCCACTATAGGTTCAAAAGAGGGTGGACTAGATGCTCATATGAATTTGATTAGTTATTGGAATGTAAATTAGTAGAAAACCATTAATAATATCAATAATATTAAATATTATATTCCTACTGAGTTTAAAAGTAGGACTTGGAATGAAAATAAAATTGTTAATAAGACGAAGTTGAAATAATATAAAGATCTCATCAATCATAATTTGGATAAGAAAAATTATTTTCCCAACATTATGAACTCTAAAAACAAAGTTAGTATTGCTAGAATTGGGACCAATGTTCATGACCTCCATAGAGAAATTTGTTGGAGTAATATAAAACAACTTGCATTGAGCAAATTTGCAAAATTTATGATGCAAAAAATTTGAAGATGAGAAACATATCCTACTAAATATTAGCTTCACCAAATGTTCATGCAAATGACGGCTCATTATTGTAATAAGTAATCTAAACGAGGAGAGTTGGTGGATCAGAAGGATTTGGGGATTTTTCTGCAAAACCCTAGTTGAGCAATTCTATGCAGTAGACTTGGAGTTCTATCGATCGCTTGATTGGATTAATACCAACCAAGAGAAAAAAGTGTGAATTTTTTTATTTTTACTACAGTTTAGCATTCATTTTTCCAATTTAGGGTTTTTCATATTTTTCCTTAGTTTTTTTTTCTGATTTTGGCGATCTCAAAATTTCTATTGTTTTCTCATGCTGCAATAGGTCGTGGGGGAAGAAAATATAGGACAAGTGGCCTTTTGGAATCTGGATTCTTCTATTTCTGTCACATCCCCTGAAAAGTCTCATCGCTTTTATCATGCCGGTGTTAGATTGACAGGCCTGAAGTTCCTTTCCCCAAGTAAGGGTTTTGGCAGCCTAGGGCTAAAATCAAATCCCAAATGTTTGGTGGACTATTTACCTCATAGGGATTCTAAGTGTGATGGTGGTAAGGTTTTTTCATATCCAGTGAAGAATGAGGGCTCTAAGAATGAAGGATGTGGGGTTTTTTTTGTCTCATGTGAAGACTGGTGATTTAGGGATCTCTTTGACTATGGGTTCTAAATCTCCTTCGGTCGTGCTTGTCGATGCAGCTGACTTTCCTGTTGTTCAATATTCTGGGAAGTAGGTGGGGCAGAGTAGTATTTCCTCTCTGAAAATGGTTTCTTTATCTGATCCTTTCGGTCGATCTTGCAAGAAGATCAAAAGTGAAAGATTTAATGAGGGGAGGTCATTATGTGTTTTAGGAAAGGATATTACAGTGGACATGGTAGTAGCTTTATCTAACCAGGATCTGATAGGGAAATTTGAATATATCAAGATGACGTGGTTGGATTTAATGGAGTGGATAAGGGTTAAATGGGTTCCCATCATCAAGAATGTTCCTAACGTTTTAATGTTAGTAAACAGTTGGATATGTTTCCAGTTTCTCTATGAAGAGGACATAAGGAAACAGAGGAAAGATTATGGGTTGTGGATAAGGACTCGTTGGTTTTATTAAGGTGGCACTCTATATTTTACCCTTGGAAAAAGAAATTGAATAAATTCCATTTATGGGTTATACTGCCCGGTTTCCCGTTGCATTGTTGGTGCCTTAAAGGTTTTATGGCAGAGGCGAATTCAATTGGGAGGTTCCTTCTCATTGTAGATGAGTAGTTGGTCACATCTAAGCGTAAAACCCAAAAAATGTTAGTGGAGATTGATGTTCATGAGGGGTTTCCTGAGGATTTGGAAATAATTTGGGAGAGTGGCTCTTTTATCCCAAAAATTGACTATTAGCGAATTTCATTTAGGTGCCACCGACGTCGAAATGCTGGTAATGTTAAGGAAAATTGTCCTTTGATGCATGATGGGATGATTGAAGATGATCCCAGAAGTTTGGAGTTGCCTATTGAATTGGATGAGCTAGAATCTGGGTTAAACTTTCCCCTTCCTTTGGATGTCTCGTCAGTCGCCACTTTTATGGGTAAGTTTTGCAAAGCCTTTCCTATTTTATCAAAGTTTCTATCTCTTGAATAAATTTCAAACTCCCTACTCGCCTCGGGTTTAAAAGGGTTGAATGGTGAAAATTTTGATTCTAGGGAGATAGGGAAGGACTGCAATTCGCCTTTACGATGTCCAATAGTGTCGGGCCTTCTGAAACTAAGGAGGGTACTTGTCTTTCAAAACCCTCTTTCCCTCGAAATTTTCCTGAAGATCCAAACCTGGGTTCTATTTTTTGCCCTTGATCTGAGATGTTTTTTTCCCCTCCGGCTTTAAATTTTCCGTCTAAAAATATTGAAAATTTTCCACATCAGTTTTCTCAGTCTCCTCCTTCATCAGTGGACCTTAGGAGTATAAAACCTTTGCAAAAATTTTATGGGGTTATTGAGGAAAATTATGATACTCTTCCTTTTTCCTCAATTCGATCTGCAAATGTTACTATTAGGAATCCACTGAAAGGAAAGAAGGGTAAGAAGTTGGATTTGGACCAACCTCATTTCGAAGACCCTGAGGTTTCACCCTTATTCCAAAAGGGGTTAGATTTTTCAAATGATTTCAGGTCTCTTAGAGAGGATGCGGCCCTTGACAATGTGCCTCAATGATAATTGCTTCCCTAAACATAAGAGGGCTCTATGGCTCAACCAAAAGAGCTGCACTAAAATGGCTACTATAAAATATTAAGCCTTCAATCCTTTTTCTACAGGAAACTATGTCTTCAGCTTTAGATGCTTGCAATCTCTTCCTAAAAATCAATCCTTTGTGGAAATGTTGTGCACTAGATGTTGTTGGTTTATCAAGTGGCCTGCTTGTTGCTTGGGATCCTCAAATTGCTAATGTAAAGTCCTATTCTACATATGCAGGAATTTTGATTGAAGTGAAAATCATAGGTATGGAAAATCATCTAAAACTGTTAAATATCTATGGGCCTTATAGGCACAGACAAGTGTTTTGGGATGGTGTTAAGGATTCAGGCATTCTTCAGGACCCTTATTTAATTTTTCCAGGGGGCTTAAACCTAACCTTATCATCGGATGAAGTTTGGGAGCAGGAAATGTGAATGATCCTTTGTCTGGGTACTTTTAATCTTTATTTGAATCAGCTTGTTTAATTGTTATTGTTCCTAGTCAGATTGTCCCAACTTGGTCAAATGGGAGATTGGGGAAGCCGGGTACCGCTAAGAGGTTAGATTGTTTCATGATGTCAGATCGTTTTTGTGCCTCGGTTGAAAGATACCATTCTTGGTCTGTTGATACAGGGGTATCGGACCATAAAGCTACTTTTCTTCAACTACACTTGGAAAGAGGACCATCTCAGTTCCCTTTTAGATTTAACCATAGTTAGTTGGGAGAGCATGATTTTTGCAATATGATTACTAGTAAATGGAAGGAATTGTCTGATTCTATTCATCTTTCTCCTATGTTGAGTACAATGAATAAATTATCTCTTTTTTAAAAAAGATGTTACATGTTAGGAAAGAGATAGAAAGCAAAACAATATAAATAATTGGTGTTAATAGAAAATGAGTTGAATAGGTTGTATGAACTAGTTGATTATGATCTTTTCTCAACTGAGACTAAGAGTAAAATTATTGATTTGCAAGCAAAAAAGGAAAAATTATTAAGGTTGGGAGAAGAATGTTGGTGTCTAAAGAGCATATCGGTCTGGTTAGAAGTTGGTGATAATAACACAAAAACAAAATCATCGTTTTGCAAATCAAAGAAGAATTTCAAATTCTATTTGGGAGATGACGGATTCAAATGGTCTGTTGGTCAAGGAACATATTGATATTGAGTATGATGCTGTGCATAACTTCAAAGGTATATACAACAAGGATTTTGAACCACAGCTGGAACAACAATTAAAAGTGATTCAAAACTTTGCCAGGTTTTTTAATGAAGAATAAGGGAGGCAAATTGGGGCAGAAGTCGGGGCAAATTGGGGCAGAAGTCGGCATTGAAGAAGTAAAAGAAGTTTTATCTAATTTTGCGAAGGCAAAAATCCCTGGGCCAAATGGATGGCCTTTGGATTTTTTTCTCCACCTTTTTTATTTGTTGGGAAGGGAGATTGTGGATATGGTTAATGAATCTAGATTGAAAGGATTAATGCCAAAATATTTGAATCGGAATTATATGACTCCTATTCCAAAAAAGGATTGTCCAAAGTCATTCAATGACTATCAGCCTATTTCCCTATGCAATTTGATCTGCAAGCTAATCACTATGATTATTGCTAACATAATTAGACCTTTCTTAAGCAAGTTTATCATTGAAGAAAAAATTGGTTTTTGCCTAACAAACATATTTCAGATGATGTGGGCATTGCTCTGGAATGCTTGAACACTATGAAAATGAAGAAACCACAAGCTCTCATTCTAAAGGTTGATTTGGTTATCTGTGTTTTATCCTCATTCAAATTGGGTTATCTGTTGATGTTTCTAGTTGGATTATGGCATGTATATCTTTTGCAACCTTTGTTATTTTAGTTAATTGTACTCCAACTTCTTTCTTCGCTTGCATTCAGGGTCTCAGGCAAGGATTCCCATTATCTCCTCTTTTGTTTATCTTGGTAATTGATGGTCTTAGTAGGCTGATTAATGAAGCCAAAAAGGAAAACTTGATCAAAGGTATAAAATTTTCTAAGTCCATTTCCATTTCACAACTCCTTTTTGTGGATTATGTTCTTATTTTTGGGAAAGGTACTATGGAGTAATGGCATTCTTATCACTGTATTTTTGCTTTGTTCTATGATGCTTCGGGAATGTTGATAAGTGCTCAAAATTCCCAATTTCTGGTAAATGGGAATGACTCTATCCTGTATGATCAAATTGTTTCTCTATTACCATATAAAATGGTTGATCTGGATGAGGGATTTAAATATCTTGGTTTTTTTCTTAAGCCAAATAATTATTCAATGCATCATTGGCGATGGATTATAAAAAAGGTTGAGAAGCGTATCAAATGTAGGTCTTTTAGGTTCCTCTCTTTAGGTGGAAGACTAATTTCGGCATCCTCTGTTCTTCAGAGTATTCCAGTGTTCGGGTTCTCCTTAATGATCATTCCTGTTTCGGTGATCTTTATTATCGGAAGTAGGATTTCTCATTTTATTTGGGCAGGTAGAATGGAATCAACAAAATTCCATCTTTCCTCTTGGGAAAGTATTGCAAGGCCTAAAACATTTGGTGGCTGGAGGCTGAAGTAACTAAGGTATTTTAACAAGGCTCTATGTGCAAAAATTTTATGGCGTTGTCTTTTTGTTGAAGGATTGTAGTGCAAGGTCATTCTAGCAAAATACATAAAGGTGTACTCAATCATTTTCTGGATTCGTGAATCTGCTAAAATCTTTCGAAACGCTTCGATAATCTAGAGAAGCTTCAAGAAAGTATATCATGCGTTGGATGCTTTCTTTAGTTGGAATATTGGATCTGGTTCTCATATTTTTTGGGGCATCGATCCCATTGCAAGTATGATTGATTCTTATCCTTTCTCGAGGGATCTCTTAGTTGAACTACACAAAAGAAATATTGTAGTTCTGGAATAGATTAAAAGTAATTCAGGGATTGAAGATCAATATTGGTTATCTTCATCAGACTTAAATATTCCATCAATGGTTTCTGAGGAATGGAACGTGTTCATTCTTAATCTGAATAAGACTGGTATTATTCTTAATAACAAAAAGGATAATATTTTATGGGATTTCAATAAAAAATCTAGTATTGTTACAACAAAATTAGCCTATGACTATCTAATGGAATCCCAAGGTAGTAAGAGTCCATGTTGGTGGGGAAAAAAATTCTGGAAGTGGGACTATCCATTAAAAATCAAATCTTTTATATGGTTGCTTCTAAACAACAAAGTGTTAACTTGGGACAACCTCCAGCGTAGGGGTTTCATTGGTCTGGGACTCTATATTCTTTATATGGATGAGAATGAAAAAATTTCGCATTTTTTTGTAGCTGCTCATTTTTTAAAGAAGTTTGGGTGGGGTTAGTAGTTTCTTGCAGATTTCGGATTCTTCGGGTTCTTCTACATTTGAAGCTAGTATGGATTCTTGGTTTGGAAGGAAGGTAAAATTCAGAGACTTTCCTTTATTCAGTCTATGGGAAATATGGAAATCTAAAAATAGGTTAATATTCCAAAATATTATTCCCTCTTCTACAGTTATCTGCTCCAAGATTATAGCAGGGTTTCTTGAATTTCAAAGGAAGAGAAAGTTGGAAAATCATAAGGTTTGTCCTTAGCCTAATATGCATAGAGCTCGGCCTCTCGATTATTTTTATGGTGCATCAAATCAAGGTAAGTGCGGTGTAGGAATAGTGCTATACATAAAAAAAAAACACTTTATAAAATTGATGATGGGAGCAGGTGAAGGAACTAATACTCTTGCAAAACTATTGGATTTATGGGGGCTCCTCTGGGTTGCCAGAAAGAGAGGTATCATTGAGATATTAGTTGTTGGGGATACTCATGCTATCTTAGGTTGGGCTCAAGGTAAAGATGATCTTTAATCTATTTTCCTAGAGCATTGGAAGCAACGGATTCAGGAGTTATGCTTATATTTTTCCCATATTTCCTTTAAACACATTACAGAGATTATAACCAGGTGGTTGATGAACTCTCTAAGTCCGCTATTGGAGAGTTGAATGTTGTGTTATCCTTTGAGGAATATTTTGATGAGTTGCTCATGGATTTTGGATCCTTTTATATCTTCTAATTTTGTGGGTAAATGTTAGTTATTGGTCTTGTTGGGTCGATAGTTGGGGGCTATATTGACTTTAATAAAATTTTGCCTGTTTTTTTTATGGGACAATTTCTAGTTCTAGTGTTTGCTTTTCCTGAAAGTTTGGATGTTTTTGTGAAGAAGGGAATCTGCTCTGTCTAAAGGTATGCAAAGGTTTTGATATATGTAACTTTGATTCTTATTGAATAACAAGTTACAGTTTTTTTTCGTGTGAAAAAAAAACAGAAACATATCCTCCTAACTTGCCCTACCTTTAATAATATGAGACATATTACCAATTTTATAACACTATTACTTTCCTAGACCTCAAGGCTTATGAAAACCAAAATGAACCTTGTACTTGCATTTACACTATGCTTAAATGTAGAAACGATATTTTGAAGAATATTTAGTATGATTCCCTTTATTTGTCTCAAAAAACCACTTAGACGTAAAAGACACTAAACATCATCATCATCATCAAAAGGGAGTCAATTTTATAACTTAATAGTTTTATGATTAATATATATTTTGTACATTTTTTTAAGTGAGATGCAATATCAATTATAGATACTCCAACCTTTCAAATTTATACCATATACTGAAGCCATCTATTTGCATGTGTGTGTGTGTGTTTTCAATCTAGGTCGTGCCTAGGCTAGGGCTATCCCCATTGTTGAATAAAAGAATGATCTACCCAAAGTACCAAATATGCCTCCACCAGGTTTGCATGAGTCTCATTTATATTTATGATTCATGGACGCCTCTTGGGAAAGTGAAATCCCCCACAAGTGGCTGCCACCCTCAACCCCACCCCATAAGATTTGAACCCAATACCTGATGAGGGCTAAACCCCACACAAATCAATTCAGATAAACCTCATGGGAACACACACACAAACACCTTAAGGAGAAACCCTCAAGCACTTCCTCACATTCACGAATGACACCCAATGAAAATATATTGTTGTTGACTACAATACCTAACCCATTAGGGACCTCTCTCTCTCTCTCTCTCTCTCTCTCTCTCTCTACACCCACACACACACATATCATGAAGCTCAATGCACTCAACTACTCAAACTAACCTATCATGTTAAATATTAGAATGTGTGTGTGTGTGTGCGCGATAACTAATTCCTCTCACGTCGTAGCACTTAAGCATTCAGAGTGAGGAAGTTAGTACCTTGCCAATGTATTATGGATCCCCCCCTCTTCTTTGAGTTCCTAAATAGAGGGTGATATTAACTTCCAACTATAATAGCGGTTGTTGACCCTATAGGGCTCAATATGAATGAATCTGACAGACTTCCTATGTGTCATGTCTTAGAATAAAGGGTTGAATAAACCATACTATCCCTTGGGGATATTAGGTATTTTTTTACAAAGAAACCTCACAAGATGCCTCACTCTTTTCCAAAATATTTGGATAGAGGGTAGCTCAACCACCAATATATGGAAATGTGGAACCATTCTATTTTTAGAGAGGAATATATGGAAACGGAGTATTCTAAATATTCTATGTTTTTAATTTTTTAGTTGAAATCTTTACAAAAATTTAAAGTTACATATATTACTTTTGAAAATTGTATAATTTAAATGTCATAAAGGTATTTGATGGTGCTCAACCCATTTATGCATTAAAAAACACAATTTGAACACTTCTAAATTTGGATTTTACCAAAAACATTTCTCGGATTTCGACAAAAAACCACCGAAAAATCTAAAACATAAAATAAATAGACTACTCCTACGGAAACTATATAAAAAAATTACTGAACTCTTTATTGAAATGTTAACATAGTTATTCAATCCCATGAGTATATGTAATAAATATATTTATTTAGGCATTATATATATATATATATATAGTTTTAGTTAGTTTAATTGGTTTGACTAATTATTTTAAGGTAAAGTTTGTCTTCATATTTTTGTTTTTAGTTTAATTGAGGTTTATATCTTTTATAATGCAATTAAGGTTCATGTTTTGTTAGGTCACCAACCATTATTGTGGTTGGTGGTAGAACCAGTTCCCCTTATAAATGTGGAACCATTCTATTTTTTAGGCTGTTGGGAATCATATGGGGAAATTCCTACATATTAGAGAAGCCGACCTCTCTGGCATGGACAAGAGGGTCGGGAAAATACTTGTAGAAATCAATATGTATTTGGGTTTGTTTGAAAAAATGGAGATTGAATGGAGGGGAAAGTCCATTACACAAACCCTAGATTATTGTGGTTTTCCCTTTCGATGCCATCAATGTAAAGAGATTGGACATATGTGGAGGGATTGTGCTTCTGAGCACTCCAATTCTATCTCAGAGGATTCTCAGGAGGACATTCATGCCTAGACATCTGAGTCACTCTCTACATCGGAGGATGAGACAGAGGTGGAGGAGCCCATTACTACAAAACTCTTGTCTTTGGATACCAGTTTGGTCGGTCCGCAATCATTAATTGGTAAGCTTCAAACCCTCAACTCATCTTTTGTATCCTCAACTGTGTCGGAAATCAAGCAAATAAAAGTTTTGGAACCAAAGGGTGATGGCCACTTGGTGAAACTGTTAGAACAGTAATCCAACCCTTAGTCCCTTGGTTCATAGCCTTTGTCAATTTTATTTCCTTGTATGCATTATTACACTATCGCTTGGACTTAGGTAGCTTTAATTGGGCAAATAACCACTTATGATGAGTGTTCACACCTATCTTGAGAAACCCAGCTCAGTCGAACTCCACATTTGTCCACAAGTGCACCCTCATTTAATGCTAGAGCGCTCACCTTCCTTGAAATGGGGAATTGCTATTGACTAGGAGCGCTTAGGTGGATTTGGCCCAATTTTGGCATGATTTGGAGCATTTAATGCCTCATAGGACCTCCCACTCAGGTTATTTTGCTCACCCATGCATTCCTATGACCCATTATTGATCCAACATTCCTTAGCCACGTTCATACCACAATTCGTGACCATTTGAGCTAAGTTGGAGTAAGTTGGACCCACCTAGGGGGATTGAGGCCAATTTGGCCAATTAGACATGTACACTCATTTTGGGCTTCCTAAGCCTCACGAATTTCTCCAAATGTAATATAAAATTGTTCTAAACATATTTACATGTTAGCTAGTCTGATAATACCAAGTTTCAGTTGACATTGTGTGTGTAATTTGTCTTCTTTCAAGCGTTTTTTGTTGGTTTTTGCAAGTAATTCGATTTGTGAGGTTCTCTAAGGCTCCTAGATCTTGATGTAGATCAAAATACTCACATGCTATCAGAGCTTTGTGGGTTTTAGTGATTTTCAGATCAATATTGAATGTTTGAGATGCATTCTTGAGAGAATTTCCAGATAAAATTGAGTGTTTTTTGCAGGACTTTCAGCAGTTTTCTCACCATCAACACAAGTAGAAATGGAGGCAAACCATCTATTGCTCACTCCTTTCAATTTCTTTGACTGGAAGGATGAAATGGTCATTAAAATGAGATCTAAGGGTCTCTATAGAGTAACCATGGGCACATAAGTGGAGCCAAACTCTGCTGTGGAGAAAGCCAAGTACTACAATCAACTTAATGAAGCATATGGATTGATATGCCTGAGCATTTCAAGGGAACACTTGTTTCATAAAGACAGTTTGACAACCCCAAATGAAGTCTGGGTTAAGCTAGAATCACTCTTTGGGAAAATTGATGAATTGAGAGGTCATCAGCTTGAAAACGCGCTCAACAACTTGAGCCCAGTGCATTTTGAAACTATCCAGTAGTTCTTCACTAAGTTCAAGTCACTAGTGCTTCAACTGCAGCAATGTGGAATTGTTAAGAAAGAAGAACAATTGATACTGTCCATCCTTGCGAAGCTAGGGCCAGAACTTTCAGTGTTTGTAAGCACCTTCCATTCTGCCAAGATGACCCTTCAAAATTGGAAAATGCCATCACTAGCAACCTTCATGGAATGTCTTACTCAGGAGCAAGACAAGCTAGTTCAAATGGGCACCATCAAATCGAAATATCAAGCCTTGGCCATGGGTGTTTCGAATGCCTCCAAGGGAAAGTAGAAGGAAAAGAATTCGAAGCAGCCAGAGAAGAGGAAGTTTGATAAAACCAAATCTGTTGATGGGGGTTCGAATCCTTCCAAGGAGAAGGACAAGAAGGGAAAAGAGAAGACCAAATGCACCTATTTCCACAAGGGATGGCATCCAGAGAGCTCCTGCATCAAGAAAACCATTGACACTATGGTGCAGCTGCTGGAGAAAAACAACATCCCTATCCCTGATGGTGCAAAGAAGAAATATGGCACCTCCAATCCTGACAACAAGGAGAAATGTCATTCCTTGGTAGCAGGTACTTCTAATTCCTCATCCTTCATTATTGATTCAGGGGCTTCTAGGAACACGGTTTCATCTAGAGAGCTCTTCTCCTCTATGCATTTGAATAGTGGCCCAACAGTTCGAATGGGAGATGACTTTGAAATCTAGACCAAAGGGATTGGAAGGATTGATTTGGAGCATGGTTATTTCAATGATGTGCTCTATGTACCTTTGTTGGCTGAAAATTTGTTATCAGTATATCAAATGAACCATACAAAAGAAGCCAAGAGAGTAACATTTACTCATGAATTGCTAGAGATTTCAGAAATTTCTTCAAACCAAGTTGTGGCAGTTGGGTATGCAGACCATCAAGAGAGGATGTACAAGTTCTCAAATTTCCTCCTTGGTTCTAGTGACCAAGCACTCCACTCTCATGCCAATGATACCTCCAAGCTATGGCATGAAATATTTGGCCACATGAACTACAAATATCTCCAAGCATTGCACAAATATGAGATGGTGGAAGGGCTTCCTGAAATCAAATCTTCGAATGGAGCTTGCATAGGTTGTGTAATTGGGAAGCATCCAGAGCGCAGCTATGAGAAGGCAATGGCAAGGAGAGCCACTCAACCACTTGGATTGGTACATTCATACCTCATTGGTCCTCTACCTACTCCATCCTATGGTGGATCAAGGTATGTATTCACATTCATTGATGACTACTCTCGATTCTGCTGGGTTTACTTCCTAAAATTAAAATCTGAAGTGTTTGAGCAATTGAAGATTTGGAAGGCCTTAGTGGAGAAGCATAGTGGGAACAAGAAAAAAATCCTTAGGACTGATAATGGGAAGGAGTATGTAAAAAAAATCTGCAGCATCTTTGTGAGGAATGTGGCATCAAATGCAACATTCAATCCCCTACACACCACAGCAATATGGTGTGGTAGAGAGGAAAAATAGATCTCTCAAAGAGATGGCAACATGCATGATTGAAGCAAGGGATCTGAGCCCTAAGCTATGGGTTGAAGCTATCAATTGTGATGCACATATTCAGAACAGGGCATTCCACAAATCAATCAAAGGAAAAACCCCCTACGAGGCATGGTTTGGCCAAAAACCAAATTTCTCAAATTTCAGGATTTTTGGATCTAGAGCATGGGCTCGAATTCCATCAGAAAAGAGGAAAGCTTTGCAGCGACAGAGTAGGGAGTGTATCATGGTTGGATATGGTGAAGATACAAAGGATTATAAGCTCTTTGACACATCCACTCTCAAAAATTTCATTGAGAGAAGTGTGCAATTCGAAGAGGAACCAATACCATATTTTGAGCTTGCACCGGGGGAATGTTCTTCTCCTCCACACCTTGATGAAGTAAGTAATGATTCAAGCTCTATATTTTCTGATAATTCTGATAATGACATGGCTGAATATGACATTGATGTAGATGAGTCACCATCAAGGCCCAGGTGGGCTGAAAAAATCATACAAGCTGCAAGTGAATTGGCAGGCAATCCCTAAGAGCCTAGGAAGACTAGATCTCAAACAAGCAATGCTTCCTTTGAAAGTGAAAGTGCCCTTGCTGATCACTATTATATGATGATTGGATCTGATCCAAAATAATATCAGGAATCTTATCATGATCCAATGTGGATATCATCAATGGAAGAAGAATTCAATTCTCTTCAAGAGAATGAAACATGGGATTTGGTCCCCCTTCCTCCCAAGAGGAATCTTGTACAATGTAAGTGGATTTTTCGAACCAAAATTGCTGTTGATGGTTCTGATATGAAGTATAAGGCCAGGTTAGTGTCTAAGGGCTACTCTCAAATCCAAGGTGTGGATTATACCGAGACCTTTGCACCGGTTGCAAAGATGGACTCAATTAGACTAGCTCTAGCCATTGCAACTAGTAAAGGTTGGCAAGTGCACCATATGGATGTTAAAAGTGAATTCTTACATGGTGAGATACAGTAAGAGATCTACATGTAGTAACTTGAATATTCCAATAGGATCCTTCACTTGTTTGCAGGTTGAAGAAATCACTCTATGGACTCAAGAAAGCCCCCAGGGCTTGGTATGCTAAAATGGATGCTTTTTTGCTCTCAATTGGTTTCATTCAATGCAAGTCTGATCCAACTGTGTATTTTCATCAATGTGATGATATTTTGTAGTTCATTGTACTTTATTTTGATGATATTTTAATTACGTGGAGCTGCAACAAACAAATTGGTTCAATTAAGGCATCTCTACATAGTGAATTTGCCATGACCGATCTAGGATTGCTAAGGCAATTTTTGGGTTTGGAAATTGATCAATCTGAAAGAGGAATCATGTTGATTCAACCAAAGTATGCTTCAGACTTGTTATTGAAGTTTAAAATGGCTGATTGTAAGGAAGCCAATTGCCCATTCCTTTCAGGCATTAAACTAGGTGAATTTGGTGATTCTCCTTTGGTGGATTGCACACTCTACAGGCAGCTAGTTGGTAGTTTGATGTACCTTACACATGCAAGACCTGAATTGTCTTATGCTATAAGTGTTGTATCAAGATATATGCAGCAGACACATCATCTCCATTGGAAGGCAGCAAAAATATCCTCAGTATGTCCAAGGAACAAAGAACTTTGGGGTACACTATGCAACTAGTTCTTCACTGCAACTAGTTGGATTTTCTTATTCGGATTGGGCTGGAGATCCCATTAATAGAAAGTCCACTTCAGGTTTTGTTTTCATGTTTGCTGAAGGTCATATTTGTTGGTCAAGTAAGAAACAACATACTATTTCACTTTCATCAGCAGAGGCCGAGTACAGGGCAGCAGTGAATGCAACCACACAGTGTGTTTGGTTGCAAGGAATTCTTCGGGAATTTGGTGTTGCAGTTGATTCTCCAACCAACATTTGGGTGGACAATCAAAGTGCCATCAAGATATCTATTGATCCAGTTCAAAGGCACAGAACAAATCACATAGAGATCCATATGCACTACATCCGGGGCTTAGTGCATGATAGAGTGATTTCCTTGCAGTATTGCCCATCCACCGAGCAAACTGCAGATATTTTCACCAAGTGTTTCACTGAGAAGATCTTCACTCACTTGAGATATTTTCTTGGAGTGAGTGATGGATGGTGATTGCTGCAATTTTATTGCAGGTTCAGCCCCACTTCCATTTTAGAGGGATGGTTTTGTCCCATGAGGTTTTCCTTCTTGTCCTCAATTTATATGGACAAATAAAATTTATGTTTTGTAATGTGGTGACTTGAGCCTTTGTTGCCAAGGCCTCCCACTTTAATTTCATGACATGTACTAAGTTCTGGTTAAGGGGGGGTGTTAGAACATTAATCCAACACTTAGTACCTTGGTTCATATCCTTAGTCAATTTTATTGCCTTGTATGCATTATTACACTATGGTTTGGACTTAGGTAGCTTTAATTGGGAAAATAACCACTTATGAGGAGTGTTCACACCTATTTTGAGCAACCCAGCTCAGTAAAAATCCACATTTGTCCACACGTGCACCCTCATTTAATGCTAGAGCGCTCCGCTTCCTTGAAATGGGGAATTGTTGTTGACTAGGAGCGCTTGGGTGGATTTGGCCCAATTTTGGCATGATTTGGTGCATTTAATGCCTCCTAGGACCTCCCACTCACCTTATTTTACTCACCCACGCATTCCTATGACCCATTATTGATCCAGCATGCCTCAGCCACATTCACACCAGAATTCGTGACCATTTGGGCTGAGTTGGAGCAAGTTGGACCCACCTAGGGGGATTGAGGCCAATTTGGCCAATTAGACATGTACACTCATTTTGGGCTTCCTAAGCCCCACGAATTTCTCCAAATGTAATATAAACTTGTTCTAAACATATTTACATGTTAGACAGTCTGATAATACCAAGTTTCAGTTCACATTGTGTGTGTAAATTTGTCTTCTTTCAAGCTTTTTTGTTGGTTTTTGCAAGTAATTCGAATTGTGAGGTTCTCTAAGCGTCCTAGATCTTTTTGTGGATCAAAATACTCACAGAAACACATATAGGTGGCGGTCCATACTTCTACAAAGGTATTACTCTACTTCAGGAAAAAACTATTCTAGACATATTACCGAAATTCTCAAGAAAAACACCTGAAACTGAGAATTTTCCACGGGAAACTAGGCCTGATTTCCCAATTAACCACATATCTATTCCTGGGGCTCCACTTGGGACTCCTTCCCATCCGAACCACCCTTCTCATCCTTTAGGAAACCATCCCCCAATTGCTAGTGATTCCCCTTTAGGTCCAATCCCTACTTCTTCTGCCTCGCTCTCTAATGTGAATCCATCTGGGGTTGGAACTACTAGGATAAATCCTCCTTCATTCTGTGAGGTGGTTAAAATGAAACCATTAACTACCTTTATTGGGAATACACCTTATGATGGGGAGCAGCCACTAGCCCCAGATGAGAAACCCACTCTTGCGGGTCGGGATAAGAAGGTCTCTGGGGGGGTCCGACCAGGCGGCATTTCCACAAATTTCTCAACAAATAAAGACCAGGAGCACAAGGAAGGGGAAGATGGTTTTGTCCCCGGACACAACAATGTCTCTTAAACATACATCTGAGTTGGTTTGTACTCCACAAATATCCTCTGGGGCCCTTAGAGACTGCAATGCCCTTTCCAGGGGTCACAGATGATATTGATGTCCTTGAACATAAGAGGGATTGAGGGCCCTCGTAAAATATTGACCCTAAAAAATTTGATGGATAAATGGGAGCCGAATATGGTTCTAAAGCAAGAAACCAGGTCTTCGAGTGAGAAGGATCAATAATTTTTCTACAGTATTAAGAAAGACTAGGCTATTGTCTCTATAAATTCCGAAGGACTATCTGGTGGTCTTCTCTCGGCGTGGAACCCCAGGTCACTGAATTTGACTACTAACTGTATTGATCTGGGTATTTTACACTCCGGGAAACTTATTGGTTTTTCGGACTCCATCAATATTATAAATGGATATTCACCATATACAAACAGAAAGGTTTTTTGGGAAAAGGTCAAGTTTGAAGGTTTTTTAAAACTCCCAAACCTTATACTGGCTAGCAATTTTAATCTTATTCTGTCTTCTACTGAAACATGGGGGGTTGGTGGCCCGCCCAGACCCATTATGTGAATTTTTCAGGGACATTTTTGCAATGGCAAGACTAAATGACATAACGCCATCTCCAATTTCTCCAACATGGTACAATGGTTGGTTGGGTCATGATGTAGTTTCCAAAAGACTAGATAGATACCTATTGGGTGACCAGTTGTTAGACACTCTGTCTAGGTACCGCTCCTGGGTGGGCTGGTCCAATATATCAAATCATTCTCCTATTTTTCTTGAGCTGGAGCAGAATGGGAATAAGGTATCCTACCCATTTAAGTTTAACTATACATGGTTGATGGATGATGAGTTTAAGGATTTGGTTGAAAAGGAATGGCTCACTCCTCTTCTGGAACATATACCCTCTGTTGACTCTTTGTTAGTTCATAAACTAAAGTTGCTTACACAGAAAGTGATCTCCTGGATAAAGGAAAAAACAATATCTAACAAGGTGGAATTATCCAAGATTAAGGCTCAGCTGAATGTTATTTATAGCGATGTGGAAAAGGGAACTCTTTTTCCACAGGCCAGGTGTATGCTATGGGAACTAGAACAAAGCAAATATCAATTTTTAATAAGGGAGGAGGAGACTTGGCACCTCAAAATCTGGGCTCTATGGATAAAACTGGGCTACAAAAATAACAATTTGTTTCATAAATTTGCTAAAGGAAGGCGAATTCAAAACTCGATTTGGGCACTAAAAGACCAGAATGATTGTTGGATCGAGAATATGATGGATTTACAAAATGAAGCTTCTCGGTTCTATAGGACATATTTTGAGGATCCTGGTGGTTTCTCAGTTAGGGAACAATTCAATATCATCAAGGAATATCCACATTTTTTTACTAAGGTAGAGGGGGATAATGTCTATGTTGCGGTCTCTCTAGAATAAATTCATAGGATTCTAAAGGGATTTGCTAAACCAAAGAGCCTGGGACCCAACGGTTGGATGACCGATATTTTCCTTGAGTTTTTTTTATATTATGGGGCAGGATCTATTGTCGATGGTGGAGGAAACTAGGATTAGGTAACAAGTCCCATTGGATATCAACTCCACATTCATAGCTCTTATACCCAATATTGCGAGGCCAGAGACATTTGGGGACTTTCATCCGATCTCCTTATGTAACCTTATCTACAAAATTATTTCCAAAGTAATCGTGGTCATGATCAAACCAGTTCTATCTAGATGTATGTCACATGAACAATATGGATTTATGGCGAATAGACAAATCCTTGATGCTATTGGTGTGGGGCAAGAAACTATGCACACCATTAAGACAAAAAAAATCAACAGTATCATTCTCCAGCTTGATTTAACTAGAGCATATGACAAAGTCAATTGGGGGTTTCTGAGGATGGCCCTTATGCAAATTGGCCTCCCTTGGAAGGTCATCAGATGGATGATGGCATGCATAACATCGGTACAGTTTGCAATCTTGATAAATGGCAGTCCGACGGAGTTTTTTCCAATCTCCAGAGGTATGAGGAAAGGGTTCCCATTATCCCCACTCCTTTTTTTGTTTGTCGTAGAAGGACTCAGTCGGATTATCTTAAAATCCAAGGCTCAACAGTTGATTGAAGGCATAAAAATCTCACCATCGATGACCATCATGTTGATGTAATTGTAACTTCAGAATGTATTTCACCTATGTATATTGTACTCCTATAGAGATGTTATTATTCCTCTATACGGAAGTGTCGTCATTTGTATTGACAAGTGTCGCAAGTGTCACAAATTGCAAGTGATGAGTTATTAGACCACCAATTGTTGGGTCGGCCCCAATTAGTATAACCATGGGTTATTAGACTGAGTTAGACAAGTTAGTCCTGCTAGGTTATTAGGCAGGTCAGGTCATGTATAAATAGAGTGCGGGAGGCACTCTATTTGATCATCTCATTATTCACTTCTACACTACTCAGAAAGGAGGTTCAGCTGCTAGGAGGACTATCTCTGTGTACTTTGGTTGTATCATTGCTCTTTCTATCTCTAAGGAAGTTGTGGGGTTTTTTCACCTTTATGGTTTTCCCCAGTGAAACTCTGTGTGTCTATTGTCTCATGTGATTTCTTGGTGTGATTGATATGCATTTCTATACTTGATTTGTTGTACATGTTATTCTCTCAGTAAAGATCCTAGAGTATGTTGAATTAATGCTCAAAAATTAACATGGTATCAGAGCTAACCTGAGAAGAAGACACTGTGCAGTTGCGGAAACTAGGGTTTCCTGTCTATTGGGTTTCTCTCCACAGATCTTGAAAGGAAGTAGGGTATTTTGATTCTCGTCATCAAGGCTCATCTTTTCGTTCAATCAGAATTCAATTATGGGCACATTCATTTTTGGCCCTAAAAATTAGGGTTTCCACAAAAATAGGAATTTCTGAAATCTGAGGACATAGCTGGAAGCTACTTGGAAAAATCGAAGTTTAGAGCTTTGGATCGAGATTTTTGGTTGGGTGAAGCTCCGGAAAACTCAAACCCTAATTCAAGGTCCTCCCTAGTGAATCCGGGCGATTGAAAAGCATTTATGAAGGGTGAAACTTTGCAGTTTTCAATTTCTGAGTATACCAGGATGATCAGCTTATCGAGGCACATCTTTCTATCCTTTCAAAAAGTTGAAATTCACATTTTGAATTTTTAGGGTTTCCCTAACAAACCCTAATCCAGTACTAGATCCAGATTTCTGAAAATCAAGTGGTAAGACCTAAATCTTTTATATTTCCATTTGAAGTACTCTTTAAGATGTCTCACCACACCAAGATTGAGGATAAGCTTGAAGGGGCTGATAACTTCCAAGCATGGAAGTATATGATTGGGTTAATCTTGGAAGAAAATGAATTGGACACCTACATAAGTTCTGAGGTCCCTGTCCCAGAGGAAGAAGAGGCTAAGGCCTTACATAAGAAGAACTTGGTCAAGGAAAAGAGGATCATTGCTGATTCTATCAAAGACCATCTCATACCACATGCGTCATCTCTAAAGACACCCAAGGAGATGTTTGATTCCCTAACCAAGCTGTTTGAAGGGAAGAACATAAATCAGAAGATGACTCTGCGGAACCAATTGAAAGGGGTAAAGCTTCAGAATGGAGAGACCATTCAATCTTATTTCTCCAAGGTCTCTTAGATCAAGGAACAACTTGAAGCTGTGGATGAAGTAGTGGACAATGGTGAAGTTGTCATGACCACATTGAATGGCCTACCTAGGTCATGGGACTCCTTCATCCAAGGAATCTGTGCAAGAAGGAAGTTGATCTCATTCAGTAGACTATGGGAGGAATGTTCACAAGAAGAAGCAAGGCTTGTAGCCCGAGAAGAAAAGATGGGAAATGATGATCAAGCTCACACCAAGAAATACAAGTTCAAGAGGGAGACAACCCATCACAAGAATAAATATTCCCACCCATATCACAAAGAAAAGAAAGATCTGAGGTGCTTCAATTGTAATGAGAAAGGACACTTTGCCTCAGAATGTCCCAAGAAGAGAAAAGAAGTTACTAACAACTCCAAGAAGAAGAACAACAACAAAAGGAGATTTCATGCTCATGTTGCTGAGGATGATAAACCTCCCAAGAAGAAGGCTAGAGCAGAAAGTGATGATTCATCAAGTGAAGATGAATATGTTCTAATCTTTGGTCTCACAGGTACTATCTTGCATGGATGTAATGATTGGCTTATTGACAGTGGGGCTTCCAAACACATGACTGGGTTTAAAGAATCTTTTGTAAATCTATTTGAACATGAGTCAACCCATAAAGTGAAACTTGGGGATGACTATCAATATCCTATCAAAGGAAGTGGTGAGGCCTCCTACAACTTAGACTCTGGTAAGTCTTTGAAGATGAAAGATGTTCTATATGTACCTGGGCTCAAGAAGAACATACTCTCTATATCTGCAATAGATGCAAAAGGCATGAGGGTTGCATTTGTAGATGGCCAAGTTCTAATGTGGCCAAAGGGTAAAACTATGGATGATGCAGTAGTGATTGGAGAGCAAGAGGGAGGATTGTACAAATTGAAGGGACAACTTGAACATGCCATGGTACATGAATCCATGGAGCCAAGTGAACCTTGGCATAGAAGGCTTGCACATGTGCACTATAGAGCACTACCAATTGCAAGCAAAGTTGTAGAAGGTCTTCCTGAAATCAAGACAAAGCATGACGGTGTTTGAAAAGGATGTGCAAAAGGAAAGAACATTAAGAAGGAATTTCCAAGCAGTGAAAGCAAAGCTAAAGGAATCTTGGAAATTATCCACTCCGATGTATATGATCTGATGTCATCCAGTTCTCTGAGTGGGTATGTATACTATGTCTCTTTCATTGA
Source organism: Larix kaempferi (assembly GCA_027924585.1). NCBI lineage: Eukaryota > Viridiplantae > Streptophyta > Pinopsida > Pinales > Pinaceae > Larix > Larix kaempferi. Next base: position 8,413,557 of record BSBM01000371.1, read on the forward strand.
TGATTTCTCTAGGAAGACTTGGGTTTATTTCTTGAAGAACAAAGATGAAGTGTTTGATAAGTTCAAGGAGTTCAAAGCCTTGATGGAAAATCAAACTGATAAAAAGATCAAGACATTCAGATCCAACAATGGCGGAGAATTCACTTTAGGTGATTTCAAGAAGTTATGTAGTGATTCAGGGATTAAGAGGGAGTTGACTGCTCCCTACAACCACAACAGAATGGAGTTATAGAAAGGAAAAATAGAATAATCATGGAAGCAGCATGGGCAATGCTGCATGACCAGGATCTGCCTATGCATCTATGGGCATAAGCATCTAGGACAATTGTATATGTGCAAAACAGAACACCTCACAAGGTATTGGACAACAAGACACCAGAAGAGGTCTTCTCTGGTAAGAAACCTGAAGTCAGCCATCTCGGAATATTTGGTTGTCCAGTATATACACATGTTCCAAAGGAAAAGAGGACAAAGCTAGATCCTTCAGGAAAGAAGGGCATCTTTGTGGGGTACAGTGAAAGCTCGAAAGCTTACAGAATATACTTTCCAGGGTTCAAGAAGATTGATGTCAGCAGGGATGTAACATTTGATGAAAACTCAGCCTTCATCAAATCAAGGAAGGCACCTGTTGAAGATCATGAAGAACCAAAGGAAACTAGATTTCAAGACACCACCATGAATGAAGCAATTCTAGAAGCAGATCGTGAAGTTGAATATCCACAAATACCTGTAGATCCACCCCATGAGAAGAAATCTCACAAGAGGAAACCTGCATGGGCTAGACAGCTCATTTAAGATGCAAAAAGGTATGGCATTCTAGAAGAAGAACACAGAGAAAGGAAGAGGACTAGATCACATACCAGTTATGTTGCCCTACTCTGTGATATTATGAACAAAGAACCTTCCAATTATGAAGAAGCAGCGGAAAAGAAAGAATGGAAGGATGCCATGGTCGAAGAATACCAGTCGATCATGAAGAATGATGTTTGGGATGTAGTCCCAAGACCTAAAGGGAAGTTGGTTGTGGCTTCCAAATGGATCTACAAGATCAAGCATGCTGCAGATGGCAGCATAGAGAAATACAAAGCGAGATTTGTAGTTCATGGCTTCTCCCAGAAAGAGGGGATAGACTATGAAGAAACTTTTGCTCCTGTAGCCAAGTACACTTCCATCAGATCAGTGCTTGCCCTGGCTACAGTGATGAAATGGAAGATACACCAGATGGATGTCAAGACAGCTTTCTTGAATGGTGTAGTCGAAGAGGAAGTGTATGTGGAGAAGCCACTTGGTTTTGAGACACATGACAAAGAGTCATATGTGTGCAGGTTGAAGAAAGCCTTGTATGGCTTGAAGCAAGCTCCTAGAACTTGGTATTGTAGGATAGACAACTTTCTATCCAGTTTGGGCTTAACCAAGAGTAAAGCAGATTCCAACCTTTACTACAAGGTTGAGGAAGGAAATCCTATGATACTACTTATGTATGTGGATGACCTATTTATTACAAGTGAGGATGGATTGATTGTCGATACCAAGAGGAAGCTTGCTGCCAAGTTCGAGATGAAGGACTTGGGGATAATGCACTATTTTCTAGGCATGGAGATGTGGCAGAGTGCAGATGGGATCTTCCTTGGACAAGGGAAGTATGCAGTAGAGATCCTAGAGAGGTTCGGGATGATGGATTGCAAGGCAATGGCCACACCTATGGCATCGAACATGAAGCTTCTATGTGATGCTTCATCTGAGCCGGTTGATGTCACGGTGTATCGTCAGATGATTGGGTCCTTGATGTACCTGATGAACATCAGACCAGATATTTGCTTTGCGGTGAACACATTGAGTCAGTTATTGATGGATCCCAGAGGTGTTCACCTAGTTATTGTAAAGCATATTCTGAGGTACCTGAAGGGTACAATTGATTATGGGCTCAAGTATGATGCGAATAAAAAGTTTAATTTGCAAGGTTATGTTGATTCAGATTGGGCAGGCAGTGCTGCAGATAGGAAGAGCACTTCTGGGTGCTGCTTCAGTATGGGATCAGGTGTGATCTCTTGGCTTAGCAGGAAGCAGTCCTGCATAGCACTGAGTACAGCCAAAGCAGAGTATGTTGTAGCTTGTTCGGCTAGTTGTGAGGCAGTATGGCTGAGGAATCTATTGTCTGAGTTATTTGATCTCCCGTTGGATGCTACTGGTATCTATTGTGACAACCAGAGCTGTCTGAAGCTGTCTGAGAACCCGGTGTTCCACGACAGGTCGAAGCACATTGAGATCAAATATCACTATATCAGGGATATGGTGTAGAGAGGAGCAGTGAAGCTCCTGTATGTTGCGATGGATGAGCAGATTGCAGATGTGTTGACAAAACCACTAGCCAAAGTGAAGTTTGAGTACTTCAGAGAGAGACTTGGTGTTCTTCAGATTGATGACACTTCGAGGAAGAAGTGACGGACACATTTGCAGGAGCCATTCCAAGCAAGGTGAGAGGAGGATCCTTCCCATGGCTGTGGATGTAAGAGCTGTATGATGAGCATCAAGATGATGCTCCAGTTATTGCTCTGTATATGCATCAGTTGGATGCTTTGATCAGTTTGATCATGTATTTGTATTTGCATTAGTTGGATGCTTTGATCAATTGGATCATACATTTGTATATGCCTCATGTTGGATGCTTGATATGATCAGTTGGATCATGTATTTGTATATGCATCATGTTGGATGCTTGATATGATTAGGTAGATCATGTACTTATGTATGTATCAGGTGGATACTTGTATGATCAGGTAGATCATGTGTGTGATATGTATCAGGTAGATGCTTGGTATGCATCAGGTGGATGCATTGTATGATCAGGATGATCATAGATGACGAGCTTTAGGATGTTGCTCCAGATGATATGCATCAGGTGGATGCATTGTATGATCAAGATGATCATAGATGACGAGCTTCAGGATGTTGCTCCAGATGATATGCATCAGGTGGATACATTGTATGATCAGGATGATCATAGATGACGAGCTTCAAGATGTTGCTCCAGTTGATGTGCATCAGGACGATGCAGTGACGATGATCGGGATGATCATGTGTGATGAGTATCAGGATGATACTCTGGATGATGTACATCAGAATGATGTATTATGTGATGATGATCAGTATGATCATGAGCATTAGGATCATGCTTCGTGCGATGATGATTAGTTAGATCATGAGTATCAGATTGATACTTGGAGGTCAGAGATGATATGTGGCAAGTTGTGTAAGTAGCAGTAATCAGTCCTCGAAGATCCGATAGGTTGAGCTATGTGCTTGTAATCAGTCCTGGGATGAGGTATTACTACGGAGACATGTAATCAGTCCTGGAGATCCGAGAGGTTGAGCTGTGTGCTCGTAATAAGTCCTGGGATGCTCTTTAGATATCTTGTCGGTCGTGTTGCAGCACATAAATGTTCCTAAGATGCTCTTTAAAGGTATTGTCTATTCACATGTAATCAGTCCTGGAGATCCGAGGGGTTGAGCTGTGTGCTCGTAATAAGTCATGGGATGCTCTTGAGAGATCTTGCCATTCATGCTGCGGCACATAAATGTTCCTGGGATGCTCTTTAAAGGTATTGTGAAAGGGATGCATGTAATTAGTCTTGGGAGATCTTGTCGGTCGTGCTTAGGAACATAAATGTTCCTGGGATGCTCTTGTCAGGTATTGCATCAACACATAAATCAGTCCTGAGAGACCACCTCTATCAGACCATTCGCACAGATGATGAAGACCTACAGGTGGTGGGCCTACATCAAGTATGAAAAAGGACTGGCTCTGTAGAACTTCCTATGATGAGTGGATCGGAGATTGATTGAGATAGCAGCAGCAGTGATGATGACGATGACGTTGCTTTGATGACGATGATTCGATGACGATGATCCAATGACGATGATCCAGAGAAGAAGACTTGTGCTAGCAGATCTGTGTCAAGAAATACCTTCCTAGTTAAGAGGGAGTGTTGATGTAATTGTAACTTCATAATGTATTTCACCTATGTATATTGTACTCCTATAGAGATGTTATTATTCCTCTATACGGAAGTGTCATCATTTGTATTGACAAGTGTCGTGACTTGCAAGTGATGGGTTATTAGACCACCAAGTGTGGGGTCTGCCTCGATCATTATAACCATGGGTTATTAGACTGAGTTAGACAAGCCGTCCCTGCTAGGTTATTAGGCAGGTCAGGTCATGTATAAATAGAGTGCGGGAGGCACTCTATTTGATCATCTCATTATTCACTTCTACACTACTCAAAAAGTGGCACACTAGTGGAGGAGGAGGTTCAGTTGCTAGGAGGACTATCTCTATGTACTTTGGTTGTATCATTGCTCTTTCTATCTATAAGGAAGTTGTGGGGTTTTTTCACCTTTATGGTTTTCCCCAGTGAAAATTTGTGTGTCTATTATCTCATGTGTTTGCTTGGTGTGATTGATATGCATTGCTATACTTGATTTGCTGTACATGTTATTCTCTCAGTAAAGATCCTAGAGTATGTTGAATTAATGCTAAAAATTAACACATCACCCACTAGATTTTTGTGGATGTTGTTATGTTATTTGCACCTGCTAAACAAAGGGTTTGGAACTCATATAATGGCTTACTATCACTATTTTGCAGGTCTTCTGGCATGATTATCAACAACAATAAATCCATTATGCTTAAGTATAACACGAAGCCTGAGCAATTGGTGGAAATCACAAATATTTTCCCATTCAAAGTAAGTGATTTAGTGGATGTCACAAGATACTTGGGTTATTACATAAAGCTTAATGGATACCATTGAACAGATTGGATATGGCTACTAAAGCGATTTGACAAATAGATGCTTCCATGGGGATGGAAATGGCTCTCATTGGGTAGTCGTGTCACTCTGGAAAAATCTGTCCTTCAAAATTTAGCGGTTTTTTGGTTATCTATGTGCAAGATACCATCATCAATTCTTACAGGGATTCAGAGGAAGATTTTTCATTTCATCTGGACAGGTAATCATTCCCAAAAATTCCATCTTGTAGACTGGGAGAGATTGGCTTGTCCTATAGAATTGGGAGGATGGGCCATCAAAAATATATGTATCTTCTCCTCTACTCTAATTGCTAAAATCCTATGGTGTGTGTTGACTGTGGAAAATCTGTGGAGCTCTGTGATTAAAACGAATAATTTCAGATCTATGTCGGTTACACAATGGATCAGAACTATACCCAAGATAATAAAAAAATGGATTTCAAACATTTGGGTTGGCTTACTCTCCTCGTTCGACAGAATTGGAAATTGGTTGGCATGGTTATTGGGAAATGGTCGATCCATCAGATTTGGATAGGATCCGATAATTGGCGGTCCAACCATATGCAGACTGTCACAAGAATTAATTTTTCATTTGAGAGCCCGCGGGATTAACACTCTTTATCATGCATACCTCAAATGTTTGAATATTGGTGGCTCTGGAATTTGGCTACATGTTGGTCAATTGGGACTCCTCGGTGCTTTGTCTTTGGAATGGATCGCATATACAAAAAATTTGTATAGGGAAAACAAACACTTAATTGAATGCTCGGATATGATTAAGTGGTTGTGGAACCTGGCAGATGGATCAATCACTGCAATTTTAGTCTACCAAGCAAGCTTGTCTTTGGTTATTGTGGATTATAAATGGTGGTATAAGCTCATATGGAAGTGGAATATCCCCCAAATATCGAATATTTCATTTGGTTGGTGTTGGAAACAAAATTTTGAAATGGAATAATCTATAGAAGCGGGGTATTCATGGCCTAAGTATATGCCCTTTGTGCATGCTTGACGAAGACTCGGGACTACATCTATTTTTAACATGCCCTTTCTCACTTAACATTTGGAAAATTATTCATCTATCCATTACTTGCACTCACTCTTGGTAGGGAAAGACGATTCAGGATCGTCTTCGGTCATGGTTCACTTATAACAGGGAATATGGTGAGCTTGCATGCTACATTATTTGGGAAATATGGAAATCTCGGAATTTATATATATTCGAAGACAAACATGTCAATCTGGATTGGTGCACTAGACAAGCTACTGCTGGCATTTTGGAGCGTCCGTTGACTATTGGGAAAAAAATTCTCCAGCGTCGTCCACATTCTCCCTTGACATATGAGAGTGAGGTGGGCTGTTGGGCATAGTTCGACGGGGCTTCTTAGTCTCGGGAAAATTTATGTGGTGTAGGTGATATTATTTATTGGGATCATACAGAAAAATACTATATTTGGATGAACTGTGGTACGGGGACTAATACCAAAGGAGAGCTCCTCGCTCTCTGGATGGTCCTCATGTTTTCTAAGAGACATCATCTTATTCTGCAGAAGATTGTGGGGGACTCATAGGTGATTATCAATTGGGCGAGGGTAGTTTCTACACTTCATGTGCTGCATTTGATTCCGTGGATGCGACATATTAATACCTTTCTTAAGTATTTGCCACGGATCTCTTTGATGCATATTTATCGTGAACAAAACTCTCTTGCCGATTCGTTATCTCATTTTTTCCTTTATGTAGTTCTTGATCTCATCCATTTTGAACGTTTGTCGGGGGGTATTTTGATTCGGGCTGGAAGCAAGCCACTCCTTTCCTCCAACGTCCTCTTTCTTGTGGCGTCACTTTCACTTCTATTTTTGGGAGCCTCATCAATCACATACTCGTGGTTCGAGTATGGGGTCCTTTTTATTTACTATGTGCAGGTATCTCTCTTTTGGTTCTCCTTTCTCCACTCTCGGAGGTCGTCTTTGTCCCCACTCGATTTGGATGGATTGTATTCTGGGGACCATTTTCCTTCAATTTTGGTTGTTGTATTTGGTCATGGTATGTAGCCACGGAACTTCTTGGTCTCGCTGTCCATACTTGCTGCACTATCTGGATGAGGATTTTCTGGGTTGTATCTCGTGTCTCTTGGTTTTAAAACTTTATGTAAAATACTTTTTTATAATATAAAGTATAGCGTTCTATTATTGAAAAAAAAAGTGTCATCATTCCATTCCATTTGGTACTTTAAATTTTGACAGCATCAAACATAAAGTGTCATCATTCCATTCCATTTGGTACTTTAAATTTTGACAACATCAATTACTCGTTGTTGCGCATTATATTAGTGAAAGTGAAAGGGCGGTACATATCATGTGCTTTATTACAAATCACACCTTTTCGTGGATCGATCTTTCATTAATTGCATCGCAATTTTCTTCCTTGGTATATGACTAGCATTTGCCCCTTTAGGGGCAATAATGAACGCCGCCAGGAAAAGAGGAAAGTTAGAAGGAAGAAAAACATAAGCGCGGGCATTAACCTCCATCAAAATGGCTTAACCTTCATCAAAATGGTCGGACGGCTTAATGAATATAGTTGGCTTAATGGTCGGACGGGTTCATGACAATAGTCGGTTGGCTTAATGAATATTGCTAGATGCCCAGAATACATAATTCCCCTAGTTGCCATGAATAAACAATCTCAAAGAATCAAAGAATGATTGGGACCTGTAGCCTCTACCTATTCTTGCCAAACCAAATCCATGATTATTTCCTAGGTTATCCCTTGTTTTTTATGTATGGAGAATGATTGGGACCTGTAGCCTCTACCTATTGTTGCCAAACCAACTCCATGATTATTTCCTAGGTTCTCACTTGTTTCTTATGCTTCCCAAGTTCTACAGTTATTTTAGTGTTTAGGTTCTCCGTTAGTTATAAACACTATGTCGACCATCCCGACCAATTAATTAAAAGTATTTGACCAGGTGCATCATTTTGAATGAAAATGCAATGCAAATTTCATAGTCGACAAAGTATTCAAATATTATTTTGAGTTCGAAGTTGTCAAATTAATCGCGTAAAAGTATGTGTCAATATTCGACCAATCATAGATATGGTCGTTATAAAATATGGTCGATATTGTGTTTTGGTGGACGGTGTTTAAGGTTTGGTCGGTTTGGTCGATATATAATTTTGGTCGAAAAGTCATTATAAGGAAAATTTATTATGGTCAATTTTAACTGAACGACCAAGTCACTCTACTACCGATTTGTTTCCAGGCAATGTCACCAGAATCACTGCAACCAGAATTTCCTTCACCGGGAAGTCCAATAATAAAGCTTCCTATATTTGATACATGTGTTTCAGAAAACAACGTTGAGAAAGGTGAACATCCAAGTCCAGTATCTGTTATGGACTCACCTTTCCAAGAAGAAATTTCCACCCTAAAGGAATTCAAGGAAATAAGCTCAAATCTTCATGGTACAATGAATGTTGCCTTCATCTTTACATTTTTTATTAAACTCTAAAGTTTGTTGTATGGATTCTGGATGCATTTCTAATTTATGAACATCATGGAGCACTTCTGATGAACATCCTTACTTTGCAGACTTGCGCTTATGGCTTGATCTTCTCAGGATGGAATCCTTAGAGAGATCCATTCATACATCTGAATATCTCTTACATGGGGACAGTTTACTTTTCAAAGATTATGAGAATGGAGAGGTCTATACTCCAAGGGAAAATACTTGCATCTCGCCATCAGAACTAGAAATATTACATACCTCAAAATCTTTGCATTCAAACGTTGAAAATTGCAACTTCGAGTCTCTGAAGATAGATGGTATCTTCTGTTCAGAGGAGCAGCAACTTGATCTACTATATATGAGAAGTGTACTTGTTGCTTTTGGATTCACTGGGGATTCTAACATATTTTTTGCAAGATGGCATTCGCCAAGCTATCCTTTAGATCCTTGTTTGTTTGAGAAATCAGAAGATCTGTACAAGGATGCGATGCAATCTGAAACAAGATGCAGTGATAATACATTAGCTAAGGTAGGAGTAGCCAGTGGAATGAAGGCATATAGAAGCAAGTCAAAACGACAGCTTCTTTACAACTTCATAAATGAAGTATTGTTGGATATACTAGGGCCATTCTTTAATCATCGTCCTTGGACAAGACCAACAAAAATGAAATTTAGATCATCATCGTTGCTCCGTCATTACTATGCTTTCGCACCAATTGGGATGTGTTGTAGAATTGTTGAGTTATGAAGAATATTGTTAACTATGTTGCAAAGAAGATTAGACTATCTAATTCATCGACTCGCCTATCAATTGCCGGCTGTTGACAGTATTCACTGAATGTTTGAAGGCTGGATTTATAGTTAAAATTAATTTGACTGGAGAAAGAAGATGAGAGAATATGAGCCTGTGAGTCATCAATCTATCGACCAATGGCAAAGAACAACCATGATAGAGATTAAAGCAGTCGACCAAAGAAATAGATGACTCATTTCTATTTCTTTACGAGTTCATCGATCAATAAGCACAATCTGTCGTCATCATATTGGGAAGCATCTCGATTGAGTCTGGTCATCGATTGTAATCAGAGCTATGTATAAAATGCTTAGTAGTGTTCCACTTTACGGTTTGGAGACAAGAAATCGACCGATTATAGGCAAGAGATGTCAGTAGCTTTTGAACTATTACAAGATCAACCTACAGGAGATGTTGCAGCATGGTCGAATAGCAATCACGACCAATTCAAACATCACATTCTAATCCGACACTTGACATGCTGCATTAGTCAAAGAATGACGGATAGGACAGTAGTTTGAGTCTACTACAACATATAATATTTGATCTGGTAGTCGACTGGATGATAGAAAATGTCTCCATAGTTTGTCGAGATTCGACAGGAAGTTGAAAATAATGGTCGATGGCAATACCATATGAGCTAGCAGTCTTTGGATGGCACCAGCAACAACTTCGTCATGCCGAAATTCTAATAGCTTGTCGAAGCTTCTATACTGATCTGGCATGCCGAGAATTTACAGAATCACGTCGTGTTAATGAAGCATTTTCAGACTATTTGCAGGTAACATTAGTTCAGGAAATGTATGTTTCAATCCTGACAGGTTCCGGTTCAACAAGTCTTGACAGGTTTCGAGTTCGGCACACATACAACACTTCGACGAATTCAACAGCCTTTGACAATTTAGTGACATCGAGCTTCTGCGTCGAATGTTACTGGGATGTCCAAGTTAGAAGAGTTGCGCGATGTGAAGGTGGAAAACATAATTCCTTACTCGTCTATTCAGAATAGCGAATTTCGCCTTACGAGTCTCCAAACCAACAGAAAACCTGGAAGCCAGAGCGTGCAGATTTTGCATTAATCAACTGTAACAGGAATCTGGTCGTCGAAATGGATCACGCTCATCAATTAAGCAGATGTTGGGTCTCATTGAAATTTTGACATTAAATCAAGTCGGCAACAGTTCCACTCCTGTCACCGTCTTGGTTAGTCACTGGCCACGATCATCTTCATATTTTAATATATCAAATACCAACTGGTAGAGGCGTGATCTTCATGGTCATGCAATTGATACCTTTTGTTGATCACAATTGTTGGTGGTCGATAGCCAAATAGCTATAAACACATTCCTACGACAAGTAAGAGTATATTTGTGCATTAGTCGAGGAGAGACTCATCGATGCCTACATACTTTGACAAAATAATCCAATTTTTCTTTAAATTAATAAATAGAATAGATATTTTAAGTATTTTAATTTAAAAAATATCTAAGATTTGATTTATAAGTATACAAGTTAATATTTTAGGAAAGTTCATTTTTACTAAATTGAAATAAAGTTAGACTTTAATTTTATTTTTGTAAGTTTTGACAAATTAAATTATATAAAAATAAACCAAACATTTTTATAATCATAATTCTTATAAGAATTATAAATGGAATGAAACTATAACTTTTCCCAAAACTCTTCATTTAATTTTTTAAAATTTTATTTATTTATTATAAAATTGAATTAAAAAAAAAAAACAAATAATATATAAATATACATGCAATTGAAGATTGCTTTTTATTTATTAATTATTTTTTAAACCATGTTAGAACAATTTTATCTACTATTTTTATATATAACTTATTTATAAAAGAAATTTTAACTCTAAGAAGCAATATAAATTCGTTCTAAATATTTTGAAATCAAAATCAAAAGAAACAATGGCTACTGGTCTGTACACCTATTTTTATTTTCTATTTATTAATAAAGTTTAAAATTATAAAATTGAACTAAAACAATTGAACATCCAGAATAAGTGTATATCAACATTTCTTTATAAAGGAAATCTGGCTATCCATAGAACCGTAAGCAAATATTGATTAAAGAAAAATATTTAATAAAAACCCAAAAATTCTATCTAATTCATGCCCTGTATATTCAATAATTCCGCCCCGGGCAAGCTTTCCAGTCAAGGCGCTGAAAGCTGGCTGCCTATAGTTGGGTCGATTGAGAATGAAATCTGAACTAATTTTGTATGCGGCTTCGGTGAGATGTATTCCATCCCAATTGGTGTATATTGTTGGATTCGAACATGCTAACACTCCTGTTGTCCCACACAGACGAAGGAGGTTGAAGTTGTAATTGCCTCCACCTCCACAGCAAGACATATATATTACTAAAACCTGTTCCACCATGCATCACATCTTCACAAACTTCCTTTAAGTTTATATATATATGAGAAGATTAATACATAAAAAGTATTGACAATATTGATACATACCGTATGCAGCAGAATTCTTTAGTATTTCAAAAGCAATATTATAGTAATCTCCATACACCAGAGTGACTTGTGGATATTGAATCCTTACTGTTCCACTGTCTCTTGCAACAATGCGTTGTGGTTTTAGGAGAGTTGATTGTACGATATGAGACAGTGATTCTCATCATTCATAATCTTCTGTGAGCTGAGAAGGTCGACATCCCAGTGGTGGAATTCCTTGAACAAAGATGTATTGTGCTCCATTTTCTATCAATGTCTACAAAATTCCATTACATTATAAATATTTTAAAAAGTTTAAAACTCTGTAAATTAAAAAATGAATTAGTTTTCAAAAAAAAAATCGTATCTGGAATCAATCAAGTTATATAAGAAGCTTAACCATCAAGATAATAAAAATTTCATGACCTTGAAAATTGAGCTAATGCATCATAAAATTTATATCATATATTAAATTTCTTACTCTTAAAATAAATATTAGGATATATTGAGATTTAATTACCTTTAAAATTTCAAAAAGCATTATAACTTGTACATGTCAAACTTCGACCAAACAAAAATCAACTACATATGTTCAACCAATTTTTAAAGGCTTGACCAACTCGACCATTTGAATATGGACTATTTTTAAAGTTAAAGTGACCTAACCATTTTAGGTATCGATGACCAATTTACACTTTCAACCATTAATTTCATCGACCATTGCATGCATTGGACAACCTCTACTACAACCACAAACTTTGTGATGGGTTTTCCGTTCTTTCATATAGGCGCAATTTTCCACGAGAACATCAATCAAGGAGTGGCATTATCTTCTGTCAATCAAGGAACATTATCATACGTGCAAGTTGTAATTGTTCTCGCTTTCACCGATTGGTTTCTCCAACATTCTATCGACGGAGCTCTCAGTTTTCTTTGTAGTCGACGGTCTGAATTCATTAATGCTCTGTCATTGTGATCAACAAAAAGTATCAGAGCTCTCAGTTTTCTTTGTAGTCGACAATGACTGGGACTGATGTCTTTGCTTCCATGGCTACTAAATCTGCAATATAATCTGTAGGATTTCGATCTCGATCTGAGTTTCCAACTGATCTCCTACGCGCAAAGACATTCAAGTCGTGGTAATGAAGCATTTTTAGACTATTTGTCGGTAACATTAGTTTATGTTTCAGTTAATAAAACTATAATGATGGTATTGAGACATTTGATAATCACCTAAGCTAGTTGAAATAATGTAATAAACCTATAATTATCGTTTTGAGGCATTTAATAATCACATCAAGAGAAGCTTTTGCAAGAATGGCACATATAGCTAGATATGTGCCATCGATTTCCACATTGGTCACCGACCAAGATATGGTATATCCGTACTAATCGTCGGTTTGAAAATCAGTCGGTTCATCGATCAACATCTGACAGCATCCAACCGATTAATGCATCGATCGACATCCGACAAAAATGAATCGCGTGGATAACAGTAGACGCCAAGTCGAGTAGGCAAAGTCATGCTCCAAGCATTACATTGGTCAAGTCTCGAAACCAGTCGGTTGCATTGGTCGAGGGCTATCTCCAGTAGGTTGCATTGGTCGATGTCAGACTGTCTCAATTGTTGGTTGGGTCGCATCTAGTTGGTGATCTAACAATCTATCGAAGGAGCACCAGGATCCGTCCATGTATAGCATGTACCCATCCTCGTTTTCATCTTGAAACGGCTTTTGCATGGACTTTTCATGGCTGAAACAGTCAATTCTACTGGACATCCTGGGCGGTAAATTGTTTGCAATAATTTCGTAGTTCTATGGGTACAGATGAGCCACGAAAACCTGTCCAAGTTCACAAGAAAGCTAATGTCGATATCTTGTATCGCGTGGAGTTTTCATGGTAGAAACAGTCGGTTCGACTGGACATCCTGGGCCATAAATTGTTTGCAATAATACTGGAAATACTTGGAAGAAGAAGCTATTGATTTGGCAGATTGTTGTGGAATGAAAGAGCTTTGCAATTTCCCACAGTGAAAGATTATTCAATGATGGAACGTTGTTCAAGAAAACATGGAAATATTCTTCCTTGTAAATCTGAAAAAAAGTTATGTGTAGATGTTCATTATGTGCAGACTTTGCTCATTTCAAAAAAAGAAATCGAAAAAAAAACATGAGGTCTATGGTCCGAAGCTAGAGTAGGAAGTCTAAATTTTTGAATCTAGACTGAGTTGGATATAGATCCTATTTACTGAGACCAGTAGTGATGTTTCATCATTTATTTGATGCCAGTGACTTCTTGTATTCGCTTTGGTTATGCAAAATTTGATTATATGTTTGCTGAATACAAATGTTATTTTCCAACTACTCTTGCACTATTTGATTACTTGTTTAATGACAATGGATTTGTTTGTTCATTTTTATTATCTAGATTTGCTTATATCTTCGTTTATTATAAGTGTTGTGTCTGAAAAAAAAAAGGAAAATTGTGATTTGGTGCTATCTGTTTCGAATTGTTTTTTTATTGTATCCATATTGCAGGCCTTGTTTTGGCAATAGAATTTGTATATACACTTGCCGTTGTTTGAAAAATAAAAAAATAAAATTATCTGATACTATCTGAGCCTAAGTTATATATCCATCCTTTGGATGTGAAGACTTACTGGATTTGAAAAAAAAAACTATCTAAAGTACCCAATGTTTGATCCATGGTTGATTATGTGCACTTATTCGAAGTAATTCCCTCGACAAAAATGAAAAGATCAATTAGAATGAGTTCGACTGGTTCCTCTCCAGTAAGAATGCCACCCTCAATGATGAGAGAATCCTTCCCCTATAAACCCCTTTGGTCGAGGTAATTCCTCTTCCAAATGCATTGTATATCAAATTCTAGATGGCCATTTATGTAAAATCGAACTTGTTGCTACTATACCAGGGTGTGTTTAAACTAAATAGAGTTTGAATGGAACTTTCCACTTGGTTCAAATTTTGTTTTGACATATCTCCCCACATTTAAATGAAGATCTATCTCTGCATTCGAAATATACTCTCTCATCATTATAAAAACCAATTTATAAGTTTGTCAATGGCTGCAGGTGGACAGAATGTTAGTCAATGGATATGCGGCCAATGTAACTTCCATGTCGACGGTGATAGGTGGTCGCCAAGCAGTAGAAATGCCTCCCAAAAAATTCATAAGATTTTATGTCGAACCCAGAACCTATCAGAGTTGAGTTGCCGAGGTTGAGCCGCATAACTTAACCTTTAGAAGGATTTCTATGAGTCTTCATTTCTATTGTTGGTGGCTTTGGCACCAACCCCTAAACTTTGAGGTCGCAACCTACCACGCCTGGAGCAATAGGAAATGCCATAACAAAAACGTGGCATTTCTTCACGAAACAATTTATTTGCTTGCCTCACTCACCTGAAATGGAACTATGCCAATAAATTTCACTGCCATCATACTTCACAAAATTACGAGTTTAAAAAAAAACGTATTCATTTTACATACCCATCCCAAATCCATTAGGGACAAATTTATTTAGGGTCCATTTTAAAGTGACTCAATTTAAAAATAAAGTGACTCGACCACTTTGAATATCAACCATTTTTAAAAATAAAATGACTTGGCCATTTTGACTTCCTCTTTGACGGGTTCCTCTTCGACCAGTCGCGACTCACTTTATTTCACCTATGTATTATCTAATTCTGAGTGATAAATTAGTCCATTCCGAGTGATAAATTAGTCCAGACTTATTATGTAAACTTGCGATTGTTCTAACGAGATAATTTGTGCTTTTTCAATGATGTATAAGAACACAAATACACCATCCCAGGCGAGCAGTTTAAGAGGGTTCGTCGGCTCGACCAATCAGGCACATGAAAAAATTAAAAAAAAAAATTACCTCCACGCAGTAGGGGCATACAAGAACACTAACGAAGAAGCTGGAAATGCTGTGTAAGAACACGGATACACCATCCCGGGTGAGCAGTTTAAGAGGGTTCGTCGGCTGGACTAATTAGGCACATGAAAACATTAAAAAACAAATTACCTCCGTTCAGTAGGGGCATACAAGAACACTAACGAAGAAGCTGGCAATGATGTGTAAGAACACGAATACACCATCCCAGATGAGCAGTTTAAGAGGGTTCATCGGCCCGACCAATCAGGCACATGAAAACATTAAAAAACAAATTACCTCCGCGCAGTAGGGGCATATAAGAACACTAACGAAGAAAATGGCAATGATGTGTAAGAACACGAATACACCATTCCAGGTGAGCAGGTGAAGCTGGCAATGATTGTGCTTATTGATCGATGAACTCGCAAAGAAATAGAAATGAGTCGTCTATTTCTTTGGTCGACTGCTTTAGTCTCTATCGTGGTTGTTCTTTGCCATTGGTCGATAGAATGATGACTCACAGGCTCATCTTCTCTCATCTTCTTTAATGATATACAGATTTTACCATAGAAACCCAATATCTAATAATAATAAATAAACACTGACCTGCAAAAACTGTCGTGCTTTGTCTGTGGAATCCCCAACTATTTCGACAAAAGAAGCAATCTTACCCTGCTTTTCGATATCTACCGAGTTCTCCATTGGACTTATTTGTTGCATGCAAAGAAGGGTAAAATAAGATATAATAGACCTATGAAAATGGTGAAACAAACGCCTGGAAAACGGACCTTACTTCCTGAAGACAGATAGACAACTCATAAATCTTAAAATGGGAATTCCCAATTGGCAAATCAACAGACAATTAGATGGCGTATTGTACCCATCCGAATGATGCAGATATTAGATTATGTGGTATTACAAAACCACTCAGACACACAAAATTCGTCTTATATCAACACAATAAAAAATAGGTTAAAAGGGAGCCCGAAATTGGATCTGGAATTGTGTCGTTTAATCGCAAGTGTGGAGGTTGTCCATCGAATGAAGCTGCAAGAAATTGTAAACAAAATTCGTTAAAAGCACGCGCGGAAATGCCGTAACAGTGAGAAATATGTGAGCGAAAGCGGCAAAACACGTGGCAGGATTCCATTCACTCTACAAGCGAAGAATCTAGCAGACGTGGATGGTCATGCTTCTCCTTGGTGAAATGCCTTTGGCATAATTAGGGATGGAGGAAAGCCAACAACTTTAATTAATGGAATTATGGAATATAACACATGCGAAAAAAGTGTTAATAAATTTAGTATCCATTTGTTTACAAATTTAAAATTAAGAATGATTTTTTATGAAGAATTAATGTGACATAGTTAATTTATTTTAATAAAAAAATTTACAAATTTATTTTTAAGGATTGTTTTAATTGGTTGATGTATTTTTTTATTTTTTTGTCTCATGTAGGCTTGTAAGTAGGAATACAATTAGTCATAATTTTAAATTTGGTTTAGTATTTTGAGGTTATTTATCGCTATTATGATTATCAATTATCCACCCTTTATTTAGATAATCTTAGGAAGCGAGAGGATCTTCCGAAATTTTTCTTGGAAAAAATTAAAAAAAATTATTGATTTTTTTGGTGCGTGGTTTAGTGAAAAAGTAATTTTGTGATTGAAACCTAAAAGTTCATGACGCATAGGGCTTACAATTCAAAGTTACACATTGTAAACAAATACTCAAATAGTTGAAATTGACAATCACAATTTTGCATTCATTATTGTAAATAGAGGATTTACAACTTTGGAACTCAATACATCTCATAGTAGCATCTAAATATTTGCTTCTCTATTGTCACAAGCATTTACAACTATTGTGGAAAAAATTGCACAAGTGTGCACTCTTCCAATTGGTAAGGGGCTAGGCCTTGTAGGCTGCAACAAGGCCTTAGTCCTTAGATCCCCTGTGTGTTGGGATTGGTTATCCTCCAAGTGATCATGCAATAGAGTGTTAGTGGCATTCACATAAAACAAAGAAAAACAGATAAAAGGCAAAATAAAAAGAGATGGGGGGAGAATGCAAACTCCAACAACAATCCAAGGTATGAAAAACCACTTTTTTATTTCCTAATGGTCAAGTTGTACAACACCTAGGAGGCGTAGGCTTCAAGGGAAGCTAACAATCTCCCTTAGGGAGGCCTTTTTTGTCCAAACCATATGCTAAGTAGATGGTAGAACAATGGAGAGTAACTCTTGCTCATTGAAGGAAGGTGGCAAGGGATCTTGGGAATGCTTACAATGATAGGAATAGGTGGGCTATGAGGAAGCTCCAACACAAATCCAACATCATAACCTTGATCTTCATTTCTCTCTACAAAATGTATGACAATGGCTTCCTTATATAGGCCAAGAGGTGTCCAACAAACAACTAGATCCAAATGTGAACGCATATCCTCCATGAACTAGTTCCAAGGTATACCAAGGGGGATATTTAATGCCACTGAGTGTGTGAGGAGTCGAATTTGGGTTCTTGGAGGTGATGGAGCCTTCAATGTGCCTCGGGAAGTAGGTGGTCCCTGTTGCCGCACTTTTACTTCGACCAGGGTTTAAACATTCAACAACATACCAACAAACACTACTACCATGGATACCAGTCCGAAAGGGAGTTTAATCCCTTTCGGCAACACCTGCAAAGTATATGAAGTTTCACCCGAAGTACCTATGAGAACTACAGGAACCAGGATTCTATAGCACATAAGCGGAATGGCCCGACAGACAACTCATTCATCATACAACACATAACACTAACTATTTCAGAACATCGGCAGGATCAGAGCTTCTACACATCAGTCACTTCAACAAGACCCATAACATCACCAGACTAATGTAACTTAGGTTATATTTCACATTCCTATCATTCACAATTATCTTAACTAGGCATTCATCCAAATATTCAATCAGAGGAAAGAAACACATAACACATATCACATCACAACACATAAAGACACCATGTTTAACGTGGAAACCCATCTTGGGAAAAACCACAGAAGCGCTTGTATTTTATTATGAGTCACAGCCAAATAATCACTTCAGTTAGGACTTATAGATTTCTTCATGACATACAAGGCATGTGTGCACATAGCCTACAGATCAACGACTCGACTTCTCCAAAATAACTCCGATAGACATAACATAATAATCCATTATAGACTCAAGATGTGTTCTTATAACATCGAGTAACAATAGAAATAGAATAGTAACTAATAGTTACCCACTGGAACCCCAAAAACTTCTCCCTTATTACATATTTATAGGGCGCACTTAGCTTTTCCTGCTCCCACTAACCCACTAACTTACAAACTGACTCATTAATACAATGTGGACCATTTCTAACTAATTGACTCAACTCCGACATTTTGACTTGATCAACATAACCATTTTTCCCGATTTCTTGGCCGCTTCATCGGAGTTGACCGCTTTTTAGCTGTGTGAATATCACGCAGGCACTGAACTGATAACGTGCGCTTTAGCACGGGTTAACAATGGTTCACTTGCGCAACCTCTTGTTTTGACTGATTTTGGGAATTTTGGACTCATGCTATCTTTTGGTTTTGTTGAGGATGCTTGTGGCGAGATGCATTCTTTATGTTGATAATGACTTACTGGAATAATTGTCAAAATGTCGCATGTGTGCGAAATTTAGGCGTTAACAACAACCATGGCCTCTTTACATTTCAATTATGAGAGGACCAAAAATTCATTTCTCTTGGTTCTGAACATTGGAATACAATCCTTGAAAATATATATATAACGAACCTCATGATGTTGTACTTATATGCATTGAGTGGTTATGAAGTGCATAGCCCTTAACCTTTCATTAGCCTAATTTATTTATATTTATATTTATTATTATTATATTTCAGTCCTTTTAAAGAAATATTTCTCCTCAAATCATAGTAAATAGATTTTTTGAAGTTGAACATGTTTTATTGAGCGTGATAAATTTAAAATTGTTCTTTTTTTGGACGACAAAGCAAATGGGTAGGTCGAGGGAGTGAGATACAACCGAAGAAGAAAAGCCATCAAAAAGATCATAATTACTCTCTAGTTGCTACAGAATTACTCAATAAAAGAAGTCAACATCAAGGCAATGTTCTCTTCATTTAACAGTAAGTAATTGTGAATCAACTCACATAATGTGTTTGTATTTTACTTAGCATATTAATAATCTAGAAATGGTAGCATTATTCTTCAGTTTTGCAACAACAATTTTTTTTCAATGTATCAACTAAATATTTGGATCTCTTCTTATTTTCAAAATTTTTGGTCCAAAAACTATTTTTACTATTATGTTTTTTTTAACCATTTATTTTTGTTTTTTAATATTTTCTTATTAAAATATTTAACCATAGCATTTGTGAATCTGCACCTAAAACCCAGGTTCAAATTGGATTACAATTCAAATGCCGCCTTAAGATCATTGAGGGAGAGCATTTATTTCTTAATCCAGAATTATGAATAACATTAGGCAATCATACTATCCTAACTACTATATAAACTACCTCTACTTCATTTTGCTTTCTTCTCCTCACTCAATTGCTCTGATTCAAATATATATAAAAATGAACAAGAAAGAAAGAGAAAAACAAAGTCTGGATAAGAAAAATGATTATGTTCTAGATAATCAGCTATACCCAAACGTTATTTTTGGATAATATGATAGGTAATGAGAAGGATGGTGGACACAGGTCTAAGTTCTAAGTTCTAGCCTTTCCTTAGATATAAAACCCCAAGCACGGCTAGATGTTATTTCCCGCTCGTAGCAAGGGGACGGCCATCTCACTATTGGGGCCAAGTTTTGAACTCTTCTCATGCTTCACATGCTCTACCTTCTTTTTATTCTGATTTTGGAAGAAAATCCATCATTAAAATAATAAAAAATCCCTCATGCATGAAATATAAAGAGTATTGCGCCAAGGTGAATCCGTCGGTTCAATCCAATAAAGGGCATTCCTTTTATTCTAATTCTGGCAGAAAATCTATCATTAAAATAAAAAGGAATCCCTCATGCATGAAATATAAAGAGCATTCTGCCAAGGTGAAGCCGTTGGTTCAATCCAATAAGGGGCATTCCGCCAAGGTGAAGCCACCGGTTCAATCATATTTGGATCTTTTCCTTTCTCCCATGTCAATACTGAAGAGTTTAGCGTGAGCTTAGCACCTTGGTTAAGTGTTGTTCCCTTCATTTGAGAGGCAAATCATGATTTTTTTAATCCCTCCGTTGGGTGCAAGCAATCTGAATAGTTTAGTATGAAAAAAAGTATTAGAATATAAACAATTCTTGAAACACTAAACTACTCTTTAATACCCACCCAATCCCAATTGTTGCTTTGAAGATAACTATTACTTAAATTTTTGGTGTGGTTGGAATATATATATTTAGTTTAATGTATCACTCTTACATAACGTTTTGATGTGATTTGACTGGGAAAACACAATATATGTTTTCATTTTAATGTATCACTCTTGAATCATTGGCATGATTTTTTATCACTACCATCTTCAACTACTTACTCAAGAACAAACCTTATGGCTAAGCTTTTTCCCTGCTTATCACTCGGCTATATATTCATGCAAGTTGCGTCACAACTTCATTATAATTCAGGTATCACATATCGCATAATGATCAACAGTGCACCATGTTGAATTTTCATTTTTTTTTTAAATTTGAAAATTGAGTGTTAAGTTATTTGTTCGCTTGAAAAAAAATTGAGTTTTTAGGTATATTATGTATTGCATTGGTGGTTTGTTGATATTTTTAAATGTGATTATTTGGATAGTTTTTTAATTAAAATTTTGTTATCGAAGGGTTAAGTTTTCGTCAAAACTTCATTGTTGAAGGTCATAATTTTAGACAAAACTTTCTTTGAGAGGTAATATAAAAACAAAAAATGTAAAAAAAAAATTGTATGACTGGCAAAGATGAATACAAATTCCAACCTTGATGTAAAGGTTTGACTTGGTTCCCAATTTGAGCACTTGTGAGGTTCCTTGTAGTGTGTGCATCATATTTTGAAGTCTTTTGTCCAGATTGTTTAATGTAAGCCCTTGATGCTCCTTGTAACATATTTTTCTTGATTTAATTTTTTGTTGTGTGTTCATATGCGTTTTTTGCACTTTTTTCATTAGTTGAAAATCAATTTTCTTTTTTCTTGAAACCATGGTCTCATCAACCTTCCTAAGATGAGACAAAAAAACGAATCATGGGTTTTTTTTTATCGAGTTGTTGTTTCTTTTTAAGGGACCCTATTTTCATTCTTATTTTATTAATTGCTTGAGATTGAAACCAATGAATTTTTTGGCATCATTTCGTTAAAGTTAGATTTTGAATTATACCCAATAGTGATTTGGTTTGTCAATTTTGAATTTCCTACATTTTCATCCATTATTTTCAAATAGTGTAGTAGTTAGTCTTCACATTAATGTTCCAAAACCCATTTTTTTCCACATCCATAACAATTGTTTTCTTTCTTTATTAACTTTAACCATCGTCTTTCAAAAAAAATTGTCAACTTGTCGAGTTTATTCCCTAATTCCTTTTGTGACTTCTCAATCTTATCCATACTTTGTGTAGTGCCATTATCTTCATCTTCATACTTTTGAACTTCCAATTATAGGTTTTTGTAACTAACCAAAGAGAGAGAGAGAGAGAGAGAGGGAGCTTAGGAAAAGTCACATAGGGGTTTGAAAAAGGTTAGTTGCAAGTATATGAATAAGATTGGTTGAGTGCCTTGATGAACATGGAACTCATTTGAAATTTGTAGGGAAGTATGAGATTATGGCATATGACACAAATGTATGGAATTGCAATAGAAAGGATGGTGGTTGGTGTGTTGGTTGTGCTATCAATTTCAGCTATATTTAATTAAAGACATACACATTTTTAAAATGATGGTTGAATGTATGAAATCCTAGTTTTAATCTTAGTATAGATTGGGCATACAAATCATTGGCAGCGAAGTTGACGAGATGTGTATGACTGTACTATTTCAAATGACTATTGCGTACAAAAATTGTAGAGTGTGGAACAACAATAAAATTCATATAGTTGACTCAAGTATATTTTTGGAACTAATCCATGAAATTGGCTAAGAGTTGACTCTAATACCAAATGAAAAAAAAATGCTTATTACGAGATTGATGGAATATTTTTACAAATATAGATATAGAATATTGAGTAATAAATTATTGATATGGGTTGATGATTACAATGAACCTGGTGACAATGTAATTATATGTATTGATTGGTGACAAGGTAAAGAGGTGTGTCATGTGTGCCCCTTGACCTTTCATTATCCTTTCATTATTTTATTAGTATTAGTATTATAAACACATTTAAAACAAATGGATTTGAAATTAGTTTGTTACATTGGAACCTAATCATTTCATCTTCTGATGTAATATTAAGTGTAAAAATGAAATCGGGCCTTTATTGGCATTACAAAATAATATTTGACTCAAAATAATTCTAAAACTCTCATAAGTCAAATATATGCAATTTTTTGCAAAAAAATGAATTCTATGCATTAAAACAAAGTGAAAATGAGTTTGAAGTGACTCGAGGAATTGCCTGTCAATTTATACATAAGCATGCCACATGGAGTCCAAGTATATATGGGCTTAAGCTAGCAACATTTCCTACAAAATCTATATCTTCTCCAACTTATTCTTCAGTTGCACACAATCAATCCACAAAATCCATGCTTTCGCTTTTTCACCAATTATGACTAGTCTTAAATTAATGAATCTTCCTGAACTTTGTTACAAATCCAAATTTGGTTTTAAAAGAGTTCCTTATGACATAGTTAACCTTCATATGGATATATTTCTATCCAATCAAAAGAGTTAATGCTATAGAAAAACATGAAAAATATGCTCTCTTGTTGAAGAGTTTCCAATTATCTCAATATGGCCTTTTGTAATGTAAGAAAATCATGTCCAAATGTTTTCTCGAGGAAAATAAAGAGTGCAATGTTGGAGTATAATAGGTACGCCTCAAATCCAAATTTTCTTATGACATCAATATATTATTAGTGGATGTTATAAACTCTCAAAATGACAATTTTCAATGTTTCATACATTTTTGACAAATTTGTATAAAAGCATACCAAAATAAACTTTTGCAAGTTGGGTTGGTTTTGAGGCATATAAATGATGTATATAGATTCCTTGTACCTTCTAATTTACTTAGAAAACATGAAAAATAATTATATACATAATGACTTTATTTAACTGCAAAAATCAAGGTTTTTGTAAGTTCAATATTTCGACTAAGGATGTTGCTACATCGGGTTAGTTTAACTGGTTGTTGCCAATGTTGTTGGACATTTAACTGCGGACATGGGCCTAGTTCGAATCCCATTAGGTTAGGAATTCTAGTATATGTGAATGGTTTTACTAGGGATTCTATCTACAAAAGTGGCCTAAGAATCCCTTGGGTTTCTCCACAAGCCTTTTTCCTCGAAAAAAAGTAGTTAAGTGATTGGACTTGTATTAATGCAAAGACTCAAGTTCAAAATCTTCACACAAGGGTGGATGTGGTCAAGTGCAAGTTGTAAGTGACTCTTTTGATTACATATAAAGAAACATTCTAATTGTGTAGCCAACTTTTCTCCATAGTTAAAATTCGACGACGCAAGATGTTAAAGTTTTCATTGATTTGGAACTCTATGTTTTTAGAGATTATGAGTTTATTCAAAATTGAATAAAATTCATGAAAGAATTGTTTTGCAATACACAAAACTTGGATTATGATGAAACTCTGATTATATTTGAAATTTCTTTCACATTTATATTAAATTTACCACTAAAAAACATATATTCAGTTTCTTTCCTTTATTCCAAATTTAAATATGATAAAATTGTAATTGATACTTATTTTATTTTATATAAAATTACTCCTTATAACACATCAAATTAATTCAGATTTTGCAAGGCCTTGAAACACAATGAAGAGTTCAAGGTACCTCATAAACTAATCAAAATGTCGAGACAAGAAACATAAGGTCTTCCATAGGTCTACTGACACTAATTATGGAGTTCCCACGAGGAGAATCAGAACTGAAGCAGCTGAGTTTGGCGAAAATGGTCAAAATGGGAGGGCTTATCTAGAACCCACTAAGTTTGTTTCAATTGTCTAGAATCTCAAGGACCATGTCCCTATAGATAATATGAGACATATTTTAAGTGAAAATGGGCAGGATGATTCTAGCTCCGATTGAAGCTGTAAGCCTACTTATGAGAGATGTTCAGCTTTAGGTTGGGAATTCATGCCATAATTCAATGTGATATAGTACGCCTATTGAAGGCCTTTTTGTTGTTAACGCCAATGTTGATCTGATGATTTATGGACTACTCAATCCTTGCCCTATGTGTAGTGGAAACCTCAAGCTTTCAAGGTTTTGAAGCTCTAGAAATTGAAAAGTATCCTAATAACTTTAACCGAAAATGGATATAATTTAATCCATTCTTGGAAACCCTTGATCCATCATCTCATTCAACCTCATCTTTAACATATTCCTTAACCCTCTAACCGTCTTATTTAATTCAAAATTCTCTTACTATATATTTCTCCTTATTTGAATTCTCTAACCTAATCATTTCTCCTAACTGAATTTATTTCTCCAAAGTATTACTTCCCAACTATCCCCTTATTATGGTACTCTCAAGTCCCCCCCCCCTATATTTTATCTATTAGGTTTCTTATATTCAAATTTTATTACTATGTCCCCGAAGGGGATCATATATGTATCATCAAACTCTTATTATTTTGCTTTAAAACCTAAAATTTTCCCTCTTGGCTATATAAAAACTACAGTTTAATTTATCTAATATTTTTTCAAATTTTTAAAATTCATATTTTTCAAAAACATGATTGGTGAAAGGTAGTGAAGTCCTCCTCGATTATCCCTTCCCAAGAGGAGGTTGCGGGCTGACGTCACATCTGCAGGCTAGTTAATGCGTGGGTTTTATTTCTCTGTTTTCGTGGGCTGATAGATACCTGCACTGTAATCCATGGAATTCTAGGATACTGTAGTCATGGCTGTTGTAGTGGCAATCTGCATGTAAAAACTAGGGATCTACATCTGTGACTGCAATTGCTGACAGTTCCCTGCACTGCAATCCATGGCATTCTAGGGCGCTACAGTGCATGGTTGATGTTGTGGCAATCTGCATGTAACAACCATGTAACAACCATGTACCTGTAATTCACACCATAAATTTAATCTATGCTTCAACATCCTCAATCCCATGGTTTCGACAATGGATCTTCAGAGAGCCGTGACTACATTTCTTGAATGGCTGTCATCTCTCTCCGCAGATCTCTGTGTGACTCTCTATACTTTCATATGTGTTATCTATCTATTCATTTCCTGTGTCAGAGTGGTCATGCCTTTCTCCTGCATGTGGTAATGGTGATTCTCTATTCCCATCTTTTTCCACGTTGTGTGAGCATTCGTCAGTGCTCTCCTCTGCCTCAAATTCATGTATCTCAGTGGGCTTCCTACTATTTAGTTGAAATGTCTGCACTCTCTGACTACTGCCACATTCTTGAATTAGTTGTGCCTCAGTTTTTGGTTTATAAAGATTGCATGCTTTTTTATCACTGTTTATGTATTTTTATTTTTGAATTTTATTTTAATGCTTTGAAGACCACATTGCTATGAAGTTCAGAAATTTGGACCGGTTTATAAAGATTGCATGTTTTTTAGTATTATTTCTGTATTTTTATTTGAATTTTATTTTAATGCTTTGAAGACCACATTGCTATGAAGTTTAGATATTTGGACCAAATGGTGGATGGGCATTTGAATACGGGTATAATTCTTAATGTGGGTGATTTAAAGTGGCTTGTAGAGCATCCCAAGGCAGGAGGAGCATCGATAGGGTTGTCAGCCTCATCTTCTGTAGAATAAGACATTATGAAATCGATCCAATTATTAGCTCGATATGGAGGAACTGGTCGACTATGGTTGATTGGGATTGCGACGTGTGAAAATAACTACGTCAACTCGGTTGCACATGCTCTGGTTTGGAAAACTGAAAAGTCATACAAATATATTAACTCTAACTTTACATAACTCCTATATATTAAAAATAATCCTCCATTTGGAACGCATCCAGCTATGTCATACAAATCTAGAGTTGGGCAATTCTGCCTTTAATTTTTTGTTGACACCTAGAGCCCAATGTACAAGCAACGAAGATCCCCCACAAAGACAAGTTGACAGTGATAAAAAACCTTTTCTCCTTTGAGATAATATTTCCCCGAAAAGACAAACTCAAGGATCATCTAAGGAGAGTGGAGACTAATATTTCCCTTCTAACCACTCCCCGAATCAAGATTTGCAACTTCGATTACTCAAAGGTGAGCTGTTGAGGTTTCCATGCATGTTTTTGTTTAATTTTTTAGAATCGGTGGTGCGAGCTTATAACAATTGTGTTTTGTTCGGTGTATTGTACTTCATTATAGGACAAATGCGATCGTCAGGATGCCTACTTATATCACCCCTGAGGTTTTTTTGTCCAGTAAAGAATATGATGGTAAGGTAGGGATCGATCCCATACATTTCTCCTATTTAAAAAACATTCATAAACGCATTTCAATTTTTACACTTGTGTGTTGTTTATTTTCTAGGTTGCAGATGTTTGGTCTTGCGTAGCTACTCTGTATGCTATGTTAGTGGATGCGTATGCTTTTGAATATCGAGACGACTGTAAAAATTTTAGGAAAGCGATATAGGTGGGTTTATCTGTTTTGTGATTTTGTCATCGATGCTAAGAGATCTCAAGTTCGAAACCGTAGATACGTACATTTCTGACCTCACTGGATGTGAAGAACCTACAACAATTAATTAATAAGAATACACGAGATAGCAGAAATAAGAGAACTCATAATCACTTTTATTGATCGCAGGCCACTTCAAGGGGACAACCTCCTTTGATCAAGCTCAATACAAAATAACTTCATGGTACCTTCATTGGTCTCAACACAAACTTATATACTAAGTCTAGGCGCCAATACCATGGGTCAATACCATGTGTCAATACAAACCATGGGCCAATACAAACTATGGATCAACAATTACTACAGGACGACTTACAAAGCATATGCATCCAACAACAATAATACAAACTATGGATCAGCAAATACTACGGGATGACTTACAAAGCATATGCGTCCAACAACAATATACTAACAAATTAAATAGAAGGGTTGACATGGGTTCCTAACATCCCCTCTCCCTTAGAAAAATATTTGTCCTCAAAGCTGTAGATGTGGAAATTGATGCAGAATCTGAAGGAGTGGTTCCCCTGTAGCATCCTCGGGTTGTATTCCGGGCCACTAATGCCTTTTGAGTTGCAGGGAGGATTGATTGGAAGGTTGTAGATGAACAAGAACCATATCAGCTGCATGAAAAGTGCGCTCAAAATGGTGTTGATCGGCTTGTTGTTTCAGTCGAATTCTTGCCATGTGAAGATTGTCCTGCAGAATGAGAAGAATTTATTCGCGGTTTCGAAGAACTGAGTCAATTGCCTAAACTGGGGAGCTGCTGAGGGTGTATGGAAGAAGAACTGGTGATTCCCGTCCATAGACTGCTTCATATGGTATCTTTTTAGATGTGGTATTGTACCACTGTAGCGCTTCTAGGAAATCCATAGAAATAGTTGTCCAAATTTGTGTAGGGATGGGCAGGGGTTCGAGCAGTCCCGAAATGAGTGTCGTTTCACAGTCAACCACCATATGTTTAATTTTCATTGTCAGTCCTTGCCAAAAGAAGTTACATTGTTCCCTGTCATACGTTTTGAGGAACCCAGAGTGCCCTGCCAATGAAGAAGCATGGAGGTCATAGAAGAGATAGCCATGTTGAATAGATTGCAAACAATTTGGAACAAGTAGAGAAATAGTTGTAAGAGAAACTGGGTCATCAAATGTACGAGAAGGAGCATTTGTCCCCATATTGTCCTTACCCTTCTTGTAAGTGATCGCATAGTCATAACCCATGAGTTGGATAACCCATTTCAGGTGTGCTGGGGAGGACACCGATTGTTCCACGAAATTTTCCAGACTCTAGAGATCAGTCTGGATGCAGAAATAATTCCCTAATATGGATGGCTGCCACTTCTGTACTGCATGCAAAATAACCATCATTTCCTGCTAAGATGTAGATCTGGCTAATTGCTTACTGGAAAGGTCTCTTGAAGGTGGCAAGCCCACTGGTGCAACAAAGACACCTACATACCTATCCAAGGAAGTAGTGGAGACCATTGGTGGGTGTATCTGAATGGAATGGAGCTGAGTGATGACACCATGTGAATTCTTCTTAAGGATCTTTTCCAGGCGATGTGAACTGATGATGTGGAGAGACCCTGGTTGTAACCCCGTAAATTTATGTTGTTTCCCATTGACTGAAAACTGCATCCAAAGTTCATCAAAATCCCATAAGATGGGGACAAGTGTGCGTAACCATTGAACACCCAAAACCACATCACATCCGCCTAAGGACAAGGCAAACATGTCAGAGCGTAAGTTATAATCTTCCAGAGAGATACACACATTGTAGTACTTTCACTTGCAAGGTAAGGTGCCCCCATTGGAAACCATGACTTCAAACTTGGAGCAAGGATGGACAAAATAATCATCCTATTTGGTGATCCGGGGGTCAATGAAGTTATGAGTGCTACCAGAATCAATGAGTATTGTAAGAGGAAGCTTCCTGAAGTAACCCCTGACCCGCATTATTTGGGGGGTGGTGACACTGAATAAAGCATGGAGAGATATCTCTGGTTGGTCATCCTGAGATGGGGGGTCAATAAGCAGCTCCCGAATGTCGACCTGATCATCCGTTGTATCTGGAGCTTCTTCACCAATTTTAGAGGCAGGTGGAGAATCCATATCCAAGAGATAGATCTTTTGCTAAACACATCTATGTGCCCAAGTGAATTTCCATCACAATTATAAAAAAGCCCTTTTTCTCTGCGTGCCTACATCTCTGTTTCAGACAAATGCTTGATAGGAGTTGGTTGAGGAGCTGGAGGGATGGGAGGTTGTTGAGAACCCATATTGTGGAAGGGAAGAAAAGTGGGTTTGGAGCATTGTTGGGCTGCAATCTTGTCTTCTACCAACTTAGCCAACCCCAGGGCTTCCATCATTGTGTTGGGATAGAACATTTTGACCTCTAAGTGGATTTCATCCTTAAGACCACTGATAAAACAACTCCTGTAGAATTTATCAGACAATCCTTCTGTGTGATTGGCTTCAAATTATGTCTGATACTCTCTCACAGTGCCAATTTGACGAATTTTAGTGAGTGCTCCACTGAAGTCATCAAAAGCACTAAGACCAAATCGTTGCATAAGGAGTTGGTAAAAATCTGTCCATTTTGGCTCATCATGAGCCTTGATTTACCAACGGTACCATTGAAGGGATTCTTGTTCCAAATGAAAGGATGCAAGTGGAAATTTTTGGACATCAAAAGTATTATGCAGACTGAAATATTGTTCTATACGATAGATCCATCCAGTCGGATCAATACCATTGAAGCGAGGAAATTCAAGCTTCGGACCACGAAAATTGTTGGAAGAAGAAAACCCATTGTCTGATGAAGACTCGGACTGTCGTTTGTTGTTCATCGCTAAAAGCTCAAGATGGAGGTCGAGAAATTTTTCATCCAAATCATAGAGTTTGGTTTGGATGGTTGCAAGTGCTTCCTCCATGGTTTTTTCTCCTGCGCGGGTGAGAACCATAACCAACAGTTTTTTTTTTTTTTTTAATGGATAGAAAAACACAAACAAAAGCTTATTTAGTAAAGGGAAATTTGGATTTGGGAAAAACTCGGATGGGTTATTGGGGTTTGACTAGGTTTTGGACACTTTGGAATGGATAGGGAAGCAGAAAATGAGGATTTCAGAAGCGAGGTGAAAGAATGGGAAAAATTTTCAAAGAGGGACAAAGAAGCAGAAATAGGGAATGGAAACAGTGGCAAAATTTGAGGGCAATTGGGTGAAAATCGAAGAAGTTATGGCAAACCCTAAAAATAGACAAATGTGGGATTTCTGGCTTTGGGAAGTGGAATTTGGGATAGGGTCCTCAGGAATGAAATATGCAGAATGGGATTGCAGGGGTGTCTGTGAAGTTTCAGGGAAAACAAAGTTAAAATAAGGGAGATATGGCGAAAAAATAGAGTTTCAGGGAATTTTTTTTTTCAGAATGGATCTAAAACAGTGGGATCTGGAACGGCTCAGAATGGATCAAAAACAGCTGGATCTGAAATGAATTTTAGAATGGATCTGAAATGGCTGGATCAGAAACGGTTTTCGGAATGGATCTGCAATGGCACGGAAGTGATCGACAACACATGGATCTGCAATGGCACGGAAGTGATCGGCAACAGTTCAGGTAAAAATAGATATGGACCCCAGGTATGTTCGGCTTCCTATCAGTTTAGGGGATTCACTTAGCCACCAATGTTGTCTGACGGCTTGCGTATTGGGGCACTACCCCTCACTCCATGGCTCAGGTAAAACCGATAACCACTTTGCCACAAACGACATCTCTTGGTTTACCTCACGGGTGGGAACTAGTCAATCAGGTACGGGTCGTTGCCCTTTTTGCTGGCAGGTCCTCTCAATGGGCCAGCTACTTTTGGGTTCCTATGGTACTCCTCACAATGAGTTTTAGGGATTATTCGCAAGTACTTCCCACAGTTAAGCGGATAGAGATTATTCCAAAATCCGAAGCTGCAATAGATGTGAAAAAAAAAATGGCAAAAATTTCACCCAACGAGCCCAAGATAGTGCTCTGATACCAAATGTGAAGAACCTGCAACAATTAATTAATGAGAATACATGAGATAGCAGAAATAACAGAACTCAGAATCACTTTTATTGATCGCGGGCCACTTTGAGGGGGAAACCTCCTTTGAGCAATCTCAATACAAAATAACTTCATGGTACCTTCATTGGTCTCAACACAAACTTATATACTAAGTCTAGGCGCCAATACCATGGGTCAATACAATGTGTCAATACAAACCATGGGCCAATACAAACTATGGATCAATAATTACTATGGGATGACTTACAAAGCATATGCGTTCAACAACAATAATACAAACTATGGATCAACAAATACTACGGGAGGACTTACAAAGCATATGCGTCCAACAACAATATACTAACAAAGTAAATAGAAGGTTTGACATTGGTTCCTAACACTGGATAAATAAATGTATACGGTGGGAAAAATAATGTAGTAGGAAAAACAGTTAAATAATAATTAATGTTGGTATGACATGTCAGCTTATAATGAGCACGCAATATATGATTCTAGATTTTGTACACGTGTCTCCCAAGTGTAAGCACCTTCTTGCCCGTATTGTAGCCAATCCCACCAAGGTATCTTGGTGGATTTTCTTAGACTTTGTTTTTGGTTTTTCTTTAAGAGTTTATATTTTTCTTAATGATAACTTTATTGAATTGGATGGCATTCAGAGAATCACTATCAAAGAGATAAGGAACCATCTGTGGCTCTTGAAAATCTTTCCCAGGGAACTTAGGGAATGGGCGGATGTGGTCTACCAACATCATGATTATGCACATAGCCCATTCTAGCCCGTTAATGAAATATTGAAAATACTTGAAGAGGCAAGAAAACCTCCAACAACGCCCAAGGGTCTCAAAGCTTTATTGCATGAGGACGAGGAGGAGCACCGAATGTGGTAAGAATAAGAACATGAAGAGACCTGCAAGTCACTTGCCTAGACCTAAGATACCCTACACAAAGTCAATGTTTGGTAAAACATAAAAATTTTCTTCTAGTAAAAATGGGTTCACTACCTAACAACTAGGTAAGGACCGCTGCATGTTACAGTGTTCTAACTAACTATTGCGTACTAAATGTACACCTAGCATCGTGGTTTGCTCAACTAAAATGCACTTATTCATACCTGAGTTTATCAATAAAGGCAATTAACATGTCAAATCAAGCATTCCACCGTTGTGGGTGTGATTAAGAAAATCAATCGAGGAAAAGTGAATTTTTTATTTAACTCACACCAAACATGTTAGAGGGTTTATTATTTTATGAGAATTTCCATTCATATTATTATTATTATTAAATTGTTATATAAATCAAATCAAATATTCTAATTATAAAAATTATAAATGAGATTGACGTATTTAATGGTCTTACAATAAAATTTTATTTGTGAATAGTAATATTATGGATTTTTTCACCATTCTAGATTTGTTTATTGTAAATGAGATTGACATGTTAAATAGTCTTAATATTATGGATTCTTTCATCATTCTATTTTCTAAATTTGTTTCGAATTATAAAAATAAAGTTTATTTATAATATCTCTCAGCATTCTAATTTTTAGATTTATTTATAATTATAAAATTTTATTAATAAGAATTATATTTAAAATAAGATAATAAAATGCATATAATAAATTTTAAAATAATATAATATTTTTTATTTTAAAAATAATATAATCGTTTTATTATTATTATTTTAACTATATATTCATAGTTTAACATTAAACATTAAAGTTGATTACAATATTATGTAGACTTAATTTATTATTTAATATTCTTTATATAATTTAAACTATAATGATGATATACAAGTTTCAGTTCATTTTCATTTTGAGTATTCAAGAATATTGTTATTTTTGGGTGCTCAAGTATATAGCAATAGAGTTCCAACCCATAATTACATATCAATAGGTTATAAACGTGCATAAAATTATTATCGTGTGAAGATCTCACAACCTTTGAAACTCCAACCCTTAGATTGCTCCTAAATGATAATTTGGATAGTTGACACTTACAAGTTAATGACATAAAAATTGAGTAAATCAACATCCATGACTATATATACCATGTACAACTTGATACATTATTAGTAGACAAGACAAGACTCTATTTGTTTTAAGAAAGTGTAAAAATATTTTCTCAAATAATAACCATGTGAAGATTTTATTTGGTGGCTCTTAGTTAGGTTGAAGAAGCCATGGAAGATCTTATAACAGATTTCACATTGCTTGTTGGTTGTTGTGGTCTACAGTGGCATATATGAAGTTGTGATTTCTAGCTTTGCATCTGCTACTGTATTTTCCTTCTTTGGATTGCATGTTCTATCAATTATGCTCCAAAGCTTCCCTTTTATGTACATGTGTTATGTTTCTTGTTGTTTCTTTGGATTTTTATTTTTTGCAAATTGCAAAAGCAATGTTTAGTGTGGTTGATAACTTTAGGTTGTGAAATGGTAAACATAAATTAAATGGAAGTCAAATAGGTTTCCTTTCATACAATATATTAATCAATTCTTTTCAATATATTAGAGATAAAAAGTCAATATTTTAAAAGTATAATTGTATAAGAGTCTTTTCTTTTAAAGTTAATGCTTATGAATTAACTTATCTTGATTCTCTTAGATTGATGGAGACACTTGGTATGATGGCATTTAGACCTACTTTACCTAAATTCTGTAGGTTGTGATTCCTAGTTTTACATGTTCATTGGTATGATGTTAAATGATTATTCAAATTGAAGTTAATTCTGCTATTAAAGATACTCTGTTTATTTTTGTCCAAGAGCTCTTATCTATGCTCATTGTAAAGAACTAAAATGTATATATAGAACTCTTGTTTGTTTATCACATTAATAAAATTAGTTGTCAAACAGATCTAAGTTACCTCATGAAGCTTTGATAGTTGGATTTTAAGCTCTAAACTTTTATTATTTGGCTTCATAACAAGTGTAAGAAAATAACTCCCATTCAACAATAGTTTCCATTACAAAAAAACTCCTCATAGCTAGCCGCAAAGCTGATGGCAATGTCGAGGACATTGCCACCACATGGATCTTGATTTAAGTTCTGCTTGGTTAAATGTGTTTGGTAATTAATAATTAAAAGTCATAATTATGGTGTATAGTTTGAGGATCGCTATGTTGAACCTCTATGTAAAAATCCCATAGAAAAATTATATTCAAGGGAATATTTTGTTGAAGGAAAAAATGTCATATATGGGCTTTTCCCTTCGAAATGTTATATTTTGTTAGAGGCACTTTTTATTTCATCTAAAAAGGTTTTAGGAAGCAAATGCAATGTGGGTTGAAATCGTGATTAAAAGGAAATTGATTTTTACAACTCATATTCTATCTCCATATTGAATTTATATCTTTCCCATTAGGTTTATATTTGTTTAAGGTTTTTTTTGTTAATGATTTGTAAAGGGGTAAAATATTGTTGAATTTTGATTGTCATTGATGTCAACTACTGTCAAAGAGGATGTCAATTGATTCAATTTGAGTCATTGATGCCAACTAAGGTCAAGTCGTTTCAACATTCCCATGTCAGCTTGAAGAAGTAAAGAAAAACCACATTGAAGAAGTATATGGGAAAGCAAGACGGTGAAGTGTATGGATGCAAGTGTGAAGAAGTATATCTAGAAGTTGTATCCAATATGAAGAAGTGTGTCCAAGGATACATCATGAATATATAGTGTGAAGTACATTGGGCACATGTACTTGAGCAGGTCACAAGTCCATCCAGTCATATTTCTTTAACGTACAAGCTAAAGGGTTGGTTGGATAGAAGGTAGAAAAATGCACAAGCAAGCCAAATAATACATGGGAAAAAGTCTAGTGCGCCCAAGCAAGCCAGAGGAGAATCTAGTGTGCACAAGCAAAGTCAAAGTGGTGTGCGCAAGAAGCATGGAACAATAGATGGTTGAGCAGTTATGCAAGTCCTAAAGGTGCGTAGGACATCACCAATACGAAGACGCTTTCAGTTGATCTTTGCATAAGTTTCAAGAATGGTGTAGCAGTTTTTTCCACTATTGCCTTGCTATTTTCAAAGTGGAGAAATCCGTGGAGACTAAATAGAGATACAATGGTGGCCTACATTCAAAGGATAACCTACCATTACAATGATAATGATCCAAGTTCAAATCTTGACAAACATAAACTCTAATTATGTGTATGATTTGGTCAAATTTAACGACCCACATTATTAACCATCATTATGTGAATTTGTTAAATAATTTTACTAATAACCGTCATTATTATTTTTGGTTAAGAATGGTGAAATAACTAGATAGAAGTTATTGGTTCTTTTAATAAAATATCTTTATTCAAACTCCATTAAAAACTATTTCAAACACTAACAATGATAAAATGTAATGTATACTACATTAATGAAACTAGACATATAAATTATTATTTAATAATTATATCAAACTTTCCACACCCCTTAACATTTTTATAAAACTAACTCCATTCTTTATCTTTAAAAAAATCTATATATTTTAAATATAAAATTTTAAACCAAATCTATTTTTAATCTCCTCTCATCCCTTTAGTTTTACATTTAGTACAATATTTCTCCTTTATAATTGATTATTTTAATTATATTTTTACTTTTATTTTATTTTCATTTTTTATCATTTCTTTTCTTTATATCCTATTTTATCTATTAATGGTTTTCTCATCGTTAATTATTATTATTTATTACTCTTTACTCCCTCTCTTTATTACATCAAATATATTATTTTAATTAAATTGAATTATTTGAATATATAAATAATTCAATTATTAATTAAATTATATTAATTGAATTATTTGAATATATTAATAATCTAAATAATTTAATTGTTTAATTATATTTAATTATTTTCTTAACCTTTTAAAAAAAATCTTTTTTTTTCGGTTTCTAAACATTAATAATAATTTTAATCTTTTACTTAACCACTCCTTTCATAATTTCTTAATTATTATAATATTATTTTTTTGAACTTTATTTTTCCAATTATTTCTATTATTTAAAATTATTTGGTATTTTTTCCCTTAATTTTTACCTTACTCTCTTAATCTTCTCTCATTAACCTAATGGATAGTTTTCATCTATCTCCATGTATTATGTCATATGTATCCACCCAAAATGCGTAGGTCCATCTAAATCTATACACAATTACTTTCCAAAATTCTTGATACAATAGTCAAATACTATGGAAACATACATACTCAAATCTAAAAATATCTTTAAAGATTTGTTGAATACATAAAGAAAAATTCTTTACAGAGTTATAAAATGAATCACATAAATTCTAAATTAGATCACAAAACTCTAAATAATCCTTTAATTCAAAAATAATAATAAAATTGAATTTTGACTTAAAATATTAAATTCTTATTAAATATATCAAAGTGAATACTTTATAATTTTCCAAAAAACAATATCATTCATCATCATTCTTCGTGTTGACCCATGTTAAATCTATAATAACTATATTCAATATGGATCGCCCTTCAACTTTCCAGAATTGGACCATTATCACTTCACCTCACCTTAATGATCACAACCATCAACAAGGTCATCATCATTTTAGTATGTCTTCCATTTATTGATCCAAACCAAATCAAAGAATAACATCATGCCTTCATTGTCTTAATGATGTTCTTAGAGCGTTATGTTAAAAAATATCCATTAAATTTAAAAGTGAACACTTAAAAAGATGAGAAAACCTATTTATCGTGACATCAAAGAATAAAATCAAAATTGTCCTCAACTTTCTAAGCATTATATTAGAGAATATCCATTAAATTTAAAACTGAGCACTCTTAAAAATATTTAAAAAAAAAAAAACTATTTATCATAATATGTGAGTAAAATCAAAATATTTAAAAAGTTTAACCATGCTCTAGCTTTATGCCCTTTGGTTTTCCTCCAACTCACATGGATTATAACGTTAACAAGGGAAAGCTGCTTTGCAGCATATTCTCTGCCAAAAAATGTGAATCAAAATAGAAAGAACAAAGCTAATAAAAAGCCAATAGAAGTTCCAAAAGAGAAGAACGAGACTTAGTAGTCCACGATATAAATTTAAGCCTCCGAAATAGTATAGGCTACTTAAATATTAAACCTTTGAAATGAGATTGTTCACATAAATTTTAGCCTCCGAAATAGTATAGGCTACTTAAATATTAAACCTTTGAAATGAGATTGTTCACATAAATTTTAGCCTCCGTCGGAATGAACACTTATTCCTTAACCTCGGCAAATTGCAAGTAAGAGCGATTGCACTCTTAATTTATAAACGTCAACACGCCGGGCCTTAAATCATTAACCCTGTCTTGGTGCCATAGTTTTAAGCCTGTCGATATCTGTTGAGACTTGCTAATTTTGTTGTTACCTATTTGTTTTCCCTGTTTTGTTAGTGGATGCATGCACAGTGCATAGAAATGACAAAAGAAACCAAAACAATTATCGAAATGCATAGAAACCATGAAAATTATTTGTTAAAGATGGATGAAAATAGTGAAAACAAACCCAAAAAGATGCGTTTAAAAGAGAAAAATGAAATGGTGAGAGCCAGATCCTCTGCGTTTAACAAATCCTCTGAATGAAATTGTGCTTTAAGATGATAATTATCCTGAGACTACCAACTATGGCAGTAGTGGTAGCGAGCACGATCCTGATAATGTTTGCCTTCTCATATGATCCCGATTTTGTTTGCCTTGTTGATATGGTCTATGGTTTCATGGGAGAAGAAGACCTTAACGTAGCTTGATAGTTAAGGAAAGAGATCAACGAACTAGTTTATTGTAATGGTTGCGGCCTTGACCATTGAATTTAAATTTGATGCCATTATTTTCAGAGGAAATCAGTCATAGATTTTACAAAGAATAATATGAGGTGACTTGGGATTTTGTATGTTTCCAATGAATGCAAAACAGAGTGTCCACGTTATCCTTCAAAATGTGTCAGGTTAGCGATGAAGAGGGTTTAAAGAAAGTAGATCACAGAGATCATAATATCGCCAAGAGAAAAGGAGATATCCCAGCTTGTTAAAGAAGGAACATTTATATAAATTCAAATCAGATTTTGATAAAAGACTGCCACGTTGTTGAGGTTTGATAATCTCAGCAAATGAAGATACATCTGCTTAAGATTACTTTGGTATTCCAAATCAACACCGTGTCTCCAGATCGATACATAAGTATTTCCTACCTTAAAATCTACCACGTATTGTCAAAGATGTCACAAAAACTACTGCAGATAAAGTGCCATGGAGTATTTATTGATCGTTTCACCAAATAGCTGGAGAAGATCATTAAAAATTTCAATAAAGACGAGGACCTGTAGGAAACTGGCGATCTACCAATGACAAGCACGCCAAATATTTGGTCGTCTTCTCAACCTCTGCATCTCCCCCTACATCCTTCAAGTAATACTCGGAAATAGAACATTGTGTGAGTTGTTAAAGATTAATGTTCGGTTTAAAATTTTTGAGATGTTAATATATTGTGCAAGAATTACCAGAGAAAGGTAGCGGTATAGGTGAGGAGCATTAGTAATCCAAAACTTTAAGGACAATCCATTCCATTGCAACAACTTCTTGTCGCTTAAATACGTTATTTGCGACTGTAA
The DNA here is from genome assembly GCA_027924585.1 of Larix kaempferi. NCBI lineage: Eukaryota > Viridiplantae > Streptophyta > Pinopsida > Pinales > Pinaceae > Larix > Larix kaempferi. Next base: position 8,452,525 of record BSBM01000371.1, read on the forward strand.
ATGTTTCCTGCCTGATACTGGAAACGAAATGCTCGAATTAATATATGTTTCATTTTCTAAGAAGTTTGACGCGATTACAAATTTAAAAAGCATTTTAATACTATAATTATCTAAATGCATTTTAATACCACAAATAGAACTTGAAAGAAATAATCTTTTGAAATTTATGCCAATTCGTAGGTTGATTCTCTTCAATTCTGATTGCAAGTGTCATGTAAGCGATACCCAAGACCTGTATATGAGTATCGTTTGTAAAAGTCCCTTTAGACAAGAATCTGTCCAGTAAATTCGTGCTTAATAACTATTTCCCAATGAAGATGATATGAGGTTGTGTACTGTGCCACAGTAGAAGTTACAAATTAATTATTGAAACATCCAAGGACTTTTTCAAAATTCCAATTCAATTTAAATTGTGCAAAATTCTTGTCTCCATCATCCAGTTAACCATAATAAGACGTTGTTTTCCAATGGTGTCGGTCAACTGAGTATCAATACAGTCCAACATATGACTTTGCAACGGAGGTTTCTTATGCTCTCTTGCTTTAAATTTTTTAAATGTATCCTCATCTTCATCCTCAGTGCACCTATGGTCCTGCAGATCAGTAGAAGAAACAAAAGCATTATGAATTGAAATTTCAAGAGTCTTGGCTTTTCACATCTTGTTTCATTGCAAACTCATTACAAATATCCTTTAAATAATATTAATTTAATCTTCCCCAAAGATGAATATGACACTGGCAAGAGATCAATGAACAACTTGATTTGCTAGTTAATATTTTAATTTACTCTAACAAAAAACAGAAATTATATCTACAATAAATGAAAATAAAGCCTAATGATCAATGATTTAAGCTTTACAAGTTCCTGATTCTCTTTTTTAGTGTCGACAAGAGAATTTATTAACATAAACATGAATTTCTTGAACTAACATTACTTGCAAATAGTCCGAAAATGCTTCATTACCACGACAAGATTCTGTAAATTCTCGGCATGCCAGATCAGTTATACTAAACGGAAGCTCCGACAAGCCATTGGAACCATTGGCAGAAGCATAATCACTCCATGACCAAAATTTCTCTTCAAATTCAGTAATTAATGAATAACAGGAACTGGCAAGGACTAAGGGCCGCACAGCGCCAGAATCGTCTTGTAAATCATCGCTTACCATGGTAAGAAACAGATTAGTTGAATATTCTTCCGAATCGGAAGAAGCTAAAAAGGAAGGGGTCACATCCATGGAAATACAGGAAGAAGCATCAGCCTGTTCTTCATTGTAGTTATCATCACCAAGTTTAGACAGGGTCGTTTGAATTTCAGCATCAAATACGGAGTCAGCTCATGACAATTCCTCTTAATACACAAAACTGTGTCGAAAGTCTGGCTTCCAGGTTTTATGTTGGTTTGGAGACTCGGAACTTGGAAGGAAAAATTCGTTGTTCTGAATAGACGAGTAAGGAATATGTTTTCCACCTTCACATCACACGGTATTGTTCATGCACGAACACTAGAGTTAATGAAATGAGATGGAATGACAAACACGACCGGATCGCAGGGACCGGATAGGACACATGTAATTTTTTGGTTTTTTGTTTTAAAAATTAATTATATTTAATTTTAAATTATGAAAATAAAAATGTCTCTTGCAGGGATTTATGTCGCATCGAAGTTGTACTTATCCAATTAAAAAATCAAAATTTCATACTTTTAAAAATTATTAAAATTATTTTTATTTTTCATAATATTATGTTTTATATTCAAAATATTATATAAATAATAACAAATTTTGTTTCAAATCAAAACTAATACAAGTCAAAGTGTTTTGACTTTTGAATGAAAAGTATATCCCTGCCTTGGAAGGGAATAATAAGTTGGGTTGTGTCTAAAATAAATTGGAAATCCTGATGTCTCACACTATGGTTTAAGGCATTACATTGATAGTTTTGGTATGTTGTCTACTTTATTGTTCTTAATTATTAAATTAAGTGAATTATAAATATAATTTTTAACTCTTTAGATATAGTTTTGATTTTTTAATGTCAATTATTCTTTGACATAATTCCATAATTCTGAACATAATCGTATTAACTCTCCTGGGATAAAAATGAAACAAATCAGAAACAAGAAAACATTTCCACTATATTAGCAAGCACCCCTTGTTAACCACTATGAGGTTAGAACCTACATTTTGTTTTCTAATAATTACTAAGTCAATGACTTAAACAATCAAAGTATTCTTTGATTTATACAACCTAAATATGGTCAAGGCCAAATTACAAGAAATCAAGAATAAAACCTATTGTAGCAAAACAAGACCTCTAACATTCATATTTTCAATCATATTTACCATCTTTTAATAAGATTCACATTGCATATCCATATATATTGGCACTATTGCTACTTTGACAAATCCATTAACCTATATAAAATGTTAAACAAATCCTATGAATAAAATACATTAATATTTTATGTTTGGTCAGAGAATAACTCTCGAATGCTTTATTCATGATCTAACTCCTTATTTTATACAATAGGTTGGTCTCCCAAAATGTAAATCAAACCATATGAATAAAATATATTAATATTTTATGTTTTGTCAGAGAATAATTTTTGAATGCTTTATTCATGATCTAACTCCTTATTTTATACAATAGGTTTGTCTCTTAGGATTTAGCTTCCAAGAGATTGGTTGGAGTCCAAGGAGTCTCTTTGTCTTCTTATATTGAAAAATATTTACAATATTTACAGGTTTTCAACATTCCTCCCCGTAATCCGAAGGGATTTTTGTAAGTCTGAGCATGTTTCTAAACTTTTCAAACTTTTTTCGTCCAAGCGCTTTGGTGAAGATGCCTGCAATTTGCTCAATCATGGAACAATATCGTAAATGGATGGTCTGGGCCTCTACATGATGTTGAATCAAATGGTACTTTGTGTTGATGTGCTTGGTTCGATCATGGAATCTAGGATTCTTGGCAAACTTGATTGCAAAAGTGTTGTCGATCAATAATGGAGTAGAGTTCTCTTGTTTCTCATGCAAATATTCAAGTATCTTCCCGAGCCACACAATCTCTTTTGTTGCTTCTGAAGCAGCCACATATTCTACCTTTGTTGTCGAATATGTTGGAACTGACTATTTGTGTGATCTCCATGAGACAGATGTTGATCCAAGACTCATTGTGTATCTAGAAGTAGACACTCATGTCTCTTTGTTTCCATCAAAGTTTGAATCAAAGTACCCAATAAGTTTGAAGTCATCCACCTTAGAGTACTTGAGTCCAAAGTCTTAAGTCTCCTTCAAGTATCTTAGAACTCTTTTAGCAATAGACCAGTGTCCTTCACAAGGTTTGTGCATGAACCTTGAAAGGATGCCAACAACATATAAAATATCTAGTCTGGTGGTGGTAGGGTAGATAAGGCTTCCCACAAGCTGTCGGTACTTGGTTTCATCCTTAACCTCTTTTCCTTCATTCGATGTGAGCTTCAGCTTTTGTTCCAGTAGAGTTGAGAGAGAGTTGCATTCTATTATGTAAAATATGTTCAATATTTCTCCAACATATTTCTTATGGGAGATGAATATGTATTTAGGATGTTGAGTCACTTCAATTCCCAAGTAGTAGTGAAGGTGTCCCATATCTGTCATTTCAAATCCCTTCTTCAAATATTTCTTTATGTATGCAATATAACTTTCATTGTTCCCTATCATCAATAGGTCATCTACATACACCACAAGATACACAACATATTTTCAAACTTTCTTTACAAAATAGTGTTGTGTTTTCAAGATTAAAATGTTTGAAATTTAACTTTAGAAGATGCTCAGTTAACTTTCATACCATGCACGAGATGCTTGTTTCAGGATGTACAATGACTTGAAGAGCTTCACACTTTATGTTATTTCCCTTTCACAACAAATCCTTCTAGATGAGACATGAAGACATTCTCTTTCAAGTCTCCATTCAATAAAGTTTTTTTCGCATCCATCTGATGAACTTTCCACCCATTTTGTGCAGCCAAAGACAATAATGTGTGGATGGTAACCCAATTAGTTATGGGGGAAAATGTATCTTCATAATCAATGCCTTCCTTCTATGCATAGCCTTTCGCCACAAGCCTTGCTTTGTGCTTGCCAAGTGAGCCATTTGATCTGTAATTGTTTTGTATAGGTCCACTTGTAGCCAATTGGTTTGGTTCCAACTGGAGGGTCACCCATCTTCCAAGTTCCATTCTTTATGAGTGCATCACACTCATTATGCATGAATTCTTTCCACTCATCATGAGTAGCATCCTCTTCAAAGGAAGTTGGTTCAAAGTTAGCAAATAAATTCATTTCACAATCAAATGAGACATCCATGTCTTCTACATCACCTAAGTTATCTACATCTCCTCTATCGTCTTGTCTGGTTGAACTTATTCGTCTCGTCTTTCCAACTTAATTAAGATGGACACTTTCAAGTTTCTTTGTGGCCCATTTTGGAACTTTTGTGATGGCCCAGGTTGATCAGCAATAAAAATTCAGAATGAGCAAGGGCAACATCTATATGATACACTCTTTCAACAATTCCCCCGTTTCATAATGGGTGTGTTATTTAACTTATTCATTGCATCCATATGAAATCATATCATATACAATTATTATTAGTCCTTGTGTAGCAGGGATATAGCAATCGGCCAAGCCAATTAGTTGAACCATATGCTACCTCAATTTTTATCAAACACCAAATGTTTCACATTACAGTTGAATTTTTACATTAAACTAAATTTTTAAATACACCATTTATCTTGGTTTCTATTCGATATGTGCAGCCGACGTCCTTCTTGGGTTTTGTATCCCAGGGGGTGACGGTGTGCTTACATTATATGTTTGCATTGATATATGCAGTCTGTACTGGATGTATTACATTATAAAATTAAATATAATAAAAATTTACATGGTTAATCGACAAGGAAGGTTCCCATGGAGCTTTTTGAGTATGTGAGGCTTGTATGCCAAGAAACCCTAGAGAATGTTGACTAGTTTTGAAAGTATCCAAGGGACCACAAATAGCTGGAAAATCGACTGGTTTCCAGGTTGGTAGGTTGGCGGGTGCTATGGGTTGACCTGTTATTTTTTTGCTTTGCATCGAGCTTGTTAATGGTTTGCTGCTACTTGTAACCTTTCAAGCTTTTTAATTGAGTTTGTTGCCACTTTTAATGCGGTGGTCGGTCTATTGTTATCACATTAAATGGCCTGCAGCAAGCTGGATATTGATCGCCCCCTTTCGTACAGTACTTTGAAATCTAAGAGGTACTAAAGTACATTGATCTCAATCACGATGAATCAAGAGTAAAATTATTATATTCATGTTTTTCATTGTTTGCACTAGTCTCCCATTAGACCCAAGGATCATGTGCTCTCAGGGTTTTCTTTCTCGTCATAGGCCAGGATTGTATCGTTACTCCGAGCTAGAACTTTCGTTAGCTTCATTACTCATGTTTTCATTCACTCTGTAATCATCAGTTTTTATAATTCATTTTGTCTAAATTCTTGCTCATTTGAATTGACGGTTTGGGTACTCGAGACCCACGGTTTTTGCCTGAGTCCGAACTGCTTATGTATTGTTAGACGATATCCTTAGAGAGTTAATGCTCAGCTCCTCTTAGGAGAATTTTACAATTTCAAAGAATTTACTTCATAGTGGAGTCTCATTATTCGCAAGTGAACTTCATTCTTAAATGTATTAGCTACAACAAGACTTGGCAAGCAACATGGATTTCATATTACTTAGTTTATGAAAGAATATTATATTTTTTGTTTTTATTATTAAAGTTGGGGTTATTTGCAGAGATTTCTTTATTTCCTCACATAGTTCTCGGTCTTTTAGGTGGTTGGCATCCTGGGTCTGTTCAACACTTTTTATCAAGCCTCAGGTTGTTTTCATTTTCAAGAGAACTCGCGTTATCTCTTTAATTGGTCGTCTATGTATATTCTATGCATTTCTATAGGATTCTACTTTTCGTTTATTTGGGATTTTTTTCCTCGTAGAGAGCTTGCTATGGATGGTGCCATTTTCACTTATTTGTGATGTGTTTATTTTCATGTAGAGAGCTTGCTATGGCTGGTGCCCATGTTATCATTGTCTTCCGTAACACAAAAATTGCTTCCGAGCTTGCGCAATAATGGGAGAGACCACAAAAGCAAGACAATCGGATGGATTGCCATAACACAAAAATTCCCTCAAAGCTTGGGAGAGACCACGAAATCAAGCCAATCGAAATCTGATATCCATAGAAATATGGCCTCATTAGAACTATAATATCTATTTGTTGTACTATTCCACTAGGCTTTTTCTAACATAAGTCCATGCATCAATAGTTCATGGAAGTTGACCTCATGTCGTTGTCATCAGTATCCCAAATCTCATGAAGCACCCCAAATCTTATGAAGCACTTCTTTTAATTATTTATACTCTTCCCCAAACTTGGTCAGAAATAAAATGTCATTTGCTCAAGTTCTTATGGATAAAAAAACATCAAGTGTGTAATTACTAACCATTTATTTATATTAAAATAAATCCTCCCAATATGTGTTTATAGGTGTCTCTCTATTCATAGAATCAATATGGTGTTATTTTTTAAGGTTCCTCTAAAAGTGTTTACACCATGTTTAGGGGTGCTTCGTGAGATTTGGGGTGCTTAGACAGATTGGTTATTAGTCTGTGGTTTACAAATAAGTAGTTTGGTGATTGGAAACTAAGGGATTATGATGTGGTGCCTATGGCCTACAATTTAAAGTGGGGCAAAAGAAACAAATACTCACACAACAACTGCAATTCAAATTCAAATAACATAAATTCACATCCACAATTTTGCATTCTTTATTGTAAACATGTAGGATTAAAAAACTTTTGGAACTCGTTACATATTATATTAGGGTATGATCCTATGCTTCTCCACTCTCACATGCATATACAACCATGAACACAAGATTTTGCACAATGGAATAGTGCTCGCAGGGGTTTTTCCCAATTATGAACGACCCAAATTGTAAAAAAATTATTGAATTCTAGATTGATGAGAATTTAACTTTTTATATCACCATATTCCAATAACTGGAGGGATTTTTTCTACAAGATTAGATGGCTCCCTTTACAATTCCACACTAGGAGGAGAAAAAAAAATTCTCTTATTTCTCACATATTTAATACAAATGGACTACAAGTTGCTTTGTTACATGGAAACCCAATCCTTTCATATTTCAATTTGAATATTAAGTGTAAATATGAAATGGAGCTTTTATTGGCATTACAAAATAGTATTTGACTCCAAAAATTATAGAACTTGAATAAGTTAAATATATGCAAAATTTGAGAAAAATGAATGCTAGGAATTAGAAACGGAATGTAAATAGGCCTAAGTTAGCAATGTTGCTTACAAAATCCATGTCTTAGAATTTCAAATTACTCTTTAGTTGCACACAATATATCCACAAAATCAACCTATGGGTGAATCCTAGTGAGCGTTGTAAATGAACAACCCTTGCACTATCCTATATGGCTATTCAATCACATTCCCTATCCTTTTCCACCATTTCCTGACACTCCTTTCATATATTTTCCTTATGGAGATGTTATAAAATGCATTCTTATTTTATGTTGAAATAAATATATTGTACTCCAAAACTGAGCTAACAACCAAGATGTATGCGACTATGGAATAGTTTGTTTTGCAGATGTCAGCTAAGATGATTCCAGTTGCTTCTAGCATAGTTGTTGATGAACTTCTCTGCAGCAGTCGAGGACGAACTTTCATTATATGTCCATGATGGACCACCAACAAAGAATGTCCATGTGAATGGATACAAGAATACGAGCACTAGTATAAAATGAGAGATAAATGACCAAAAAAAAAAAAAATCAACATATAAATGGCTACTTTTGAGTTGGCGACCACTGGTAGAAAATTAGCACCGGTAATTTATCACACGACAAAAAATGTGGTCATATTTAGCTTGGTTGTTTATGGCTTATCTTATGGTCATATATACAACCAAATTAAGGACCAAATATATGGCTACAAGATAAGTTATAAACGACCAAGCTAAATATGACCACATTTTTTGTCGTGTGATAAATGACCGCTAATTTGCTACGAGTGGTCACCAATTGGTCATTTATATGCGAAGTTTGTTCATTTTTTGGTCACTTATCTCTCATTTTTGTAGTGGTCATTTATCTCTTTTTAGTGGTCATTTATCTCTTTTTGGTGGTCATTTATCTCTTTTTTGTCATTTGTAGTCATTTTATATATATAGGGAACGGATGAATCGAACCACCAAGCTCCTGCCTATAAGGAGGATGCTCTTTTGTTGAGCTAGCATCCTTAAATAGAATATATTATATAATTTTACATCAATGATCTAAGAATTTGAAACTTCTAAACTTCTTGGGCAAACACTGCCTCTGCTACCATATTAGAGTCTGCAATGAATTTTTCCTCCAGTAAGGAGTAAACAATCATACAACTGGTTGTTACTAGTAGTTGGCTTAATTGTGCCTATTTCAATACATGGGACCAAAATACTACTTGATATTCTTACCTAGGATGCACTATAATTTTTCTTTAGCTTTATTTATCATGCTTTCAACATTACCTAGTAGTTGATTTCACACTCTTACATTTAGCATTGTATTCACACTAGATGTATCCCTGTCATCTTGGATGGGGTAGATTTGTTGATCAACCTACATTTGTGGTTTTGAGTGTTGTGTCACCTTTTCTATTGATCCTTTCATTGATATGGTTTAATGTGATGGTTCTTCCTATGTTTTGTTCAAATTTTCTCTTTGGCACATTATATAAATATGATAGTAAGGTTATATAAGACGATTACCACAAGAAATATAAGCTATATAAGGACCACAAGGTGTATAAATTTGCATCTTTATTTTGTTAATTCATAGGTCTTCTATGAAAATGCATTTAAGACTCGAAGTAGAATAATCCTTCTTTATATTGTAAATGCCAAACAATATGAATAGACTAACAAACCTGAAGGGTGAACAAGCCTTTCAATGGCTGCATGATGCACTATTTTTCACTAGAGCTTCCACTTCCTGATCAAGGCACCTCAAGCTATAGAGGCCATCAAGAGTATTAATTCATAGTTAATGTCTTCCAAGTTGGGTACTAAAGTCCTACTCACAATAATAATATAAGCAACAAAATTGCATAAATCCAGTGAACCAGTCAAAAAGAATAATATATATTACCTTGGTAAACAATCTATCATGTATATCATTGTTTCATACCTCTGGAATCCAAACCTTTCAAAGGCTCTTAACATAGACTCTACTTTAAACCAAAGAGAAGAATTAAGCTATTGATCTTGTTACATCCTCTAAAGTAAAGATATGCAATAAAAAATATGATAGACTGGACACAACTGCCTTGTGAATCCAGGAGATCACATAAGTGCACAAAATTTTGATTTGAAGTTCAAAGTTTACATTCATCACCCTCTGAAAATGAAACTATGGATTACCAAATTTACATGCAATTTTTTTTCATAAAAACACTTCGCGGGATTCCCCCCTCTTCTTCTATATATCCAGATAGAGGGCGTTTTCAACCGCTAGCCACAAAAGTTGATAGTAACCCTGAGGGATTCAACTTGATTTGAACCTCTGATCTATTGCCTTACAATTTGCAACACACCATTGGTGGATAGTTCAACTGGTTGAGCTAACCCTTGGAGCAAAATTTACACACAAATATATTTATTATAATGGATAAATAAGCCTTATACAAAGGTTGTTTCTCTATTGGAATCCACAGTTAACTATATGAGTAATATACTTTTGTGCCATTAAGAACATCCATTGTATGGGGGTGATGGGCCTTATGAAGTATGACAACCATTTATGATGACCTAAAAGTTCCAAATTTTTTAGCTTTTGTATGATGGTGAGGACACTTTTGGCAATTTTCTCTAAGTTGACACCATATCCATCAAACTTATGTTGTCTTGAATACATAATAGATTTATAGTGTATTATTTTACAAAAGCTACTCCTACAAAATAACAGGATGCCTTTGAACAATTTTCAGAAACAAAACAAAAATAGAATCCAAAATCTTTTTGGAATTAAGCTAAATACAAATATTATGATTTTATATATTCTTTACAACTTATTGTATTAACGAGAGATTTTTCTTATTATGGTAAATATTCAAAGAGAAGTGGAACAAACAGAGGCCAAAACACCAGTAAGGACATAAGGGTTATTTGCATCTTTTTTTGTAAAGAAGATATATTATATTAATATCGCAACAGTCAGTACATGGAAATAAAAAACTAATGGCCTTGTCGTCTTACAGACTACACGGTTTCCCAATAATCCTCCCCGGAGACTTTGTAAACCCCATTCCACATCTCAGCATCAACAAAATATTTTCTTCCCAAACCCATTACAAACATTTCCTTCCCACACCCATTACAAAACATTGTCTTCAGAAAAACCCTAAACATTCCAAAATCTACTAATTATCGGTAGAGTGATGAGTAAACTATGGAGGTGGAACAAAACTAAAGACTATGAAATATAGAAAGGATAGAAAGAAGAACCCAAATAAATAGACATTAAGTATTTTTTACCATGGCAATGCCCGGAAGAGATACTTGTTGTTGGGGAGGACCCAAGCACAGGTAGTGACAATCACCAACATCCGCACCACCAGAAGAGCGTACTGGTCCAGGAGTGGGAATCTTATCCCAACCATGCAGTGCAGAAGGACCCACGTCTGAATTAGAAACGAAGGGGGGGTAGAGAAGGATACCCATTTTCATGGCACTAAGGTTGACTTTTTTGTGCATAAGTTGGTTGTCATTGTAATGCTCCTTCCAAGATTTAACAGGTTCAGATTCCCTCGCCGCTTTATTCTCCCTTTCCATCAGGATGTGAGACATCAAACCCTTCATGACCCAATAAGTTGTGACCATGCGATCATAGGTAGAGAGTCATCCTACAGTTGATCCCGGATCAATAACCCATTCTGCAACTTCCTCTTTAACCGTCTCTATTTTCATGGCTTTTACATGGTACCAGAAGTCTTGCTCAACCCGCTCAATCTCTTATTTGATCATGGGGGGAATTATTTCCTTAAAGAAACGTGTTGCCTGCCCAGCCTTATTTATCTCATGAGTAACCCTCATAGTTCGGCTTCCCTCACTCTTCCTTCCTCTCGAATTTTTTCTCCTCAGTGCCATGAAGTTACTCCACAGGGAAAATTTCTCTTCCACACACAGAGAACGGAATTTCACTAGCGCAGAAAGAGGAGCTTCAAATAGCGTTTTTCCTTTGGGTCTAAAATTGTCCTCCCAATTTAAGGCATGCTATCCAATCCACATATGGATCACCGTAATGAATGAGATGTATTGCAGTTCTGAACAAGGGATAATCCCTGCATATCTGCCATCTTTCCTGATCATTAGATCATCGTAATCTGTCCTCCACTCAAGGATCTTTCCATAACTGCTCCTCATTATGGCCAGACGGGGTGATTAATTGCTCTCTCAAGTGGATGTTAAATTGGTTAGTACCATCACCATCTGGAGGATGAGGGACGTGATGGTTCCTAGTGGGTAATGATACCACCGCGTGGGACTTGTCTAATTTATAATCCCCAAGCCTCGTCTCTTCCCCTTCACCTTGCATGTATCGTAAGTCCTAGGCCACTAGATGTACAAATTGAATATCCCAGTCGTCAGACTGAAAGCATGAAAGTTGACCCTCCACGATTCCACCTTTTTTATTTCCCCCCACATTGGAAAGGAGATATGCGACCTTATTTTCATCACGCTTGACGTGGGAAAAAGACCCATGCATGTTGTTCTATTAGGCGCCCTGCAAGATATTCCACCTTGTATGCCAGGCGCTAGCTGTCCACCACCTTTGAAATCGTTTTCCCGTTCGGAATCCTCTTCGCCATCTTGGAAATAATGTTCGAATCCACCTCCACCATAGTTGGCTCCCACCCTTTGTTGGTTATCAGCCTAAGGTCGTAAAGGAGGCCTTCCAATTCAACGGAATTGTTGGTTTCATGGCCCAAGAAACCGTGATAGACCCAAAGAATGTCCCTTGCAGAATTTCTAATCACCCCACCGAAGCCAGGAGATCTCGGGTTTCCCTTTGAGCCTCCGTCAAAATTCAACTTGAAGTGACCCTGTGGGGGGGAGACCAGATAGATGGGCTATTGGGTTAATGGGATTGTTTGGGCTTGAAATGTATCCATCCTTGGATTGAAGTGTCTAATCCCCAGCTTGCCAAAATTCTTTTCTCATGATCGTCCATCTCCCAATATCTTTCATTCCAATGAGTAACCCTTATTGTTTACTGGATATGGTTGCTAACTCTGCTCCACACTTGCTGATGCGATCACATCCTGCCTTCGAAAATTCTATTGTTCCTTTCCTTCTAAATCTTCCACATAAGGAGACCCAGGAGCATGAGCCATATTTTAAGAATAATGGGGTTCTGAAAAGCATTGCCATCTGTAGTGTCCCTTTTTAAGATTTTGCACACACTACGAAAAATTGCAATTTTTAACCAATTCGACGCTTGGACTAGTATTGACCCAATTGCTTCTGAATGGCTCCAAATTCTTCCGAATGGATCCAAATTATTTTGAATGGGGTCTGAATGAGTTTGGAAGGAATTCAGACATATAATCAATGCTAATTGATTATTAACAACCCTTAAAACACGTCTGCAACATTCATTTACAATCTGGACAAAGTAGGGAAATGTACTAGTCAAATCGAGCTTCAAAACCCCCAAGGGTAGTGTACAAGGATGGATATGTTTGAAAGCAGTCATTATGCAGTAGCAATTGAAAAAGAGGAGGATCTACGTTGGAAAGATTGAAACTCTCGACGTTTCGACCCCTACTCTAGGATCATCATCAGGAGAATATTGAAGCCTGAGGGAAAAGAGTAAGATACCCGACAAATATATATATATATAGATGGGTGAGTTCTTATGTGAGGTAAATTTATTTGAGAAGTCGGTTTTGGTTTATAAAAAATTTTAGGTTTGGTTTTAAATTTAATTAATTTTCTGTTTAATCTTATAATTAGTGAAGAAATAAATAATTATTATTAATTTTAATTTTAATTATTAGGGTAATATCTCATGTGATCTAAGTTAATTTGAGAGGAGGTCTTGTTTTAGGTTTATCAAAATTTTAGGTATGGCTTTAATTTAAATTAATTTTTAATTTAATTATGTTTTATTATTAGTTAAGTTTTAGAAAAATTATTTTAAGTTTTAGAGAAATTATTTTAAGTTTAATTTTATTATAGGTGTAAGTTATAGTTATTTTAATTTTGTTATTAGTTTATTTTTATTTTTAATTATATTATTAGTTAATTTTTTAGATCATATTAATTCAAGTCTGATCCTATTATTAGTATAAGTCTTACTTAGTTTAATTGTATTAATAGTTTATGTTTTAGATAATTATAGGTTATAGTATTATAATACTAGTATATTAATAATTAAATTTCATGGATGCTGTGGGTGTAGATCAATTGTTAAATTTCAGCTACTAATCTACGAATGCTCTCTAGTTTGTAAGGAGTGAAGGAGTGGTTTCCAAGAATCACTGATCTTGGCGCCATCGTCCCAGTTAAGGCAATTCTCGTTAAGGTTGATCTCAATCTTCTCCCTTATTTTTCGTTTGATTAGGTTGTCCTCTCTAGCAATGACCTTTGCATTTTCTAAACAAATGTGGTGACCAGTTATGTGCGCATGTTCGGCAAGGGATGAATTCTTGTGTATGTCGTGTCTTACGTCGGCGCTGTGTTCTTTAAATCTTGTCTCCATGGATCACCCAGTTTCTCCTATGTATAACTTACCACAAGAGCACGGAATGGAGTAGACCCCTTTTTATGCTTCAGGTTCAATTGGATCTTTAAGGGAGTCGACCATATTCTTAATAGTGTTGGAAGGGGTGAAGAAAACTTGGATCTTGTGTCTTTTTAGGGTTTTGGAAATCACTATCTGTGGTTCCTTTTATGTATAGGAGGAAGACCTTGTTTATCATAGTGTTGTTGTCATTGTCCTATTTCTTCTTCTTTCTAGGTTTATCAGAAGAGGCTACTATCTTCCTAAATTGTCTCACACTATATTTGCTTTCTTCAAAAAATTATGCTAAATGATCAATCTCTTCTTTGATGTGTTCTTTGTCTAAGATTCTCAACACTCTAGTTACCAGGGTATGGATTACTCTAACTTTTTGAGGTGGTAAATGATTGGATCTCCAAATGTTGTTAAACCCTTCCAAATTTAAAAATAGAGGTATGGTACTGATAAATTACTTTAATGATCTCCCCAATTTATCATCAATTAGTTCCTATGTCCTTCTGCAATTCCCTTAAATCAAATGTTTATATGCAAGACTTCACATAGGGGGAAAAGCTAGTAATTTTCAACATATGTTATGAAATTCAAAATTTAGGTGACAATGACTTGTGCAATGTTAATGAAACTTATTTGGAACATTAATGACACTCCATACATCAATAAAATCATAGAGAATGACTGATACAATTCTAAATAATGTCTATTCAAGCTCCAACAACAAGATCTAGGGAAAATGGCATCATTTATGCATTGTTTGGTATTTTTACATAGTTTCACTTGGTATTTCAACTTGAGAGTCTTTTGAGTAGTAAATACAAAGTATATATATCAGAATACAAATAAATGGATATTATTGGACTCTCACAAAGAGATCAGCATCTCACCGAAGGCGCAATTCCTCCAGGGGCCCAAATATGCAAGAAAATGTGAAAGAGATGCAAGAACAAGTTGTAGATGAATGAACCACGAACTACCTTGTAGCTTCAACCTGTAACTAAAGAATCCATTGTAGCTCCAAATGAAAGGTCCGAATGGCCTCTCCAATTTCCAATTAGGATGGGAATATTTCACCCCCGAAATTGGTGCTAAGGCAAGTAGACTAGCTCTCTACTAGCTCTTCTCTCCAAATGCAAAATGCAAAATGTAAAATGATCAAAAGCTGGTATTCTTCTTTGTTCCTAAATTTTATAAAATTCCTAAGGCTTCCCCAATTCGAATTCCATCCATGAGCTTCATGCCAACTCAATTTGGGAAGAGATTCCCAAGTATGCCACTTGACCTTCCAATTCTAGCCTCCTCCTTCACCAAATTCGAATTGGTGTCTCTTTGGCTGCCCTAACTCACTTGGGCGCATTCTTGGAGGCTAATTTTAGCCCTGAAAAGTCATGTATGTCAAATTTCTGCCATCAGGTCTGATTTTCAGAAATTTCATAGGCATCTTCATCATTGGTGTCATAGAAGCTAGGGAATCTAGCCCAAGTGTCCCACTAGCTCCAAAATGCCTCTTCCTCTCCCATGGGAGTTACTCTTCCTTTACATTTCAACCTCATTGAGTCATTCCAAGTAATATTCCCTTCCAACTACCCCAAGAATAGTGGACTCCACCTTGGATTCAAATGGGTGAGAGTGGAATGCCATGTGGCATGGGGAATCTAGCTTTTGGAGGGTCCCACAACACCAATGTGTCTCCATGACCAAGTGCCATCTTATTTTCTCACCATAAATATTTATTTTGAACCTCTTAATATATTTATGCCCAAACCAAAGTCCATTTGGGTTTATTAGTCTCCTTATTCCAATTTTAATGTCTCCACCCCAACCTAGGAAACTAGTAGGTTGGTGGAATTTTTCCTACTTGATATTTATTTGAATGGGGACATTACACCATCCCAATTATTGAAGGTTTGATATGGTTTCCCCATCACTCTATTCGTTCTTCAAAAAATATCAGCTCCTCAATCCCATAGATTTGAAGAAAAGGGGCAGGAATCCAGCAGATGATTCATGGTTTCCTCATCAAAACCACATAGGTATCACTGGAATGACCCGTTGACACCACATTTCATCAAATTTTCCTCTGTTAAAATATGTTTGTATATAACCAGCCAAATAAATGTTTCCACCTTTGGCCATGGGTTGAAGTTCCATATCTTCTTCCAAATTTCATTAGACTGGGATCTGTCACAGTTGAAATGGAGGTCATAATTCTCCCTGGTATTGAAATTTCATTTTGGCTTGTATCACCACCGAAGTTTATCTAGTCCCCTTTGTATTCTAATGTGTCTCTCCTCGAGGATCTCTTGAATCCTGGGAATATCTTCCACTGGGAATCTATGGCTCCATCAATCCCGAGGATATCATTCATGTAAATCTACATTAGTTGGCTCCTCCCTCTACAACCAACATACCTTTATCAACCCCATATCCCTTTCCCGATTTTGACATAATTCCAAATTTGAATGAGTTAAGATCTTAGGCATTTGTTGCCATGAGTCATTCCAGAAGTTTGCATCTTCCCCATCTCGGATTTCCAAGAAAATATGGTCCTGAATTATACTTCAATTTTCAAGCACTGTCCTCCATATATGAGATCCTGGTATGTCCTCATTAAACCGGATGAGATCCCTTTTTTGCTTATTACTAGCATATTTGATGTGCCACAATTTTTCCCAAGGCTCCTCTTTATGCGAGACCCGGTGCCACCAAATTTTGGCTCTTAAAACTTTATTGTTGTTTTTCGGGTCCCTAATGCCCAAACCACCCTGGTCTTTTGGTTTACAAATCTTCTCCCATCCAACCAAATCCCATATGTGTTTGTACTAGTTACATCCCCACAGGAATTGGCGTTGAATAATCCTGATTTCCTTAAGAACAATTTTAGGAGCCGCCATGGTTGAGAATAAATATATGGGCATTGCTTGAAGCACGACTTTAACTAAAAAAACTCTACTAGCCAAATTAAGAGGTATGCAAGCCCATTTATCCAGCTTCTTCCTCATCATGTCTAGTAGATCTTCCCACAATATTTTCTAGGTGAATCCTTCAACTAAAGGGTCGCCTAAGTATTTGGATGGAAGAGAGCTCCCTTGGAATCCAAGAATGCGTAGAATATTCCTTTGAGAAATCCTTGGGGTGTTAAAGAAAAAGACTTGATATTTCTCATTATTTATTTCTAGACCCAAAGCTTTTGAAAACATTGTCAGACCTTTCTCAAAATCCCTTGCTTCCTGAACAGATGGATAACCCATCAACATTGTATCATCGACAAACTGTTTATGTGTTTGTTTGTCTGCTTCGACATGAATATTCAAACTATTTCTCCAGTCTCCACCGTAGATTTGATCACACAACTAAGCCCCTTGACCATAAGAATGAACAGGAAGGGGGACAAAGGATCTCCTTGTCTATTACCACGAGAAGGGATGAAAGTTTTTGTGGGGGCACCATTGAGCAGAATTGAAAATAAAGCCATGGATGTCATGTTCATTATCTAGTTTATCCAATCATGATGAAAACCATAGGCTTCTAGCATTTCTCTCATAAATTGCCAAATTAGCTTATCATAGGCTTTTGACATGTCTAGTTTCAGTGTCATACCAGGATTTTTAGTGACTTTTAAGGAGTGAATAACCTCATGGACCGGAATGACTCCATCCACAATTTTGCGTCCTTCCACAAAGCTTGATTATTTTGGAACAACCAGATTTGGGAGGATGGGTTTCAACCTATTTTCTATGACTTTGGTTATAATCTTATAGATAACATTGCATAGATATATGGGTCTGAATTTACCCAGTGAGTCGGCTCCCTCAACTTTGGGGATGAGGGTGAGGAAATTTGACGTGAAGGCTCTCGCACTCCTCTGTCTTTCCATGAGTATTCCACAATATTCCACACATCCATCCTAATGAGATCCCATAAGTGGTGGAAAAATTGGTTGTGAATCCATCGAGGGTAGGTGCTTTTCCATCTATCATTTGATGCACAGCTTCCTCAACTTCCCGCATCTCAACAAGTTTCATTAGGATGTCGTTCTGACTCGTAGAAACCAGTTTGGGGTGTGTCTGGTGATTTTTTCTATGTGCTTAGATCTATCCCGTTTGTCCTCCTTCATAATTGTTTCAAAGTAATTTACCAACTCGTGTTCCATTTCCTCTCTTGTTTCCACATACTGACCATCCTCTTTTTTCAGTCTCATGAGTTTAGCCTTCTGTCGGTTCTATATCACAGAGTAGTGGAAGAAACTAGTGTTGTGCTCCCCATCTTGAAGCCATTGGTTTATGGAATTTTTCTTCCAATAGATCTCTTCCTGTTGTTCTCGAGCACTAATTTGGTCAAGGATTTCATATTCCTTATGCTTCAGTTCCTCACTATACCTCGAATTCATTCCTTCTCGTTGGATCTCTTCCAGATGCGCACTGAGAAGCTTCTTGTCTTGGAAGATGTCCCCAAATTCCTCTTTGTTCCAAGTACGGATCCTATATTTTAGCATCTTTATTTTTTACTGAAATTGGTACATCAGTGTTCTCCTGGGGGGGTCCAATTCCTCCCACCATTGCTACACTAATGATTTGAAGTCCTTGTGCTCCAACCATAACTGTTCAAACCAAAATGGTGTCCTAATTATAGGGATGCTTCCTTCCCATACAAGGCCCATTGGCCAATGATCTGATCTAGCAAGAGGGAGGACCATAACTCTCACATCCCCACTTCCACTGACCATTCCTTCAGAAAGTAAGAATTTGTCTAATCTGGTTGCCACATGGTGTTCACCGCCATGATAATTGTTCCAAGTGAACCATCCATTTCCGGTCTCCACATCCACCAATCGGCTTTCGTTTATGAAATCCTTGAAGGCCTCATTGGTCACTTCAAGCATCCATATTCCACCCTTTTTCTCTTCTAGAGTGGTGATCATATTGAATTTCCTGCCTACCAACCAATGCTGATCACCAATATCTCTCGCTTTCGCTTTTGAGGAAGAGAGAAAGGATGGTTTTTGAGAAAAAATGCTTGGCCCATAGACATTGGTTAGGATCCCTTTTACTATTGTATTGCAGATATGAAAATATGTCGAAAGAGAATACCTAGTAGCTCGGAATTTGTTCAAACATATCTCCTCTGTCCTCCATAGAATTTCCAATCCTCCCACAATTCCCCTAGCGTCAATAGCTATCATATTACTGCCTCTCCAATCCTTTCTCCCTATCTCTTGCATGCTTTCTAAACTACACTTTGTTTCTTGTAAAAAAACCACTACTAGCTTCTCCATCCTCAAATTACTTCTAAGAGTATTTATTTTTTGTGGGTGACTCCCCCCCCGAATGTTCCAAGTTATGATATTCATTGGGAAACCCTGTTAACTTCAGAGAAGGCTGCTTTTATCGTAGGATATTGGCATGATTCCACTAATCGGGTTCCAACCTATGTTATTCTCTAGCAGTTTGTCTTTCTACCACGCTTCTCTCCTTCCTCTGGTTGTTTCCACTTACTTACCTTAGATGGGTCTTTTTCAATGCTCAACTATGGAGAAGCCTTCGTTTTGAGAATGGCTTGCTACAAAAGTTTTGTCTTCTTGGGACATACCCTTTACCATTTTTATTCCATTCCTTCTCAATTTTATCTAGATCTAGCTCCCCCAGGTCCATATCCTCGGCTTCTTCCAACAAATCCTCCTCCATTACTTCAGTTTGTTCCTCCATATCCTTTTGGGTGGTCTTCGGGGAGGATGAAGTTCACTTCTTATCCGGGTTGAGATATTGAGCCTTGAATTTATTGAGATCATCTAGATCCTCCTCTACCTAGTTAAGGGTTTCAAAACGATTCCCATTATTTTTCTTATTCTCTGTACTTTGCATATTCTGCGTCTGATTGTTGGTTTGTCTACCTTGTCTCCTTTTATTCTGCACCTGAGTAAACCCCTCCCCATCTGCGTCCTTTTCCTTGATCTCCTAGGCCAGTGTTGGGGTCGATCGGTTTAGGGGGCAGTCTCTTCCCAGATGTCCATATTGGTGGCACTATCTGCACCTAAATGGAAGATGCTCATAATCAATGGGTTTCACCCAGTCTTCATCCTCCCATATGAGATTGATTTCTTTGGGAATTTCACGTGACAAATCCATATACACACAGATCCTTGCAAAGGATGTATAGTGTTGTTGTTTTGTCTATTCAGAAGCCTTCACAAATTTTCCTAGGATATTTCCAATGGCCTCCGGGATATCTGGTTCTCAGTACTCACAAGTTAAGGAATACAGTCTAATCCAAACTGGAGCTATGCTCATATCCTCATTTTCGGGGTTAAAATGCTCCTTCCATGAGCACAAGTAGAGCCCAGTGGAAAATAAGAAATATGGTCCTGCCAGGAGGATTCTGTCTCTATCCTCTTGGTTAAAGAAGATGATAGTGAAGAAACCATTTTCCCCCTAGTGTATATCATAATGGCCCCTGGAATTCCAGGTTGCATTGATCCATCTCAGTAGATCCTTCTCCTTTGGCCATATGCCAATAAAATTCCCAATTAGGGCCTTCTCCTTTCATTGCTCCACTCTCTCCCTTATTTTTTTAGATTTGATCTACAGATAAGGGTTCTCTGCAGATTTCGGCATGTAACCCCCTTTCCTCCTTCAGTTATCTGGGTTTCTCGTCCTACACCCTTCGTTGCCATCGAAACCCATCTCCGGTTGGTTCTTTGTTGATGTCCCTTCCGCCTCATGCATATGTTGCGAGATGGAGGGGGATCCGCCCCATCCAGGAAAACACATACGGAACCCTAGCCTCCATGCAAAAGCTGCAGAAAATCAAAGCACTCTCGAATTCCCCTCCTTGATCCCCCAAGGGTTATTTTCATCTTGACTATTTAAGGACATACTGAATGCAGAATCATAATGACTACATGTTTAAAATACCTAAATGGTAACCATACCAGAAACTATGCAACTTGCAAGTATTCATAAGAACAAAAATATCTAATTACATGTTGGCAAGATTCAACTAAAGGACTAGTCAATATTTCTTTTTCTGAAAAATGTGTCTTATAGTTACATAAATGTATTTACATCAGCAAAGCAAAAAGAGTGAAAGGGTATACATAAGGGATCTTACATCACCTTATCTCAAGCATGCATTCTAAACACAATAAAAATATCTTCAGTGATTGAACGATAAATCCACCTAATTTGCATAGAATGTGAGATCTCATTCATATTAGATGATGCCTCAAGAACAATGCCCTAGTGCTTGGTTTCTTAAACAATAAATTCCTTTATTTTGAAAAAAAATTATGCACACTCAGGAAAAATGTTTATACAACTTTGCTAAAGAAAAAATCCAATTCAATGAACTAAAATAAAATCCAATGCATCATCAAATATATGTAGATGCACATTTACTCAACATACCTATTTTTCCCATTCTAATTCCTTTCCATATCCACAGATGATAACATGAATATCTTTGTTCAATAAAGAAGATGGATTGGTAGATTGTGAAAGACCACCATTTTCCATGAGAGTAGATTGAATAAACACCAAATATTGCCTGAATCTTTTCTCAAAGATCCGTTGGGACATGAGCAGTGATTTCTCATCATCAAATCCTATCATATGCAATTTCAATGAAGGCTCAAGTCACTGGTTTGGACTAGGACTCACCTTCAACACCCTCTAATATGTCTTCCAAACTAAATATGGCTATAGTGCATTCAATTTGGTTTTCTCTCTTCTTATCATTATCATACCTTTTGTTTGTCCTTGTGCTCTTCTTTCTAGATCCCCAATAACATCTCAGAAAACATGTTGGTTCAATATCCTCTTCACTGCGAACAAGGTCATAACCAAAGAGTTCTTGTCGATTATAATAACACCCTATACCCACATAGACAGGTCCTTGGATACCATCAAAACCTCTTGAGGTGATCTACAAAGATTTCAGAATTAATATGCCATCCTGAAAATATACACAAACTGCATACTAAAGGAGATATTAGGTGTTCATCAATGTTTACATCAAATAACACAATTTTGAGATTAACATATCGATCATGATCAATACCATCAAATCTTTGAGGGAACTGTACATAGCAAGTTTTATTCCCAAGAGCAAGATCCATTAGAAAACACATTGCCTCACGAAGAGCTTTGTTGTTGTTTATATAATGATCACAATCAAGGTTCAACAGAAAGAGGCCATTTGTGAGGACAACGTAAAATTGAACCTAAGTAGAGCAATGGGTAACAATCATCATTGTCAGGGTAATGAATCATGAATTCCATAGGAGGAAAACAACTAAAAAACAAAAAGTATACTTAGCAAGGAATATACCAATGCATTCATTGTACCGGCTTTCTTGTGGAGATGGAAACCAAGCCTCTTTTCAAGGGATACATAAACTAAATGGGGTAATTCATTTCCATCATTGTCAACTCCCCCACCCAAGAATACCTGAAATGGAAAGTAAGAAATTTAGTAATACTAAATTCCATTATTTGAAACATATTTAGATGCATGTTAAAAAAATGAAAATAAATATATGATCTTGTGTATAGACTACAAAGGAAAGATAAAGGCTATGAGATATGAATGACAAGTAATTGATACATGGATCATCCTAAGATGGTCTCAGGTGTTGCTATGTGGAAATGGAGTCTTATATTGCATGGTCCATCCCTCCTCAGGCACTTTTTGTGCTTTGGCCACAAGAACATTAATTCAGATCATGTACTCTTCATATTCCCTCTAAAATTGGAGCAAATATGGAAGATGTCAAAGACAAGAAAAAAAAATAAACCATCAAATTAGAACTTACAAATTGGAGACTTTAGCGTGCTCTTACCTTCATTTCTATGTATTCTTTCACAAAGGAAGTCTGTAATTTATCCTTAAAATAATCAATTTTCTTGGGAATGTAGAATTATGGAGCCCTAGGCTCGATACAGTTCTTTTTGCAAAACGGAACCCACTTGGAATGCAAATTTTGAAGTTTTTAAAAGGGTTTCAAAAGTCAACATTGTTGCTCCATCATCAGAAACATGGCATGAAACTTTATCAATGGGATAATCCACAATAAGAATAGACAGAACAGTATTTGTTGTGAGAAGAGGAGGCTCGTTTAGAGGATCCATTGTACTAACAAAAATATCAACATTGACCAACTGAGATGGCTCTCTTTCTCTGCCAAACCTATAAATTGATACATTTGTTGCCCTCGAATAAGTGTCTTAGTTCCTCATTTGTTACTAGCAAACACTATAAATGGGTATTTAACAATTTATATCACATTGTAGTGCATTTGAGGACTATGCGCTTGTTGAAAACAGATCTATCCTCACTCGAAGCAGGGAGAATATGGATGCAAGAAGAAGCGGGGAGAATATGGATGCAAGAAGAAGCGGGGAGAATATGGATGCAAGAAGAATTGACCAAACAATGACTATTGTAGTCATCTAGTTTCAGTGACTGATTAATCCCTTAAGGAAGGGATACAAATCGAAAATCACCCACAAAGAGAAAAATAGTTTTCCAAACAGGGGACCCCACAATTCATAGCAACCATCAATAGTTTAGGAAACACCTACTAATATAGAAACAATATTGACCACAAGAAAATTAGTTGGAGTGATGAGGAGACTGGTCCACTTGAAAACATATAGCCCAAAAAATTTACCATCTTCATTTCAAGACTTTGATGTGGAAGTAAAGTTTGTGTAAACCCCTCCTAGAACTTTTAATAACTCTTGAAAGATAGAAAACATATGTGTTGCTACACCTCCGATCACCCACAATTTCTCATTCCTCCACTGGGCATCAATGTCAACCCCTCTCCAACATAACTCTATAATAGTGGTTGTAAAATGGAAAAAAAAATATAATATAAAGAACACACTTGCAAAGTTGCTAATTTGCATATCAAAGTAAATAGAAAAGCTAAGGGGGGATGAAGCATTATATGAGAACAAAATCCAAAAAAGAACTAAAATATGACCTATCTGAAACCAAAAAGAGCTAAAGGGTGAGTGAATATTGATATTATCACCTCAATAATGATAAACTTCCCTATAAGAAGACAAATAGCAAGCAGGGTACAATATGCCAACATTGGCAGGGATGTAAGAGGATAAAATATGGTATTGATGTATGACAACCTATGCAATGGTTTCAATCTTCCAATGTAGCCATACCACATTGGACAATGCCTACTAAATATAATTTCAACATACCAAGAGCCCGTCAAATCACTTGATTCAAATGATAAAAAAGATTGATTGGTGCAAATCCTTTAATTTGAATGCAGTACATTTAGGCATGGAGTAGATTAAAATATAGCCTCGAGCCTGCATTTTAAACTGTAATGTCCCTTCTTAGGAATTTTATTAAAATGGCAATTTTTCACTTTTTCCCTAGTTTGACCTTTGACTAGTTTGGATCTCTAGGTCCCAAATTTGCCCCAAATGATCCCAAATATTCTGAGAAGGTATATGAATGATATTAGAACATAAATATGTGTTTCATGGATGCCTTTGGACCTTTAAAATACTTCTGCAAATCATCTTTCAATTCTGATCAATGTAGGTAACTTTACTAGTGATTTCCCTTTGACTAGTATTGGTCTCTAGGTCTCAAATTGACTCCAAATCCCTTCAAATATTCAAGGAAGGTGTATGAATGATATTATAAATTGAATATTATGTTTATGGATGAAATATGGCCACCAAAAGACCTCTTCAAACTCTCTTAAGATTCTGGACCAATTATGCAATTTTACTAGTAATTTGGGGTTCAAATCCCCATGGGGTAAGTACTGAAAATGGCTTCCCAAATGCCTCCAAACCCACTCAAATTTATGAACAGAGGTATGTAAGGTGTTAATTATGTTATTAAAGTCTCATATGCACCATTAATGGATTATTACAACTGTTCTCACCCTCTCCCATTCAACTGCAAAAATCCCCAATTCGACCCTTGGGGAAATGGCACTATTTCACCTCCCAATACAACTAAACTGAGTAAAAATGATTCAAATGTTCAAGTACAGTAAATGAAACTTGTAGAATACATCCATGGAAGTATATTGATCGCAAATATATCATATAATAATCCATTCATTCGAAATCATCAGCATTACATTGATTCACAACAAGGTAGTGGGGAAATGGCACTGTTCTTTCATTAAAATTGAGATTTATACATTTATACTTGGAATTTCAACCTGAAACTTTTTGGATATGAAGAACAGAGTATTTAATTCATATTACAAAATAAATGGGGCATTAAAAGCTCCCCCAAAGAGTACAATAGCTCACCAAAAACTCCTCCCTCAAGGATCAAGAATATGCCATCAAAACTGGAAATGGTTGAAGGAGTGAAATGCAATAGAAGAAACCATGAGCTGCCCTATAGCTTACACCTGAAAATAAAGACTCCATTAAATCTCCAAATGAAAGGTCTGAATGGCCTTTCCAATTACCAACTTGGATGGGAATCTTTCACCCTCGAAATTGGCCAAGGCAAGAAACTAGTCATCCACTAGCTCTCCCTCTTCACAAATGCAATTGCAAATTCTAAAAATGATCAAAAGCTGGTTTCATTCTTTTTTATTGACATTTATAAACTTCTAATGTCCTCCATGGTCGAATTCCTTCCAAGAGACTCATGCCAACTCAAGTTGGGAAGAGATTCCAAAGAACGCCACTTGTACAACAATTCCTAGTCTCCCACTTCCACCAAATCACATGTGGAAGCATCTTAGCTGCCCTAACACCCTTGAGCGCCCTCTTGGAGTCTATTTTTATCCCTAACATGTCATATATGTCATATGTCAGCCTTCAGGTCTGATTTGTGTCATAGGTGTCATAGCATCTTCATCATTGTTGTCATAGAGCTAGGGAATCTAGCCCAAGTGTCTCACTAGCTCCAAATTGTCTCTTCCTCTTCCATGGGAGTTACTCTTCCTCTATATTTCGACCTTGGATGAGTCATGCAATGAATAATACCTTTTGGACTCCCCCAATTATGTTACCATTCACCTTGAATTCGAATTGGTGAGAGAATGATGCCAAGTGTAGTGGGGAAATCTAGCCATATGTGGGTCCCACTTCCTCCATGTGTCTTCATGATGAAATGCCACTTTGATTTTCACTTGTATATATTTATTTAGCTTCTTTATTAAATATTTATGCCATTCTAATATTCAAACATCATTTATTATCCTTATTATTCCAAATCCCAAATCTTCCACCCCAAACCTAGGAAACTAGTAATTTTCCTCCTTGGCAATTATTTGACCTTTAGCATCAATTTGACAAACTCTAATGAATAGGGCCAAGGTGATTAGGCCATTGTGACCCAATGCCAAATTTGGGACATGACAAATCCTCCCTTCCCAATATTGCTTGTCCTCAAGCAATTTTAAACATGGGTGTTGAAGAACCTGCTTTCTGTATAATTCTTTGAAGTTGCCATTGAATTGCCCAACCTTGAGTCTTTTAGTTTCCATGAAGATTTTAGAGAGGAACCACCATGCTTGCTGCTGCACTACTCTGATAAAAATCACTTTATTAAGTGGGGAAATCCATATCCCATACTGCTTGTTTCCCCAAAAAATTTGAAACTAATGAGATAAAAATTATTCCAGGGTCCCATTGCTTGTATTGCACCCCAATAATTAAGAGTGCTCTCCAACCCACACCATTAGTTAAGAGGATTCCTGGATCCCATTTTCTTGTATGCATCCTTCCAAACATCATGAGTACCAAAAATATATCATCAAAGTACATAACAACGTAATGAAAATGTACATCAAGGATATGCTTCATCAAAGAGTCATGAAAGTGCTTATACCTCCACGCAAGTACACCACCATTTTCCAAGTGCATACAAGCTTCAAGTGACCAATCAAATCTGCTCCAATGACATAGGTGAGGATCCCATGTTCTATAATGTTGCTCCAAAAGTATGTGATATGCATCAAAATATTCAACCATGTATTCTTTCATCCAAGAAGTGAATGAAGAATCTCCACTAAAATCTGAACCAAATAGTGAGCAGAAAAAACAAGGAGACTTCAAATGACTCAAAGAAGTCTCACCCATATAGCCCTGAATGTGAGAGTCATAAAGATATAACAAAGTATGTGTCTTGCAACAAAAATGTTCTCTAATCATAAATCTATTCACCCAAGTGTTGGATGAAGTTCCTCCAACATCAAATGAATCAAGTGTTGAGCAAGAAAAACCATGATTCTTCAAGTGACTCAAATGCATATCATAGGTGCATTCGTGTAGATGTGCATCATCATAAAGTAACAAAGGATGTTGCTGCAAATGTGAATAAGAATGTGCTCCAACCATGTCATCATAAAAGTTAAATCTAGGAGTTCCATACTCCTCATGTGGCACCATTAAAAAGAACCCTTTCACCCATAGTTCATTGAGACTAATGCTGCAAAACATGGAATTGTAGGATGTAGGATAATGAACTAACTTACCCAAATGATAAAAAAGTGCAGAAGTTTCATCATGGGAAGGATCCATATGAGTAGTATCATGCAGCTCCTTCAAAAGTGTGAAACCTTTGTCATAGATTGGTTCAAATGTAGAGGAATCATGCTCTTCTTTAAAAATTGCATAACCTTCATCAAGAGACAATTCAAGTTCCTCTTCCACCACATCAAGTGTTTGGATATCTTCAAGTTCATCTTCAAACACATTAAGCACATTCAAATTTCCACATTTATCATGATCCACCATGTCATGAGAATCCTACAAACAATCTACCATTTGACAATCTGAAACATAGGAGGAAAAACAAGTATCTTGCAACTTTTCAAGAAGTTGCTCATTTTGAATTGTGAGCTTATGAATATCCTCATTATTCTTCAAGTATGCATCATCTAACAATTCATTAACCTCAAACAAATGGTTTCTATCAAAAAGCAAAGACATGAAATTACCTTTGATGTGGCACATTGCTCTTTGAATCTTCTCCATGTCTTCAATGAATGATGTTTCCTCCAATGAAGTAGCTCTCCAACAAGAATTTGACACCAATGCTTGAGTGTCATGGAGAATGCTGAGGGACTCTTGGATCTTATTTTCATTCATATTTAAGGACCCTTCAAGAAAATGAGGCTCTTGCAAATGAACCTCCTCATCTTCTTCATTTTTGCTTGGACCAACTTCATGAAGCTCAAGTGGTGATGGGGAAGTTGATCTTGGTTCTTCTTCAACTGCTACAAGGTATTCCTTATCATGCTTAATGGAACTTGGGGTTTCAGCAACACTTTCAAAAGTGACCTATATGTCACCAACATAGATGTGTGAGCACCCATCAGTAGGTACTCCTTCATAGTTTAAGCATCCATCAGTAGATGCTCTTTGGTTCATGTCTAAGCTAGAAGGTGTCTCAAAATGATCTTCCATATTTTCAATAGAATCTTCTTCATGCTCTTGTGATGTCTCTTCATTTTTCTCCTTCAAGCAAGCTGATGCATTTTTCCCCTTGTTTTCCTTAGGATCAGTATATTTGGAATCTCTTCTTGAATAAATCTCAAAAGCTCTCCCCAAGGAGGACATCATTTCATGCACACATATATGATACTCGCTCCAAGGGTTTTTACAAGAAGGGCATAAACCTTTCTTCACTAACTCCACATCTTCATTTTTGGGCCTATTTTCAAAAACATGTTCAGCATAGTACTCAAAAGACATGGCATTTTGTGTATTTTTGCTCGAAGCAAGATATTCTTGATATTTTTGATATTGTTGGGGCAAGGTTTTATATTTTTCTCTCCATCTTTGGAACTCGCTCATATAATTATCCTTGGTTGGTGTGACACACTCATATTCATCAGATCTAAAGTCATAAGAATAATCTTCATTTCTATTGAAATTGTATGAAGTGTAGCATGATGGCACCTCTTCCTCGTACCATTCACATTTTGCTTCATATTGCTCATAAGCATATGCATATTCCTCATAAGAATTGTACTCATAGGATTCATCATAATAGTAAGACATGGCTGCCAATTATTCTTGAATGTATGTACCTAATCCAACAGTGCAAGGACCATGCTCTGATACCACTGTAATGTCCATTCTTAGGAATTTTATTAAAATGGCAATTTTTCACTTTTTTTCCCTAGTTTGACCTTTGACTAGTTTGGATCTCTAGGTCCCAAATTTGCCCCAAATGATCCCAAATCTTCTGAGAAGGTATATGAATGATATTAGAACATAAATATGTGTTTCAAGGATTCCTTTGGACCTTTAAAATACTTCTGCAAATCATCTTTCAATTCTGATCAATGTAGGTAACTTTACTAGTGATTTCCCTTTGACTAGTATTGGTCTCTAGGTCTCAAATTGACTCCAAATGCCTTCAAATATTCAAGGAAGGTGTATGAATGATATTAGAACTTGAATATTATGTTTATGGATGAAATATGGCCACCAAAATACCTCTTCAAACTCTCTTAAGATTCTGTACCAATTATGCAATTTTACTAGTAATTTGGGGTTCAAATCCCCATGGGGTAAGTACTGAAAATGGCTTCCCAAATGCCTCCAAACCCACTCAAATTTATGAACAGAGGTATGTAAGGTTTTAATTATGTTATTAAATTCTCATATGCACCATTAATGTATTATTACAACTGTTCTCACCCTCTCCCATTCAACTGCAAAAATCCCCAATTCGACCCTTGGGGAAATGGCACTATTTCACCTCCCAATACAACTAAACTGAGTAAAAATGCTTCAAATGTTCAAGTACAGTACATGAAACTTGTATAATACATCCATGGTAGTATATTGATCACAAATATATCATAGAATAATCCATTCATTCGAAATCATCAGCATTACATTGATTCACAACAAGGTAGTGGGGAAATGGCACTGTTCTTTCATTAAAATTGAGATTTATACATTTCTACTTGGAATTTTGACCTGAAACTTTTTGGATATGAAGAACAGAGTATTTAATTCATATTAAAAAATAAATTGGGCATTAAAAGCTTCCCCAAAGAGTACAATAGCTCACCAAAAATGCCTCCCTCAAGGATCAAGAATATGCCATCAAAACTGGAAATGGTTGAAGGAGTGAACTGCAATAGAAGAAACCATGAGCTGCCCTGTAGATTACACCTGCAAATAAAGACTCCATTAAATCTCCAAATAAAAGGTCTAAATGGCCTTTCCAATTACCAACTTGGATGGGAATCTTTCACCCTCGAAATTGGCCAAGGCAAGAAACTAGTCATCCACTAGCTCTCCCTCTTCACAAATGCAATTGCAAATTCTACAAATGATCAAAATCTGGTTTCATTCTTTGTTATTGACATTTATAAACTTCTAATGTCCTCCATGGGTCGAATTCCTTCCAAGAGACTCATGCCAACTCAAGTTGGGAAGAGATTCCAAAGAACGCCACTTGTACAACAATTCCTAGTCTCCCACTTCCACCAAATCACATGTGGAAGCATCTTAGCTGCCCTAACACCCTTGAGCGCCCTCTTGGAGTCTATTTTTATCCCTGACATGTCATATATGTCATATGTCAGCCTTCAGGTCTGATTTGTGTCATAGGTGTCATAGCATCTTCATCATTGTTGTCATAGAGCTAGGGAATCTAGCCCAAGTGTCTCACTAGCTCCAAATTGCCTCTTCCTCTTCCATGGGAGTTACTCTTCCTCTATATTTCAACCTTGGATGAGTCATGCAATGAATAATACCTTTTGGACTCCCCCAAGTATGTTACCATTCACCTTGAATTCGAATTGGTGAGAGAATGATGCCAAGTGTAGTGGGGAAATCTAGCCATATGTGGGTCCCACTTCCTCCATGTGTCTTCATGATGAAATGCCACTTTGATTTTCACTTGTATATATTTATTTAGCTTCTTTATTAAATATTTATGCCATTCTAATGTTCAAACATCATTTATTATCCTTATTATTCCAAATCCCAAATATTCCACCCCAAACCTAGGAAACTAGTAATTTTCCTCCTTGGCAATTATTTGACCTTTAGCATCAATTTGACAAACTCTAATGAATAGGGCCAATGTGATTAGGCCATTGTGACCCAATGCCAAATTTGGGACATGACATAAACCCAATAAAAATATCTTCAGTGATTGAATGATAAATCCACCCAATCTGCACACAATATGAGATCTCATTCTTATTAGATCATGCTTCAAGAACAATTCCCTAGTGCTTGGTTTCTTAAACACGAAGTTCCTTTATTTTGAAAAAAAATTATGCACATTGAGAAAAAATGTTTATACATCTTTGCTATAGAAAAAAACCAATTCAATGAACCAAAATAAAATCTAATGCGTCATCAAATAGATGTAGATCCACATTTACTCAACATACTTATTTTCGGCCCATTCAAATTTGTTTTCATAGCCACAACTGATAACATGAATATCTTCTTTCAATAATGAAGCTGGATTGGCAGAATGTGGAAGGCCGCCATTTTCCATGAGAGTAGACTGAATAAACACCAATGATTGATCGGATATTTTCTCTAAGCTTTGTTGGGACATGAGAAATTATTTATCATCATCAAATCCTATCATACGCTGTTTCAATGAAGACTCAAGTCAATGGTTTGGACTAGGACTCACCTTCAACACCCTCTTATATGTCTTCCAAACTAAATATGGTTATAGTGGATTCAATTTGGTTTTCTCCCTTCTTATCATTATCATGCCTTTGGTTTTTCCTTCTTCTCTTCTTTTTGGATCCCCAACAGCATCTCAGAAACCATGCTAGTTCAAGGTCCTCCTCACTGAGAAAAAGGTCATAACCATATAGTTAGAATTAATTAGGAAAATAAGGGGATTTTCCAATTGATATAAAAACTATAACTGCTCCTATGGGACAGAAGCATGGTGGATTTTAGTGATTGGAGATAGTAAACGAATGGAGGTTTCTTTTGGTAAAAAGAAGAGACACTGAGTAGAGTAATAACCGGGCTATGGGTTAGGTTATTCATTGGTATCCTTGTCAATCATGTGTGATAGCATTGTAATTTGGAGAAACTGAGTATTTGGTGTGAGAAATAATGAGTTATATAAATAATATAAAACTGCATCAAATTGGTGCTAAAGTATGATAATCATAGATACATGTTCAAGAGGCATGTTCAAAGCAGGATAAACTAAAATTCTTGAAACAAGACCAAAGCCAACAAGAATGTCTTTAAGAATACCACTGATACCAAGGAGGAGGAGCATCTTTGTTGCTAGAGTTGAACCACTTGCACATGTTGACAGAAGCCTAATCAATCCCTAAAAACCCCATAAATAAATAAGACATTGCATCTAGCACATCATCTTTGAATCGTTTAAAAGATACATAAGAAATCTACAAATATTGTTTTATAAATTGTACCATGTAAGTTGGAGTGCTGAGAGATACCTGACAACCACCTGAACTACTAATATATATGAGCCTTGTAGCTTATGCAACCAATCCATGATTGCAAATTTCATCTGGCTTGTGAGAAAAAGATGCAAATCACTCTACAAGTCAAGTCAAGTACACACAGGCATGTTCTAAGACCCACAAAGGGTATCATTTGGGAGACCAATGTCATCAGGAAAAAGAGGAATTCAATGTTGTAGGATAGTTGCATGTAATCATAAAACAATGTAAAAACAAAATCTACCTTAGAATCATGATAATGAAGAAGATTTGTGAGTGTACATATTCTATAACAAAATTGGCTGCGTGAGAGGGAAATTTCTTGTAGATGTTTGTTGCATTCGACAATCCTACTCTTTGGGCATTCTAATAGTCATTTCATTTTTAAACAACAAATATAAATTTTAATTTTAAGATAATTTATTGTAAGTAGACTACAGTTTCAAACAACATTGAATGTTGAGACATTGACAGATTTAGGAGAACTATTAGATAAAAATTGTTCATTTGTTGATATAATTATTTGGGAATTATGATAAACTACCTAAACACTAGTGGATAAAATATTAAAAAGTCTAGATATGACAGCATTTCCGTAAAAGCACTCACATGAAGACATGCAATCAGGTGCTCTTGAGAAATCTTTTTCAATGCTTGCAAGGACTATAATTTATAGGAAACACCATCTTAGTAGTTTAATAGAGCTAGACATCATCACTAAGAGATTACAACATTATGAAGAAACACAACATCTAGAATGGATAAGTTGAATCTTTGAATCCAACATCCAAAACTTATTCAGTTGAGTACATCAAAAATGATTTAAAAAAATTTCAAGTATGGAGTGGTTGAGTGTCGTGAATTGCAAGTATCAGTTTTGATATTCTTTATACAATATATTATTGATGTAGTTTTATGTAACCCCGATGGCCAGCAAAACACCTATGGAGTTCAACATGATGGAAAAAACATTTTTTAAACTAAGGAAAAAAAGAGGTGTTTGAAATGACAACATTGTCACTTGTGACAACGAATTATAAGAAGTTTTGCAAACAAAATAAAGGAGAAATCTATCATTTACAATGTTCCCAACTTTCCCGGACACAGGAGCAAGGAAACACATATTGGGTACATGTGGAGACAAGCTCTAAATTTTAGAAAAATTCAAAGTGGGTGAGGAGACATCAAGGTCCCTAACATAGAGGGGGTTTTCTCCTAAATTATATTTAAAAAAATCATAAATTCAACACTATGCAATGTAAATACTAATCTCAAATTTTTAAATGATAAAAACGTGATTCATCAATCACCATTGTTATTATCATATTTCACATTGAATCAATAATACACCCACATCAAATTTTCAAATTTATAACTTATCCAGATACCATCCACTGTCCACATTGGGAGTCATCGCAGATTGTAAAGAGACAATGTGATTGGCTTATGAAGGAAGGCAATCTAACCATGATATCAAGAAGGGAACTATTTCCATTCTTGTTACTTCATGATAAAACTTTTTACAAAGGATGTACCTCTTTAGAGGATGCAAGCTTTTCAAAATTTGAGGTTCATGTTCTTTGCAAGATAAATATATGGGAATTGACACGCTGGCTACCAAATTCCAGATCCCAGTAGCTCATAGGTCATATAAATCATAAAATATGTTAGACCAATAAATCACTCATTGGAAACATTTTCTAGGAATGCCAATGTAGTGGAAATGACAAAAAAATGCATTCTCCCAAAAACTGCAAAAAAGTGTTAAATTCCTACAAACCATAAGCATGTTTATTGAAAATACAGTGACATGTATTGAAGGGAAAGATAAGATACATAAATTAGAGGGTTTAATCGCGGACCAATCTCTTTGGTTAGGAAACTTCCTCCCATATAAACTTAGGGGAATTGATTTGTTTCATGATTCAATCCAAACAACAACAATAACCAATGAATCCCACCAATTATGGAACTAGTGCAGATTCACATAGAACCCTCTACCAGTGGTCATCAATGTACAAAATTGTCCTCAATCCAACATGCACATTAGCTTGACCATTCCACTGTTCAAACGTAGCACCCTCTACTAGTTATCATTAATGTACAAAACTATCCTCAAGCCAACATGCACATCAGCTTGACCATTCCACTATCAAAATTGTCACTCTCTAGGGAACCCTGCATGAATAGGATACAACTTTGGTGCATAGATCCTATACATGATGCAATTCTAGGAAGGGTATTTCTCAAGCAATGCAACCCATCAAGAATCTCATTACTAGATCACCCACTGGTTGGATTTGGGCAAGTAACAATGCCATGTGATCAAGAAATCCACACAAGATTATGTCCATTGCAACAATTCCCTCCCAAGCTCATATGCTCAGTACATGGAATCCATATCTCAACATGGTAATAGTATTTGGTTCATGATAGTCCAAAAACATTGTTGAAGGTGAAGGGGGAGGAAATGACAATGGAAAGAGTGATGCAAAAATCAAGGATTGGATTTTGTATGAAGCCTTGTACATCATAAATGAGGTGTCACAAATCTCCTAAACATATGCACACCTTCCCAAAATTATAGAGGGAATTCTCATGATGACAATTAGCAACTCAACCACTTACATTTGTTTCACCACCTTTTCCCACTTGTTTCATCAAAGCCTCCTCTTGCTCCTAGGAAAATCAAATCAACATGTACTTTATATTGTATTTTTACATCATATTGAATTTCACTACAATGCTTCAACTTAGGAAGAGTGTCAAAAGCATAAGTCCATTGTTCTTTAATGGGGCCTTGGCCTTTGGCGCTCCCACTAGGAACTTTTACAAATTTATTTACAAATGTACATCATGAGTGTTTATATATTAGACAAGCCACATGGCTTAACACTCTAGTAAGAAATGAATATATAGCACACCAATACATAGTTGGATGTGTACAATATGAGGATAAACATGAGGTATTACATTCCCCTACTGCTTGGAATAATATTGTTGTAATCAATGAGATTGAAAGTATTTCTAGTCTACCAAGTGTACAACAATAAGCAAATAACATATATGTAGTCGTATCTATATAATCAATACATGCATAGCTAAAGGGAGGAATAAATAGTCATAGAGTTAGCAGTAGGAAGTATTTACTATGTATATTTATCCCCTGGTTCTCCAACCTTACAATAATGGTATCATTATTGTTATACAATGCTTACACATGAAGGAGGTAGTTATAACTGCTCTAACTACCTTCAATCAGTCGGTCCACTGACCTAGTGGGTCAACTGAACTAACTTATACATTCAGACTATCATAGAATATTATAGATTATTAATGGCTAACTAAGAGATATATATGTGCCTACAACATCGTTGAACCTTCTTTGTCCCAAATAAGTGAGGAATCAAATCAAGATACTTACAAGATTCAAAAACTATCTCATGCTTAGTCCAAATTTACAAAGTTTAAAAAATCATATCTCATAGTTGGTTGTATGGTTCTATAGAGGATTGGTTAAGAGTCTTTTGGGTCACTGGTACCCGATGAAAGAATGGATCCACCACTTCTTGATTTGATTCAACTGTTGGATTTTTCTATAGGTTGAGGATACTCAACTTATACTCCAATTGATGCTCTATTAGCAAGTTTTGTACAAACACTATATATGCTTGGTGTAATGGTTCTTAGATTGTCTTCAAAGTTTTTCCAGTGGACCAATGCTTGTTATGCAACTATTTTTATGTTTCTTGTTTCTACCAATTGAGAGAGTTTTTCACTTAGATACATTCTATGCTTTTGACCAATTATATTCTTTTCGTTCCATATTTTGCGTAGTTTTTTCTGAGCCTCCCAAATCTGTGTAATTAATTTCTTTGCATGTTGTCAAGTAATCTTAGCTTCCTCAAAACCATTCTCTTTCATGTACTTCAAGTTATTGTGTTGCTTTCTTTTCTTGGTTGATTCGATTCTCTTATATATCTTAAGTTCTTTCAGCCTTTGTTATTCTTCTTCACTGCTCCTGTTGATTTACCGAGTTTTTCACTTTCAACTTGTAGATATTTTCATAATATGTGGGCCAATTCTATAAAGTTGTCTCTGTTGTTCTAGTCAATGTTTCCCTTTCTCCCAATTATCTATGTAGTGTTCATACGATGTTTGTAGTATGGCAGCTATCTAATCTTGCTTTATGTTGATGTTTTCTTCAATTAATGCTTCACACTTGTGTAGAATGTGAATGTTAACTCTTGCAAGTTATCAAGTGGGTCAAC
Source organism: Larix kaempferi (assembly GCA_027924585.1). NCBI lineage: Eukaryota > Viridiplantae > Streptophyta > Pinopsida > Pinales > Pinaceae > Larix > Larix kaempferi. The sequence goes on from BSBM01000371.1 coordinate 8,489,127, forward strand.
ATCGTCATTGAATGAGGGCAAGTTTGGAATCATTGTGGCCCTTTTTTTGCATGTTGTGAATATTATTTTTTCTTGGTCCTTCTCCTTGTGTTTTTTAGTTGATTCTTCACATCTCTGTTTTTTCTCCTTATTAACCATTTTATGTAGAGCATTCATTTCTTCATTTGATGCACCTTTGGGATTGAATGAAAATAGTGTTGTGCATGCTTGATTTTTTTGGGTTTGAAATGATTTATATAGTTTCAGTTTAGTCAATCTCATGTCTTTGTCTATGCATATGCTGGCATATACAACTTTGGTGTAAACCCCAATCTGCACTTCATCTTTCTAACAATGAGCCAACGACTTAATCATCATTTGAATAATGCTATGTTTTTGCAATTATACGCTTGCTACGATCTCACATATGGAATTCCTTTGTTTGTGTTAAATCTGCACAATGCATTAGTGGTTGAGCGCACACCCTATTACCATCATTATGGGCATATACTTTCATCAAGGATTTGACAACACTTCTTCAATACTCAGATTCAATTGCCTGTCAACAACAACACAGTTGAGTTGAAGCATAAACACAAGCTAAACATTGGATCTATGGCTTGGAGGGTTCACTTTCGAGAGATCCATCCAAACTAATGTTGGAGAAAAAACAATTCGTCTAGCATCTTTCAGTGGTTTGATCTTCTTAACATTAGTATTAGGATTGAAAGGACTTGTCCTCAACTGTAGTATCTCTCCACAATCAATAAGGAAAAAATGCCTAAGTTTTACCACTATTTTACTTACTAGACTGATTTGTTGCTTCCATCAAACACTTCATGAAATCACTGGTATTTTTCTGTTTGCTCAATAAACTGAACCACACACTGTTTATGGCCATTCTGAAGATGTCCACTTGTGAAATTAAAGGGGTTTATGGTATGTTTTTTTAGCACCCAATCCTCATTGTTATGTTTTTCTTTCAACAACAAATTAACGTTGGTAGCAATCATAATATTAATTGGAAATCACACAGAACATCAATGAATATCAAGTTGGTTTATTAAGAAATGGAACAAGACAAACATGCCTGGAACTCAGCTTGCAGAGTGGAATGTTAATGCTTCCTCAACACTTCAGTTGGCCATCTAGAAATGCTCCATTCTCCAAATTGAATGCGAAAGATTCAACCTAGCAACAATCTATGTATATCCAAGGTGCCCAAATATAGTCTCTTTTCAATAATACATCCAGTAAGAAGGATGGGCACTTCACCTCTTAGTGACAACAAATTCTAGTTGACGTTATTACACCATGTCTGCCTGGGGATCATGAATTTCACTGTGTAATAGATTATTGTGGTAATTTTGATGGAAAATGATGCTCCCTCATTGATTTACTTGCCCAAATCTATTGATATGTTTCTTAGAAGGTAAGAGATTGTTTATTTCACACCCACATAGACCAACAATCAAGAATATGACATCTATATGGACCCAAGCACTTCCAAAATTGATCCCAACTTCAAATCGACACCCAACACATTATCCCTACTTGTGAATATGGTCTCTTCAAGCCCCACATACCTTCACACGGAAAAAATGTTGAGTTTTAAAGGCCCCACAAGCTACCACGACCTTCCCCAACATTCTAAACAAGCCCATGATGCCTCAAACTGTGTCTAATTTGTGCTACAGACCTCCACGCATGTTAAATAACTCTACAAATGCCCACGCTATTCCAAAAAGGATAAACTCGGATTTCCCCAACTCCCACATAGTCCATGCTTCCAAAATACACTGGATATTTGTCCCCGTGACCTCTTAGACACTGGTTCTCAGCTCCCAATGGTGAAATTAGTGCCCAACTGACACCCACTATTTTCCTATGGTCCCACGCTATCCCATACTTTCTTTACCACTGCCCATCTTTCATTCATAAGTGACCACGGATTCCCAAAGGCCCCACGCAGGCCTAATAATGACATCTTCATCCTCTACCTCTTCAACTCATCCTTTGTTTGCTCAAACACAGGCATCAAGAGCCACCATGTTTTTTTTGTAGCTCTATACTCCTTGAAATTGTAGCCACAATGAATCCCTAAGGTTTGGCAATGGATTTCTTCATGGATTCTAGCTAGTGTGTATCATTGCAACACAAAAACTAGAGAAAAGAGAAGGTTTCCCCTAAAAAACCCTTGCACAAGCTCCAAGAGCTCCCTTCTACCATAGATTTCTTCCCCACACATCCCATCCAAAGAGGATAATATGTGCCAAACCCCAAAACCCCTCTCCTCTACAAATGATTAGATTTCTGATCCACAATTGAAACCCCATTCCTATTGAAATCTCAAAATTTAGCACCAAAATCAAATATACTTCCATATGGTTTCACAAGTTCAAGGTTTCATTGTTTCATGCTCAAAGCCAAATGCAAATGAAATACATCATTGTATGAGGTTTTGTGCTTTATTTTTTAATGTTTTTTTTTTAATTTCTTTTATATCCACTAATATATAACTATTTATAATATATATATGTATTAATACATTTCTTTTTATGATATATAACTATACATTATGCTATGTTTTTCTTCTTATATTTTTATACATGCTAACAAATGGGTCTCTATTCCACTAACTTTTTTTTTTTACAGAGATGGGTAATTATGTATTATATTAAAAGATAGGACCATGGTAGATGCCAAAACCGGTATGAGTACAAAATTATGATTATATTGTCTTATCCCCAACATTCAGAGAGCAAAGTAACCAAATTCTTTTAATAGTTTGTGACTTGTATGTGTACTTCCTATCAACATTGCAAAAGAAAAACTAAACCTTTTCAAAATAGCTAGCAAGGCCCATCTATCAACTATTCCATCTACCCCTAATTGCCAACAAGATCTAGATGCAATATAGACAAAACAAGCTTTGAGCAAATTAACAATCATTTATTGCCTAAGCAATTTACTAAATTTTAACACTACAGATGGATTCAGAGACCCCCTAGATAGACATTTCAGATGGATTCATAGACCCCCTAGAAGGGGGTCTCTGAATCCATTTGCAGTGTTAAAATTTAGTAAATTTTACAAATTCATTGTCAAAATTGTAATTTTCCATTGTCGGAGTGACACGACTAAAAATGACTAAATAAATGACCAATTCATATACTTAATGACTAAATAAATGACCAATTCATATACTTAATGTTATTGTTATGTGGTCATGTTTAGTTTAGTTACTTATTATTCGGTCATATATTTTAGCATGTGACCAAATTGGTCATTTATCTTGATCATTTTTAGTTGGCTCACTCAAGTTTGATGATTTATCCCTTGAAAAAACTATGGTGACCAATTTTTTTGGTCACTTGGTCATTTATCTCTCATTTTGTACTAGTGAAGTAACCACCATAGTTGACTCATTACACAGATAATCATGCCTTACATGATGATATACCACCACATAGATATCTTCAAATAGGTTCATGGGATGCATGATTTATCTATTAACCAATACTAAGACAACATCAAGGCATTAAAAAGATTTATTTTCTCCTACGGGGTGGATTTGATTATGGTCAAAAAAGGTTGGTCAAGTGAAGTTCTAGTACAAGGAGACTGATGGATTCTTGGACAAGAGGGATTATGAGTTCTTCACCATTTGGACAAACACTAGGGATGTGTCTTACAGATTGGTGATTATATAGTGATGGAATCCCCCACCTAACTATTAGCAATATTCCCCCATTATTTTGACTTTTCTAACTCATCTTAGACTTAGTTTTCTAGGACAAGTCTTCAATTGATTTACTTGACTTCTTTCTTGTACTTCTTTTTATTTGAGACCTTGGCCTTTGATTTTTCTTTTTGAGGCCTTTTTTCAAGGGCAATTTCTTCTTACCTTGACTTTGAATTTGACTTTTTGCAAGTACAAGGAGTCTTTGACTATGAGATTCTTCACATAATTCCTTCATTTATTTTTCAGGCATAAGGGAGGAAGGACTTCATGCAAATAGTTTAGGAGGATCATTGCTCCACGATAACTCTCTTTGCTTAATAAGTATGTTTCCAGTGTTTTCACACTAGAATGTGCCAAAAGGAACCTACCAAGGCTTATGGAAGCCAAATTAGAGTTTAGGAAATATTAACTCTAAAAACTAAATAACATGTATTAAATCTAAAAACTAAATAACATGAAATGAAAAGCAAATTCCCGCATACATGTAAACTATAAAAAGAAAATCTAAATATGCATGTAAATGGTAAACAATAAACAATGAGCCATAAATTCAAGTGGTGACGGTATACAACAAACTATAAATGTAAATGGTAATAGTAAATAGTAAAATGTAACAGTAAACAATAGGATATAATAGTAAATCTTAAACATTGAATCCTATTCTCTAATACATGGAGAGTATATCAAAGTATCATTTTATTTTATTAAAATGAATAGGATGTACATGGAATAATGAGTACCACGAAATATAGGGTCCCTCAACATTGTCGTACGAAGTGTAGCTCTCTTGGTCTCCTAGCAGCCTAGTGTATCCAACTATTCGTCACAATGGTGTTGAATCTCAACCAGGGGTGAAACATAAATGGGAAATGGGATTCAAGATTCGAAGGGAATTTTGGCAGAGTAACAATGCTTGATTTGGAATGGTTCGAATGAGGACCTTCATACTTCATAAATATGAAAAATATTTAGGGTTTAGGTTTTCAAATTACAGTGGTATTTGCCTCTTACCGCTAGTAATTTTTGAAATTAGGCAAGATTTTTCCTTTTGGATGGACTTTCCCCTATTTTGGTGGAAATCCCTATTTTGGTGGGATTCCCTAATTTTTGGGATATGTCCATTTTCCTTTTTGGTGGGAGGAGGAAAAAGGGTCCATAACATTCATTTTTGGATTTTTTGAATATATGAAGGTAAAAAATGAAAATGGGAAATGTGTAATGATGTGTAGACCAAGTTTTGGTGTTTACAAAGTAGTCCACCCTAGGGATCTACACGTGAGCTCCCTAAACCGTCACAAGATAGATGCAATACAACCTTTACCAAGACACAAGGGATAATTGGGAGGTCTTCTTGGTGAATAGGTCACATAGGGGAGAGGTCTAGAACCCATCTATCAAGCCTTAACAAGAGGTATTAGATCAAGATGGAATAAAAGGTGAATATGGACCCGAAGGAGGGGGTAAAAGATCTTAACAATACCAATAGTAACCTTGGTGACTTGGCTAATGAACAAACCACACATATTTCACCCTCGTCAAACTAAGAGTGATACTGCTAGCTATACTCATCAGATAATTACTAAGCATTCATGTTCATTAATTTATATTAGGCATACATCATCATCATGGTATTGGCACATAGCAATTCATAAATATCCTCTGATCATCCATTATGCAACCTCACAATCATATCATGGCAAGTCCAAGAGAAGCAAAAGATGAATTCCCATCCATTGGGAAAATAAAAAATAATTCTTTGCTATTGGTATGCCCACGGAATGTGGCAAAAATAGCAATTTAACAAACTTTACAAAAGTTAGGACACACTTCTTGATGAAATTTTATCTTTCCAAAGAATGATTGGACTGATTTTCTATTCTTGGGAAGGGGCACTTTCAACTTTGGTGGGATCAACCTAGATACTATCCTTCAAACTATATGTCCTAATTAATTCCCCCTATCTACACCAAAAATAGATTTCCTAGGATTCAAATATATTCCGCAATTTCTACACTTTTCAAAAACTTTCCTTAGATGATGCACATGAGCATTTGTAAGTTTTGAAACACTGTTAGATCATCTTGATAAATTTAAATGATTTTTCCCATAAAGTATATGAAGGAAAAATTTGTGGTTTTATGAAAAGTTGATCCGACATCTGATAATCCAAATGGAATCCTAATATACACAAATGTTCCCCAAGGTGTTGTGAGGGTAGTCTTATGTCAATATTATTTTTACCAACACTTAATTGTAACCCAAATAATCATCAAGCATTGAAAGCATCTCATTGTTTATAACCCTCTACAATAACTACTCCATATTCAGCAAATGATAATTGTCTTTAAGGAATAATTGATTTAGATTCCTAAAGTTTATGCACAATCAAATTTCACCCTTATTTTTCTTGACCACTACCAAATTAACCATCTAAGATAAATTCCTGGCGGGATCTATGATTTGTGCATTGAACATTTCTTATAGCTCCTTTTGAACGAGCAAGACCAACTTGGGATTGATGCTTCTCGGTTTTTTTCTAAAAGGCCTTGCTCCCTGCTTCAATGGAATTGTATGCTAACTAATTTCAAACTTGTATACTCCAATGTCGCAATATGACCAAGCGAAGATGTCCTTATACTCCCTTATTAGATTCTCAATGTCATTCCCTTTCTTAGGTGTACCTTTTCCAACCTTGACCATTTTGGGTCTTTCGGTTTATCCGATGCTTATCTAAAACACATATTTTGAGTGACCCTCTTCCTATAATTTTGTACATGTTGTCTCTATTGAAAATTATTTCTAGGGTAATCACTTCATGGTGAAATATTTTTATTAGTTAAGTCTTCAATCCTTGTCTCACCCTCCTCTTGTCCTTCCCCTTAACCTTGCTAATTAATATGGTTTCTGAAAAAATTGGCAAGTTATTCAGAAATCTTATTGCCTGAGCATCATCATGAAATACTTGACAATGCTTAAAGTTATATAGGAGAGGATCTCTAAGGATTATTTCCATTATGCATTCCCCATAAATGAGTTCATCACAAGGTTGAATGGTCATCACCTCAACTTCCAACACATCTATATTTGTGTTATGCTCCCTCGGTACTACTTTAATGGATCAAGCAACAAATAATTCCATGGAATTTCCTGTACCTCTTCAACCTTCCAATATTAGCAACAAACTCTTACTTCACTGGAAGGACAATGAGATTTGAATCACCTACTACTTGCAAGCACTTTATACCCATTTATAGGGCCAACTCTAACCTAAACATGATACCTCATATTCTTCAATGTTATTTTTGCAATCAAATTCAAGACTATATGCAAAATATTGGAAATTAGCTTTAGGGGAAATGAACATAATCTCAACTCTAGCACTGATTCTAGATTGAGCTCCATCACTCTACATCAACCAGACACCATCCTTCCCTTCATTTTGTGCACTTTCATCTTCTTCAGGTGCCAAATACTTTGCTATAATGGTGAAGTTACCAAACTCATCATTGTTACACACCAACTCATTCATAGATTCATTCATATCTTCAATTTTAAACTTCACAATTGGTTCCCTATGAAATGTGACAAAGATGCCTTCATAAGTTGCGATGGTAGTGTAAGAGTCTATTTGAATACTACCTCCTAAGTTAGGATCCCTTTTTCTTGGTAATAACATCCCTCATGCATCTGACACATCTATAACAACTACATCCATCAAAATCGATATGTCCAAGTACACTACGAAGCTAAAAACTTCTAGGTCTTTGATTAAACCAAAAACCTTTCTCTCCCACAAATCCTTGGCAAATACATACCTATGTGGTCTTGTAGTCTTTAGGACCAATTAGTTCATGAAATTTAATGACATAACTTTCATCAAAGCTCTAAAGTCTATCATACAATTATGAAGAAGGTCATTTATCAACAAGGCGATGAAGAAAGGTGAATGGATCCCCTTCTTTCTACCCTAGTGCATGTTAGAATATTGAGAATATGAGAAAAACATACAACAATACAAAACATGCATAGCATGAGCTATTCTAACATTCTATATAATCAAACAGCAAAGAACATGAACAAAAATGGAGATAAGAGAATAGATGAGAGAACACCATATATACGTGGTAAAATCCCAAATGGGGAAACATCCACGGGAAGGGAAAAATCTTCTTATTCCTCAAAATATCTCCAACATTACAACTTGAGCTCCACTCCACATATGCTATCCTAGAGTATTACAAAGATAATCACAATGATACAATGCTTTCCAACATTATGCCCAAAGGCTCCCCCTCACCTCTATTATATACCAAGAGGTATATAAGAATAACATCCCAATATTACATGTGGGATAAATGGTTTTCCACCTATTTATATAATGAATGGTAAAATGAGTATTTTTCTCCATTATAAATGTGGGATAACTCAATATTATAATATTAAGAGTTATTTTGTTCGATTGTTCCTTCCAATGCTAGTTATGTCATCTTACGACATCAACTAGACATCAGTAAACATGTAATTATTAAAATTACACATTATAACATTCCCCCTTAATGATGACTGGGAGAACAACAGATAGAAGGAGGAACATGTCATTACATCAATTCTCCCCCTTGATGACAACTTTCGGCATTCCCAACAAACTGTGAAGATACACAAAATTTGCTTCTGTCATGGATTTGGTGAAGATATTAGCTTCTTGATTTTCCATGGGACAATACTTTAAACAAATAATGTCATCCACAAAAATATCTATGATATAATGAATATCCAAGTCAATGTCTTTAGTTTTTTAGTGATACATTGCATTGCATGCAAGTTGAATTGCACTATGATTGTCACATCTAAGCTCAGAAGGAGACTTATGTACTATCCCAAGCTCTGTTAGAACATGTTGGATCCACACTACTTCTTTAGTTGCTTCCTTAGCTTCCCTGTACTCTTCACAAGAAGAAAGAGAAGAGTTATCAACTTCTTACTAGAACATGAAATCAGACCTAAACCAAGATGAAATATATATATCCTACAGTAGATCTTCTATCTGAAGTATCCCCTACCCAATCAAAATATGTATAACTAAGGAGTGATACTATATCCCTATTAGAATAAAACACACCATAATGCAATTTCCATTGTAAATATATGAGAATTATCTTTGCCATTGTCCAATGAATTTGATGAGGCTTTTGCATAAACCTCAAAACCATACTGACTGCAAAAGAGATATATGGTCAATTGGTGTCAAATATATCAAAATTCCCAGAAGTTGAGGATACAATGTCGCATAAACAAGAGGAATATCACAATCAACAGTTCAATTTACACCATATTGAAATGGTGCATGTTAAGCCCTAAATGGGGGCACATTTCCCCCTATATTGTGGTGCATTACATTAGTTTTGATGTCGAATTTGGTCCATTAGTGGTAATTTTCATTAGTATGGTTATATTAGTTATGTCGGCTTGGGTCAATGAGTTGTAATTGTCCCTCATAATATCCTATATATAGGAATGAGATCTTTTCATTTGAGTATCTTGTCTTGTCTTGTCTTGTGTACTTAATACATTTTATAAGGAGGTTTCCCCCTCAAAGAGGTTTTATATTCATCAATTTTATTCATTCAAGTCATGGAGTACTCTTTCTGATATATTTCTGTTCTTTTCATGCTCTTTTTTGGAAATTGGTTACATAACATTTGGGATCAGAGCTCTTTCCTCAAGATTAGTTTCTTCAAAACAAGTCATCTTGGAATTTTACCTATAAATTTTTTTCTAGAAGGTTTCAAAAATCAATCCTTAGAACCCATCTAAAAAAGGGTTTAGCTATCTATGGTCCAATTTTCAGGTCCTGAGACACTACAGGTTTGGAGATATTCTCCTTGGAAGATAGGGTTTTTAACTAGTCCAAAAACTAGTCCAAAGTAGTTGTTCTAGGGAACAGTATATTTGGTAGGGTTTTCATATCTCAGATATGAAATATTGGACATGTGTAATACCGTACAAGTTTTATCTTTTGGAAAGACCAAAAATAAGAAGTGTTGGGAGATTCACAATAAATTCTTATTGGTACATCAAAATTAGTTCAAACCTGTGACATTGGAAAAAGGACACATCAACATGTAGCAGGACGAAGTCTTAAACCCATAGGAGCATAACTTTCAAACTTACCAAAATTTCAAGTCGTCCATAAAACAGAGTTCTAATCAGGGTTGGAAAAGGTACGCCATTTTAAATTTGAATAAATTTGAATAGAAGGATCTAATTGTGGTGAAACCTAGGTTGTGATATATATTTATATTATTCAAAATTTCACCAAAAGTAAGTGTAAAAAATCACATTCCACTCAAACCACAAGAGGATCCATCCTCAACGTATGATGAAAGGGAAGATCTCTCTTTTCGAGTGTCCTAGTTGGAAGATATGATTAAAGGGTCTGTGAAAAAAGTTGATTTAGTAGAGGAGAAGTTGAATAAAATGGAGGAAAACATGAAAGGTTTGGTGAGTGTTGCAGGCGCAACAGATCCCATTTTTAATCAAAAATGGGAGCCCCAATTTTTTAACAAAGGTAATGTTTAATTCCTTATTTTGGGGTTTCATGGTGTTGATCATGCATTTTATTTCTTTTTCGTGACTCAATCCAATTAATAATTTTTCCTTCAAAAATTCATTGATTTTTGTGTGTTTTTTGTGAGTTGCGGAAAACATAAATTTTCTCCAAGATTTGTCCTTTCCGCAACCTACAATCCGCAATGCGGATTGCGAATGCTTGGTTATTTGGATTTGAAATTTCTTCTTCCCGCAACCCACAATCCACAATTTGTCGGAAATGATTTTGAATAAATTGGGTTTTTCTTTTCCGCAACCCGCAACCCTCATTGTGGATTTCGGAAAGAGTTTCAAAAATAGTGCATGTCCACAACACGCAACCCGCATTGCGGATTGCAAAAAGAATTTGAAAATAAGTTCGTGCTTTGGATTTCCACAATCTGCAACCCACAATTGCGGATTGTAGAAAGTGGAAGGAACATTAAGTTTTAATTTTTTCATTTGCGTTCCCGCAACCTGCAACCCGCAATTGTGGATTGCGGGAACCTTTGGTTTATTTATATTTAAAGTTTGCTTCTGCAACCTGCAACCCGCATTGGGGATTGCGGATTGCAAAAATCATGTACCTTCTTGCAAAATCAACTCCGCAACTCTTATTCCGCATTTTGCACTTTAAATATTAGCCGTTGATTTGGTTGGATCCTACGATCTAGATTTCATTCCACAAGTTTTTTAAAGATTTCAAATTTTTGTTTTTCTTTACCATTTTAAATTTCGTGAATTTCTTCTACGACAAAGATTTTACTACGGGTTTTTACCAGGGTTGTTTTTTCTGCCTCCTTCGTCAACACAGGTTGTTTTTTCCTTCTTTTCCTATTGGTTGTTTACGGAACTTATTCATTTTTGAAATTGTTTATTGATTGGTTTTATTTATTGATTTTAGAATTTAGTTCCAAGACATCCCTAAAAGACTTGACAAACAAAGACCCTAACTTTGGCATTCTCACCGATACCAGCGATAGAGTGTCTGAAACCTATCAGCTACATTGGTCACGAATTTATGCTATTCTTGACAATGACGACCTGCCGAAAATTCAGGATAACCAGTCTAGTTATGAGAATATCAGAGATTCCCAGTTGCATGCAATAGAAGCCATACCAGCACTCTTTACATACACAGATGTCGTAAAATGGATAATTGACCACACAGACCCCAAAGACCGTTCTTTCAATGACAATGTAGGGTCCCAACTAGCTTATTTCCACCCAGAAGTTTTTGTTAGAGTGTATTCCCTTAGTACGGCCACCCAATTCCTCAATGCAGCTTTCCTAGACTCTGTAAAGACCTAGTTTAACTTTAATGAAATGATAAAAATCCTGGATGAATAACCCAGCCAGCTTTGCACCCAAAGCCGATAATTCTTACCCTATTTTGTAGTTCAAGGAACCCTTTTCCCTCCTAGCAACTATGCTTTGCAGACTATATGGCTTACCAAATTGTTCTGTGTTTAAAGTTGAATGGGCACCTGTGGCTCATCATTTCCTCACTGTAGGGGAATATTTTAATTGGGCTCATATTCTTTCAGACGAGTTGAAGACAACAATTGAACGTTACCAGAAAACACCGGCCTCGAGGAAGCCTCCTTTTTTTCTATTCATCTTATGTTATTGATGTATTATGTTCAGCCTTCTAGTTCCCCTCCATGGGATGGAACTGGACCCTTTCAGCACCCCCGATTCATATATACTATTCTGCACTCTAGGAAAATAACTTTGTACCTTTGTTGTATGACATTTGTGATCATTTCTTTGGAGCAATTTATCACAAGATATTCAGAGAGGATGCACCTGCCTTCTTTGCTCATGCCAAAACACTTATCCCCACTATTGGTGATTGGTATGTAGAAGAATACTTCTCCTATATTAGGTTTTTGAGAAGTGATACAGTTCATTTGATACCAAGAATAGTCCCAGATAAGTTGTTGCTAGAGGAGATTTCCTATCAAACTATTACTAATGGAGTGTTCCTGAAGTTAACTGGACCTAAAATAAAAGGATGTCCCCAATTCCCATTGAACCTTGGGCCTCTGATAATTCAGAACTCAACACATGTTGCAGTGTTGGGGAAGAAAATTATTTCCCTAAAGCTGGGAAAAGCTACCAAAAGGATGCATGATCCCAAGGCATTCCTAGCTAATCATTTTTCCTAGGAACATATGAAGACTACTTATGCTCATGAGACTGTCCCTGATGATTCTATTTACCAGGGAGTAAATTTTTTTTTCTGAGGTCCTGATTAGGGCTAAAACTAAAGAAGAACAAAGTTTCATTCTCCAATACCAATAGGAGCTCAAGTCCAAGATTTTGAATTACAGGAAAATGGAACTCTCACTTGAAGAACAGCCTAAAAGGGATAGGGCAGAGAAAGATGCACAAAAGGAAAATACTCCCTTGACATTAACTTACCAAGATGAAGGCAAAGGAAAAGGCCTTGTGGAGGATGCTCAACAGGACAATCCTGCTGTAGAACTGAAGACTTTAATTCAATCAGCTGTAGAGCTCAAGAAAGAATTGGCACCCATGACCTCAATGGTTGACACCCAGGTGATTGCTGCAAGTACCCCAGCAAAAAGGCAAAAGATTCAAGCCCCTGTGTCTAAGATACCCACATTAAACATTGAATACGGTGATGCAAAAGATGAAAGGATTCCATTCATATCTCTTTTTCCTCTTGTGCATGTTATACAAGAGGTCACTGAAGTCTCTCAATCTATTGTTGATTTGCTTGATAGTATTGTGATGGATGATACCACTCCAGAGGTTCATTTTCCTGAAGTCACCACCACTGTTGCTACATTAACTCCTACATCCCCACTCACTTCTATTGAGCTCCCTTTCACCTCATCTGTTGATGTTACCCTTCCATCATCTACCATAGCTGAAATACTTTCTACTTCCACCATTACTTCTCAACCAACCTTGTTAACTTCACCTGTAACCTTACTGCCACAAGTTACTGAGATGCGAGGCCCAACTGTTTCTCTTCAACCATCAGTTACCATTGCCTCTACTTCCCTTCCTGAGGTTGTCACTCTCACTACTTCTCCTACTTTTGTGCCTTCAATTTCTACTACTGCCACCTCTTATATATCTACCTCCCAAATCATTGTGTCCATCCCAAATATTATTGTCACCCAAACATCTCCACTAGTTGCAACATGTAATATAGCCACATCTTCAAAAGAGTTGATAGCTAATTTTGGAGATGATGCTGTGGTTTCCCTTGGGGAATACTTCTACAGTAGATTAGCCAAAGCAGTGGTGAAAAGAGGTAATAAGAGAAGTAGGGAAGCAACTATGATGCAAGGACCAGTCCCCAATCAAATAATTTGGAAAAAACAGTCTGCTGGCATCGAGCAGGAGGCATTAGACACTGCTGCAGCAATGGGGGCATTTGTTGGAGCTAATTATGATTCAATTACTTTACTGAATAAGGAGATTGAGGACAATAAAGAATAATTGAAGAAGCTCCAAGAGTAGCAAATCAAAATTAATGAAGAACATGAATCTCAGCTCCATTAATTGAGAAATGAGTACGAAGGTCAGCTCAGGGATCTACAAGTAAATAAAACTTCTCTCCAAATTCAACTGCGGGATACACAAGTCCAAAGCACTGGCAATGCTGAGAAGATAGCAATACTGGAGCAGCAGCTGAAGGATGCAGCTACCGCTGCAACCACTTCTTCTTTCTCTAGGTTCTCCGAGGAAGAGTTCAAGGACTCGGCCTTTAAAATAAATGAAGAGCATCACAAACTATTGACTAAGCTATTTAGTTCCCTGAATGATATTCAGGAGAATTATAATGATTTTGAGCGACTCTCCATTATCCTTGAGCAGCATATTGAAAGAAGGAAACAAGCTTCCAAATCCATTGAAGATATCACTGACTGGAAAAGGTATATTAATGACAAATCTGAGGATATCCCAGTTTTAGATAGCTTCAATTTCAGGAGAATAAGAACATCTTTGAATGCCTGGAAAAATGCTTGTGAGTTAGTTGAAGAAACAATTAAGAAGGCACAAGCAACTTGCAGTAGAATATGGTATGTTGCAGACAATATCATGATGATGCTAGAGTTTCTGAATTTGGAACTTATTGAGAAGGCTTGTCCACCAAAGTTGATGATTGAGCAGGTAGATAGTAGGTGTGCACAGGACAAAGAGAAAATTCAACAGCTCGAGCACATAAAGATTTCAGAAGTTGAGAAATTGATCAAGCAACCTGTCAGTCTGGAGAACAAGATCCACATTTTCCTACGTACTTGGCACAAACTGAGCAAGAATGAGATTGAGTCTTTCACGTGTGATGCCTAGTTGGGACTAGAATTGGCTAAGTATCCTAATGTGGATGAGTTATTAGAGGTTTGGGCCAAGTGGGGAGTCACCCTTGGTTATTCTTAGATTAGATTGATTTTCTAATCCCTGATTTATGGGGATTCAACCCTTTGTATCTTTATGTAATTATTATTTAAGGGGTAGAGATCTCATAGGTAAAGAGGGGAGAAAATCACCGAAAGAGGACTGGAGATACTCTGCTTCATTAAGAGATTGTAATTTTTTGCAAGATTAACAAAATAGAGTTAGTTTTCTCTTGCTATCTCTTTTGTCTGATTTAGTAAATTTCTTTGATGAATTCTGATTTTCGCTTTAGCTCATGAATGAACACTATTTTGTTTTGAAATCATAATTAATACATTGATTTGTAGTTTGTATTTGTATTGACTTATGATCCATGTGATTCATGTGTTAAATGACTTTATTTATTTAACTCATTTATCTCTTTCTGCAAATGATAAATAACCATTATCAAATTAATGCCAATTTTTCAATTAGCGTGTCTTAACAGGATAATCTTGCATGTGCTTCAACACATAAGCTCAAATCATTCAATTGTCATTGTCTGACTGTGTCTTAAGCTAATAAGTAGAGATCCAATTCACATGTTTGTTGATTGGTAAAATGTTTATTAATTTCCAAATCTGATTGTCCTGCACATCAAAACACATTCCTTAATTTAGATCTAACTTATCTTAGATTTATTTTTAAGCATATACTACTCATTCCTAGAGACAGAACACTTTTTTATCTTCCCTCACAGGAAGACAGATCCATCTGGATCAACCCATATATGTTCCAGCGGAGGCCTAATATCCGTGGGAGTCAACAACACCAAACAGTCTGGGGATAGAACTGCTCTTGTGTAGAGTTGTTTGAAGCCTTTCATATTGGGTTGTCACCCTCTGTTGCCAACCTTGGAAAAATATTCCAGCACTTACATACCCGGGGCTTCAACAAATGGCGCTAGAAGGAGGGCGATGATTAGTCATGCCTAAACAAAACACTAGTAAACCTCCTCCAGCAATAATACTAGGGATTACAAGGAGTTAAATTGAAGCATCCACGTCCATAGAACAACCAGTTCAAGATCCAACCATAGTACCTGTTACACCAGTAACAGGACAAGAAACCCCTAGAACTGAAATTATCTTTTTCTCGCCTACTAGGGGGCCTCTTACCCTTGAGCAATTAAGAAAAAGTACACATGATAGTATTTCTAGGGTAAACCAGAGAATTGAAGAAAATCAGAACCTGACAAGGAGATTATCCCAACAACATCAACCTAGCGTTTCATGGATTGTTACTAACTCTAACATTCAAAACTCTGACAATCAAAACTCTGATAATCAAAGCTCATATAATTTGAACACAGCTCGACAGGAACTGTTTCCTGATATCCAAATCTCATCTTTATTTGAAGAAACAGATCAAGATCTGCAAATCCCACAGCCCAACATTGGAATAGGTGGACCACCACCATCACCTCCTTCATCATCATCATCCTCATCTAAGGAATCATCAGACAGTGAGTCATCCTCCAGTTCTTCTTCAAAGGATATACCCATGGAAGAAGGCCAAAACAGACCTTGGTTAGACCAAGATGCTTTATTTATTGTTGGGGATCAACATAGACTGCCAAAAACCCCAGAAAAGTGGCTTCCTAAGCTTAATCCCAATTATAAATCACCTGCACTATACCATATTAAAACCTTCATGCAGGCCATCAGACTTAGGAGTGTTATACATGAAGATGTAGTTTGCAGTTTGTTCCTTTACACCTTTGAGGGGAAAGCATCTACTTGGTACTTTTCCCTAGAAGCCCGATCCATCTCTTCCTGGGATGATTTTGAAAATCTTTTTATCCAAAAATGTGGAGATGACAAAACCCCCGAGGATCTGGTCATAGATTTGTCTTGAATGAAAATTAAAGGGAAAGAAAGGGTTAAATATTATAACTAGAGATTCTCTTACCTAAAAAATAGAATCCCTACCGCTGTTCTTTCTGCGGAAGAACTGTTGGTTGCATATTACATTAAAGTTTTACCTATTCCCATTACTATATGGGTCAAAAGGGCACACAAGGATAACTTGCAGGAGGCTTTTGTTGAATCCATCCAAGTAGAAAAGGATATGTTCTGCTTAAAAGATAACCCTAACGCTTCATATGAACAACCTTCTACCTCTCGCAAGAAACAAGATAATCCTCATAAACCCACTGTGCAAAACAAGGATCCTTTTGAAATGAATTACATGAAAAAATTTCTTCAAAATATCTCTAATGAAATAGTAGACTTAAAAAATACCAACACTGAAAACCAAACCAACAACAGGGGATTCAATAAACCACCTTTTAGGAGACCTTATCAACCCCCACAGAATCAGGTCCCACCTAATCCTGATGAGGGGTTAAATTATGAAGAAATTCTTTTGATTTTTAAATCTTTGGTTTCTAAATCTCACAACCCTCTTGATCACCCTGATGAGAATCCAAAAGAGAATCAAGATCCTGAACCACCAGATGAAGAAGCAGACCAGCAGGTCAACACTATCAGTTACTTTTTAGAACTCCCCATGGCTGAAGAGGAAGATGACCCTGAGACTGTTTTTAGTGTCCAGCATCCTTATAATACAAGAAGCAAAGGACAATCTACCCAAAAAGCTTCCCCTTCAACATCCACCCCAAACAGAGCCAAACCAACAACACAAAAAGAAACTGTCATTCCTGAGATAGAATATAGTTTAATTGATGACTTGAAAAGGGTTAAGGCCAACATATCTCTTTTTGAAGTTCTGAAAATACCTGCTATGAGAGACAGCCTTCCTAAAAGCATGATTGTAAATAAACCTAGGGAAGTTCAAAACAACAATTTAGAGACATATTCTAAACCTGGTAACCAGAAACTAGGTCGTAAGAAAACACCTCCTTTCTTGCTCACTTTTGATATTTTCAATAGGAATGTCCATAATTGCATGATAGAATCAGGGGCTTCATCTAATGCGATGCCCTTATCTGTCTACAAAAAGATGAATGCATCTTAGGAGCCTTTCCCTACCCAGATAGTTCAACTTGATCGATCAAAAGTTAGGGTAGTATGAGAACTGAAGAATGTTCTTTTGACACTCTCTGCTGACCCAAGAATCCACCAAACTGTAGATATAGTTGTGGTTGATATCCCTGAAATGTATGGAATGTGGCTAAGTAGGGATTGGTTAGAAAATATCAAAGGCTATTTCACTACTAACTGGTCCCATTTATGGTTTCCCTATAATGGAAGACCTAATAGAATCAATATCAACAGAGAACCATACATGAAACAAATTGTCACTGATTTGAATGATTCTAGTGAGCCAGCTACTTATTTTAGCTAACACGTAGAACACTACACTTTTGACACATTTTTGGGGGATTTTCCTGCAGATTCATCACCTTTTGAGAATGCTCATAATCAATCCCAAATTGTTAATCTTACTTCTATCCCATTCTCTGGTTCTATTGTACATAATGTATATAATGTGAATACTAATTTTAGGATACATTCAAATGCATGGACTATGTTCTTTGATGGGTCAAAATCTAAAGATGGAGTTGGTGCAGGATGTGTCTTGATATACCCAAAGGGAACCAAAATAATGATTGCTTGCAGGCTAGAATTCCAGTGCACCAATAATATTGTTGAATACGAGGTTCTGGTTCAGGGACTCAGGAAGGCAATTGATCTGGGCGCTAAGGTAATCGAATGTTACGGTGATTCTGATATTATTGTAAAATGGTTGAGAAACAAAATCCATTGCATATCTCCCCGTTTGATTAATTATCAGAAGCTTGTAAGGGATCTAACTAATTCTTTTTCTGCATTCAATATTAAGTCAGTCCCTAGGACCCAGAATTTTGATGCATACTTATTGGCTAACACTGCCTCCAGATTGATTCCTCCAGAAGGTTTGTATCCTAATACTTTCTCTATAGAGTTAATCTACAAACCTTCTATTCCTGACAATGTAACTAGTTGGAAGGCTTTTGATGATGATCAATAGATTTTATATTTTCTCACAGCCCAAGACACTTTCCAAGACGTAGAAATAGATGAAGTTGATCATGAGAAGTCTTTATTTGATCCTAATTTCCCTTCTAATATCATCCCCAAGTCAGTTATCAATCTGGAAAAATACTATGGTCTGCAAGACAAATTCAAACATAAGACAAACTGCAAAACTCAAAGCTCATCCCTGAACTATGAACCTATCAACCTGAGAACTAATCAAAACCCTCGGTTAATCAATTTAGGTATTGACTGCTCTCCTGAAGAGAAGAAAGTTTTCATTAAACTGTGCAGATAATTCAAAGATGTGTTCGCCTGGACATATGATGAGCTAAAAACCTTTGATACCAATATCATGCATCACAACATACCCATCAAACTAGATGTTAAACCTTACCAGCAAAAACTGAGGAAGATGCATCCCAGCCTAGAACCATCTGTAAAAAAGGAGCTTGAGAAACTATTAGCAGCAAGAATTGTCTTTCCAGTCAGACACACACAGAGGATTGCAAACTTGGTACCTGTTCGAACAAAGAACAGGTAAATTAGACTGTGTGTCAATTTCAGGAATCTTAATAAAGCATCTGAAAAAGATAATTATCCTATTCCCCCCATGGAGCATATTTTACAAAAGGTTGTAGGTGCTGAGATTTCCTCTCTGCTAGATGGCTTCTCATGGTACAATCAAGTTTTAGTTTCCCTTGCTGACCAATTGAAAACAACTTTCAGAACCCCTTGGGGAACGTTTTCCTACAGACGAATTCCTTTTGGATTGATAAATGCAGGTGCCACTTTCCAGAGAGTTATGGACATAGTTTTCAGGGGATTAATGCATAATTCTGTTGTTGTTTATTTGGATGACATTACGATTTATTCTAAAAAGAGGCATGAACATTTGTCTGCTCTTAAACAGGTATTTGAGCGGTGCAGAAATAGGGGATTTCATTGAATCTGAAGAAATCGATCTTTGTTGTCACTGAAGGTAAGCTGTTAGGTTTCATTCTTTCAAAACAAGGCATGATTATTGACCCAGAACGCACAGAAGCTATTGCCAAGATCGAACTTCCCAGTTCTCGAAAATCCATGCAGCCGTTCTTAGGTAAGATCAATTTTGTTAGAAGATTTGTTCCAAATTTTGCACAGTTTGTCAAACCATTACAACAGCTGATTAAAAAAGATGCACAATTCAAATTGTCTGATGAATAGAGAAATGCCTTTGCTGAAATTCGGAAGGCCATTGTAGAAGCTCCCTCTCTGATGTCTCCCGATTTCACCAAATATTTTATTTTATATACATTCGCCAATGACTTCTCGTATGCAGTTGTTCTCACGCAGAAACATCTTGCTGATGTTGAGATTCCGATCTCCTTCATGAGCTCCATGTTTAAAGGGGTCGAACTAAACTATTCCCAGATTGATAAACAATCCTATGCGGTATATAAGTCAGTAAAACACTATAGACCTTACCTCCTTAAATCTCAGACTAAGGTTATTGTTCCCTATGCAGCCATCAGGAACGTTCTGATCCGAAAGTATTTGGGTGAAAAACGCACTCACTGGATGACAGCTCTCCAAGAATATGACCTTGCGATCATACCGACTAAAATTGTAAAAGGCCAAGGTTTGTGCTTACTCACTACTCATTCCAACGACCCTTTACAGCAACAACTTGAGTGGGATCAAGAAGAAATCACATCATAAGGTTCTGTAAATGTTATTACAACTCAAACGTCTTAATGGTATGATGACATCAATTTTTTTCTAACACACGGGTTTGCTCCTGAAACCCTTGATTTTAAAAAGCATAGGGCCTTAAGATTAAAGGCTCAACCATATCAGTTCATTGATGGTATACTGTTTAGGAAAAACTATGATGGTGTGTTTCTCAGATGTTTGGAGAGAACTGAAACTGACAACATTTTATTGGAATTTCATGCAGGACCTGCAAGAGGACACTTCTCAGGGGAACTACTGCTCACAAGATCCTGAGATCAGGCTACTACTGGCCAACTTTATCCAGATATGCTTATGATTTTACCAGGAAATGTGAATCATGTCAAAAATGTGCTGGAAAAGTCAAGAAGTCTGCATTTCCCCTTCAGCCAATTACAGTCCAGTTTCCATTTCAACAATGGGGCCTGGATTTTGTTGGACCCATTACCCCTGCCTCCTCCTTGCAACATAAATATATCCTGATAGCCACGGACTACTTTACCAAATGGGTAGAGGCAATTCCTCTTAGAGTTTCTAACACCAATGCAGTGATAGCCTTTCTCGAGATTCATATAGTCACCAGGTTCGGAGCACCCAAGTTTTTGGTTTTTGACAATGCTTCATATTTCTCCTCTATCGACCTTACCCAGTATGCCCTTGAAAAAGGGATAAAACTGAAATATTCTGCCAACTACTATCCGCAAGGAAATGGACTGGCTGAGTCTTCTAATAAAAACCTGATTAACATATTAAAGAATACAGTAGCCACCCACCGTAAAGATTGGCACACCCAACTGTATAATTCTCTTTGGCAGACCATGTCACCCCAAAAGCAGCCATTGGAAACTCCCCTTACTGTTTGGTCTACGGTAAGGAGGCCATCTTACCATCCAATCTTATGATCCCTTCACTGCAATTAGCACATTCAATACAAGAGGATGATTCTTCTCCACTCCATCAAAGGATTGATACATTACTTAAGTTGGAAGAAGATAGGGAAAAATCTAAGAATAAGCTATATCAGCACCAGCAGTTAGTGAAGAGATGGTTTGATGAGAAGTCCTCAAGTGATAGGGAGTTCATAGTGGGAGATTTGGTGTTAAAATGGGATAAACAGCATAAAGATAAGAATTATTATACCAAATTTCAGCGTTTATGGCTAGGACCATTCATTATTACATAAAATCTTGGTCCTAGTACTGTCCGGTTACAAACACTTGAAGGTGTCTCAGACACCTATCCAGTGAATGTCCATCTGCTCAAAAGGTGTTTTGTTTAGAGGAGTAACCGATTCATCTGTACATAAGTGTGGTTTGCTCTCTTTTCTGTCTTTACTTTCTTTATTTTCTTTTTAAATTTTGGTTTTCTTTTGAATCATAATAATGTCCATACATTTGGCAGAGGCAGTTGATCAGTCTATCCTAGATCAATACAGCCTGAAGTTTTGGGGTAGTTTTGTTAGTTTTACTTTACTTAGTCTATATCTGAAAATGTTTTTCATGAAATGAAATAGCCAATCTCTTGCAGAGCTTTAATTGATACTTTCCCACCTCAATCATCATCTTTATAGATGTTTCATTTTGTTAATTGAAGTTATAGAAGTGATCAGTTTTTTCTTACCTTATGTTTAATTAGTGATTGGCAACATATCTTTATAGTCTGGTCAACCTTCATCTATTTTGGATCCCATTATGATCACCTTGAAATTAATGCACTTTAATAACTGTAAATTGCAAGATGGGGGGTCTTATCACAAGCCAGCCCATTACGTTCATAGATTCTCAGTGGAATGACATCTCCACATCTGGTCAACAAGCTAGGGAGGTGATTTTCAGCTGCTGCTGGAAGGTGGAAGATCCTATTACATGTCAGTCCATTCATGATCCACAAGCATCAGTGAGTAACACTACTAGAATATGGTCACCAAACCATGGTAGTGTCTTGTAATTTACACATCAATAAATTTTGTTTCTTTTTATAAGACAGCTTGTTGTATTTAAGGATAGGGGGGTCTTATTATAATCCACCCCTACCATGATCATGAACTTTATCTTGGATTGGAATTATCACCTTATGGTTACCAAGCCATGATAATTGCTTTCAGTGTCAAAAGCTGAAAGACAAGGAGTCTCCTTACCGAGATAGCTTGTTCAGTTTCCAGATTAGGTTTGTGAATGGCATTGCCAAAATCTAATCACCAAGTCAGGGAAATGGCCTTGTTTCAACAAAGTCTTATTTGCATATTTTCATTTAAAAAGAAAAAAGAAAAGAAAAAAAGAGAAAAGGAGTGTATATATTTTAAGTAATGCATATGTACATACTTTAGATAAATGGTTGTAAGCTTGTTCTAAGGCTTATCATAAACCGCCCTCCTATGTTTTCATAATGGTTAAGAATTGCTTTTTTAATTCTAGGTTTCCTTCTCATATAAAAATCATCATTAATTGATTTTTGGATGGGAACATATCAATCATGTGATTTAACTTTGCTATTTGGTTGTGTTTTTGTGAGAACATTTTGTAAATTGAAGGCTGGAACATCCTTTTCTGACACATCTCCCTCATAACTAAGGATTAAATTCATAGAGATAACTGCTTCGCCCAGCCAGCTGCCATTTGATGTAGGCTCAACAGATCCCATTTTTAATTAAGAATGGGAGCCCCAATTTTTTAGCAAAGGTAATGTTTAATTCCCTTATTCATTTTGGGGTTTCATGGTGTTGATCATGCATTTTATTTCTTTGTCGTGAATCAATCCAATTAATAATTTTTCCTTCAAAAATTCATTGATTTTTGTATGTTTTTTGTGAGTTGCGGAAAACATAAAGTTTCTCCAAGATTTGTCCTTTCCACAATCCACAATGCGGATTGCGGATGCTTGGTTATTTGGATTTGAAATTTCTTATTTCCGTAACCCTCAATCCGCAAATGCGGATTGCGGATGTCGGAAATGATTTTGAATAAATTAGGTTTTTCTTTTCCACAACCCACAACCGGCATTGCGGATTGCGGAAAGAGGCAGGAAAATAGTTTTAATTTTTTCATTTGCGTTCCCGCAACCTGCAACCCGCAATTGCGGACTGCGGGAGCCTTTGGTTTATTTATATTTAAAGTTGCGCTTCTGCAACCCGCAACCTACATTGCGAATTGCGGACTGCGGAAATCATGTACCTTCTTGCAAAATCAACTCCGCGACTCTTCTTCTGCATTTTGCACTTTAAATCTTAGTCGTTGATTTGGCTAGATCCTACGATCCAGATTTCATTCCACGAGTTTTTTAAATATTTCAAATTTTTGTTTTACTTTACCATTTTCAATTTCGTGAATTTCACCTGCAACAAAGATTTTACTGCGAGTTTTTACCAGGGTTGTTTTTTCGGCCTCCTCCGTCAACACAGGTCGGTTTTTTCCTTCTTTTACTATTGGTTGTTTATGGAATTTATTCATTTTTGAAATTGTTTATCGATTGGTTTTATTTATTTATCAGAATTTACCAGTCTCCCACCATGTCAAGAAATACCCATTCCAAGACAACCCTAAAAGACTTGGCAAACAAAGACCCTAACTTTGGTATTCTCACTAATACCAGCGATAGAGTGTCTAAAACCTATCAGCCACGAATTTATGTTATTTTTGACAATGACGACCTGTTGAAAATTCAGGATAACTAGTCTAGTTATGAGAATATCAGAGATTCTCAGTTGCATGCAATAGTAGCCAGACCATCACTCTTGCCATACACAGATATTGTAAAATGGATAATTGACCACGCAGACCCCAAAGGCCATTCTTTCAACGACAATCCAGGGTCCTAATTGGATTCTTTCCGCTCAGAAGTTTTTGTTAGAGCGTATGTCCTTAGGCCGGCCACCCAATTCCTCAATGCAACTTTCCTAGACTATGTAAAGACTCAGTTTAACTTTAATGAAATGATAAAATCCTGAATGAATAACCCAGCCAGCTACGCACCCAAAGCCGATAATTCTTACCCTATTTCGTGGTTCAAGGAACCCTTTTCCCTCCTAGCAGCCATGCTCTGCAGACTATACGGCTTACTAAATTGTTCTATGTTTAAAGATGAATGGGAACCTATGGCTCATCATGTCCTCACGACAGGGGAATCTTTTAATTGGGCTCAGATTCTTTCAACCGAGTTGAATACAACAATTGAACGTTACCAGAAAACACTGGCCTCGAGGAAGCCTCCTTTTTCTATTTAGCTTATATTATTGATGTATTATGTTCATCCTTCAAGTTCCCCTCCATGGGATGGAACTGGACCCTTTCAGGACCCCTGGTTCATATATATTGTTCTGCACTTTGGGAAAATAACTTTGTAGTAACCTCTGTTGTATGATATTTGTGATCATTTATTTGGAGCAATTTATCACAAGATATTCAGAGAGGATGCACCTTCCTTCTCTGCTCATGCCAAAACACTTGTCCCACTATTGGTGATTGGTATGTAGGAGAATACTTCTCCTATATTAGGGTTTGGGGAAGTGATACAATTCATTTGCTACCAAGAATTGTCCCAAATAAGTTATTGCTAGAGGAGATTTCCTATTCGACTGTTACTGATGGAGTGTTCCTGAAGTTAACTGGACCTAAAAGAAAAACATGGCTCAAATTCCCATTGAACCTTGGGCCTCTGATCATTCAGAACTCAACACATGCTGCAGTGTTGGGAAATAAAATTGTTTCCCTAAAGCTGCGAAAAGCTCCCAAAAGGATGTATGTTCCCAAGGCGTTCCTAGCTAATCATTTTTCCCAGGAACATATGAATACTACTTATGCTCATGAGACTGTCCCTGATGATTCTGTTTACTAGGGAGTCAATTTGTTTTCTAAGGTCCTGATTAGGGATAAAACTAAAGAAGAACAAAGTTTCATTCTCCAATACCAACAGGAGCTCAAGTCCAAGATTTTGAATTACAGAAAAATGGAACTCTCACTTGAAGAACAGGCTAAAAGGGATAGGGCAGAGAAAGATGCACAAAAAGAAAACACTCCCTTGATGTTAACTTACCAGGATGAAGGCAAAGGAAAAGGCTTTGTGGAGGATGCTCAACAGGCCAAGCCTGTTGTAGAACTGAAGACTTTAATCCAATCAGTTGTAGAGCTAAAGAAATAATTGGCACCCATGACCTCAATGGTTGACACTCAAGTGATTGCTGCAAGTACCCCAACAAAAAGGAAGAAGATTCAAGCCCCGGTGTCTAACATACCCACATTAAACATTGAAGATAGTGATGCAGAAGATGAAAGGCTTCCATTCAGATCTCTTTTTCCTCCTGTGCATGTTATACAAGAGGTCACTGAAGTTTATCAGGCTATTTTTGATTTGCTTGATAGTATTGTGATGGATGATACCACTCCAGAGGTTCATTTTCTTGAAGTCACCATCATTGTTGCTACATCAACTCCTACATCCCCACTCACTTCTATTGAGCTCCCTTTCACCTCATCTGTTGATGTTACCCTTCCACCATATACCATAGCCAAAATACTTTCTACTTCCACCATTACTTCTTAACCAACCTTGTTAACTCCACCTGTCACCTTACTGCCACAAGTTACTGAGATGCAAGGCCCAACTGTTTCTCTTCAACCATCAGTTACAATTGCCTCTACTTCCCTTCTTGAGGTTTTCACTCTCACTACTTAGCTTACTTATGTTCCTTCAATTTCTACTACTGCCACCTCTTCTATATCTACCTCCCAAATCACTGTGTCCATCGCAAATCCTATTGTCACCCAAACAACTCCACTAGTTGCAACATGTAATATAGCCACATATTTAACAGAGTTGATAGCTGATTGTGGAGATGATGTTGTGGTTTCCCTTAGGGAATACTTCTACAGTAGATAAGCCAAAGCAGTGGTGAAAAGAGGTAATAAGAGAAGCAGGGAAGCAACTATGATGCAAGGGCTAGTCCCCAATCAAATAATTTGGACAAAACAGTCTGCTGACATCCACCAAGAGGAATTAGACACTGCAGTAGCAATGGGGGCATTTGTTGGAGCTAATTATGATTCAGTTACTTCACTGAATAAGGAGATTGAGGCCAAGAAAGAAGAATTGAAGAAGCTCCGGGAGCAACAAATCAAAATTAATGAAGAACATGAATCTCAGCTCTATGAATTGAGAAATGAGTACAAAGGTCAACTCAGGGATCTACAAGCACATAACACTTCTCTCGAGCTTCAACTGCAGGATACACAAGTCCAGAGCATTGGAAATGCTGAGAAGATAGCGGTATTGGAGCAGCAACTGAAGGATGCAGCTGCCAATGCATCCACTTCTTCTTTCTCTAGGTTCTTTGAGGAAGAATTCAAGGACTCGGCCTTTAAAATAAATGAAGAGCCTCACAAACTGTTGACTGATTTATTTGGTTCCCTGAATGTTATTCAGGAGACTTATAATGATTTTGTGCGACTCTCCATTATCCTTGAGCAGCATATTGAAATACGGCAACAAGATTCCAAGGCCATTGAATATATCACTGACTGGAAAAGGTATAGTAAGGGAAAATCTAACGATATACCAGTTTTAGATAGCTTCAAGTTCAGGGGAATACGAACATCTTTGGATGTCTAGAAAATTTCTTGTGAGGTAGTTGAAGAAACAATTAAGAAGGCACAAGCAACTTGCAGTAGAAGATGGTATGTTGCAGACAATATCATGATCATGCTAGAGTTTTTGACTCTGGAACTTATTGAGAAGGCTTGTCCACCAAAGTTGATGATTGAGCAGGTAGATAGTAGGTGTGCATAGGACAAAGAGAAAATTCAGCAACTCAAGAACATAAAGATTTCAGAAGTTGAGAAATTGATCAAGCAACATGTTAGTCTGGAAAACAAGATCCACATTTTCCTGCGTACTTGGCACAAACTGAGCAAGAATGAGATTGAGTCTTTCACGTGTGATGCCCAGTTGGGACTAGAATTGGCTAAGTATCATGATGTGGACGAGTTATTAGAGGTTTGGGCCAAGTGGCAAGTTTCCCTTGGTTATTCTTAAATTAGATTGATTTTGTAATTCTTGTTTTATGGGGAGTCGACCCTTTGTATGTTTATGTAATTATTATTTAAGGGGTAGAGATATCATAGGGAAAGGGGGGAGAAAATCACCGAAAGAGGACTGGAGATACTCTACTTCATTAAGAGATTGTATTTTTTGGGGCTTAACGAAATACAGTTAGTTTTCTCTTGCTATCTCTTTTTCCTGATTTATCAAATTTCTTTGATGAATTTTGATTTTTGCTTCAGCTCATGAATGAACATTGTTTTGTTTTGCAATCATAATTAATACATTGATCTGTAGTTTAGATTTTTCTTGACTTATGGTCCATGTGCTTCATGTTCTAAATGAATTTATTTATTTAACTCATTTATCTATTTCTGCAAATGATAAACAACTATTATCAAATTAATGCCAATTTTTCAATTAGCATGTCTTAATAGGATAATCTTGCATGTGCTTCAACACTTAAGCTCAAATCATTCAATTGTCATTGTCTGATTTTTTCTTGAGCTAATAAGTAGAGATCCAATTCACACGTTTATTGATTGGTAAAACACTTATTAATTTCCAGATCTAATTGTCCTACACATCAAAACACATTCCTTAATTTAGATCTAACTTATCTTAGATTTCTTTTTAAGCAAATACTACTCATTCCTAGAGATAGAACACTTTTTGATCTTCCCTCATAGGAAGACAGATCCATCTGGATCAACCCATATATGTGCCAGTGGAGGCCTAATCTCTGTGGGATTCAACCACACCAAACAGTCTGGGGATAGAACTACTCTTGCGCAGAGTTGTTTGAAGCCTTTCAGATTGGGTTGTCACCCTCTGTTGCTAGCCTTAGAAAAACATTCCATCACTTACATACTTGGGGCTTCAACAGTGCGAACAACTGATTTACTCAATCTAGAGGAGAAGTTGATGGGAAATATGAAAAATATTTATAATCTCATACAAAATTTAAGGGATACTCTCCTACAGGTTATGATGTGTTCCAGGATACTCAGGAGGATCAAGATAATTTCCATGTTAAGAAACATTCCCTGAATAAGAATATTCCAAGAGGAAATTATTCTAGTAATGGAATTCATCAGGGATGGTCACCAATGAGAACCGAACTTCCCAAGGTTGACATGAGAAATTTTGATGGCAATGATCCAATAACATGGATATTCCATATGGAGCAATTCTTTGATCTACACCAGGTTCCAACTTTGCAAAAGGTAACTATTGCATCATTATATTTAGAGCTGATCAATTTGTATGGTACCAATGGCTTTGTGACCGCGAAAAGGACTCTATTAGATCTTGGTCTATATTCACTGAAGAATTGATTGCACATTATGGGGATATTAATAGAAACACCTTCTTTATCCAGTTAATAAATATAAAGCAAAAAGGTCCAGTTACAGAGCACATCAAGCAATTTCAGAAGCTAAGTCTTAGAGTGAAGAACATTTTAAAAGATAGTCTATTGGATATATTTATTGGAACCTTGAAGAATAAATTTCAACATGAGGTGCGTCTTTTTGAACCACCATCATTGGAGAAGGATTTCATGATGGAAAGGAAGGTTGAAAATAAAAATATGAAAATGGATACTAGAAAGTCTACCTCCAACAGTACATATCGAGAGAATAATGTTCCTTATTATAACCCCCCTCAAAGGTTGACAC
Source organism: Larix kaempferi (assembly GCA_027924585.1). NCBI lineage: Eukaryota > Viridiplantae > Streptophyta > Pinopsida > Pinales > Pinaceae > Larix > Larix kaempferi. Next base: position 8,518,259 of record BSBM01000371.1, read on the forward strand.
CTCAACAAGTAGAGGAAAGAATATCAAAAGGCCTATGCTTTAATTGTGACAACAAGTATAGTAAGGGACATAAGTGTGGTGAGAAGAAATTATTCTACATAGATTGTGAAGAGGAAGAACCTAAAGAACAGGAATCGTCTCAAGACTCAAAAATAGAATATACTACTTCCGAAAAGATTGCTCCCACCATATTCTGTCATGCATTGGCTAGTATTAGCACTCAAACTCTCAAGATCGAAGGATATATCAAAAATAAAAAGGTAACAGTGTTGAATTATTCTAGCAGTACTCATAATTTTAATCATTGTAAATTAGCCAAAGCTCTCAATTGCTTTGTATATCCAGCACCATAGTTTCAAGTAACGATTGCAGATGGAGGAACTATCAATTGCTCAAGGAAATGCCATAATATCAAACTTACTATGGGGGAATATGTATTTAATAGTTCGATGATTTCTATTCAAATGGGGGTGATGATGTTGTCTTAGGAGTTCAATGGTTACAATCATTGGGAACAGTGGCTTTTAATTTTCAAAATCTTTTCATGAATTTTTTATGGGAAGGAAAAGAATATGAGTTAAATGTTATCACATGGAAACCAAGCAAGATGATAAGCTCTAATGGTATGACAAAAATGATGAAAAATGGACATCAAGGTGTAATTGCACAATTATGCTCATTAGATGCTAAAAAATGTAAGTCTCCTATTTCCCTAGATATCCAAAAGGTCACTAATAAGCATTCCAAAGTATTTGAAGATATTCCAAAAGGTCTTCCACCTGTTCAATATTTTGATCATGTTATTCACTTAATTCCTAGAAGTGTTCCTCCTAACATCAGACCTTACAGATACCCCTATGGCCAGAAGAGTGAGGTTGAGTTATGGTTGAAGAAGTGTTAGAGGTCGGCATAATTAGTCCTAGCCAAATTTCTTACTCTGCACCAGTGGTAATAGTACAGAAGCCATATGGATCATGGCGTATGTGTCCATATTATAGAGAGCTCAACAAGATTACCATTAAAGAAAATTTTCCCATTCCTATCATTGATGAATTTTTAGATGAATTACATGGAGCAATTTTCTTCACAAAGTTGGATCTCAGTTTCGAGTATCATTAGATTAGAATGAAGGATGAAGAAAACCCAAAAACAACATTTAGAATTCATGAAGGTCATTATGATTTTTTGGTCTCACGAATGCGCCTTCCACATTTAAAGGTTTGATGAATTCCATTTTCAATCCTTTCCTTAAAAAAATTGTGCTAGTGTTGTTTGATGATATACTAATCTATAGCATGTCTTGAGAAGAACATGTTCAACATGTTGACAGGGTACTACAACTACTAAAGAAGCAACAACTATATGCAAAACCTTCCAAATGTTTCTTTGGGGTAAAAGAGGTAGATTATTTGGTTCATATTGTATCTCATGAAGGTGTCAAGGTAGACCCCAACAAAATTCAATCCATGATGGACTAGTTCATTCCTAAAACCCTGAAGAATATTCGAGGATTCCTAGGTCTAACAGGGTACTACCGCAAGTTTGTTCGGAACTATGGAAGAATAGAGGAACCTCTAACAACATTATTGAAGAAAGATGCATTTTCTTGGACTCCAGAGGCAAGTCAAACTTTTGAACAACTTAAAGAGGCAATGTACAAAGCTCTTGTTTTGGACACACCGGACTTCACAAAAACCTTTATTATGGAATGTGATGCTTCAATGAATGGCATTGGTGTTGTTCTAATGCAAGAAGGACACCCACTTTCTTTCACAAGTCATCCAATCAAGGGAAATCCCTTACAGAATCCCATTTATGAGAAGGAGATGTTGGAAATACTACATGCCCTTAAGAAATGGAATCCTTACCTAATAGGTAGGCACTTCAACGTCAAAATAGATCATGATAGTCTTAAATACTTCTTGGAACAGAGACTATCTTTGGAGGAGCAAAAAAAATTGGTAACCAAGATGTTGTGATATGACTTTGAAATCATCTATCGAAAAGGGAAACATAATGTGGTGGCAGATGCGCTTTTCAGAAAAGATGAAGGTGTTGGGGCATTACTTTGTGCAATGTCCATTCTACAACCTGATTGGGTAGTAGTAGCAAAGGAAGAATGGAAAAATGACCCATCTATGTGGATGCTCATTCAAAAGCTACAAAACAATCCTAGTGTATCATATACTTTTGTGTGGAAAAATGATTCACTATAGTATAAGGATTGCTTATATTTATGCAAAAACTCCCAAATCAAACAAAAGGTCCTCTCATAATTACACACCTCTCCTATAGGTGGGAACTCTGGATTCCTGAAAACTTACCACAGGGTCAAGAAGGAATTTTTTTGGGAAGGTCTTAAATCTGATGTTCAAAGGTTCATGGCCAAATGTTTGGTTTTCCAACAGAATAAGTTTGAAATAGTTAAGACCCCATGACTTTTACAACCATTATACATACCTTGCTAGTGTTGGGAGGATCTTAATGGATTTTATCACAGGTCTACCCAAGTTAGAAGGAAAGAATGCTTTTATGTTGGTTGTTGATAGACTCGTGAAGTATGCACATTTTTGTCCACTCTCTCACCCTTTTAATGCAAGTACAGTAGTTGCATCCATTATGAAAACAGTTCAAAAGGCACATGAAAATCTGAAGATTATTGTAAGTGATAGAGATCCAATTTTCATTGAAAAATTGTGGACTGAATTGTTTTCTTGTTTTGGTACCCAATTAGCTCACAGTTCATCTTATCATCCTCAATTTGATGGGAAAACTGAGATAGTGAACAAATGTTTGGAAGGATATCTTTGTTTCTTTGCATCTTATAAACAAACATAGTGGGTGAAATGGTTATGTTTGGCAGAATGGTGGAGAATATTCCTTCCATACACCATCCAAAATGTCTCCATTTATGGCACTTTATGGGTACCAACCTCCCTCTATCACATCTCCTTTAAAAGGAAAATCTAAAGTTCAAGTCATGGAAGATCACATAGAGCACCAGCAAGAAGTTCTCCAGATACTTAAGGACAACCTGGCTATGTCACAGAACATGATGAAACAACAATTTGATCAACATCACAGTGAAAGGAGTTTCAGAGAAGGGGATTGGGTATTTCTGAGGCTACAAACTTACAAGTAGATGTCCCTCAAGCAACTAAATAAGGACAATAAATCAGCACCCAAGTATTGTGTTCCTTATAAAGTGTTGCAAAATATTGGTAGTATGGATTACAAATTGGATCTCCCTTCATCTTCAAGAGTGCATCCAGTTTTTCCTGTTTCTTACGAAAAGAAGGTAATAGGAGATAAGATCCCAATTCAAACAATATTTCCTGATATTTATGAAGAAGGAAAATTCATATTGGAACCTAAACAAATCACTGAAACAAGGACCAAACAACTACAAAAGTTATTATTGAGTACCTCATCAAGTGGAAGAACCTGCCAATGGAAGATTCGACATGGGAAGACGAGTCCTTCATACAAAAGCATCCACAACTAATCAAGCGTTGAGGACAACACTTGTTTGAAGGGGAGGGGCATGTTAATCCCTAAATGGGGGCACATTTCCCCCTATATTGTGGTGCATTACATTAGTTTTGATGTTGGCTTTGGTCCATTAGTGGTAATTTTCATTAGTATGGTTATATTAGTTATGTTAGCTTGGGTCAATGAGTTGTAATTGTACCTCATAATTACCTATATAAAGGAAAGAGATATTTTCATTTGAATATCTTATATTGTCTTGTCTTGTGTACTTAGTACATTGTATAAGGAGGATTCCCCCTCGAAGAGGCTTTCTATTCATCTATTTTCTTCATTCAATTCGTGGAGTACTCTTTCTTATTTATTTCTACTCTTTTCATGCTCTTTTTTGGAAATTGGTTGCATAAACTATATATCAATTACATGCTCTTTTCAATTGTGTGTCAAATATATCAAAATTACCACAAGCTGATGATACAATGTCGCATCAACAAGAGGAGTATCACAATCAACGGTTAAATTTACACCGAACTGAAATGGTGTAGGTGATGGATTACAATCACTCATACGAAACCGAGAAAGAAAATTTGTTGCATACTTAGGCTGAGAGAGTAAAATACCATCTGCCATATGTCAAATCTGTAGACCCAAAAAGTAATGTAATAGGCCTAAACTGTTCACTTCAAAATTCACTTTTGAGATTATCCTTCATTTCCTATATCAATGTAAGATGGTTTTCATCAAAGTGCTTCACATACAAATTTGGATTAGATACACACCACTTAAAACCATTCTTCAAGACATAAGCATTAATCTTTTGATACCAATCTCTAGGTGCTTGCTTCAGATCATATAAAGGCGTGTTCAATTTGCATACCAAACTTGAAGTTTCAGCAGTAATAAATCCAGATGGTTGTTGCATATAACAATCTTCACTAAGATCACCATTCAAAAAGGAAATCTTGACATGTATTTGGTGTATTTCCCATTGATACGATGAATTAAGTGAAATAATAGTTCTTATTGTGTTCAGTTTAGAAACTAGAGCAAAAGTTTTTGTATAATCTATACCTTCTTGTTGAGAGAATCCTTTTTGCTACTAATCGAGATTTATGTTTTTCAATCTGTCCATCTGCAGTAAAAAATCTTTATATATCCACTTATATCCAACTAAATTATTTCCAAGAGGAAGGGGAACGAGAGTCCAATTCGTGTTCTTCATTAATGATTCATACTCAGTTTGCATTGCTTTCTCCCATTTAGGTTTATATTTGGCTTGGGAATAGGTAGAGGGATCATATGTGGAAAAACATTTAGTTATAAGAGCAAAGTCAAATCTATTTATACGAGTATTAGAAGGAAGAGCAATATCAGAACCTGTAGATTCAAGAGTTTTTTTAGCCCAAACAGGAAGAGAAATAGTGGAAGGACCCATACTAGTATCTTTAGAACATTCAGGTGGAGTACTTGAAGAAGAAGGTGAACTAGGAGCAATAATAGGCACAGAATGTGTGGAAGGGGTAACAAAAAGGTGAAGACAAATTCAAGGTAACATGAGGTTTAACATATTCGGGAGGAGGAGAGACTTAATCAAAGTGAACATCTCACCTAATAATGACACCTTGGGTAGAGGGATCAAACAACCTGTACGCTTTAGAATCCTCACAATAACCAATGAAAATACATTTGTGAGACTTGGGTTCTAACTTTTTCTGTTTTTCATCTGGGATATGAACCCAACATTCACCACCAAATACTCTAAAATTACTAATATCATGTTTTCTTCCATTCTATTTTTCCTCAGAAGTAACCTACAAAATTGCTTTAGTAGGAACTCTATTCAAGATATAGTTAGCACAACAAATAGTGCCAGCCCAAAAACATTTATGTAATCTTTTAGAATAAAGCATACATCTAGCCATTTCAACCAAAGTTCTATTCTTTCTTTCAACTACCCCATTTTGTTGAGGTGTACAAGGAACAATATTTTGATGTTGAATACCATGCTTAGGTAAATATGCATTAAATTCGTTCTTAATGAATTCCCCCCCATTATCAATTCTCAAAGTTTTAATACTTTTACTAGATTTATTCTCAACCATGGATTTAAATTTTTGAAAAATACCCAAGGTTTCACTTTTATGTTTCAAAAAATAAACCCAACATTTGTGACAATAATCATCAATGAAAGTAAGAAAATAGACTACATGAGATAAATAAGGAGTTTCAAGAGGACCACAAATATCACTATGAATTAGTTGCAATGGTTCTTTAGCATGCCAAGCTTTACCTTTATCAGACATTTTTTTCCGATGTTTACCAAGAACACAACCTCCACAAACACCTTTTATGGAAGAAATTGAATGTAAGCCATGTACCATTTTAGACATCATTTGCATTTTTCCATAATTCAAGTGACCTAATATTTCATGCCATAATTTGCTTAGTTCATCAGTGTGAGTAACATAGAAATAAAAGGGTTGATTTTTACGAGAATTAAAAACAGTAAACTTATATAATCCAACATTATGATCAACGGACCGGAAGAAATAATTTTGAAGTTTTTTTTTATATCTTTTAACACATACTTATCGGTCCAAGCTTCACATTTATAACCTTTATGACATGTATGATAAATAGAAAGAAAGTTTATGGGAATTTCTTAAACATGAAACACATCTTCCAAAGTACCATTAGGAACACTAAGATTACCAGATCCTAAAACTGAAAGATGATTACCATCACTTATAGATACTTTATGTTGTGTGTGTGTTTTTTGTGTCATAAGAATGAAACAAAGAAGCTAAACCAATCATGTGATTAGAAGCACCAGAATCCATTATACATTCCACATTAGAATAAGAATTAATTGGTTGAGTAGAATAAGCACACATGGATATTGACTACTCTTCGGAATACTTTTTCTTTTCTTTCGCAAGTTCACGTCTCCATTTAAAGCAACTCTTTTTAGGGTGGTTGGTTTTTCCCCAATACTTACAAAGATTAAACACTTTTTTTAGACACCATGTTAGAAAAGTGACATCTATAGAACTTGATCCTTGATTATGTGGTTTAGAATTTTTTAAATTCATATTAGGATTCTTTTTATTATGTGTCATCGGAGCTTTATTATTATACAATTGACCACTAGCAATTATTAATCTATCATGTTCATTTCTCAAACCTTTACAAAAATCATCAAAAGATGGTGTGTGAGTACCTTTTGACATTTCAATGGCGCTCTTAGTTTGGATGAACATATCAAAGCATGAGGGTAGTTTTTGTTCAACAAGAATAGTTAGAGCATTTCCATTCTTCTTGTAATCTTTACCACAATTATTTAATATTTCATTATAAATTTTAATTTCAATAAGAAATGACTCTATTCTATCAAAATCTTTAGGGTCTAACTCATCTGTTTTCTTTTCAAGATAGTAAGTAGAAAAATTATCACTTTTATCAAATAAAGAAGCTAGAGTTTTCCATACCTCAATAGGACTATCCTTAGTCTCAAAGTTTATTTGTAAGCTATTTGAAATAGTTTTTCCAATGAGTCATCTTGCTTGATCACATCTCTCTTCCCACATTGCCAACTCTTTTGCATCCATTGGTTTCGTTAGATCGCCTTTAGTTAACCTCCATAAGTGCTTACTGCGAAGAATTCCAATCCAACTAATGCAAGAATAGAAACAGCTTCTGAAGTCATGGTGATAAAATCCTAAACCCAAAATGCAAAAAATTGAATTGTCGCAAAAAGAAGAAAAGTGATTTAAAGTTAGAATTTTCTCACCAATGCTGAAAGTTTAAAATGACCATAACTTGATCAATATTTATTATAACCTGTTTTTGGAACTGGGGAAGCATTTTTGCTTCCACTGTTATAGGCATGATAGAAATCTAGGCACTATGTCAAAAGATGTTCGCTCTACAGTCTGCGCAACCGTCACAAAAAAATGAAAAATAGCTTATTTTAAAACAACGATATCTCCACTTTTCGGACTCCAAACGAGATGATTTTTTTTTGTGAAATTGAGTACTTTTGTGACATGAAATCAGATATTCAATCTGTTTGTTCAAAATCTGCATAGAAAGTTACAGAAATCGATTTAAAAGTCACCACCCAATTTTACCTTAAACATTTCTCCACAAGGGTTAGGGTTTGAAAAAGAATTTCAAATATGTAGAATAAATCCCATATCCGAAAAATTACCACTTGGGTATTGTAGATCGGGTCATAAAACTACAAAATATGAAGTGCTCAAGTAAAAACATGACACAATGTTGCTTGAAAACAAAAATCTAAGATTTTATTGAAGAATTTAGGGTATAGCAACCTGCTCTGATACCCTATTAAAATATTGAGAATATGAGAAAATCATACAACAAAACAAAACATGCATAGTGTAAGCTATTCTAGCCTTATATCTAATCAAACAACAAATAACATGAACATAAATGGAGATAAGAGAATATACAAGAGAACACCAGATATACGTGGTAAAACTCCAAATGGGGAAACATCCACGAGAAGGGAAAAATCTTCTTATTCCTCAAAATATCTCCAACATTGCAACTTGAGCTCCACTCCACATATGTTATCCCATAGTATTACAAAGATAATCACAATGATACAATGCTTTCCAACATGATGCCCAAAGGGTCCCTCTCACCTCTATTATATACCAAGAGGTATAGAAGAATAACATCCCAATATTACATGTGGGATAAATGATTTTCCACCTCTTTATATAATGAATGGTAAAATGAGTATTTGTCTCCATTATAAATGTTGGATAACTCAATATTATAATATTAAAGGTTATTTTGTTTGATTTTTCCTTCCAATGCTAGTTATGTCATCTTACAACATCAATTAGAGATCATTACACATGTAATTATTAAAATTACACATTCCAACCGTGCATAGATTGTAGGACCACTAGAGGACCTTCATTTACTTCCTTTAGGCTCAAAGTTTAAATCACTTTCTCTTTTTGTAAAGGGATCCTTTTCAAAGTTGACATAGGAATAGGGACAATCAATTTTGATAGGACATTTTTCACATCTACATTCAATTCAACATCCTTGTATGTTACATTTTTTTTCGACGATACAACTCATGGGGCTCCACCTATAAAGATTTGTTTCATGTTCCAAGTATTCATTTTCCCTCGTTGTGATCCAATTCCTAAACTCTGTAAATATACAGACATCTTATTCTTTCTATGATACTAAATCACTTTATGGTTTCGAAACTCCCTCTTCGTTTCTTCATCCATAGAATTTAGAGTTCCCATCCTAGACACCCTCATTGCATCTATACTATTTTCGTTGATCTGTCTCATTTGATCTTTTGCATTTGGATGGGATTTTGGATAAAGAGTACATAGATAAAATCCATCATTGAAAAAATTCATGCTATTTGGTCCACTTGGACCCTCACCTTCTCCTTGACCGAAATTTCTTGGGTAGGCCCATTTATTATATGGCTTATCACAAGGAAAACACTAACGAAATTATTCTTGATTAACCATGTTTGTAGAGACCAATGAGTTGGGAATTCTTGGTTCTTGATGGCCTCTAATTTGATTCCATCTAGCATTCCCTTTCGAATGATATTGGTTTTGTTGGTACCTCCAATTATTAGCATTTTGTTGTCCCTTTTCTCTTTATAAACTAATCATCCTATTCAAAATAGTTGTTTGTGTTTGGATCAAGTTAGTGGAGATCTCATCAAACTTCTTATGTTGGTTCTGTTGTATTCATGGGTTTTAGTTTGGTTTTTTCCTTTGATGTGGATGCCCTTGAAGAACCAAGGGATCAACCTTAGCAAACAACATATTTTCTCCAATTTTGCTCGCCCAATCTTGTGCTTTTGTGATATTGGATGGAAACTTATCTCTTAGCATTCAGCCAAAATGACAACCATAAGCATTTGTATAATGTAGGAGTGCATCATCTATGGACCAAATATTCGTAGGGACCTAATCCACCAACTTCTTGAATCTATCATCAAATTCCTTTATAATTTCATTTTATTTTTTATTTATCTTATGGGATTGAGTCAACAACATTCAACCATCCTTCCTAACAGCCCACCGTTTCATAAAGACATCATGAAAAATTTCCCAACTCTTTATACAACCATTAGCCAAACCTCTAAACCATATTTTAGCATCATTTTTGAAAGGAAATGTAAACAACTTCATCATTACATCCTCATGGTCTTCGGGAACACCAACTACACCAACTTTGTCATAAAATTTACCAATATGTTCTTCATCTATCATTACATAATTGCTAGAAAAAATTGGAAGCCACTTATGATATTTGTTTGGAAAATCATGCAGAAATCTTTGAATTTGTGACATGTCAAGTGCCTTGTAAATTTTGTTACCCAAGGAGGAGTGACCTTGGTTCTTGGATTTACTAGCTTCTATGTGATATCAAATAATATTTTTATTTTTTCAAGGTTTTCAAGGCGCTTATTAAATGAAGCTTTAGAATCTCTATTTATTTTCCTTCTGTTAACTTTATCTCAATCCATGAATCTTGGAAAACAATTATGTGAAGAATTCTTGGTGGAGTATCTCCATCTAGAAATTTCCTCCCATGGAATGGCGAGATGAGTGTTCAAGATGTGGTCTTAAGGTTACATTCATCAATGATGTCAAATCACAATATTCATGAGTCGGTAATTGGATATTGTCCCTCGCAATGGTGCCAAAATGTTACCACTTAAATTAACACATAAAGTGCAAAGTCTTCACCGTGAAAATTTAAGTGGAACTTGAAAGAGTTACCATTTTCACCTTATCACCCTCTTCCCTCACTTCACGATGGCTAACAACCAACAGTAGTGGGTCTTCCCTATGTTCAATGAATCCACTCATATTTTTTATGAAGCACAAGGGGTACTCATTGGTTTCAAATATGTATTCATGATATATTGTTGTTATACATTTCACATTTATAGAACAAGATGAGGGGTTTGAAATATGTTTCCTAAAAAGATAATAAAATCGATTTTGGCACTTTTAATTACAATCTTCCCCAACTCTTCACTGAAACCAAGAGGGTATTTTCAACCCTTTTTAAACTTATTTTGGATAAGCTTTATTTGTTGGAAAATATAGATTCATACAACATAAACTTATTCTATTATATGATGTTCAAATGATATGAAACTATACTATTTCAGGGAAAATATGGAGTATTATAAGTAGCTGAAGTTTTCAAATCTGTTATGCAAAAAATGAAAGAGTTTATACAGATTTTTAAGGTGATTAAATAACAATATCGATGTCTATATTCCTCATTAGGCATCTGGGGTTCAATGTGACTCAAAGGGAGGTTGTCCTAAGGATAGAAATTGATAGAAACAAGGTTGTAGCTTACAAGCAATATTTTCTTTTCCTTTTGTTGTCCTGTACTTCAGAAATAAGCAATGTGGGCTTGCTAACATAGACAAAATCAAGGGTAATGAAGTTTATACCTATCATAGATGAATCATAAGTGCATAAAACCAAACATTGAGAGGCATATACTGATACAACTCATATAAAATGATAGATATAATAACAATGGAAAGATGTTACTAATTATTAGTGTTTCGTGACTATTTTATCAAGAGAGATCTACAATAGAAGATAGCATCAAGATATGAAAGACCTCCTCATCCTCAAGGGAATTGTTGTCACGCGATTTGACGATCTAAATGTTTGTAGAGAATAAATGATCGCCAGACCAATGGAACCTTGGGAATTTTCCCCAAAGTGTCACACAAGCAGGGTCCCCTGTCTTTAGGTTTCCCGAGTCCACCAAGGAAGACCAAGCTAACCATGGGAGTTGTCCCCAGTCAAACTTTCCCAAATGCTTGCTAATTAAAACCATCTTTGACACAGTACTATAAGATCAATTTGGAAAATGATAGAGGTGCTTAATGAAATTACAAATTTGGAAAATAGGCACCCTTGGGGAAAACACTTAAAGGGAACATATTAGGATTTAACAAGTGAAATAAAATCCCCTAAAGCCACACACAAGAAACCAAAGGATAATGAAGTACAATATAAATCTACTTGGATGAAGGGAAAGGAACAATGATAGCTAGACTTGAGATTAAGGTGGTTGTCCTAAATATTTTTGAGTATAAATTAACAATACAACCAACTGTTGAGCCTAGAAAATTTAAGAAAACAGTGCCTAAGGAATAGATAATGTTAGGGGAAATGTACCAGCACTTAGAAATGAGTTATGATTGATGAAATAATCAATTAAAATATCAAAATGGGAATGGGATCTCAAAACAAAGTGCTAGGCTATTTTTAAGAGAAGTCCTAACACAAACATGCTTAATGGTTTAATAAATTCAGATATGGAAAATGTAGGGAAACAAGCAAAATAGTGCATACAAGGATGTAATAACCCCTAATTGTTGGGAATGATAACTTAGGATACTAGTGCCTACTCCTTCGGGCTCTATGGAGTCAATAGTGATGGGGAATAAGCTAGGGAAGGAAAACATGCACTCAACAACTAAGAAACTAAGACAAACTCAGCATGCACACTACAAAAATGCTAGAAAATGCATAAAACAATGAAGATTAACTAGTGGAAGCTACAGTAACTAGAAACTATGGGGAAAGTGATGACTTACATGTACCTAAGAGTTGATGAAGTCAATCCACCCTTCCTTGCGGTGAGTTGAGATGGATCTTGACTTGGAAAACCTCTAATATTGGTTGGGGTGCACTTGAACATGAAAGCAAACAACAACTTAGTAAGTGTGGGTTTTAAGCTAACACAAACTAAACTGAGGGTTCCATAAGGAATTGAAATACTCTAGAAGGCATAGAAATGTTTGCCTCATTGGATCCACCCCCACACCCCCAAAGGGGGGGCCTAGAGGTCCCCCTCTAACCCCCCCACACACCCGGCGCATACAAGTAGCACATAAACCCATATGAGAGCTCTACAAGAAGAATATTGGAAATCTAGATATTAGCTTCATCTCCTAACATTCTCCCACTTGAAGTCCTACCATCCCAAAATGGTCTCCTGCAATCACCGCTACCCAAATAAGGTTGACTTTATTGCCTCCCCTATCCAGATACCCTACATTCAAAGTTATGAATTTCCCTCCCCGTGTTTGCTAAGCGGTCATTCCTCCCATGTATACCCTGTAAAAAGTGCCTAAGTTACAGGTCCAAGAGCGATACTTCACGAACAAAGAAGAAATATTGTAATGGGGCCACAACCAGATTGAATCTTCCTTGATGTCCATCCATCTTCATGTCCTTAAACCTTGACATGGGTTTCTCGGAGTATAATTCCTACCATCATTTTTAATCTCTCGATTCATCATTACTCTTATAACTTGTCTCCTCTCATCATACACCATATCATGTTCAATCTACATTGCAACCATCAAATTCCTTCAATCTGCTAAGTCTCACCCCGATGAAACAAATGGACACCAAATCTCATTAATCCCCATGTGTGGGGATAGTGTACGATGGGTTCCCCTCCACTTGGCCAACATGCATGGGATGTCTTCTAAATTGCCCCTCTGGCTCTACCACCCCATCTGGAGATATTGAGTTCTTAGGTTGAGTCTGGTCCCATTTGTGAGTGGCTAATGAGAGACAAACTAAGACCCATGGGAAGAGGGTAAGTCCACCATGGCCTTGTCCAAATCCTTGCCTTGAATTTGGAACCCATCATTTGCCAGGTGATCTACAACTTTGTTGGTTGATCGCCTGATATGCTAGGGAACTGAAGCAGGGATGGCTTGAAGGAGTTCCTTAAGGTTTTTCAAATGACCTTTTATTCTTTGGTTGGTCTAAATTTTGTGGATCGGTGATCTGTTTTGGAGTTTACTCACCATGTTGATGTTGTGAATCCCCTTTGATGATCATCTTTTAGAACCCCTACCAGATCACTATTTGGATTCCAGTCAGGAGAGCATAAAGTTCGGTTACATTGTTACTCTCAATTCCCTACGTGTCGCCATAAATTCAAAGGATTTTTTTGTGATCATCCTTAAAGGATCCCCCAAATCCCAGTCGACTAGAGTTTCCTTTTGATGCTTCATTGAAATTTAATTTAATAAATCCTCTAGGAGGGAGAGACTATTGTATGGGACTAGCTTGAATAATTTCCTGGGGTGAAAGTGGTGATGCCTATCTTAAGACCCCAACCTTGGATAATTAATCTTTTAGTTCCTTGAAATTTCCACTCTAGATCCTCTGTCCATGATGAGGATTGTATGGTTTCATAAATTTTAGCCTTGAGTTTGCTCCATATTTTCTCTTGGTACAAAGATGTGTTTTGGAATATTCATATGTTCCTTACTTCTATGTTTCCCATAATATATATCCAAGAAAGAGTTGACATACCCTATTGAGAATATTGTTGTTGAAAAGGGGGCAAGAGTTAAATAAGTGTTTCAGAGTTTTGGGCCCCTCACAACACATGAGACATATTGAAGGCCCTTTGAATCCTCTACTTAGAATATGATCTCACCACTTGCAATAGGAATGTGGAGTTTTCAGCCATAGATTTTGCTTCCAAATTTTACTCCATATGACTCTCTTAGTACCATTGTTATAATTGTTCAAGAGGGTGTAGGCTTCTTCTATGTATAAATGCCCCATTGTAGTCTATAATACCCTCTGGTTTAGCCCCTGGACATGTTATTATTATTTTGATGTTGTGACATTATGGCATGAGGTGTCGAGACTATAGTTTGTACATTATTCTTATTAATTAATAAAATAAAACAACTGATATCGATCGATGCCACATAAAAGACTATGAGGAACCATGATGTTACGAGCAAGGGGAAGTGGGAAAGTGTGTTCCCAAGTGTTTGTCTCTATGTTGGTGGACTGTCTTGACTTATGCACCCACTTATGTTGTGATTTCTCCTTGATTTTATTATTCTGAGATGGTTTTTATTAAAATTGGAGTCACTCTCTCTCCTAGTGCACCCCCTTGAGTGCCACTTGGTGTTGCCCCTCATTAAAGTTGTAACCCCTCCTTAGTGGTTTTCTATTATGGGAAAGTAACTCCTCTTGTGAATCTCTCTCTCCCAACTTGAGTTCTCCATGAGGAATTATAATTGGTTGGTGTGTGCTTCATTTTTCCTCTTTATTTTTGCTTCTTGGATCGTGTTCTTAGTTCTTGGCTTGATTCTCTTTTTTATTGGTTCACTCACTCATGTGCATTGATCTTTGGAACTTGGTAATTTGATTTGCTTCCCTTGGTATGTGTGAGAGCCTATGAACCAGTGGTATTTTTGGTTGGTTGGTGCGCCCTTGCTGAGCTTGTGCCCAAGCGAAGAGACTCAATTGTTGCTAGTCTATATGTCCTAGAAGTTGCTTGTCCTTGATTGGAAGTGATGTGGAATCCACTTGCCATTGGATGTAGTTGGAACGACGGTATATTATTGTTTTAATGAGTCTATATGTCCTAGAGTTGTATGTCCTATATTGGAAATAGTGGGATCTATTTTCTGTTGGAATACAGTTGGACCGATGGTAGACTTGTGACTATTTGTCCTGGAGCTACTGTCCTGGATTGGAAGTGATGTGGAATCCACTTGCCATTGGATTTGTGGTTGTACTAATGACAGTTTGGCTTTATGGTTGAGTGCACTCTTGCTTGTGGCATCATGGTTCTATCTCGGGGGTGAACTATGCAAAGAAATATTTGGCTTCTATAGTGTCTATGGTAGGGTGGATCGTGGCACGGTCGATTCCAGTTGCAGGAATTTGCAAGATAAGTGGTTGTATTTTATTTATATGGGTTATATATATGTGTGTGTGTGTATGTACGTTTTGTAATTTATTATTATTATTATTATTATTATTTCCATGTCAATGTAACCCACACGTGACAACATCTATCCCAGACTAGGTTGTAGAGCACTTCTCGGCACAAAAATGGCTTTGATATACATGTTTTTCCTTTACTAATTGTTATAGGCATTGCTGGAATGTTCAGATCTTGGAGGTGTTTTAAGTTAGTGAAATGAATGGTTGGAGATCGTTGTCCAAGATAGCCAATAACTATGCAAAATTACAATGAAAAGGGTAGTGTTGTAGATGCAACTGAAGAATGAATGCATGGAGCATTTGCTACAAATAAAAGAACACCAAGAATGGTGTTATTCCATAGGAGAGAGGGACATAATTGAGCCATGTGCAAATGATATAAATATGCTAGTATGGACTTCTAGTGTGAAGCTCAAGGCCAAGGCCTGACTAGTGAATGTCTACCATGTATTTTTGATAAATATGTTTTCTATGTACCATGAGGTAGACCTTCCATGGTAATCTCAAGAAATGTAAATATCATTTTGAAAACTAATATAAGGGTCCAAGGTTTGTTGCATAGAGAACGAGAGGGGCTACGAGTCCACTAGTTTGGAAAAGGGGAGGAGGCCCAAGGGGTTGATAAATAATCATAAACTTCCTAATTTTCCTAAGTCTTTCAATCTTCATTTTTATCACCATGTGCCTTATTAAAGACCCGAAGCATAAATTATTGAATGTAGGTGGTGGTTGGTGGGGAAGTCCACCCTCCATAGTTATGAGAACATGTGGATCGAGTGTAAGAGACACCATCTCTATGGGGATTCAAACCGTGTGTATATTCAAACCATATATTCTCCCATGCACTCTCTTTATGCAATTTGAATTGACCATTCCAAGTGGAGGGGTTGGGGGAGCTTATTCCATTTTATTCAACGGGATTATTTGCATTATGATGCTGGAGACTATAATTCAATTGAATATGTGACCAAGGAGAGCCAAGGAAGAGAAGGTTGTGAACTTGAAAGAGTAAGTTTAGGAAATGAAGGTTGCAAGCTTGAGAAGATAGATGGATAGTTGCAAAGGAGCATATAGGTTGGGTTGATAGGAAGCCACGCCCATTTTCCTTGTAGATTGTTGCTTGCCATCTACTTAAGAGCCAATATATTACTTTGTTGAGTTGATATTGAAGGAAAACAATTGGTTGGACACCTTTTGCACACATTGAATAGCATTGAAGGGAAGAATATTCTTGAAGCCCTGCTGAGTAGAGAAGGAAAATATATTTCTTATGTTGTAAGGGGAAATGGAGGGCCATGGCTAGGTTGGATGGAGTATCATCTAGAGAGTACTAGGGTAAATAGTTTTACTAACTTATAGATAAATTGGGTTGGCTGAGTGACCTGAATATCCTAGACTAGTTCCTTTTCCCTAGTGACCTCATAACACAGCTTAGGTTTAGTATCCACAATGGATGGCCTATGGTTGGGTGAAAATTTATTTTCCATAGCCAGTTTCCTTAAACCAACTTGTGTTAGAATATAAGTTTTTCATATTTGTATTGAATTCCTGTTTATAATTTTAAAGTTACATTGTGTTGGCTTATGTATGAATTTAGAATGGAATTCATGGAGAATGTATGATGTTTGCATACACAGTTGTTGCAAGGTGTCTTTGTTTGCTTGGTGAATTCAAAAATGCCTTAGAGTTTATTTGGATTCAATTACCTTTTGTATTCAATTTTCATGTATGTGTGATGGTTGCATTGTTAGGCTATGCGTATTTATAATTTGAACTACCCTAGTGTATTTGCATTCAAATTTATGTTATGTCCTTCAGTATTGTATGATGCATTTGAAGTTGGATGTAATGGACTAGATTTAGTTTGAATTGTTTATGTATATTTGAATGGATGTAAGACAAATTCCAGTGCTAAGAGAGCCTTTCGAATGAGCCTTCAAACCTTCTACATTTGGATGGCATTCAAAGTCAATGGGGTTAGCGTTAAGTCTAGGATCTTTTGTGCATTTGAAGTAGTAACTTTGAAGTGGTTGGTTGGCTTATGTTGAAAGATTTAAGCCACTTCCTTCAATTGGGGAGAAACCCTGTTGTTTATGTTCGAAGTATTGACTTCAAATGGTGGTCGCTATGGCCCTTGGTTGTTTACTTCCAAGAGTTTCTTCAGGTTAGGTTGGGTGGCCTTTATTTGATTTGAAGTATTCTTCAAATGGGTTGAATGACACTTTTTGTTGGAATTTGAAGTATTATCTTCGAATAAAGCCTAAGTTGCCTTTTGCATTATATCTTTTTGAAGTATGGAAGAACTTTGAAGGGTCTTGATGGCCTATCAAGCAAATCTTTTGAAAGTGGTTGATGGCCATCTTTTAAAAGGGCCCAATGGTCTATCAGGTATATATGATAGATGCCATATTTTAAAGAGGCCTAATGGCCTCATTCTTTTCATTAGGATAATTCACCTTCTCTTGATGTTTTTTCTTTTACAAATTTGATGTCATCATTGCTTGTGTGACCTTCATAACTAATACCTTCATTTCTTGACCATGTACATATATCTATGGGATCCTAGATGCCTTTCTCATTCTCCCCTAAACCTTTGTTATCAAACCTCATTTTATTCATGAGTTTGGACCCAATTCCCTTTTCATTTCTTTCAAAACAAACAATTTCATCATCTTCACTATCACCTTCATAAATATCACCAGAATCGTCATCTTAAATATTAGTTTCACCTCTAGAGATATCACCGGAATCATTATCTTCAATATGAGTTTCACCTTCATAAAACTCATAGAGAGAGACACATGTGCATCCATCATTATTAGCATCAATTAAATTACTACTATCACATGAACTATCGAGCTTTTGAAGCAAATCACTTATGTCACAAATTTCATCACACATTACTTTTTCGTTGTTGAAAATTTTCACTTAATTTTCTAGTGCCAACAACACATTTTCCTTTACGATTAACTCTTGTTGCAATATCTATCATTTCATCTTTCAGATCATGAAGTTTTAAGAGATCATTTACCCATTGATCTAGTGATGCCAACTTTTATTCTAATTCACTTATGCCTTTTCTAGTGCAATCAACCAATTCTTGAAATAATTTGCCCCTTATTGAATTGTCTTGTTTATTTTGTTTATGTAATTTGTAAATTTCATGCAGAGCATCATCCAGATCATGTTGAAATTCAATTTCATGGTTAGAATTTTACAGTTGTTTTCCTCCTTTACCCATTATGAAGTGTTGATTGAGTCATGCTAGCTTGTCTAAGAATCAACACAACAAAGATGGTGTTGGGTACAATTGATCATGCAACCATATTTCATACACAACAATGATAGGGGTGTTAGGTACCACTGATCATGCTCCCCTATTCCAGTGACATGAGACCAATTTACAACCCTTGACACATTTTTCCTTATATGCGTCTTCGCTTGGATTTTGATTTCAACATCAATTTCCACTTTTACTATGGATTTGACCTAGCTTGACTAGACTTGACTCTCAACCAGGGTATTTTTTAAGGATTCAAATAGTATACCTAAGTGTAGAAACTCTCACTTTAATTTGATTTGAACACCACTCTTAGCTATTTTTACTCTCAAACTCTCTTTGAATTTAAATTGGATTCAAAATAACCATTCTAACTCAATTTGCAAAAATACTTCATCACAAACTTGGGCCTATTTAAATTCTCAAAAAAATTAAAAAATAAAATCTATTCTTTAAAACAAATAAACACCGTCGATTTTTTTTCAACTCCTAAACTCACATCAAACAATTTGCATACGGATATCTATGACCATAACCATCAATACCTATAATTCAACGTTTGATAAACATAACCACGGCTGTATCAAGTTTCATATTCCTCCAACATAAAATAATGTTGTTGCTTCCTTTTGTCAAACATCAATCTGTGTACCAGTGTCTTTGATTTTCTCTTTTTTTTATGAACTTTTCTAATTGGTGGTGCTTCCTCTCTTCATGTGATCACTTCTCCTTTAGAAAATCTACTTGAACACCTTGCTTCATGCCCTTCCACCTATGGCTTTGATACCAAAATTAAGCTCAACAAACACAAAACATATACACAAAAATTTAGTCTACAAACATTTTGAACATCATATTGTATTAATCTCTTGAATATTCATACATATCTCTCACACTCAATATACATAAGACCCTTTTAATATTCATATATCTCTCTCACACTCAACAATACACTAGCATAGATCCATCTTAACTTTGGCTATATTGAGGATCGATAGGGATCAAATCCCTTAAGGAAGTTGAAGATTCTAAAAAGAAATTTCTACCTCAAAGGATTTGATCCTTGGTCTCTACTCTTGATAGAGCCTTAAAAAGGATCTATGCTGATTTATTAATATGCAATTATTACAAAATTAATATTTAACTCATTGTTATATTATCAACTTAAGAACACATTTAAAATAATATATATTAGGTTATAATCATTCAAGCACCAACTATTCCAATTTGGATATCTTGTAAATAGTCCAAAGTTGCATTAATTACCTGAGAATCACTCCCAGATTTTTATTTTTATTTTTTCTAAGTCCCATCAAATTGTCCGATGATTCAAATGATTCTTAGCCTTGATTCATTCGTGCTGCAGGATGAGATCCACGTGCTTCTGCCATCTATGAATTTCGTCGTCGATTTGATTTGGTGTTGCAGGAAGAGAGCCTTACCCTTGATTCATTCGTGCTGCAGGATGACAGCCACGTGCTTCTGCCATCTATGAATTTCGCCGTCGATTTGATTTGGTGTTGCAAGAAGAGAGCCACGTGCTTCTGCCATCTATGATAAAGTGCACACACAGAATGCGTAGAACAAATGCTGCAAACACCAATCAAAATGTTGCAGAGGTAATAATAGATATGGCAGCTGCCTTGGGCACCCTCGGGCATTTGCTTTTCTTTAAAATCTCATCACGTTTCCACAATTATTCCAAGAGATTGTTTGACACGGCTCCATTTCTTGTTGTATAGCTTCTATTTGTTGCTACAGAAAAGTGGAGAATTTCTGCAATTTGATTTTGTTGTAGTTATCTTACTCATCTAAATTTATTTTTGGGTTGTCCATTGTGTATTTTACTCATTATAAAAGACTACATTATAAAAAACTACCTACAGTGGATGCAAAACGAATTATTTCAGATTAGACATGCTTTTTGGAAGAGAAGAGTTAACGTTATATATATTGAATTGAAGTTCTAACTTTATAGCAATTAACAAGTTCCTTGTTGATGTGTTGGAAATGCATTTATGTCCAGACAATACTAAATGCAATCTGAACTATGCCAATACTGGGCATGCAAGATGCCTTTAAATTGAAGTAAGGATCTTCTTATAGAATTCCGGTGTTGATTCAATCCACTCAGTGCTACTCTTCTAGCCACAAACTATGTTCATTATGGAGCAAATTTTGGCACATATTTTCAATGTCATCAGAGATATTCCTTCATGTTTGGGTATGGGAGCAACATGTTGTTTTGCTTCTTCAGAAATTATGAAAGTACGGTTCTTCTGTAACTCACTACACCTTGAAAGTTTTCGTAAATGCCAATAGCTTTTAGGATCTAACACACCTTTCTAGATAGTTGCATTGTTTATTGGGTTTTAGAATTGCCCTAATATGTGTCAAACTCATTTCAATGAAAGACTTTGGATTTAGTTCAATGGTCTTTCTTATCATTGTACTTGCGTGGGCATTGGGAGCTGCATTGGAAGTACCCTTTATAATACCCTGTTGCAATGTTTTATGAAGAGTGACTGGGGTGAACAGACTTCACTTTACAAAGCATATGGATCAGTGTTTACAAGGGTTTGTGTGCAGCTCATTATTGAAGAAGGAAAGTTTATAGATAGTAGGTAGACATTAATTTTTATTGTTATAGGCATACATTAATTTTGATTGTTACAGGAAGACATTAATTTTGATTGTTATAGAGTTTATGTGTGTGTTTAATTATATGCAATTTTATAACTTATATTATGAATAGATTTTGGTAATAAAAAAAGGTTAGGAGTTTTTTTTAGAGTTTACTTTGACTCCAGAATGAACCAGGAAGTAAGTGGTTTTAGGCACATAGTTTTAATTATCTGTAGTTTTTTGTCGATTGTATTTGTTTGTAAAGTACTCTATTTATAGGGTTGTTCTTTTGTTACAGTTTAGCCTGTCATTGTTACCAGTAATAATATTTTAAAAAAAAGAAAATTAAATTACGAACATAAGAAATCTTGTACTCGGGTCCGGAAGAACATAGAACTAGCCAGCTGTTGGAGATATTCTTTACCCTCGAACAAGAAAATCTACAATGCCCGTCTTGTAACTCAACTTTTATATATTTCGACTTTAAAGTTTACATGGGTAGCACATTGCAAAATACAGAGGTAATCCTGGCATTCGCACAACCAAAATCTAATGCAAATAAGTGGAGTGAAAATTTAGAACCATAATCTTTACAAAGAATAACCTTGGTAATGAACTGGGTACTCGATAGTTAACCTTACTATGGAATAGCTGGATTCAACCATGAGCACGACAATTGCGGAATCGCCATTAATATAAATCCTTTTGTGGCAACATAAAAGCTTGGTCAATAAACCACCTACTTTCCACTCACACAAACTCAAGCTGTTGAATGTTAATCTTCATTTCACAATAAATAAAAAGAGGGATTATTGATTGGTTCACTGTATTGTATTGTTACAAATCTAGGTTTGTTTCCACGGGTTAAAGCTATAAGTTATTGCATTTCCCAGTGAAAATTGAATTGAAAGGAAACCGAAGGAGCCTTATTCAAATCAATCGGAATCATGTTATATAAAATAATATATTTGAGTACATAAATTATGAGATAAATCGTTATTTTACTTTTAGATTTTTTTTTATAATAGATGCATCAAACGTTTATATATGTAGTTTCTTCATTTGATACTTATATATATATATACAAGGTTTGGATATAAATAAAACTGATGATTCTCTTTGATAAATCCAAAGTCGCTATAAATATAAACTAATGTGTATGTTATATTTATGTTATATTTGTATATTGTTTTAATATTGCAATATATTAAATTTTTATTTAATATTATTTTATTTATATGATTTTTTTACTTACAACTATTTCATAAATGTATGAATAATTTAAAAATAAATATTTAAAAACAATAAAATGATAAAAAAATTAAATATATATTATAAGTAATTAATATTTATAAATTTGTGAAATATAAGCAACACACAATACTTAATTATACGGACAGTCTTTTGACCATATTTACGCAATCTATAAACAAACTATTCCTATTCTTATATTTAAATCACACAAATATCTCAAAAGCTAGAAAAAAAAACACATAAAAAAAACCACATCAAATTTAGCGGCTTTGTTGTTATACAATATAACAGAAAGAATGATAGCAAATTTAATATTAGCATGTTTTGGATGGAAAAAAAATCACCTCTTCTAGCAAAATCTTCAACGAGACATTAACAGTAACATTTCTATTTTTCCTTATGAAAATATTAATATACTTTATTTAGAATCATAGGTATTTTTCCTAAAATACTATTCATCCAAGTTACATTGTTTTTATGTTTTTGAGGAAAGAAGTCGAAAAACCTTATTCCATATACTAACTGAAATTAACCGTAAAAGAACGAACCCTAAGATTAAGCATCAAATCTTTTATATGAGTTTGTTTTTATATTAACATATGTAAAATTATGTTGTTGAAAAATAAATATGGTGTATATTTGATTTAAACACCTTATTCCATAGAACAAATGAAATTGAAATTAACAATAAAAGAATTAACTCTAAAACTAAGTATCTAATATTTTTATGTAAGTTTGTTTTTATATTAACATGTGTAAAGTTATGTTGTATATGTAAAATTATGTTGTTGAAAAATAAATATGATGTATATTTGATTTAAACACCTTATTCCATAGAACAAATGAAATTGAAATTAACAATAAAAGAACTAACTCTAAAACTAAGTATCTAATCTTTTTATGTAAGTTTGTTTTTATATTAACATGTGTAAAGTTATGTTGTTGAAAAATAAATATGGTGTAAGTTTTTATATTAGTTTAGTTAATTTAATTTGTTAAATATTTATTAGTAAATATGTAAATAAAAAACTCAAAATTATTAAAGGAATAGACATTTCATTTTTAAAATTTAAATATGTGTGTGATAATTTCAACTTTTGAAGTTATATTAATTCGAAATTAATTCTTGGTTGTAGATAATTTACAATATATCTAAAATTTGAAGCATAATATATGATGTACAAAAATGGATGACATTACGAAAGGCTACAAACGGATGCACGATAATCCAAATGTCAATGTAAGGAAACAAACATAGGCATTCTACAATCAATGGAACTCTCATAAATCCTTTCCATATGTAAGTACTTCTCTTTTTCTCTATTGCATTTGTCAATACTTCAATCATACATTTCATATTTTCTAACCTCCTTTGTTTGTTCCACATTCATACAATTTTATGTTCGTTGTCTTTTCATGTGTGCAACCTAAAATTCCTCACCTACCTTCTGCTTACAATAATGCACATTCTTTTGCATATACTTTTTCCCCTTCTCCCTAAATTCTCTTCCACTTTCCACGTGCAGGTTCTACTCCTCAACAAGCTACTAAGATTGCCCTTTGCCTCCCATCATATGGCCAATAAACCTCCCTCTTCACATTAGTATTTATGTAAGAATTACCCACCAAATAATTAGATGAAGATTCCCACATGCACATGGACAATAATATGATTACTCAAATTTTTATGGTTCAACACTTCAAATTGTGATTCTCATTCCATGTGTCTTCTTTAGATGCGCCCTTGCTTCACTTGCAATACAGCGTTCTTTTATTGCACCCTAAGGTGCAATTGCTAGTTAATTAATTATGAAGTAAAATAGATATTCACCCAAAACTAATATCTAACCACCAACTATTCCAATTTGGAAACATGTTGTAAATGCTAACACATATATACTACAAATAAGCAAAATTTTCATTAATTAATTAATTATGAAATAAAATAGTTATTTACCCAAATTTAATGGTCTAAGTGCCAACTATTACATGTTCTAAAGTATAACACAACAATCCTACAAATAGGCAAAAATTGCATTCATTCATTGGTTATGAAGTAAAATAGTTATTTACCCAAATTTAATCTCCCAAGTGCCAACTATTTCATGTTGTAAATTATAACATATAAATCCTACAAATACACAAAAGTTGCATTAATTAATTAATTGTGAAGTAAAATGCTTTCAATTTACCCAATTATTAGCTAATTTGCAATTATCACAAAACTAATATCTTACTTATTGTTCTATTATTAACTTAATAATACATAATCCAATATATTCATCCACGTGCCAACTATTCCAATTTGGGATCCTAAAAAATAACACATAAACCCTACGCGCATTCATTGATTATGAAGTAAAACAGTTATTCTCGTAAATATTTAAGAAAAAAATTATTTAAAATGTGAGGATTCATGAATGGAAATTGAAATTGAAATTCAATGTATATTTATATAAATGTATTTTACAATCTAGCCAATTTAAATTTGAAGCCAACATGTGACACATCTCATCCACATTAGGCTTTAGAAAGGACCTCTAGGCAATATACAAATTTATGTTTATAATGTTAACATTATGAAGGAGTTTAATTTTTTGAGTCAAAGCTTAACTAATACAAGGTCAAAGTGTGAATGAATACAATATAACCTTGCATGCGGCATGGATAATAACATCAATCTACATAACTTGTTAATCCATGAAAATCAAAGAAATTTTTTAAATTTTATTTTAAATTGTTTTTCTTATAAAACAACATAATAAATCAAAATAATTAATTTTACTCTGTAAACTAAATCATTTTCAAAAAACAATATTTTCCTCATCATTTAAAAAATAACAATTATTGATTCCTCCAAAAATTAAAATTTATATAAAAATCAAAACAAATCTTATAGTTTTTTAAATTCCCACTACTTTATTAGTCCGTGCCGATAAGTGTTGACTTTCTATTAATTTATGTTGATTTTTTGCATATTTATTTGTTTATCCTAAGGTTTTTGATATGGCTGGTAAGATTATTAATTACCTATTTACTTACTTACATTTCTATTGGTTGTTAATTTGAAGCGTTATTGTCGGCCTTCTGCAATTCTATTGGTTGTTAGTTTAAAGTGTTATTGTCAGGCCTCTTCATATAGGCAATGTTTGGGTCCATTTTTTGAATAACTTCTTTAATAGGGAGGCATAGGAATTTACTTAAATGCAGGGCCTCTGGTTCCACAGTTTCCAATCCATGCATTGATGGCCATCGCCCACTTCCTTTCATTGCCACCGTCCACCGCCTTTGCCAATGTCACCGCCTATTTTCCACGATTGTTTGTCTATTCACCATCCCTCCATGTTTATATCAAGTGCATCTTTCTTGGCTTGCCTTGTGAAAGGCTCAGCTACGGTACTTATTGTACCATCTATATTGTTCTTTCAATATATATTGATGTAATTTAGTTACAGGGAAAAAGAACGAACCCTAAGATTAAGCATCAAATCTTTTTATATGAGTTTGTTTTTATATTAACATATGTAAAATTATGTTGTTGAAAAATAAATATGGTGTATATTTGATTTAAACACCTTATTCCATAGAACAAATGAAATTGAAATTAACAATAAAAGAACTAACTTTAAAACTAAGTATCCAATCTTTTTATGTAAGTTTGTTTTTATATTAACATGTGTAAACTTATGTTGTTGAAAAATAAATATGGTGTAAGTTTTTATATTAGTTTAGTTAATTTAATTTGTTAAATATTTGTTAGTAGATATGTAAATAAAAAACTGAAAATTATTAAAGGAATAGACCTTTCATTTTTAAAATTTAAATATGTGTGTGATAATTTCAACTTTTGAAGTTATATTAATTCGAAATTAATTCGAAATTAATTCGAAATTAATTCTTGGTTGTAGATAATTTACAATATATCTAAAATTTGAAGCATAACATATGATGTAAAAATGGATGACATTACGAAAGGCTACAAACGGATGCACGATAATCCAAATGTCAATGTAAGAAAACAAACATAGGCATTCTACAATCAATGGAACTCTCATAAATCCTTTCTATATGTAAGTACTTCTCTTTTTCTCTATTGCATTTGTCAATACTTCAATCATACATTTCATATTTTCTAACCTCCTTTATTTGTTCCACATTCATACAATTTTATGTTCATTGTCTTTTCATGTGTGCAACCTAAAAGTCCTCACCTACCTTTTGCTTACAATAATGCACATTCTTTTGCATATACTTTTTCCCCTTCTCCATAAATTCTCTTCCACTTTCCATGTGCAGGTTCTACTCCTCAACAAACTACTAAGATTTCCCTTTGCCTCCCATCATATGGGTAATAAACCTCCCTCTTCAAATTAGTATTTATGTAAAAATTACTCACCAAATAATTAAATGAAGATTCCCACGTGCACATGGACAATAATATGATTACTCTAATTTTTATGGTTCAACACTTCAAATTGTGATTCTCCTTCCATATGTCTTCTTTAGATGCGCCTACTACATCTCCTTGCTTCGCTTGCAATATGACGTTCTTTTATTGCACCCTAAGGTGCAATTGCTAGTTAATTAATTATGAAGTAAAATAGATATTCACCCAAAACTAATATCTAACCACCAACTATTCCAATTTGAAAACATGTTGTAAATACTAACACATATATACTACAAATAAGCAAAATTTTCATTAATTAATTAATTATGAAATAAAATAGTTATTTACCCAAATGTAATGGTCGAAGTGCCAACTATTACATGTTTTAAAGTATAACACAACAATCCTACAAATAGGCAAAAATTGCATTCATTCATTGGTTATGAAGTAAAATAGTTATTTACCCAAATTTAATCACCCAAGTGCCAACTATTTCATGTTGTAAATTATAACATATAAATCCTACAAATACACAAAAGTTGCATGAATTAATTAATTGTGAATTAAAATGCTTTCAATTTACCCAATTATTAGTTAATTTGCAATTATCACAAAACTAATATCTTACTTATTGTTCTATTATTAACTTAATAATACATAATCCAATATATTCATCCACGTGTCAACTATTCCAATTTGGGATCCTAAAAAATAACACATAAACCCTACGCATTCATTGATTATGAAGTAAAACAGTTATTCTCGTAACTATTTAAGAAACAAATTATTTAAAATGTGAGGATTCATGAATGGAAATTGAAACTTGAAATTCAATGTATATTTATATAAATGTATTTTACAATCTAGCTAATTTAAATTTGAAGCCGACATGTGACACATCTCATCCACATTGGGCTATAGAAAAGGCCTCTCGGCGATATACAAATTTATGTTTATAATGTTAACATTATGAAGGAGTTTAATTTTTTGAGTCAAAACTTAACTAATACAAGGTCAAAGTGTGAATGAATACAATATAACATGCGGCATGGATAATAACATCAATCTACATAACTTGTTAATCCATGAAAATCAAAGAAATTTTTTAAATTTTATTTTCAATTGTTTTTCTTATAAAACAACAATCAAAATAATTAATTTTACTTTGTAAACTAAATCATTTTCAAAAAACAATATTTTCCTCATCATTTAAAAAATAACAATTATTGATTCCTCCAAAAATTAAAATTTATTTAAAAATCAAAACAAATCTTATAGTTTTTTAAATTCCCACTACTTTATTAGTCCGTGTCGGGTATCTATTGTATTCTATAAGTGTTGACTTTCTATTAATGTATGTTGATTTTTTGTATATTTATTCGTTTATCCTAAGGTTTTTGATATGGCTGGCGTTATTGTCGGCCCTCTGCGATTCTATTGGTTGTTAGTTTAAAGTGTTATTGTCAGGCCTCTTCATTTAGGTAATGTTTGGGTCCATTTTTTGAATAACTTCTTTAATAGGAAGGCATAGGAATTTACTTAAATGCACGGCTTCTTGTTCCACAATTTCCAAGCCATGCATTGATGGCCATTTCCCACTTCCTTTCATTGCCACTGTCCACCGCCTTTGCCAATGTCACCGCCTATTTTCCACGATTGTTTGTCTATTCACCATCCCTCCATGTTTATATCAAGTGCATCTTTCTCGGCTTGCCTTGTGAAAGGCTCAGCTACTGCACCTGTTGTACCATCTATATTGTTCTTTCAATACATATTGATGTGATTTAGTTACAGGGAAAAAGAGTAGGCACAGTAATGGGCTTGCTCTCAGGTTTGCAATTTAGAGTGTTGTTGCTTACCATGGAGCCAAGGTGGTGCGCTAACTGTAAATTACGAGCCTCAAAGCAAGGTCATTACTATGTGTAGAAGTATGAGATTCCTGCATGATTTATGCCCCCTATAGTCCGGAGTGCGTATCCTTGAGCTTCCTTGGCTGTCTGGAGAAGCTTGTTTGGACACGAGAGTAGTCCCGCACTAAAGACTTAGAGAAGGATTCATTTACCAGAAGGACATGTGCAATTACTCATTGAAGTATCCAGCAACATCCCATAGGTATGCATCATGTAATAAATTAAGATGTTAACTCAATTTTATTCAACGTAATGGGATCAAACATCAAAGTCATGCAATAATGCATCAAAATGCTTGGATTTCAAAGCTATGGTGGAGAGTGTCTCGGAATTTTTCATTTCCTTTTGAAATATTTTTGTTCACAGAGAATCAACTCTCTAATAAAAGCAATGAAATACAATAAAATTGTTTACTGTAGGGACCTTCCTGGGTTCCCCAATTTAATTAGTATTATTTCTAACTATTTTGTAAGTTTTACTTCAGTATCATATCTCTAATTCTTTTTTTGGTTTTGTTTTGAACAAAAATTTATGTTTCATTCCTGGTTTTGTTTAAGTTCAAAGCGTAGGTAAAAGCAAGGTGAGTTCTGTTTACTATTCATGGAGTTCATACTAAGCTAAATATATCATGCAAGTGAAATATACTATCAGAATTTCAAATATTCAAAGTATCATATTCCTATTGTAAAATTTCTTTGAGAATTAGATATAATTTACAACAATCAGTAAATTAAAATACCTGTAAATGAAAATCCTAACCCCCCTGGAATATTCAACCGCCCAACCTGGTATGCCTCTCTTCCAGCTGGAGAGGTCTCGTCGACCACCCAGCTCCAAGAGTTTCCTCTTGGACCCTCGAGCCCAAACTAAGTACAAGCCCCCAACCAGTTCTTCTCCCCAATTTTTCCGCCAAACACTTTTTCGTTTCTTCTTCAATTTTCCTCCTTTTGCCCCAAAATTCCAAGATCCCCTTTCCCAATTCACTTCTCGACCTTATTCTCCTTCCTGTCGACTCATCTCCCACCATTACTACCCTTATCCTTCCCCATTCAATTCCAACTACCATGTCAGTGCCTAAATTCTTTCCCCTTCCTCGAGACATGATCCCATTTATTATTACTCACTAATACCTTTTATTAATTAATTAATTTGTTTACTAATTTAATAATAATAATATCTGTTCGATTTCATGGTGATAAGTCCATATGTAAAGTCAAGCAAATTAAATAATGAGGTTCCACCGCCTTGTTTCCATACTAAATCTTACACACTCATATATATATATATATATATATATATTAATTTCCAAATTCCATGGTAATATTACATTAATTCCGAATAATCGGCCACATTATTACCTTTTAACAATATTAGTGACATGATAATTAATATATATTTATTTAAATAAGTTTTTAACAGTGAACTTTTAAGTTCAATTAATTCATAGTTAATAATTATTTATTACTTCGACTAATGTTCTCCCAAGCACTAATTGTTATTTAATTACCTAGTGCCACGTTCCATAATCATACCTTAGTTATAATTAAGACTTAATTAATAATTATTGCTCAAGATAATAATAATAATCTCATTAATAATTATTATCATTATTAACACATAGTTAATTTTAATGAATCAAGTTAATGATAATTTAATTAATATCAGTAACACAATTATCCTTTAATAGCGAGGTAATTGAACTAACTAATATCATTAACACTTATTAACGTTCCTTAACCAAGTGCTTCATTCAACAATCACTCCAAGTAATTTAGAATTAACCTAATTAATATTTATTTAATGATGACCGAAATTACTAATTAGCCTTAATGAGAATCAAACCCTTCATTAATAAATTGACTCAATGTTATTAGTTCATGACTTAATGAATAACATGTACAATGTAATTGGTTATAATTATAAAACATCAAGGCTCATTTAGCTCATCACAACATAAAATTTCTACAAGTATATATATATATATATATATATATATATATATATATATATATACGAGTTATGTAAACATAGCTAATGTTTACATGTGTCGTGTAAGTACACTAATAGTACTAAACCACACATCATTCATAATCACACCAGTTTATTGTTTACTGACGTAGTCTTGAACACAATTTGAACTATTGGATAATTCACCTAATTAAATATAATTAACTGATGAACAATTATATAAGTTATTGAGTTACGACACATGAATCAACAAAGGTTTCTCAATCATACACAGTTAATCAAATTTCCTTCCTAACTCCATGATACACCTATCTACCTACATCGTCTATCTAATTCACAACTAACTTCCACATCCTATCCTTCCTCTGTTTGACTACCCTGAAGTGTCACGCCATGATCGGCTCCAGTTAGAACCCGTAAGCGGAAGTGTCGACTACATCGACCAAGCTTCCCGTGTAGGCACCCACCAGTCATCATCACACACCTTGGGTGTTGAGATATTGTAACTTCAAAGAATATTATATTTGTACTTTATTATTATGGAGATGTTTCATTCCTCCTTGAAGATCTTATTGTATATCCGGAGATGTTTATTCCTCCGTCAGATTGTGGTAACTTGGGTTATTAGACTTCCCTAGTGGGGGTCGGCCCTGTATGTGTTATGTGGGTCAAAGGGTTATTAGACCACCCTAGAGGGGTCGGCCCAGTCAGTTGTAGTGGGGTATTTAACCCAATGGTTAAATACGAGCCTACATGATTTGTGTAAAAGACAAGTCGGAGTAGTGTATAAATAGAGGAGGTCTATTCCTCATTTCACACACACTCACTCACTTGAGAGTGGCGCACTTATGAGAGAGAGGTCTGCTATGGAGAAGGAGGAGCTTATGCTCAAGGTTACATATTTTGTATTTGTTGGTCATCTATATTGAGGAAGCTTTGCTGGTTTTTCTACCCCATGAGGGTTTCCCAGGATAAATCTGTGTCTCTTGTGTTTATGCTATGCTTGTTGTTTCTTCAGTGATCCTATATATGCTATTATTGTGAAATGGAATGTAATGCTGCTATTTTCTGTCTTAGCATATTAAATCTTAACATGGTATCAGATCTAACCTGAAGGAAGGCAATGTATGGCACTTACGACACTTGCTTCACTTGCGACAATTTGAAGGTTTGGGTTTTACATAGCAAAAACCAGTCATCGTGGAACTTTCGCTATAAATCCATTTATGTGAAGGTTCAGGATCTGAAAATTTTACAGGTCGTAGATAACATCCCCAGGTACCTTGTGTCCAAAGGGAACCCTCAGATTCATTGTACTTTTTGAGTTATGATCAGTACAAGTTAGGGTTTCTGCCTCTTCCAGATCTTAGTCAAAATTAGGTGACCTAGGAAAAAAGGTCATAACTTGGGATAGGAAGCTCCAAATGAAATTTCATAAAAAGTGACAGGTAGTACACAGACTGTACTATCTCAAGAAACTTTTTTAGAGGCCGAATCTGAACCAGTGACACGTGGCACGCTGTACAAGTTCGCTCTCCTGTTTTATCCCATAAACAGGTCACGTTGCGACACTTGGCATAACTCTCTCTCAGAAAATCCAATTGAGGTCAGACCTATTGGGATTGAAATATGATAGGTCAGGATACCACAGAAAACGTTTTCAGACCCTGTGGAGCGAAAAGTTCAGAGTTACAGCAGAAACAATCAGGTACATATTTCTGTCAAACAGAATTATTTTTGGAGCACCTTCATTCATGGCTTCCGGAATTTAGGGTTTCAGAGAAAGTTAGAATTTTTAGAATCGGAATCCACGGCTGAATGCTACTCAGGAAAATCGAAATTTAGAGTCCAAGATCGAATTTTTTGGTTGGGTAGAAGACCGGGCTTGATCAAACCCCAGTTCGGGATTTTGATCGGAAAGATGGAAAATTAGGGCTTCAACAAAAGTTGGAATTTTTGAAGTCTATAACCATGGATGGAAGCTCCTCAGAAAAATAAGAGTTTAGAGCCTTGGATCAAACCTTTTGATTGGGCAGAAGGGTGGGCTTCATCAAACCCTAGTTTGGGATCCTATCCAGAAGATCCAGAAGTTTCGAAGGCAATTTTGAGGGGTCAAATTTTGGAGATTTCAAAATTGAAGTATGCTAGTTTGATCAGCTCAGGAAGACACATCCTTCCATCCATTCAGAAGTGTGAAAGTTAAAGATTGAATTTTTAGGGTTTCTCTAGCAAACCCTAATCAAGCTCCAGATCAAGTTTCAGGGGGAGTTGAGGCTAAGACCTTACATAAGAAGACTACAAGAAGTCTCGACAGGTATGACTTAAGGAGGTTCAGGTATGTCTTGAAATCTGATTCTTGATTAAGTTCATAATGTGTTTGTCTTCATATTATTTATTAGTACAATCTTGATTAATGTTAGAATTGTCTTATCACCCTAGTAACAGTATGAATGCATGTGAATGATCGAAGACATTCATTGATTAGGGCTGTATGATTGTACTAATGCATTATGGTGTTGTATGAGGTTGATGTTGTCTGCTAACAAGATACAGGTACATCACGAAAGACAAATCAAGTTCCATGACCATGACATCATGAAGACAAAGACTCGTCCATAATCTTTGTTCTACTTACGAGGTATGTATGACTTTGTTATATTATGCTTAACCTATGAGACATGCAGGTTCTAGCTCAGGATCTCTAAATCATTGAAGAGATTGTTTAGGTATGTTGTACATAACTAAGCAAGTATACTAATCCAGGTATGTTTTCATATGTCAAGTTAGAATCTTACCTTGTGTTAGGATCCCTTATATAAGTATACTTGGTATGACTGGTTATGCTTATTCAGAAAGTTAGTAATCAAGGGTTTATGCATATTATGTCTCTTATCTTGATGATTTAATTAACCAGAAGAGTACTATGATCAAACAAGAATATGCATGAGTAAAAGAAGACTTCCTTGAAACCCTGAATACTAATGATCATGACTATACATATTCAAGATTATTTAGAATTAGAATGTTTTGATAATATTGAGAATATACTAATGAATGTATGTTTGTGTATGAGATCATGATGATGACACTAGTGCACACTTGAGCATGCACAGTGGTACAGAATGAATAGAAGTTCAAAAGACATATAGAAGATCAAGCGGGAGGCAACCACACAAACATAAAAGATAAGTATTTGAGTTGTTATTTGAAATAGTAAATGATATTGCTTGTATGCATATTTGTATTCCTAGAATATATCATGCTGAGTGTAAACATTCATAGAGCATTGAACAATATACTACTAATATGCATATGATTGGTAAGTTGGACAAACATTCCATTGTTGCTTGTCTAGAATGAAACCTCTTTGCTGACATGCTGAGAGCTGTGCACACTCTCGATAGTATGTTCTGGTAGAGATGGAAGGCATCTAGATAGCCACTGTATGCATACAGGATATGGAAAAGTGTTGTGCCAAAGTATTGGTCAAGATAGTTGCATAACTATGTAAATGATATATGTATGCATAATAGGTTATCATGTCAACATGATTTCATGATTATGAAGTATTACTAATCATGTACTTAATTTTGATATGTAGGAAAGATCATGAAGAATGATGAACACCGAACAAGTGATGGATTTTCAACAAGAAGATTTACAAATCAAACAAAATATAGAAGGCTCATTGCTAGAAGATTCTCTTAGAAAGAGGAAGAGAATCATGACAAGATGTTTGCTCCAAGTGGATAGATAAGACCATTCTCTTAATGGTGTAATTAAAGAAGAAGTGTGAATCAGGTTCTGTATGGGTACCCAGGATTGGTAGTCAATTGATGAGCTTAATGATCATCATGGGTGATGTGGATCTCAACCTTTGCTACAAGGTTGAATATGGCTTCTATACACATATGACACGGATGCACGATATATGTATATGTGCTTTGATGCATTGATGAGAATACATATTTTAGTGATGTACTTGTATGAATGAGGATACTAGTATCTATATTGATGTGGGGATTGGATCATCTCTGGACTTCGGTCCTAAAGTGAGCCGTAGACATATGTCTCCGAGAATGAAGTCCTTAGTGGACAAGTGAGGATTAAGTCATCCTTGGACATAGTCCTAAATGTACGGTGAGGATTAAGTCATCATTGGACATGGTCCTAAATGCACGGTGAGGATTAAGTCATCCTTGGACATGGTCCTAAATGCACGGTGAGGATTAAGTCATCCTTGGACATGGTCCTAAATGCACGGTGAGGATTAAGTCATCCTTGGACATGGTCCTAAATGCACGGTGAGGATTAAGTCATCCTTGGACATGGTCCTAAATGCACAGTGAGGATTAAGTCATCTTTGGACATGGTCCTAAATGTACGGTTGAGGATTAAGTCATCCTTGGACATGGTCCTAAATGTACGGTTGAGGATTAAGTCATCCTTGGACATGGTCCTAAATGTACGGTTGAGGATTAAGTCATCCTTGGACATGGTCCTAAATGTACGGTTGAGGATTAAGTCATCCTTGGACATAGTCCTAAATGTACGATGGGGATTGGATCGTCCCCGGACTTTGGTCCTTTGAATTGAGCCGTAGACAAGATGTCTCCGAAAATAAAATCCTGAATGAACAGGTAAGGGGATTGGATCGTCCTCGGACTTTGGTCCCTTGAATTGAGCCGTAGGCATGAGGTCTCCGAAAATTGAATTATAGGACTGCATCGTCCCTGGACCTCGGTTCAAAATGTACGTGTGAGGACTGCATCGTCCGTAAACTGGGTTCAAAATTTACGTGATGGGATTGCATCATCCCTAGACATGAGACTTGTCTTAAAGGTACGTGCGAGGACTACATCGTCCATGAACTGGGTTCAAAATGTACGTGATGGGATTGCATCATCCCTAGACATGAGACTTGTCTTAAAGGTACGTGTGAGGACTGCATCGTCCATGAACTGGGTTCAAAATGTACGTGATGGGATTGCATCATCCCTAGACATGAGACTTGTCTTAAAGGTACGTGTGAGGACTGCATCGTCCATGATCTGGGTTCAAAATGTACGTGATGGGATTGCATCATCGCTAGACATGAGACTTGTCTTAAAGGTACGTGTGAGGACTGCATCGTCCATGAACTGGGTTCAAAATGTACGTGTTGGGATTGCATCATCCCTAGACATGAGACTTGTCTTAAAGGTACGTGTGAGGACTGCATCATCCATGAACTGGGTTCAAAATGTACGTGTTGGGATTGCATCATCCCTAGACATGAGACTTGTCTTAAAGGTACGTGAGAGGACTGCATCGTCCATGAACTGGGTTCAAAATGTACATGATGGGATTGCATCATCCCTAGACATGAGACTTGTCTCAAAGTGATAAGGATTGATCATCCTGGAACCTGATCTGGATTGTATCATCCATGGACCTATGTCCTAAAGAGAGCGGGATTGATCATCCTATAATATGATCGTGTGTGTTGCAGGGTATGTTGCTATTATCACTAATGAGGATACTTGTATTGATGTATTGATACTTGTATTGATGTATTGATACTTGTATTGATGATGTGTATACTTGTATTAGTGTGGATACTAATACTGATGATCTAGATGAAGATGTTGTAGATCGAGATGATCCAGATGTTGTAGATCGTGATGATCCAGATGCTGTAGATCGAGATGATCTAGATGATGTAGATCGAGATGATCCAGATGTTATAGATCGAGATGATCCAGATGCTGTAGATCATGATGATCCAGATGTTGTAGATCGAGATGATCTAGATGCTGTAGATCGAGATGTTATAGATAGAGATGATCCAGATGCTGTAGATCGTGATGATCCATATGGTGTAGATCGAGATGATCCAGATGCTATAGATCGAGATGATCCAGATGCTGTAGATCGAGATGATCCAGATGATGTAGATCGAGATGATCCAGATGATGTAGATCGTGATTATCCAGATGCTGTAGATCGAGATGATCTAGATGCTGTAGATCGAGATGATCCAGATGCTGTAGATTGAGATGATCCAGATGCTGTAGATCGAGATGATCTAGATGTTGTAGATCGTGATGATCCAGATACTATAGATCGAGATGTTCCAGATACTGTAGATCGTGATGATCCAGATGCTGTAAATCGAGATGATCCAAATGCTGTAGATCGTGATGATCCAGATGTTGTAGATTGAGATGATCCCGATGATGATGATCGTATGATGACGATGCTGATGATCGTGAGGATCCAGATGTTGATGTTTTTGTAGCTGTTCGAGTGCTACAGAATATAAAGACTCAGTACTTAAGATGTTGATGTTCCAGTAACTACTTGAGTTACTGAAGATGTTGAGAAAGCTTCCAATGATTTATAGATGTATCATGTATGATGTTGATGACTCCTTGCTCGTGCAGATGCTGTTATAATATCCTTCTCGTTAAGGGGGAGTGTTGAGATATTGTAACTTCAAAGAATATTATATTTGTACTTTATTATTATGGAGATGTTTCATTCCTCCTTGAAGATCTTATTGTATATCCGGAGATGTTTATTCCTCCGTCAGATTGTGGTAACTTGGGTTATTAGACTTCCCTAGTGGGGGTCGGCCCTATATGTGTTATGTGGGTCAAAGGGTTATTAGACCACCCTAGAGGGGTCGGCCCAGTCAGTTGTAGTGGGGTATTTAACCCAATGGTTAAATACGAGCCTACATGATTTGTGTAAAAGACAAGTCGGAGTAGTGTATAAATAGAGGAGGTCTATTCCTCATTTCACACACACTCACTCACTTGAGAGTGGCGTACTTATGAGAGAGAGGTCTGCTATGGAGAAGGAGGAGCTTATGCTCAGCGTTACATCTTTTGTATTTGTTGGTCATCTATATTGAGGAAGCTTTGCTGGGTTTTCTACCCCATGAGGGTTTCCCAGGATAAATCTGTGTCTCTTGTGTTATGTTATGCTTGTTGTTTCTTCAGTGATCCTATATATGCTATTATTGTGAAATGGAATGTAATGCTGCTATTTTCTTTCTTAGCATATTAAATCTTAACATTGGGGAGCGCGCTGTAGCACATCCCTCCAATAACTCCGGTTTTTAGGGATAAACGGTGGGTAAAGCCTCCACCCCCCTAATGGAACAAGGGATCATGTCTACACTGACATAGTGACTATGTTGCGACTTGTACTCAATTTGTCATTGTATAACCAATTTGGGCAGTTGAGTTTCCTGAAACCCTACCCCACCCAAACATCATGATAATAAATACAATAATCATGCTAAATAAATAATGTATCACTTGCATATCATTTATCTTTTGGATTCCATGTCCCCGAGGTACTCCCACCTCGTAAGATCCAACTATCACTTAACCATTTTAACCTGTAGGTTAGTTTCCAACATACAATCGAGAATATCGTGCAAATCCTTGACATGTATATATACATTTCATTATTAATAAACAATAAGCAAATCATTTCTATGTACCATGCACCTGGTATCACATTTATCCATTCAACATATAACTTTTAACTTGGTATCTATGTACCCATCCTTCAGTAATTTGCATGCAAGAGACATAATTAACACATGAATATATATCGAAACATGAATACATATCATAACATTAACATCACACACATATATATATCTCGAAAAAATAATAGAACCATATGTCCATAGTGTCATCAAACTGACAAAGTCTCACAATAATAAGCAAATACAACATATGATGATAGTTCAGGTAGTAAGGTAGAAACGGGGCATTACATACACCCACCCTTCGGAAAACTTCGTCCCGAAGTTATGGTCAAAATAGTGTGGGAAAATCACGACGCATGGTCTCTGCATCCTCCTAGGTAGCAAAACCTAGGCTATACCGGTCCCACTGGACCATAACCTAGTCCACCAAACGGTGTATGAGTTGTCTAACCCTGCAGTCCAATATACGTAACGGTTCGACCCTGATGGTCCCCTCGTCTAAAACTTGCAGTTCCTTTCAATTTATTTTATGAGACTCATCAACTACATAATGTCGTAAAACATATACATGAAAAACATTATGAGTTTTATGCAAATGGGGTGGCAGCACAAGACAATACGCGACGGGTCCAACCTTCTCCAAAATTTCAAAGGGTCCTATGATACGTGGCGACAACTTTGTCCCTTTCC
The DNA here is from genome assembly GCA_027924585.1 of Larix kaempferi. NCBI lineage: Eukaryota > Viridiplantae > Streptophyta > Pinopsida > Pinales > Pinaceae > Larix > Larix kaempferi. Next base: position 8,557,194 of record BSBM01000371.1, read on the forward strand.
CAAACCAGATGGTACTTTACTGGCCTGATGCATATGAACATCGCATCCCCTACCTTATAGTTTCGGTCAACCCTATGCGCATCAGCATAGCTCTTTTGTATATACTGAGCTTCCTTTAACCACTGTCTAATCCGAATAACTTGTTCTTCCATCTCCTGAATCAACTTAGGTCCTATAATCACTCGATCCTCTAACCTTTCCCAACTCAATGGTGTTCTTCATGGCCTCCCATACAATGCTTCATATGGAGACATCCCTATCGAGTTATGGTAACTATTGTTGTAAGCAAATTCTACCAAAGGTAAGTGCTTTTCCCAATGGATCTGTTGATCCATAACATACATCCTGAGCATGTCCTCCATCACCTGATTCACTCTTTTTGTTTTCCCATTTGTCTCTGGATGGTAAGTTGTGCTTAGGTTCAACTGTGATCCTAAGGCCGACTGCAGACTTGTCCGAAACCTGAAATCCTATATGAGATTATCTTCTTGGGAAACCCATGGAGACGAACCACTTCACTTATGAATACACGAGTTACATCTGTGACGTCATAGGTCTCCTTAACTGGAATGAAGTGAGCAGTTTTGGTTAATTTGTCAACGATGGCCATAATGGTGTCATGCCTATGAGAGGTAAGAGGCAATCCAACCACAAAGTCCACATAAATAACCTCCGATTTTGACATAGGAATGTCATGTGGTTGCAATAGTCCTGTCGGGTGGTGATGATAAGCTTTTACCTGCTGACACTCAAGGCACTTAGCAATGAATTTGACCACATCGCGCTTCATTCCTACCCAAAAGAAGAGTTGATTCATGTTCGCATACATCTTATTTACACATGGGTGCGCACAATATACTGCTCTATGGGATTCCTTAAGTATAGTTTCTCTAATATCTCCCTCCTCGGGAATATACATCCTCCATTGATATCGTAACACTCCATCAACTTCCAACTCATATCCTTCAAACTTAGGTTCCACCCGTTTCCCATTCTGGAGTGCCGACGTGACCTTTAGGTACCAACTATCTCCAACTAGCTGTCCTAATACTCTCTCCTTCAAATCTACCTTTAAAGGTATGAGAGATAAAATCCTTGGTTTTATGCTTAAGGCATCGGCTACCACATTCTCCTTCCCTTTGATGTACGAAATCCCAAAATCATACTCACTCATGAATTCACTCCATCGCTTTTTCCTAGCATTTAGGACTCTCTGAGTGAAGATATATCTGAAGCTTTGGTGATCAGACTTGATCTCAAAGCTTCGTCCAACAAGGTAATGTCTCCAAAGCTTTAAAGCTAACATTACGGCAGCCAATTCTAGGTCATGGGTGGGGCAATTCTCTTCATGGGTTTTTAACTTCCTCGACACATAAGCTATTACCCCACCTTCCTACATCAAGACTGCACCCATACCCCGCCTCGAGGAATCTGTGCAAACTGTGAAGTCCTTATCCATATTCGACACTCGTAGGATTGGTGCACTTGTCAATAGTCTTTTAATCTCAGCGAATGCGACATCGCATTAATCCGTCCATTCATACCTAATGCCTTTACATTGTAGGGTAGTTATGGGTTTTGCGATCTTTGAGAAACCCTCAACAAACCTTATATAATACCCGTCTAACCCCATGAAGCTTCTCACTTCATCCGCATTCCTAGGCACGGGCCAATCCATTATGGCCTTCACCTTTTCAGGGTCCACTAAAATTCCCTCTCCGGAAATTATATTCCCTAGAATGGATCTCTTTCTGATAAAAAGAGCATTTGGACAACTTACCATACAACTTGTGCTCTCTTAATCATGACAACACCATTTGCAAGTGTTCCTCGTGCTCCCTCTCATTCTTGGAATAGATAAGGATATCATCCAAGAAGACTTGCACAAACCGATATAAGTACTTTCGAAATACGCCATTCATGAGGCTCATGAATATAGCTGAGGCATTGGTCATACCAAAGGGTACCACTACAAACTCATAGTGCCCAAACTGAGTTCGAAAAGCAGTCTTAGGTATATCACCTTCCTTAATTCAAAGCTGGTGGTAACCTAATCGCAAGTCGATCTTTGAGAAGACTATCACCCCTTTCATTTGATCAAAGAGGTCATCAATTCAAGGTATCAAGTACCTATTCTTCACTGTGGCTCTGTCCAAATCTCTGTAATCTAAGCAAAGATGCAAGGAAACATCCTTCTTCTTCACAAAAATTACTGGTGCACCCCATGGTGAAATACTTGGTCTAATGAACCCTAGGTTTAGTAGTTTCTTCAACTGCATTTGCAACTCACAAAGTTCCGGGGCTGTCATCCTGTATGGTATCTTTGATGTTGGCTCCGATACGGGTTTAACCTCAATGGTAAAATCAAGTTCTCTCTCAGGAGGCAACCTAGGCAATTCCTTTGGAAAGACATCCCTAAATTCGTCTAACACTGGGAATTAATCAAGGGAGGGTCCCTTCTCATCATTTATCGCTTCAACAATATACAATTGACATCCTTGACTCATACATCATTTTATGTTCATTGTTGATATGAAACATAAGGACACCTTCCTTTTGATACCCTGGATCTCAATGGCCTCTCCTTTGTCATCAAAGCAAAGAAATTTCTTCCCATAATAGTCCAAGAAAGCTCGATGTTCCTCCAGCCAGTTCATACCTATGATAAGGTCATATGTTCCGAGTGTGGTGACGTACACTTTGACTTGTGTAACACACACCCCAAGATCTACTATACACTTATCGACACTAGGTCCTACTACTTGTTTTACCCTTGAAGCCATTTCGACTAAGTTGAAATCATCATGCTCGTAGGCTGCCAACCCACATTTATCTAATGCATATGGAGAAATAAAACTATATGTAGCACCAGGATCAAACAATATTCTAAGTTTAACATTATTGACCTTACCTGATGATTCCACCAAAGTGGATTGGTACTCATCCTGATGGTTATTCACTGCTACCGAGATCTGATGCCTACTGCACCCACTCCCCATTCGAGCCTTTTGCTGTGAATATTTAATTAATATTGAGCGGCAACTATATCCGGTTGGACTATTAATAGTCGAATCCGACTTTCATATTGACTGATAAATAAGAATAATATATTAGATGATGCTTATAAAATTACAATAAGATCGCCTTTATAGGGCTTAAGAAAGCATAGTGAAGGGTTATGCCCTTTCACTAGTAACCTAATAATCTATTAATTTATAAATAATAATATTAGTTAAGTATTCACAGCATTGCCTTCCCCTTATGAAAGCTTTCTCCTCAAAGCTTGAGTATTTTCCTAATGTTGTCCTTCATTCAGATTCGGCGTCGATATTAGAATCGAACGAGATTTCTTGTGTAGAGACTTGCACTTCCTCTCCCTTGGTGATTCTGCACTGTATTGTTTGGTTGTTCCTACATTTATGGCCCGGGGTCCAGTCATCACCACATTGACGACATATGTTTTTCTTCTTTTTTCTATTATCAGAGTAACTATTAGATGACTTTGATCTATTTTCCATTTCATAGGCATATGATTGAGTTTTGTGGCATTGATGGTCGGGTGACCAAGTATCTGCACAGTACCTACATTGTGTCTTTTTCTTGTCGATAATGGTTATCACCTCTTGTTTTTATTCCTTCCAATTTGCATTCTGCGGATTTTGCTATATGTCTCGCTACTTCTACGTGAGGTATGTCATGTAACTTTAACTCTTTTTGGAGGTATGGTTTAAGACCTCCTAAATAGGTTTCGAGTCTTTGCTTGTCAGACAACCCAAATACTCATGTCAATAAGGATTCCCACTGATGTGTGAATTCCTCCACGCTTCCAACCTATTGTAATCTGGTAAGTTTACTGAAAAATTCATCTTCTTTGATTCCTTGAAACCTATTAAAAAATCATTTTTGAACAAGTTCCAGGTGTAGGCAAAATTGTCTCTCTTCCACCATAAGTACCAATTATAGGTGTACCCTTCCATATGCAATGACGCATATTTCACCTTCTCCTCGTCAGATTGAATATTGTAAATGTCGAAGTATTCTTCCGCTTTGTTTAGCCAAACAACGCATTGGTCTTCACTTCCATTGTATTTGAACAACTCTATTTTTGCCTTATGTGGGTACACTATGTAAGGGTGATATTGATTGCCTTTTGCTTTATGGTTTGATGGTGGATCGGAACTACTGGACGATGTAAGTGACATATTTGAACTGCTTCGTTGTTGGGGGTGATTTTTAGTTTTTTTATTCTCTACTATCTTACTGATAGCTTTTATTTTTTTGTTTAATCGTGCCTCCATATTTGGCAATACTTTTGTTTCTATCTCTTGCTTAAGCGTCGCATTGTTAATCTTTATTTCTTTTTGCAATTCTTCTTGATTCTTGGAAAGTGCTTCCTGTGTAAAAATATGAAATGAGGCATCTAGCATGTCTGGACTGCTGACTTGGTATGTCTTAGGCATTATTCTTTGTAACACCTCCATTAATGTATTATGGTTCTGCGTCATGATGCTCAAGTTCTGGGTTGTGGTGTTTATGTTTTGAGTCATAGTACTCATTTTGTCATCCAAGTATTTTTGTTTTTCGTTCAGGATGTCAAAATTTTCATCCAGCCTTCTTTCTAGTACAAAAACAACTTCGTATTTGATTTCTTTTTTAAGCACTGTATTGTTATTTTTCATCTCTTCCTTCAAGTTTTTTTAGTTAGCGATGAGGGATTTGATGTCCTTCTCCATTTTGTCGATTTGCTCTTTTAGTTCCACCATGGTTCTTGATCTGGTGTGGGGAGGTGAATATTTGGGAGCAATCTTGGCCTAAATGTCTTTGGGAGTGATGACACAAGCTTAATTACTTAATAATAATTGATATTATTAAGGTTGATAATGATAAATATATAAAAAATAATAATATAATAATTATTATTAAAAATATAATAATAATTTTTTTATTATTATTATCAATATGATTTATTAACGTATATTTTTTTGGATCAGGTTGGGTGGAGCGGTGGTGGTGGAGCAGAGGCCACGACAGATGGGCTGCGTTGGCGTTGAAGGGAGGGTCGACGTGATGGTCGAGGAGGCTGGGAGATGGTAGTAGGGAAGGAGCAGCGAGTGGAGGGGAGGAGTTGCAGGGGAGGAGTGGCGAGTGGAGGGGATGAGTTGCAGGAGATGGAGAGCGGTGGTGGAGAGCGCAGGAGAGAGGAACGGCGTAGGGGGGAGGGAGGACGGAGGTGTGCAGGGAGGGAAGTAGGTGTGGGGAGATGCGGAGAAGAGTGGGAGGGAAGTGATGAAGGAGTGAGGATGTAGAGGGCGGGAGGATAGAGAAGGGGGGATGGGGGTTGTGGTAGAATGGGAGTGGAGCGGGGAGCGTAGGGTGCAGGTGAGATGGGGTATGGGCGAGTGCAAGGGAAACAATGGAGGAGGGAGGTCGCAGGGGGGTATGGAAGTATGGATATGTAGAGAGGAGAATGGAGAAGGTAACACTGACTGGAGTGGAGGAGAGGAGCAAGGAAGGATGCGTGGGAAGTTTAAGGGAGCGCGGAGTAGCGGGAGTTAGGAAGGGCCAACCGCAAGAAGGGATCTTGGGCTGGAGATGGCACATGAATGGGATGGGGTAGTGCAAAGGTGGTCGATTGTTGGGGAGAAGCGTGAAGGATGTTAAGGAGCGCAGGTGTGGGTCATGGTTGGAGAGTAGGTAAGCGTGGAGTGATGGAAGTTGGTGAGGAGGAGTTGCGTGGGTGGTGGCAGGAAGATGTAGAAGGAGCAGAGAGGGTTGGAGAATGGCGTGTGAGGGATGAAGAATGAACTGAGAGTGGATGAAGAAGACTGGAGTGCAGCGAATGGAATGAAGAGAGAGGGTAGATGCCGAAAAGAATGGAATGAGGAGCTGAATCTGAGCTCACCCAAGGAGCGAGATTGCTTTGATACCAAATGTGGCAACCGTATCCAGTTGGACTATTAATAGTCGAATCCGACTTTCATATTGACTGATAAATAAGAATAATATATTAGATGATGCTTATAAAAATACAATAAGATCGCCTTTATAGGGCTTGAGGAAGCATAGTGAAGGGTTACGCGCTTTCACTAGTAACTTAATAATCTATAATTTATAAATATTAATATTAATTAAATGTTCACAGCACCTTTCCTTCTCAATGCACTATACCGGATCGTAACTCGGGACAGTCACGTTGAAAATGTGGACCTCCACAACCCCAACAAGCAACCTGTAATGGGGTAGGAAAGATGATATGCTCAGACCTCTGAGAGGGGTTTCTCCCCTGGGACCCCTTCCCCTACCGACCGATCCTCGATAAGTCCTTACACTCTGGTGAGTCCCTGTTGCTGATTGGGATACTGCCCTAGCTGCCACTGACCTGTCTACTGCAGCTACTCTGGGTGTATACATGTTTCCATAGGGAGGTGACCTAACATACCCTCCTCGATGGTAGCTTCGAGGGGCCTTCCCTACAAACACTGACTGTTGAAAATTGAATGATTTGATGGCATTTGCACCCAACATCTCTTTCGTATAATGATCACAATCAACTGCCTCAGCAACCGAAGTCGATTTCCACATCTGCACTTGGGACCTAATCTTGGTATTAATCTCGTACACAAAGCGCTCGACCTGGCATTCATCATTGTCCATTTAGGGAACATACTTAACTAGTTCCATGAATCTCTCCTCATAATCCTCCACAGATAGATGCCTTTGTACCAAGGCATGAAGGGCTCCTTCCTATTCTTCCTGGTAGGAGGCAAGAAAGTACTTCCCTCTAAAATTTTCCACAAATGGTTCCCATGGAACAGTGTATGGGGTACGGTGCAACTGTCTTTCTTAGTGACCCCGCCAATTCAAAGAGATTCCCTTCAGTTGAAATATGGCTATTTTGGATTTGGATGTGGAAGTGTATTCCTGCAATGTTAAACACCTGATCATCTCTTCCAACTATGCCTCTGCTCGAATCCCTACATGATCCCCTGAAAACTCTGGAAGCCTGATTTTCTTAAGCTCCCTCGTGATATCCTGATGAGGAGGCCTTTGCACCATTATTTAATGCTACTTCGAGATTTCCTTCCCTAAGTGGTGGGGCCTCCACTTCTACCTATGATGTAACACTTCCCATTTGAAGTTCCTTGAGTGTGTCATTTATTGCCTCCAGAGAGCGCAATATGAGGACGGTCTCTGGAGATGGTGTCGGCACATTCTGTTCAGGTATTGTCGTCGCCCAACCTCGCCCCCGACCTGCTCGTGTCCTTGCCATGTTTATCTTGTATCATGGCATAATTCGGCAGTTAGCATACGTTTACATCTTAACTAGGTTACTATTAAACTCATACTCAAACCTACTAGAGTGTGAAAGTTTATTTCTTTATTCACCTGTAAACAGTTTTTACCTAATACTTAAGCATATGCCTGACAGGGTGAGGGTACGTGGTCACTACTACATCCCTAAGTCAACATCACCATTGTGAGCTGTGAGTAAGACACTATGTCTTATGTTAGGTGTAGTGTTGCATCGCTCGTCCTCACACCTTCGGCAGTCACCGATGACTGCACCCTCCGCCAGGGTCAACCTAGGAGCGATCCCTGACATGAAACGTTCTATTTCACTTAATTTAACCTAGTCTTTAACTTAATTCCTAACCTTGTAATCTAATTTGAATTGATTTATAACTTAACGCAAGATTTAACCCACATTTATATGAACCTTAATTTATAATTTGGGTAATAACACAAAATGTAAATACAAATTTTCATTAAACTATATAGATATGTGATAATTTAAACAAATTCAACTTTAAATAACTAATTTTAAATATTCAACTATCTAAAATTAAATATCTACGTTTAAATTATTTAAAATTTTATTTAATATCTAAAATTCCAAATAATTAATAATTTTAATTGTAACACCAAAATTACGAAAATAATTTAACCAACTATAAAACTTGATTATAATAACAAAATAATTAATTAATTAATTAAAATTTAATACATTAAATTAATTTAACAAATTTTTACATTATCCAATTAATTCAAAGTTAAATGTTAGGTCTAACCCTTAAACCTAACCCATAAACATTAGGTGTAAACTTAATTTTAAACATTTAACCTAATTAATCAATAATTAAATTTTTTATTTAAGCCTATCTACCTAAACCCTAACCCAAGTCCACTCGGTCACTCACATGCTCAAAACATTGCATGGTGGCCACGTGCCTAGTCTCACCCATGCACATAAAACGAGGTTTAGCTCCTCGGCATGTCATTTTCTCCCCTAAATTTATGTCTCTTCGGCTCTGCAACTCTGCGAGGATGCTTGATGAGCTCTGCAACTCAACCATGATGAGCTCTACTCTGCAGCTTAACAAGCTATACCAACACAGGAGAAGCTTCAAGTCAACATTAGCTCACAGGTATCGTTGTATTTTTTTTTCACTGTTTGGAGTGGAGTGGCGGCAGCTCAGTTGGGCGCCCCCTCCTTCTCTTCTGCGCACGGGCCAGGGATTTCCCCCTTGTGACAAGGTCGTAGGCCTAGCAAGCCTTGGCCACTGGCTACTGGCTGCGTGCCTGGTCGTTTCGGTTGCTGGCTCATGGTCACAAGCCTGACCGCGCCGGTTGCTGGCCCATGGCCCCTGGCAGCGCTAACTACTGGCCCATGGTCGTAGCTCAGTTTCGCCAGCTGTTGGCCCATGGCCGCGCCGGTTGCTGGCCCATGGCCGCGCCGGCTGCTGGCCCATGGCTGAGAGCTAATTTTTTTTTATTATTATTTGAAATTTTTTTGTTTTTAAATTAATTTTGTTTCTGTTTTGGATTCATATCTTTTAAAAAATTGGTTATATATATATATATATATATATATATATATATATATATAGTTTATATCTATGTCTCTCTTTTTGTGTTTATATATATATATATATATATATATATATATTTACATGACCCATATATATATAAGAAATTCATGAGTCATGACCCATTGGACTCTCCTATGGATGCTTGCAATGCTTGACTTGAGACTTTGCATTTAGTTATTCGATGTTTGGGTTTCAACTATGTGTTAGAATATGGATTTGAAAAAGACTTGGAAATGGGTTCGATGCATGAAAACCATATATATATATATATATATATTATTTTTATTTTTTTAATTTAATCCGGTTGTAATTCAAAGCCAAAATATTCACGTATTGAATATTTATTTTTAATGTGTAATTTTATTTTTTATGATATAATTGGGTGTATTCTCAAATCAACCGGGTCTCTAGTAAATGGTATAATGGTTTAATTATAATAACCAATATTTTAATATCTCATGCTTCCTTAGTTTCGTGTGTGTGTGTGTGTGTATATATATATATATTGTTGTATTCATAAGTATTCTGGAATAGAAAGCCTCCCATAATTCGTTTATTATTTCTAATCTATTATTTATGTAATTATATGTTTATTAATTTCCAAACTCCAAGGTAATACTACATTAATTCCAAATAATCGACCACATTATTACCTTTTAATAATATTAGTGACATGAAAATTAATATTATTTATTTAAATAAGTTTTTAATAGTGAACATTTAAGTTCAATTAATTCATAGTTAATAATTATTTATTACTTAGACTAATGTTCTCCCAAGCACTAATTGTTATTTAATTACCTAGTGCCACATTCCATAATCATACCTTAGTTATAATTAAGACTCAATTAATAATTATTGCTTAAGATAATAATAATAATCTCATTAATAATTATTAACATTATTAACACATAGTTAATTTTAATGAAGCAAGTTAATGATAATTTAATTAATATTAGTAACACAATTATCCTTTAATAACGAGGTAATTGAACTAACTGATATCATTAACACTTATTAACATTCCTTAACCAAGTGCTTCATTCAACAATCACTCCAAGTAATTTAGAATTAACCTAATTAATATTTATTTAATGATGACCGAAATTACTAATTAACCTTGATCAAAATCAAACCCTTCATTAATACATTGACTCAATGTTATCAGTTCATAACTTCATGAATAACATGTACAATGCAACTGGTTATAATTATAAAACATCAAGGCTCATCTAGCTCATCACGACATAAAATTTATATAAGTATATATACATATATATAGATGAGTTATGTAAACATAGCTAATGTTTACATGCGTTGTGTAGGTACACTAATAGTACTAAACCACACATCATTCATAATCACACAAGTTTATTGTTTACTGACGTAGTCTTAAAAACAATTTGAATTGTTGGATAATTCACTTAACTAAATATAATTAACTAATGAACAATTATATAAGTTAATGAGTTACGACACATGACTCAACAAAGGTTTCTCAATCATACACAGTTAATCAAGTTTCCTTCCCAACTCCATGATACACCTATCTACCTACATCGTTTATCTAATTCACAACTAACTTCCACATCCTATCCTTCCTCTGCTAGACTACCCTAAAGTGTCACGCCATGACCGGCTCCAATTAGAACCCATAAGTGGAAGTGTCAACTACATCAACCAAGCTTCCCCAGTAAGCACCCACCAGTCATCATCACACACCTTGGGGAGCATGTCGTAGCACATCCCTCCCATAACTCCAGGTTTCGGGGATAAACGGTGGGTAAAGCCTCCACCCCCCTAATGGAACAAGAGATTATGTCTACACTGACATAGTGACTGTGTTGCGACTTGTACTCAATTTGTCATCGTATAAAACTATATGTAGCACCAGGATCAAACAATGTTCTAAGTTTAACATTATTGACCTTACCTGATGATTCCACCACAGTGGATTGGTGCTCATCCTCATGGTTATTCACTACTACCGATATCTAATGCTTACTGCCCCCACTCTCCATTGGAGCCTTTCCTTCTCGATGCACTATACCAGATCATAACTCAGGACAGTCACGCTGAAAATGTGGACCTCCACAACCCCAACAAGAAACCTGTAACGGGGTAGGCAAGATGATATGCTTAGACCTTTGAGAGGGGTTTCTCCCCCTGGGACCCCTTCCCCTACCGATTGATCCTCGATAAGTCCTTACACTCTGGTGAGTCCCTATTGTTGATTGGCATACTGCCCTAGTTGTCACTGACCTGTCTACTGCCGCTACTCTGGGTGTATACATGTTTTCGTAAGGAGGTGACCTCACATACACTGCCCGATGGTAGCTTCGAGGGGCCTTCCCTACAAACCCTGACTGTTGAGAATTGAATGATTTGATGGGATTTTCACCCAACATCTCTTCCGTATAACGAGCACAATCAACTTCCTCGGCAACCAAAATCAGTTTCCACATCCGCACTTGGGCCCTGATCTTGGTATTAAGCCCGTACACAAAGCGCTCGACCTGGCATTCATCATTGTCCAATTAGGGAACATACTTAACTAGTTCCATGAATCTCTCCTCATAATCCTCCACAGATAGATGCCTTTGTACCAGGGCATGTAGGGCTCCTGCCTATTCTTCCTGGTAGGAGGCGGGAAAGTACTTCCCTCTAAACGTTTCCACAAATAGTTCCCATGGAACAGTGTCTGGGGTAAGGTGCAACTGTCTTTCTTGGTGCCCCCCACCAATCAAAGTGATTCCCTTCAGTTGAAATATGGCTATTTTGGATTTGGATGTGGAAGTGTATTCCTGCAATGTTAAACACCTGGTCATCTCTTCCAACCATGCATCTACTCGTATCCCTACATGACCCCCTGAAAACTCTGGAAGCCTGATTTTTTGAAGCTCCCTCATGATATCCTGATAAGGAGGCCTTTGCACCATGTTTAATGCTACTTTGAGATTTCCTTCCCTTAGTGGTGGGGCCTCCACTTCTACCTCTGATGTAACACTTCCCCTTTGAAGTTCCATAAGTGTGTCATTTATTGCCTCTAGAGAGCGCAATATGAGGACAGTCTCTGGCAATGGTGACGACGCATTTTGTTCAGGTATTGTCGTCGCCCAACCTTGCCCCCAACTTGCTTGCGTCCTTGCCATGTTTATCCTGTATTATGGCATAATTCGGCAATTAGCATACGTTTACATCTTAACTAGGTTACTATTAAACTCGTACTCAAACCTACTAGAGTGTGAAAGTTTATTTCTTTATTCACCTGTAAACGGGTTTACATACGTTTACATCTTAACTAGGTTACTATTAAACTCGTACTCAAACCTACTAGAGTGTGAAAGTTTATTTCTTTATTCACCTGTAAACGGGTTTTACCTAATATTGAGGCGAATGCCTGACAAGGTGAGGGTACGTGGTCACTACTACATCACTAAGTCGACATCATTGTTGTGAGCCGCAAGTAAGACACTATGTCTTATGTTAGGTGTGGTGTTGCGTCGCTCGTCCTCACACCTTCAGTAGTCACCGATGACCACACCCTCCGCCAAGGTCACCCTTGGCGTGATCCCGGCGTGAAACGTTCTATTTCACTTAATTTAACCTAGTCTTTAACTTAACTCCTAACCTTCTAATCTAATTCAAATTCATTTATAACTTAACTCAATATTTAACCCACATTTATATGAACCCTAATTTATAATTTGGGTAATAACACAAAATTTAAATACAAATTTTCGTTAAACTATATAGATATGTGATAATTTAAACAAATTCAACTTTAAATAACTAATTTTAGATATTCAGCGATCTAAAATTAAATATCTATGTTTAAATTATTTAAAATTTTATTAAATATCTAAAATTCCGAATAAGTAATAATTTTAATTGTTATACCAAAATTACGAAAATAATTTAACCAACTATAAAACTTGATTATAATAACAAAATAATTAATTAATTAAATAAAATTTAATATACATTAAATTAATTTAACAAATTTTTACATTATCTAATTAATTCAAAGTTAAATGTTAGGTCTAACCCTTAAACCTAACCCATAAACATTAGGCGTAAACTTAATTTTAAACATTTAACCTAATTTTTTTTTTAAACAGAAATGGCTAGGAGCTTTGATTATATATATAAAAAGAGGATTACATCAAAAAAGACTGATCTGATTGCTCCCATGAAAGGAAGACAACCATCAATCCAAATTCATCATGATTCAGCTTGAAATTAGCATGATACCTTTCTGTCCCGTTGAATCTAAAACATCTAATGAACTGTCCTAGGAGGAGTATGCAAAAGTAATACATTTATGATAGTTTGCCTTATACAAAATTTAGGCATTGAGCCCATCCAAGAAGCCAACAAAAAATAGAGTCTAAAATGAGGGAAACAGAGTTCCTATACAAAGTACTAGAAAGCATAGAAAACATAAATAAACTAGGAAGCCAACCCGTGGCTGGTGCATAGAAACTGCTAGTGAGGTCTAATGTCCATGGTCGTGCCCACAGAATCCGCAACCTTGTTCTTTTCAGTGCTCAGGTCCACGAAGTTACCAGCTAAAGCCATGAAGTTCTACAGCTTCTCCATCTTTCGGTTGATGCTCTCGAGCTCGCTACCTGTTACCTTGAGCTTTCGAACCTTGCGAAGGTAGGCCAAACCCAAGGTTTCCTCCAAATGCTCTATCTTTTTAGCCACACAAATATTTTGGGCTTTGACTTCATAGTGAGAAGCAGTTGCAAAGTTGTAAAGACGGGAAATTACCTTCCTGAACTCAATGTTTTCACCTCGGACCATCCTCACCTATAGCTCCAACTCCTGCAAATGATCCAGGAACTCTACCTCAAACTTAGAGATACTGTGTTTCCCGTCCTGCCCCACTACATTTCCTACCCCTGCATGCCTTCAACAAGGACCAAGTCCTAGGTAGCTCTTGAGTTCTGCAGAATCATCCCACCTTTCCCCAGGATATGCTCCCCTGCCACACCCAGAATTGGAGCAACGTCCCGGCTTGCAACATCTTCCACAGGTGGGATTCTCATCCCCCTAGTAACTGGCAACGCCACGGCAATAGTGCTTCCCACCATTCCCATCTCCATGATGTGCCATCTTACCAACACAGAGACCGTTCGAATTAACAAACAACAAACTCAGACCAAGAAGGGCAACGAGGAAGTGTAAAACAGAGGAGTGAGATCTGAGGGAGACCCGTAGCCAGGGTTTTATTAATCCATATAGCCTGAATTCCATCCAACTGGCGGTACACTGAGGAGCTTTAACTTCGTGCATGCGAGGGGCACAATCGAGAAGGGAGAGAGTCGTCGATTCCCCAAGGGAGAATTCCCCAAAAATGATAATTATGATGCTAATTAAATGTGGAGTGTCCATAAATGAGGGAGGGAGAAGATGTAGGGTCTTTGGACTTAGCCCCTATTCCAACTCTAGGTTTAGGGAATCCAAGAAGTTTCCAAACTATCCTCATCAAGCCTTAGGGTTCTATAAGCAAGCTCGACTCCAATATTCGCCATCTTGTCTGCTTTCTCATTCAACCCTCGTGGGATATGAAGGAAAGTGATCTTATTGAAATCAATACTAATGCACTGAAGGAGGTGGTGCATTTTGGAGATGGGACTTTTCCGTTTAGCAATAATACGCCTGGCTTCTCTGATAATGACTAGAGAGTCTCCGAGGACTGCGAGTTTCCTAATTCCCAGGTTGGTTGCAATCTCCAATCCTTTAATGAGTCCTAACCATTCCGCTGCATTGTTGGTCTTTCTCCCAATGCCCCAAGCGAAGTCTTTCTTCTTGTTCCCCAAGGAGTCTAGAATTACTCCCCCGCACCTGCCAGCCTTGGAAAACATTTAACCTAATTAATCAATAATTAAATTTTTTATTTAAGCATATCTACCTAAACCCTAACCCAAGTCCACCCGGTCACTCGTATGCTCAAAACATTGCATGGTGCCCACGTGCCCGGTCTCACCCATGCACATAAAACAGGGTTTAGCTCCTCGGCAGGTCATTTTCTCCCATAAATTTTTGTCTCTCCGGCTCTGCAACTCCACGAGGATGCTCGGTTAGCTCTGCAACTTAGCCATGACGAGCTCTACTCCACACCTTGACGAGCTCTACTTTGCATGGGAGAAGTTTCGAGTCAACATCATCTCGCAGGTATCGTTGTAGTTTTTTTTTGTCGTTGATTTTTTTTCACCGTTTGGAGTGGAGTGGCGGCAGCTCAGCTAGGCGCCCCCTCCTTCTCTTCTGCGCACGAGCCAGGGCTTCCCCCCCTGCGCCAAGGCCACAGGCCTAGCATGCCTTGGTTGTTGGCTCTTGGCCGCGTGCTTGGTCGTGCCGGTTACTGGCTCATGGCTGCAAGCCCAGTCACATCGACTGCTAGCCCATGGCCCCATGGCCGCAGCTCGGCTACGTTGGCTGCTGGCCCATGGCCACAACTCGGCTGCACCGGCTACTGGCCCATGGCCCCTAGCCGCAGCCTGGTTGCGCCGGCTGCTAGCCCATGGCCGCAGCTCGGCTGCGCTGACTGCTGGCCCATGGCTACGATCCAATTTTTTATTTTACAATGCTTGATTTGAGACTTTGCATTTGGTTAATCGATGTTTCGGTTTCAACTATGTGTTAGAATATGGATTTGAAAAAGACTTGGAAGTGAGTTTGATGCATGAAAACCCTATATATATATATATATATATATTATATATATATATATTATATATATATATTATTATATATATATATAATATATATATAATAATATATATATAATAATATATATATATATAATATATATATATATATATATATATAATAATATATAATCCGGTTGTAATTCAAACCCAAAATATTCACGTATTGAATATTTATTTTTAATGTGTAATTTTTTTTTTGATATAATTGGGTGTATTCTCAAATTGACCTGGTCTCCGGTAAATGGTATAATGGTTAGATTATCATAACCAATATTTAGTATCTCACGCTTCCTTAGATTCGTATATATATATATATATATATATATATATATTGTTGTATTCATAAGTATTCTGGAATAGAAAGCCTCCCATAATTCGTTTATAATTTCTAATCTATTATTTATGTAATTATATATTTTCTAATCTACTATTTATGCAATTATATATATATATATATATATATATATATATATATATATATAT
This sequence comes from Larix kaempferi, assembly GCA_027924585.1. Classification (NCBI taxonomy): domain Eukaryota; kingdom Viridiplantae; phylum Streptophyta; class Pinopsida; order Pinales; family Pinaceae; genus Larix; species Larix kaempferi. The sequence goes on from BSBM01000371.1 coordinate 8,573,266, forward strand.
TATGTTTCGATCAACAAGATAATATGAGTAATAGTAGGAATATTCATAATAAGATCAAGACTTTACTATGTTTATTGTATTTCTACCGACAGGTTTTCACTAACTTGTAATCTTTCTCAACTTGCTTTGCAGGTCTAAAGCTTCCAGAAAGAAATTTGGCATTTGTTTAATGTTTTCTACTAAGGTTTCCCTCTTTTCTTTTCTTTTTTGTTAATTCTCTATAAATTTCCATTTCTCTACTATTCCGTTTCAACTGTAGTGAGCCCTCTGGTTCCAGATTTGGAACCATGGCTCTGATACCATGTGTAGGGACCTTCCTAGGTTCCTCGGTTTAATTAATATTATTTCTAACTATTTTTTAATTTTTACTTCTGTATCATATCTCTAATTCTTTTTATGGTTTTGTTATGTATAAAAATTTATGTTTCATTCATGGTTTTGTTTAAGTTCAAAGTGCAGGTAAAAGCAAGGTGAGTTATGTTTACTATTCATGGAGTTCATACTAAGCTAAATATATCATGCAGGTGAAATAAACTATCATAATTTCAAATATTCAAAGCATCATATTCCTACTGTAAAATTTCTTTGAGAATGAGATATAATTTACAACAATCAGTAAATTAAAATACCTGTAAATGAAAAGCCTAACCCCCCCTGGAATACTCAACCGCCTAACCTGGTATGCCTCCCTGCCAACTGGAGAGGTCTTTTCCACCGCCCAGCTCCAAGAGTTTCCTCTTGGACCCCCGATCCCAAACTGAGTTCAAGCCCCCAACCAGTTCTTCTCCCCAAATTTTCCTCCAAACACTTTTCCTTTCTTCTGCAATTTTCCCCCTTTTGCCCCAAAATTCCAAGATCCCCTTTCCTAATTCACTTCTCGACCTTATTCTCCTTCTTGCTGACTCATCTCCCACCATTGCCACCCTTATCCTTCCCCATTCAATTCCAACTACCATGTCAGTGCCTAAATTATTTCCCCTTCCTCAAGACATGATCTCATTTATTATTATTCACTAATACCATTTATTAATTAATTAATTTGTTTACTAATTTATTAATACTATTATCCGTTAAATTTCATGGTGATAAGTCCATATGTAAAGTCAACCAAATTAAATAACGAGGTTCCACCGCCTTGTTTCCATATTAAATCTTACAAACTCGTTTATTATATATATATATTTCCAAATTCCAAGGTAATATTCCATTAATTCCGAATAATCGGCCACATTATTACCTTTTAACAATATTAGTGACATGATAATTAATATATATTTATTTAAATAAGTTTTTAAGAATATTTAAGCTCAATTAATTCATAGTTAATAATTATTTATTACTTAGACTAATGTTCTCCTAAGCACTAATTGTTATTTAATTACCTAGTGCCACATTCCATAATCATACCTTAGTTATAATTAAGACTTAATTAATAATTATTGCTCAAGCTAATAATAATAATCGCATTAATAATTATTATCATTATTAACACATAGTTAATTTTAATGAATCTAGTTAATAATAATTTAATTAATATTAGTAACACCATTACCCTTTAATAACGAGGTAATTGAACTAACTAATATCATTAACACTTATTAACATTCCTTAACGAAGTGCTTCATTCAACAATCACTCCAAGTAATTTAGAATTAACCAAATTAAGATTTATTTAATGATGACCGAAATTACTAATTAACCTTAATCAGAATCAAACCCTTCATTAATAAATTGACTAAATGTTATCAGTTCATAACTTAATGAATAACATGTACAATGTAACTGGTTATAATTACAAAACATCAAGGTTCATCTAGCTCATCACAACATAAAATTTATACAAGTATATATACATATATATACACGAGTTATGTAAACGTAGCTAATGTTTACATGCATTGTGTAGGTACACTAATAGTACTAAACCACACAACATTCATAATCACACAAGTTTATTGTTTACTGACGTAGTCTTAAACACAATTTGAACTTTTGGATAATTAACTGAGGAACAATTATATAAGTTACTGAGTTACGACACATGACTCAACAAAGGTTTCTCAATCATACACAGTTAATCAAGTTTCCTTCCCAACTCCATGATACACCTATCTACCTACATCGTCTATCTAATTCACAACTAACTTCCACATCCTATCATTCCTCTGCTGGACTACCCTGAAGTGTCACACCATGACCAGATCTAGTTAAAACCCGTAAGCGAAAGTGTCGACTACATCGACCAAGCTTCCCCAGCAGGCACCCACCAGTGATCATCACACACCTTGGGGAGCGCACTGTAGCACAACCCTCGCATGACTCTAGGTTTCGGGGATAAACGGTGGGTAAAGCCTCCACCCCCCTAATGGAACAAGGGACTATGTCTACATCGACATAGTGACCGTGTTGCGACTTGTACTCAGTTTGTCATCGTATAACCAATTTGGGCGGTTGAGTTTCCTAAAACCCTACCCCACCCATACATCATGATAATAAATACAATAATCATGCTAAATAAATAATGCATCACTTGCATACCATTTATCTTTCGGAGTCCATGTCCCCGAGGTACTCCCACCTCGTAGGATCCAGCTATTACTTAGCCATTTTAACTTGTAGGTTAGTCTCCAACATACGATCGAGAATATTGTGCAAATCCTTGACATGCATATATACATTTCATTATTAAGAAAAATAAGCAAATCATTTCTGTGTACCATGCACCTGGTATCACATTTATCCATTCAACATATAACTTTTAACTTGGTATCTACGTACCCATCATTCAGTAATTTGCATGCAAGAGACATAATTAACACATGAATATATATCAAAACATGAATACATATCATAACATTAACATCACACACATATATATATCTCGGCAAAATAATAGAACCATACGTCCACAGTGTCATCAAACTGACGAAGTCTCACAATATTAAGTAAATAAAACATATAATGATAGTTCAGGTAGTAAGGTCAAAACAGGGCATTACATTTACACTTTTACAAACAAATTAACCCTTAACATAATAACATAACATAAATTAACCTGACATGACATAGATTAACATACTACAAATAAATAAATAAACAGGTCAAATATACAACGCAAGAGGGGGTTATTTTAGACAATTGCCTAGTTTACTCGGCCATAAGCAATAAATTTGATATGGGGAGGGTTCTAGCTCATGCTGAAAGTCTTGTTAGCATACAATAGCTGCATAAAACTCATGCTTTACTTAAGCGAGTTACAATAAGCACTTGGGATTACAATGAATTCAATCTGAGAATGCGAATTTTCAAGCATCATGATAACTGAAAACGATCTAGAAGCCCCCCTTATCCAATATTTTTGTATAACATTTTGACATAATATGGTGAACATTCCCACAAGTGCATCCGAAATTGATAGACAAATACAGACCCACAAATTTCCCTTTCTGTTTTTAAACTTTCACATGTGGATTACAATGTAAGGCATTATCTTTATTTATTTATTTTGGCTTCATATGAAATAGGGCCATTTTGGAGAAAAAAATGGACAAAGATAAAAAGATGCACAAGAATTTTGAAGCAATAAAACAAAATTCTAGATAGGCCATGAATTCAAAGACGTAAGAGTTCAAACAACCACTCTAAAGAAGTAAAAACTTATAAACATGGACACTCAATTCACTTGGAGGATGTATGATTCGATACTTGGTCGACTGCAATGGTTTCATTCACCAATCAATTCCCTTGCCATTTTACCTGTGATGCCTACAAATTTCATGTTGTTTTGTCACCAGTCTTCATCATAACCATAGATGTCGGATTCCAAATTTCAAATCAGTGTAGAAGCTCAATGCCAATTAGCTTAATGTCATTCTATTTAGCTCCACAACTACTTAACCAATATATATTTAGTTCCATCATTCCCACATAATCATTTACTTGTTCTCGAGCACATTGCTGATTCGGATTAACAATCTCCTACGAAGCCTAATAGACAGTATTGCGGAATGGTTACATGTCAGTCTGTCTACCTTCCATCCGTCGGGGTTCATTTTGCTCCATCCATTAGGGTTCAATCTAATCTATCCGTTAAGAGATGTACTCATTAATCACATGGTAGGCTGAATGACTACATGGCATATGGAATCACGAATGGTACACATGAAGGTAGTGCATGGGAATAAAAATCGATGGAGGATACATGCAATAGACGAGCATTCAGATGGAACAATTTAGTGGCATCTATGCAAAAGGGCATTACAGACTCTCATGGCACACCTTGATCTCCCCTTGTCATTCAAGCTTGTGCGGATCAGTGTTTGTGGACCTATCTCTACCTCGTGACTTGTGTGCCTCGGTGGTCTGTGAGACAAAGATCTTACACACGCCTCCTTCATGCATGCTTGGTTATTGTCGCGGTGGTCTATCTTATACGCATGGCTTCCAAGTGTCTTGAAGGCTAGTCTACATCCATGTCTATTTTGGGCATTGTCATATATATGAACATGGAATTTTTCTTTATAAAAAATAAATAATGGTAGTCTCAATGACACCATTTGTAGTAGACATGAGCTATATAACAACATGTAACTTTGGTGCATAATAGGCATTTTGTGCATGGTAGTCATGCTATCTAGGCATGCCATGTCTGGGGCATGCGATGCGAGGCATTTTATGAGTTTTTAATTTGTTCCCAATTTGCGAGTATTTCTTCCTCGCGTGAGCCAACGCCATTTGGAATATTGCGGAAAGGCTTGTAGAGATTAGTTTGCTTCTACAAAAATCGATGTAGCGATATGAATCTCTCGTGGGGCTTGCAGAGTAGTGTGGCAATACACAGAATTGTATAATGACTCTTCTTTGGTACTTGTTACTACTCTTGTTTGGGATTGTTACTACTCTTCTTTGGTAGTCCTAACTTCTCCACTCACATTATTGGAATGTAAAACCCTCTCAACTATATGACCTTATGTCTTAGTTGAAGGTTCCCATTGAATAAAATGAACAATGGGATAGTGAGGTTTTTCATTGAGAATCCAGAATTATGAAATTTATATTTCAGGCACAGATAATGCTTTGTATGTTGTAGGATCCACAAGTGATGCCTCCTCAACCAATGCAAGTGGGGAAACACATGAAACTTCAACCCAAGCCACAGGGTCATATGAAATCAGTATTATAGAGTCCAACACAACCTAGTAAGCCAACATAGATTCACATAAGAGAGAATATAATGACATTGCAATCTCAGCCTCTATGAATAACAATGCAGCCATATGTAAACTTCAGATGCAATTTGTCCAACAATCTCAGGCTCATTTGCCTCTTAACCCAATATCACAATTGATGCAATGACCTGAAAGAAGTATTCATTTTTTTTTACAGACCAACTGAGGCTTGTACAACTAGTACTCATGTGATCAACATCAATGGCCCTGCATGCAAAATCAATGGCATCACATTAAATGAATCATTGTCCTACGTTGAAACTTTTTAGCAATGACAATACCTAATGAAATGATTTTTGTTGGGAAAGGAACAAAAACAAGATTGCGAGTGTCTCTTCTAGGAAACAGGAAGTCTCATTTCGGTCGGACTCTAGAGTTGGTGAAAGGAACGTGTAAGAATCAACTTTATGCATCTGCTTTTGTTGCAATTTTTTCATCTTTTGTGTTTTGCTTTGGAGTTTTTGGTAAATACCAGATTGGATTTCAATTTGGAAAAGTCGTGGGAAGGATATGGTCAAATGACAAGAGCTTTTGCCCTTTAATGAAATTTCAAGTTTTGCTTCATGTAGTTCCGTGAGCAGAACTAGAAGTGGAACTCACCGTGTCCACGTCTTTCATTGTGAGTGGGAAGGCTCCCGAGGTGAAGGCTCTATTGCACCAAGCACTAAATCATATTGACGACAATCAAATGGACACTCCCGAGGTTGGGAAGGCACGCATGCAATCATAGTTCTATTGCAATGCCGCGTAGTAACCTTACCAAATTGTACATAGACAATATAACAAATTCAATCTTCAACAATATAAAAAATTCAATCTTTGACAATATCTACACGGACATCGCCATCCCATGGCACTTGTTAAATTGAGGCACTCTACAGTAATTAATCTTGAAAGTTAACTCAATTGACGTTAAACTTTTTTTGAATGCGAATATTTGAGGAAATGTTGCACCTTTAACATTTTTTCTTTATGCACATCTTAGACTTATCTAGTATAGTTAAGTAAAAAATATTCATAATTCATATTTAATTTTATTAAAACTATCTCTCTCTATATATTTCAATTTTGTTTTAAATTTGATTTAAAGTAAATATTGTATTTTTTTCAAGGCTCGTGAATTCACTATCATTTCTTTTTAAGTTAGAACTTTACATTATATCACAAAAAGAAAGTACATAGATATATAGGCACACTGTGCCTCTCACATGGAGAAAACAATCCATGCAAGTAGTTTGATAAGCATGGACTCAAGTATAAAAAAACCCTTATGATGTCTTTATGAGTTGCCTACAAATATTAAACTGCATAAAGAGCTGGTAGTTGCTAGCCAAACTATGAGTGAAAGAAAGCTGATAGTCTTGACAAAAATTGATAAACCAACAAGTTCTAAACAAAAATTCAGAGATAGAAGCTATGGAGAGGGGCCAACGGCTAGTCGCGGCTTGGTCTGGGGCGGTTTTGGGATATCCACATGGGGTTTTGGAGCTTCTCTCTTGATGTTGCATCAACCATCAACACCTCATCTAATATGTATACCCATTGACTATTTATTCTACACCTTCATATATTATTTTAAATTTGATTTAAATTAAAAATTATATGTTTTTATTCTACACTCCCTTGGACTCTTTTAAATTTTAACTACACACTAATTTTTTTTAAGTTAATATTTTAATTTTAAATTGTTCCCGTCCTCAAAATAAAAAGATTCCCAATAATTTTACAAAGGAATTATTTGCGAAAAAACTAATAAAGAGTAATCCTTTTCGCTGGAGGAATAATTTGCAAAAATTAATAAAGCCTAATCCTTTTGGCTGCAATTGTCAGTAAGAATATTTAACTAAGAATAAAAAGTAAAATAAATCACCCTTTATCCCTTGGCATTTTTGTTTGTCATTATTTACACGTGGCAGTGACTCACCTTATTTGTCCACCGTCTTAAAATATATTATTCCATTATAATAAAGTAAATTAAAGAAATAAATATTTTATCTTGCGTGTGAAGATATATTTGATCGCCCAGCTTTAAATAACATAAAAAATCTGCACATTCTGGTGTATATATTTGTCTGAACATCAAAGCCTCTGACCATAAAAATACCATACCTTAGCTTACCTTACCTCCATTTCGTTGGATTCTCAGGATTTGTTTCTTCGATCTGTTCCCTCACAGAAATCCTTGATCGATCCGTTAACATGGACCGGAAATCACTCTGTTGGGTTCTTATGGTGGTAGTCGTAGCGAGCTCTTCATTGATTTCGTCAATATATGCAGGAGCATCCGAGCCTACTTATTGTGGTAAGCACGCAGACTGATAATTTCATGGCGTTGACGGCAAAATTTCTGGTTGTTTTTTAATGGCCGCTATGATATTGAACGAAATGTTTTATTATCGTGTTGACAGATTCGGATACCAGTTATCCAGTGAAGGTTGAATCCGTGGATATCAATCCTAATCCGGTTGTGAGCGGCGCTCCGGCCACATTTAAGATTTCTGCCATTTCCGGTAAGTACTCAGGGTTTGGTCATATACGTTTATTGGTGAAATGAAGCAAACTTGTTGATTAGGGAATTTTTTAGGGTTATATGTTACCTGTAATTTAGCTTTATTTTGCAAAATTTCCCATACAGGATTCATCGATTTATCTTTAAATATTCAATCAAATTTTATGTATGATCTCCCAAAACTATATGGTAGAGAAAATTTAGTGGGGATAGTTTTCAGAAACTTTATAATCACTGATAAATGTTCATTAAATAGAATTGCAATAAATTACAAAAAAGTACAGGCTGTGAATGGGGAACCTGGGCGGGTGGTTCAAGCCACTCTCCTTACCAGGCTCGATTACCGCTTGTAATATGCTTGTTATTTGTGGGTTGATATGTGGGTAAGGTTTGATTATCGCTTGTGGCATGCTTGATCTTTGTTGGTTGATTTGCCTCCGCTGGATTGTGCCCGGTGCAATGTCTGTGTGACTTTGAAAGATGAGAGATTCCCGTCACGGCCGCTTAGCTGAGAATTGCCTTCTTCCACAGTCGTGGCAACTGCTTAGGCAAGAAGTGCCTGCACAAGTCTGCGGATGAAATTCCTGCCGTTGATCAGAAGCATTGAAAAAATACAGGCCTGATTGATTGATAAGTGTTGAAAGGCTGCGAAAGGGCCAATAGACAAAACAGAGAGGGGTGTATGCCATAACCTCCTGACCTATCATCTGATGGACTAATTATGCAGATCCACAGAATTATAACCAGAGGATCGAGTGTGCAAGTAGGACTAAAACTTGCTTCAAGCCCGACTCTATTATATTGATCTCTTGCTCCGTGTCGTAGGACCTCTCCAATTCCTTCTCCAAGCTAAGATGCCAGCTCCCCTGATCGATCTTGGGCAATGATTTGGCTTTGCAGATTTGGAATTCTGCAGTTTGTGGTTTGCCTGTAGCGCCAACGTAGGCAAACACAAATATCTATCAGAAGCTGAAGCGGTGCTTCTCTATCTTCAATGATGCTCTCCATTGCGTTCTGTATCTGCAATGACCAATCTTGTACAAACCAAGTGCTTAAAGGCTGCAGAATCTCTTTAATAAGGTTGCACTGAAAATCGGTAAAACAATTGGTTTACTGACTCCTGAGCATCTGGAGATCGTACACTTCATTTTAGCTTAGTTGCTTGCTATCCTATATTGTTAGACGTCCAGGCAGTGAATCTGAGCATCCCAATGACAAGTGTATATGCTGGAATTGTGTTGAGGTTTTACTTAAGCAGTTATGTTATTCAGAATTTTTTAGACATTTATATCATATCATAATAACTGCATGCATAAGGATCACTGAAAGAAAGACATTCACAGCATACACAAAGATTTATCCTGGGAAACCCTCTTGGGGAAGAAAAACCAACAGAACTTCTTCAGTATAGATTCATCAACAAAGTACAAAATGTCAATACAGTGAAGAGCTAAAGCTCTCTCATAGAAAGATAACCCAGATACAAAGATAAGATAAAACCCGAAATATTAGTCTTCCTCCAGATGCTGCTTCTCTCGAAATATTAGTCTTCCTCCAGCTGCTGCTTCTCTCTCTTGCGCACTTGTCTCATTGACTTGATGCGAACTTGCTTGATGCTCAAATGATTAGGGTGTCCTTCTGATTTATACCTTCATTTTCTATTTCCATGCTTTCCGGGGCTTTCTAGAACTTGCCGGGGAAGTCTCATTTCTAGAACTTTCCTGGGGTTTCCTTTCTAGAACTTTTCCGGGGTTTCCTTTCTAGAATTTTCTGGGAGGTTCATGGCCTTTCTTGTCATGAGGAACAATATAATATTCTTTTATTTATTGTTCTTCTAGAATCTTCTGGGCCGACATAAGAATATCTTCTGAAGCTACATAAAATATCAACAAATTGGAGGTTGGAAGCTAGAATTGGGTCTTGTGAATTTGCACCTCCTATGCTAAGTGTGCTGGCTCATAGAGTTTGAGATTGTTGACATTGACTGCATCACTTATACTAAGATGAGCTTGTAAGCAAGGCCAAAGGCTTCTGGTCCAGAGGTTTGTAGAATTATTTAAGGTGCAAACTGAATGGGTTTGAGCTTGTGATGTTGTTGATGTTTGAACCATTGTCTCTTTAGATATAGTGAATTTGTCTCCTACCTAACAGTAATGCCAGATTCCATGCTTATCATGTAAAGCCTGTTAAATTTTTAACATAGATCTGAATTTGATAGCAGTAACAGTCTTTTTAACTTTTAGCAGACTTAAAATTGCCAATCTGAGATTTATAGCAGCAGTAAATGAGCAATAGATAATCAACAGTAAAGTAAAAGACAAACCATCCACAAGAACACAACTCTTTACCCTAGGGAAAACCTTTCAAGGTATAAAAACCCCAGCAAGAATAATCTTCTTTAAATATGAGATGCCTGAGTTTTTACATGAGCAGATATAAAGAGCAGACTTATACATCAATATGCATTTGCCTCTAGGGCACACAGACCAAGTGAGACTTCCTGTAAATGATGAAGTCAACCCTGAATAGTATAATTGCTGCCACAAATCAGATTGTCAGACCTTTGTCAAACCCTAACCTTCTGTCACCAATTGTGACTGCTATTGGATACCAATGAAGTTGAAGCCTGAAGGAGGTAGCTGTTGATGCTTGATGACCAGATTGTGTCTGTGGCTGACTGTTAAAACCCTCAGTGACTGAGATAAACCTTCAAATGCTCGAGTTGACCTTCTGCTTCCCGTTCTATGCCTTCGATGGACTGAGATAAGGGCTCAGTGCTGAGTAGAGGCCCTAATAGGACAGCCGGATGTCACAGCCTACTGGTGTAGGCTCTTGCAAGGGCTTCTGTGAGCTGTAGGTGCCCCAACAGGGCTGCCGGTGGACTGTAGCAGGCCCTAGCAGGGGCTCGAGTGACCTGGAACCAGCTCGAGCAGGGCTTGGGCAGCAAAAGAAAGGCCTTAGCAAGGCTGCCGTGAGATGGAGGAGCCCTAACAGGGTTAATGGGACTTGAACCAGACCTTAAACAGAGTTCGGGTGGGGTGAAGAAGGCCCTAACAGGCTTGGATGGAAGCAGATCAGACTTCAAGAAGAAGAGAGAGAGAAGATACCAGCATAGAACCCCACGAAATTGTCTTAGATATCGGAGATGAATAGATCAGATGTGTCTTGTTCAAGTGAGAACACTTCTTTATTTATAAATTCTCCTGTGTGGATCACTTCCTTGGATTTAGGATGAATCATTAAACAAATGATAAAATCCAATTTAGTTAGGGTTATAAACTTATAATATTTTATTTTTTACTTTTAACCCTTTGACTTTTATCTTGGTCCTTCATTAGGATTTCATGGTCGGTCCTTTAATAGTGGCTTTTGGTCCTTCATTAGGATTCCATGACCCTAGCTCCTTAAGCAAGTCATCTAAGACCTTCCTCTTGGTCTCTATGGTCCACATGTGCCAACTCAAAGTACATGATACATCATCATAAATAAAGAAGATTATTCTTGTTCTCCTTGCTGTCACCAAGGTCATGTGCTAGGTACATCAACAAGGGGTGGCCAGTCCCTTGAGAAGGTCCCATAGCCCACTGACCAAGGAGAGGAGTACACCACTTTCCTAGATCCAATCTAGGACTTCATGTTGTTTGAATCAACGCCCTGGTCCCTGACCAGGTCCTTCAGCCCCAGGCTAAAGTTTGACCGAAGTCAACATCTTGGTAACTGACCAAGTGTCTCCATTCTTAAAGAATGGTTCTCAGCCCCAGGCTGAGCTTCAGTTCCAGACTGAATTATGTTAAGTCCCTGACCAGGTTCTTCAGCCCCAGGCTAAAGGTTGACCGAAGTCAACATCTTGGTAACTGACCAAGTGTCTCTATTCTTAAAGAATGGTTCTCAGCCCCAGGCTGAGCTTCAGTCCTAGACTGAATTATGTTGATCAACTTCGTGGTCCCTGACCAGGGGCCTCCATTCTCTTGGAGAATGGTTCTCAGCCCCAGGCTGAGCTTCAGTCCCAGACTGAAGGTTGATCAACTTCCTGGTCCCTGACAAGGTGTCTCCATTCTCTCGGAAAATGTCTCTCGATGCTGTTCAAAAATCAACAAAGCCTTGTAGTTGGCTGTGTTTCTAGAAGTATATAACTGATTTCTGTGTGCATCTGCTGTAAGTACCATAGGCAATGGCTTATTTTGTTCTTAAATTTTTTCACTCATGTATTATCTCTAGAGAGGGAAGGGCAAGTAAAAAGTTCATATGGTGCAAGTGGCTTAAAACCACAACAAGTGTGGATGGCCCAAATATGCATATGGTGTGCTATTGTAATTCTGCTGAATGCTACGGAGATTCATGTCCCATTGCCTAGTTTCGCAAAGGTAGAGATGCAAAGTGGGAACTAGTGTCCTTTACATCTCATTCTGGCCATCAATCCTTGGATGGAAGTAGAAAACATCAACTAACAACCCAACATTTTCCTTAGGAATTGCTAAAAATGTCTAAGAAAATGGACATTTCTATCAGAAGCAATTGTGAATAGTAACCCATAGTGTGTATTATATATTTTGAGAAAGTAATTTTGCAGCATCAGTGAATTTGCTGTTCATCCTGTAAAGTGTAAGGAATGAAGATTGCTATTTTCGAGGAGCAACATTTGACACACCACTCTAAAATTGCAATCATCTTTTCCTTTGCTTTCTAGTGTTCCTGTAGGGTTATTGACAATAATAAGTCTCATTTATAGTATTCATTATCTCACTATATTTCTATGGATATATCTGCTATTAGAAGAGTATATAATAGAAGGTAGAATATTGATACTGCCCCAGTAGTTTGCATTCAGCTTTATATGGCTATAGGATGTTTGGGTAGTCTTGCATGGGATTGTTTTCTTTTCACTCTGATAGTTGATATATTCATATTCATAATCTTATAAGTTATTGGAGATATTAGCATGGCTGTACTTTCACTTTGTACATGATAACAGTATATATCTGTCATCTTTCCTTTGCATATTGGTTAGCTTTATCTTTTGATGGTGTGCAATGATCAACTTTGAACATAACAGTCAACTGATTGGTCATGCTCTCATGTTGCTCTCTATTCCTGTTCTATCTCAGGAAGACAATTGTGCATACCATCTCACAGGAGATATGAGCATGGCTATAATTTGACATGAGTATTCATTCTCTTTTCTTTGGTATTGTTCATCGATTCATATTTTATCGTCAATAACTCAAGCTGAGATAGCACTGGCTTACAATAGTGTGGAGTTTGTGCGCAATTTCTTCCCCATGCATCAAGGCCAAGTTATACAATTACATCTCATATTTTAGCTTTTGATAGACTCAGATATACCTATCTACCTAAGGTAAAGGGACTTTCAACAACACCCCGTAGATTTTAAGTTACCCTGAAATGTCATGGGAGGCCTTTTTTGTCTGCAGGCTCAGAAACTTGACTGTTGTTTCTGCTTGCTGGAATGTAGTTTTTGCTTTAGCAAAAATGTTTCAGCGTAAATCCAAGTTATAAGCAGTGTTACATGGGTAAGTGTCTCCAAGGGTAGGAAATGCGTTTCCACGCTCCTGCACGTCTCGGAAACTTGGAAACTCCATTGGAAATGTCCCCTCCATATCCTTGTTTCAAGGAAACTCAAGGAAACATGGAAGGGAAACGTTTCCCTCCTAAAAATGGCGTCCCCGCATTTCCTTTGAAAGTTTTTTTACCAAAAGATAAAAAAATAAATGAGAAAGGGCCACGCCATCCACTATTTTCCTTCTCAGTAGCCTTGATTTCATTTCACTATTCAATATGGTGGTATTTCTGAATTTGTTTTATGAGTTATAACTTATAGCTTATGTATGGTTGCATTTCATTTTATTTCACTTGATGTATGTTGTAAACTTGTATTAATATTTAGATTATAAAATTAAAGACTTTATTGACTTATGCTCCAACTTTCAATTTTTATGTATTCTAATATAAATTTTGTAGCATTCCTAGTGGGGTCCCATATGTTGAAGACCCTGACGTACCCTTCGGCGTTTCCTAAAATTTGGGGGGGTACTTCTACATATGTCGTTTATGCGTTTCCCCAGCTCCCGCATCCCTGCGTCCCAGAAACTTGGGGGAACATTGGTTATAAGCATCAAAATCAAACCTAAGCCATTTAAATTGCCCCTAAATTCCTGACCTTTCCCTGGCCAGTATGAAGACAGATTGAAATAAAGGGGAATTTTCATATGTACATTCTGAATTCTGATGTAATGACCTTGGTTACATCCTATGCTTCTATCTTTGTCTAGAAAATTGTTTCTGGCTCCCTGACATTCTATTGCCTCGTCAGAAGCTTCAAAAGTTGATACTACTGTTGTTCAGGGTCCAGAGTTTCAGAGACCACAACTTCTTCTGTAGTGCAATGTAGCTTCTATTTGCTTGACAATCTTGAAACCAGCTTGTTTCTGTAGTCATTTCAATGTTTGGTGAAAGTTGTTCTTCCATTACAGAGATCTTGAGCATATTGTCTATTATGATTTTTGGTTAATTTTGAAGTTATCTTGAATTGTCATGGAGAAAAATTGTCTGGTTGTTGGCAAATTTGTGTCAGTTCTTTTCCTGCAGTGTTTATTTGTGGTGATCGCCATGTATTTTTGACCCAATAAGAAGTTAAAATGATATTGAAGGAGTGCTTGATTAGAACAGCCTTTTAGTTTTCAAAAGGCATTAGAGAAATTATTCCAATGATTATGACATGGTACTCTATTAGCAATTATAAAAATTGCTATTGGTATCAATAAATGCTCACTATTCTGAAGAGGTACTCCATAGTACATACACACCAATATAAGCTTTGTTTTTTTGTTGTTTATAATAGTTTCCTCAAATATTTTATTCCAATGTCTTACATAGTGCACATAGACTACTAACTTAGATTGATTTCTTTCTTTGTCTAGTAGTGCAATTTTTTTTGTTCCTTTATTTGAAGAAAGTGCGCCTTATCTTGCATTGAATTTCTGTTAGGCTTGTTGCTTCCATCCGGTGTCTAAACTTTAAAGCTTGTCAGCTGTCTGTTTGGAATTGTGTCCCTGTCTTGCAAGATATTTTGCATTATGAAATTATTGTACGTATACTGTGTGCTTCATTTTAAGCTTGTCAGTCTTTTATTATACTTCTCAATTCCAGATAGCTAATATTTTTCTTTATCTTTCCAGACGCGGCCCTTTCTGGTGGAAAATTGAGTATTGATGTCTTTTTCTATGGAGTACGTGTCCATACAGAAAGTCATGATATGTGTACCAAGACATCATGCCCAATAGAGCAAGGAAGTTTTGTACTTACACATTCCCAGAGTTTGCCAGGGTTCACTCCAGCTGTAAGTTAAATTGTTTTCTTTTGGGTCTTTATACAAAAGTCTCACTTTCTAACAAATGAAAAATTTATATCCTGCATCACTAAGGCAAATGAATTTTAAACTCTTGTCTTTTTCAAGAAATGGCCTTGGAGAAGGCCTCCATGTTAGGATTAGGCAAGGAGGTGCCTCATGTTAGGATTGTCTGAAATATTTTGATTGAACTATTATTATCTTCAATACATCAGTGTTGGAAACAAGAGAGGACTGAAAGTTATTGGAAAAACTTGACTTCCAAGTATGTCCAGACTCCGAGAAGTTTTACTTTGTACAGGATTGGACGTTTTTAAGGGACGGTGGATACAAACCTTTTGAATGATTCTAGACTTTGTTCTTACTTCACTTCTTACTGCCAACAATATCACCTTTGCATTCATATGAAATATTCAAGCCTTGGTGGTTAAAGCCAACTTCTTCCCGAAAAGCAACATAAAATAATCCTCGAAAGCACAGCAGTTATTTTTTGGTTATTGTGCAAGAGAAGCAAACAATTTATATCTGATTGTGGCTGGCTTTAAAAAAAGGACTTGTTGCGGGGTATTTCAAATCTGAGCAAAATAAAGAAATATGATTTGGAAAGTGGTCACCTCTCTATGAAAGTGGGTTTTTCATGAAGTAGACTTTGATAGTGCGTTCTTTGAAAATGACAGCAAAGCAAAATTGATAAATACAGGCAGGTAGGCAGGCAGGCCTCTCCCACTACAGTTATGCTATCCAAAATCTTTGTTCATGGTATAAAGCCTGTATGATTCACTGAAATCAGTTCAATCATAAAAGGGCCAAGTCTTTTTGAAAACAATTTTGCAATTATTGCACCAAGAGAAGCAAGGTGCTCTTACAGCCTGGGGTGGGAGAGATCTCCATGTCTGTCACATGTGTAAGCAAGGTTCTCTTACTGCCTGGGGTGAGAGAAATCTCCATGTCTGTAACATGTGCATTGCTAATAAACTAAAAATAAAAAAATGTTAAAAACTGACATTGAATGTCTAATGTCAAAAAAAGAATATAAACTAGCATATATATCCATCTTAACCCTGGATCTTTTAAGTGGCAAGATGTTTGCACCTGGGTTTCTTTTATCCCTCTCAGTGATTAATAGATTGAGGGTTAAAACTTAAGATGGATCTTTTTATAACTAATGACAGAGGAAAAATGGGTCTTCAAATCCTTATTAACTGTCAGTGTTCCTTCTGAAACAAATGCAGCATTTATGGATGGATAAATGAATCCTGAGCTACTCCCAGGAGCATTCTTTGAATCAAAGGTGCAATCTTATCTGCCATTGACTTAAAAAGTTCAGTAGGAAGATCGTCAGGTACTGGTGTTGTACTGAGCAAACTGCTCTCTTCTATTGCAGGTGGCCTTTTCAACAAAATATTTAGATTAAAGGCTCTATTCTATCGTATAGTAGACTTCTTATAATAATAATGCTTTATTCCAGTTTCCGTTCCCAACCGTATCCTTCACTGGCAATTGAAAAGAATTGTAATTAAATCACTATCTTTATCCCATTTAACCCTGGAACACTTCCAGTGTTGTTCTTTTTCTTCTTCATGGTTTAGCTCTTCCAGTATTTATCTTTTAGCATGAATCCAACCTGTTTTCTTAACAGCTAAACTTCATTTTTGATAACTCTTCTAAAATGGACTCTCTGTAAGATGTGTTTCAGGCCCATGCTGCTGAGTATTCCTTTATCTTGTTTTACTGAGTCCTAGATATTCTTCTCCACTTTTCCTGAGAAGAAATAGCTTGAGCTTCCCTATTAATCTCGCTACTTCTGCTTCAACTTTCAAATGAAGTCCTTGTTCTTACCAAAATGTCCATTAAATTTAAAATGAGAACACCTTCCCAACCCTTCCACACCTAAGGATTTGTAGCTAAAAACACTAGCTAGGGATTATAGATAGAGCCAATTTCTCTTGATTGAATTTCTATCTGGTATCTTCTCTGTTTGACTATAGTCACCAAAACAAATCATTCTATTATTTATGAAGTTTCCCCTCATGACCATCAGTTTAATAATAATTTCCCAATAAGCCTCTTCCCTCGGGAAGAGGAATATAGACTGTAATGAGAGTCACGAGCTGTCCATTTCCTTGATGTCCACTCAATATCGGTATCTGTTGCCCCAAATCAATCACCACTGTCCTCAGATGCACCAAGCTATCTGATTTTTTCCAGTTTCTTGAAGCTGCCATGTTTTCTCTATCACTTTGATGCACTTGTCCAACTATGTCTAATTGTTTTTAGCACTTGGGTTTTTGTTTTTTTTATAATTTGTGTTCCCTTTACAGAGTCTATTTGAAAGGGCACATTCTCCCTTAATCCCACTGCCTGCTCTTCTTGCACCTTGTTTTTGTTCTGCAAGAGAGGGCAAACTTTCCATGGATGACCACCTGCATGTCAGTGTATGCACCAAATGGGTGTCTTTCATAGTCCACAAGCAATTATGTGCTTGCATTTCCCAATGTTTAGATAGATGTGATAACTCAGTACTCCTGAATGTTCATTTCTACACATTCTTTAGCCAAACACCTTCCCCTGCCTGTTTGTTTTGTGTAACAGGGTCTAGCTTAATAGCTGTTCCAATAATTGAACCAACTTTTACTGAAAGCTCTCACACTCTCATCTCAACTGGAAGTAAAGGTAGCCTTATCCAGTCAGAAATATTTAAGGGGATTGAGGTCGTTAGCTGAAAGCAATGGCAATCACCTTGAATGAAATGCTCACAGATCTTAAAAACCCCAGGGCCACTGAGCAGGATTTGTTAAATTCGCTTTATCTGTCAATTCAATTTTAAAACACCCCTTGTCTTGTGCTCAAATTGAACTACATCTCGCACATTTTGCTTTCAAGCCTGCCATATATCTTAGATATGTGCAACTGGAACCATACTGCTTATCAATGCAACCAGAAAGCTCACTTAGTCTCTCAGGATCAATTTGGGCTGGGTTAGGCTTGTTGAACCTGTTCTTGGTTCCCTAGTCTTGTAGTTAGTAAGTGTAAATAAAAATTGGTAGGTATGGAAGAGTATCTTTAATCTGTATGGAACACTATAGCAGTGCAATCCCGACGTCCTTGCCTGTCTTCCAAAGTGAGCTGGAAAAGAAAAAAATGATAAAGATTAACTACCCAAAATTTCTGAAAACAAGAGGAAATTAAAAAGAGTCTGCTCTGAAACTATTGAATGAGCATTACATTACAATTTTAGCTTCTTCTTTGTAAATGATAACCGACTTTGTCGAGTGATGTTTTTTGTAAGTCTATGACTATTACTAGACATCTCTTAGGTTGCCTCTTCATTTCCTTTCGCTGCCTCATAGTTCCTGTTTGTGGGCATCATTTCAGGGAGCATATAAGCTCAAGATGAAGCTGACGGATGCCGATGACAATCAATTGACTTGTGTTAATATCAACTTCAAAATTGTTCACAGTAGCCTAATTGCCCAAATCTGAGGCGCAGCAACTGCAGGACTGCTAGGAACAGTTTCATTGCTGATTGCTGAATTCTGATCAGAAATTTAGATTATTTTGGATCTCGGAGTATATTGGTTAGTTATTTGACTTTTTTGCATCTCTATATGATTTCATGCAACTTCGTTTGTAATTAGAATGTATCCTTTGGTTTATGTTACATGTTTGTGGAGAACTTACTAGAAATATTTTGACGAGGACTGTTATAGCTGTGGGGCCTCCATGTGTTGATCCTCTTGCTTTTGTATGGTACGACTTGTAAATAAAAACAAGTGATCATTTTCGTTGGAAGTTAATTCGTTATGTCAATGCTCTTGGTTTTGAGTGATTGGATGGAAGCAGTTTAAATATGATTAAAAAGCTAGGAACCATAACAGTGCTGCATGATAGTTTCTCAACTCCTGTCATCCCTTGTAGTACTCTTGTAGCATGCAAACAACAATATGTGAATAGTTATTTTAGCTATTGCTTTGTTTATTCTTATGATATCATATTGTTTCTGGTAATGATGACATATTTTTGAAGCTTCAGATGAGTGATTATGGTTGTTTCCATCATAATCCACGATAGAGTTGATTTCCACTTTGAAGGTATACTGATTCACTATGCATAAAGGCTTATAGTTATGAAATATCAAATATAAGAAGTGGTTTTAGTTTGATCTTTTAACGAATGCTTTGGCAGGATAATGTGATTTCGATTCCTGAAGACGCTGGAAAATTGAATTAAATACATAGGGAAGGATTGGAAAACCAAATATTTCACAATTAGGACTTTGCAATTTGTAGTCAGACTAGTGCTTGTTGAGAATAAGTGATTTTAGTTTTATCCTTTCAACATATGTTTTGGCATGAACTTGTGATTTTGTTTCCTCGAGATGTTGGAAAAATGTAGTAAATAAGGTATTATTGGAAAACCAATTATTTGGAAGCCAGGACTTTGCAAGTTGTAGCAAGACAAGTGATTGTTGACAATTTTTGAGTCGTACTCGCCAAATCTTTGCCGATCAGATTACATAGAATGTAAATCCATCCCAAGTTTGTTGAGTGATGAATATATTGTAGTTCGCAATAATCCCAATTATTGTGGGAGATATTCCTTTGATCCACAAATGGCCCAAAACCCTTCCAAAGTAGAATTGAAGTTGGAAACTGAACAAATCAATGAGGTTTTTGACATTGGAAAATTGGATGTGTTTGATGCAAATGAAATCATATTTCATGATGTAGGGATTGAAAGTTTTCAGTGATTCAACCCAACCCGGTTTTCATTTCAAAAGTAATAGAGTTGAATGCACAACCCCAGTTTTCAATTGAGCTGGAAATTACATATAAATTTTCAGACCTTGAAAACACAGAATGAACTCACAAATACAGGCAGAAAAATTTAAATAAGAAAATCACACCATGAAATTTTCAGTACTCAGAAGTTTTTGGCAAATGCCCAGGAAAAAACCACAAGGAGAAAAACCTGTCAGAGAGATGGAAGAAAATTTTATTTCTTCAAATGACTCAGTATAGCAATAAATTATCAGTAAAAAATTAACTTATCTCAACCACCAAACTCAGCAAGCTGTCTTGATTTCTGTGTCACTTGATTTCTGTGCATCCATCATCTCGAAAAACGTGCCAGAAATAACAGCGTACGGACTGGGAAAATATGACTGTACAGTCCTCGAAATTTGTGCCCAGAAAACTGTACTTGACCTCGAAAACTGTGTCCACTGATTTTGCTTCTGCACTCTCTCAAAATTTGTTCCCACTGCCTTGGAATTTGCACCCAGAATCTGCTGTTAAATGCTGCTGTACGGTCCTTGAAATCGTGCCCAGAATCTGCCTCGGGATTCGTGCTGTGTTATTACTGCTGTAGGGTGGTCTTGGGAAGTGTGCTCCTTTGCATCTCCTGCTGCGTCCTGCTCATCTGAAGAAGTCTACCTCTCTCTTGCTCATTCTCTTCCAGTGAATGAAAAAATGCCTTTGCCTTGCCTTTTTTTGTGAAAACCTAGGGTGAGTGAAAAGACATCTAATCCAAGGGCCCAGATTGAATCAGATGTGTGGATGAGAATAAATGCACATTTAATTTTCATAAAAAATAAATTCACTCACTCACTTAAATTGATCAAAAAATCACTTTAATCACTAAAGTGAAATTAAATGCTCATTTCAAGTCATTTAATACAAGGTTCACTTTATTTCCCCTTTTTGGTGACTAAGGCAAAATCATCTAGGGGAACAACTTCCTACGTACAAAAATTCAATAAAAATTCAACAGGGATAAAGAGGGTTTGCATAACTATTACCGGGCAAATTTAATAGAGACCTTGATAGCAAGGTTATCCACCCATCACAAGTTAGGCAAGAAATTTAATTAAAGACATGAGGTGGAAGGTTTAGGCAAGAAATTTAATTAAAGACATGAGGTGGAAGGTTTTATGAGAGAAGCTTCAAAATGAAACTAATCACTTGGTCATGGGGAAGTTCCAAAGTCACTTTGACTAATTAGTGGATTTTGAGGGAGCATATCATCAAACACACTAATGCCGCTTCTATGGACTCTAGAATGAAACTAGTTTGGACATAATGCAAAGTGAAAATGTTTATCTTTGCGTTGAAGAGGCACATTTCTACAGCCCGGGTGGGGGAACTGTTTGTCTATCTGAAAAATTAAATTAAAACAATTAAATTAAATAAAAAATGATGGGGAAAGTGTCCGTCTATCCAAAACATGAAATTAAAAAACATTAAATTAAATAAAAAATCAGTTGGATGAAAGTGTTTCTATGTCCAAAACATTTAATTAAAAAACATTAAATTAAATAAAAAATCATTTTTATATAAATAAAATAATATAAAATAAATATTCTAAGAAAAAAGAGGTTTGCACCTCAAGGGATTTGATCCCTCTCGGCACGCTTTGTAGAACTGGAGTTAGATGGGTCTATACTGGTTTGTTTTGTATTATATTCTATAATATAATTCAAGGGGGTGTATATGAGGTTAATTATATATAATATGACTCCAATGGGGGGCATATATTGGGTTAAATGTATATGTAATAGTGGTCGCCCTAATGAATGTTCCTCATGTGCAATGAGTGAATAGGTACAAATAGAGGTAAATGTAGTTATTGTTGAGGGAACATGTGAATTAGATGTATGCATGCTTAGGGGTATTTGAAGAAGGACATCTTATTCTTTAAAGTGATATGTAGCTCATCTTTCCTATCTATATTGGAGTTGTGTTCCATGTTTATATTGATCTACATGGTGTATACTCTTGTCTTATATAATATGATATAAGGGGGGCCTATATGAGGTTAAATGTATATGATATGACCCCAAGGGGATCATATATGGGTCTACATGTATATGATATAACGCCAAGGGTAACATATATGGGTCTAAATGTATGCGTAAAGAAGTTAATGTATATGTAATAGTAGTCGGCTTAGGGCCTCATGTGGAATGAGTGAATATGTATATATAGAGGTAGTATATTTGTTGAGGGAACATGTGAATTAGATGTATGAATGCCTTGGGGTATTCAGGGAAGAATCTTCTATTATTTAAAGATTTATTGTGTAACTCATCTACCTTATATATATTGGAGTTGTGCTCTACATTTACATTTTTGTACATGGTGTGTACATTGATATATTATTCTATTTTAAGGTTTTGGTTCATAACATTTGGTATCAAAGGATATGGTCCTTGGCTTGGATGCTTCCAAAATGAATCATCTTGCCATTTTTGCTATATTGTTAATTCAGATGTGCCTCGAAGGACATAGCAAAGTATCTTGGTACAAGTTTCAGGTTTTGGTTCATTATACTTTTGGAGTTAGGGTTTTTGATAAGTCCAAAAACTAGCCTCTAACATGCGCTCTAGGTAAAATTGTTATATATGGAGCTTGAAAGATCCAAATTGAGTGCCACCTACTACATTGGATGGAAGATAGACCGCAGTGTTGAAAAATCGGATACGTGGTAGGCCATACACTTCGTTCCCTTGAAAGAGAAAAAAAACAAGTTTTGGGAGAGTTACCATAACTTTATTTGTGCACATTAGAATTGGGGCAAACACACGACTTTGCATAGAAGACTTATTAGGCTACTACAAGATGAAATTTTAGACTCAAAGGAGTCAGAATTGCAGTTACCTTAGTTAAAATGCCAGTTAACAAAATGGTTTCCAAATAAAGGTTTTAAAAGGTGTATTATTTTGAAATTAACACAATTTTCATTGGAAGGTCCGATTTTAGTAATTGCAAAGAGAAAACATAGGTTAATATGTTCGAAAAACTATATTATTTATTCTTTATATTATTTTCAATATATTGAGGATGGGAAGATGAGGGTTTTGTTTTGACCACAATTAAGAAAAATGACAAAAATGGAAATGCTTATATTTGATGGAGATGAAGATAAGGATGAAATCAAGCCCTTTAGAATGGTTGGTGAGGATAACATAAAATGTTAACCCTCCTTTTAGAGCAAGTTTGAGATTTTATGGCGAAGTTATGGAATGGTGGATGAGTATTGATAAAAATACTAGATAGATGAAATGCCACATGAAAAGTATTCGAAGAATTATTCTTAGAAAGATGGATCAAAATCTCAAAAAATGGAATAAATGAATAAAATTCAAGATGAATTGAAAGAAACAAAAGAAGAATTGAAGAAGAACGGTGAGTAGTTGTCCAGATACACGGCCTTAATGAATCACTTAGTTATGAGGTTCATATATTGGAAAAGGAAAATAATGGGAAAATGATGAGTCAGGGGAGGAATTGAAAAATAATGCTGAAGAAATGTGCAAATTAAGAAACTAGAGTAAAAAACTATTGGATGAAATCAAAAGATTGAAAGAAGAAAAGAAATGTGCAAATTAAAAAACTAGAATAAAAAACTATTGGATGAAGTCAAAAGATTGAAAGAAGAAAAGAAACATGGTCAAATAAAGAAAAATAAAGACCTCGGATGAAGATACTACCAATTTGAAGAGGAAATTTGCAAGGAAGTTGATAAAGCTCTAAATGTAGATATAACATAAAAACATAAATGCAATTTAGAATTGAAGGACATAATAAATTGATGTATGACATCACATTGTACTTTCAAAAGGAGAAGGAAGATGAGATTTTAGGACACCAGGAAATACAAAAGTTGAGCTCTAGCTTGAAGATGTACATGTCAAATGTGGGTATTATCTCAAGGGAAAGAGTAATCAAAAGATCGAGCACAAAGGATAAAGGATGCCATTATCTCTGAAAAGAAGATTGATGATATGGATGTGTAGAAGGAAGATAAACCATCATATGTGAAACTATATTGACATCTTCATTACCAAGAAAGCTTTCGCGAAAGACAAGAAGAGACACAACACCACTATCAAGGAATAAGAAGGAATACTTGACAATATTCATGGAATAGGGCATAAAAACTATTATTCAATAAGATATTAGTAGAGACTAGAAACTACAACAAATTGGATAACTCACAATCACAACACATGGAATGAAAATTATGCAACAACCAACCATCAAGGATTAAGATCGAGAATGATCGAATTTAGATGGATTGATCATTATCAGTGGCAACAAGAAAGCATGAATACAATGGAATTATATTACTTGGTTTCATTACATGTAAAACCATTAACTGCTAAGTTTTGAGGTCAAATTGAAGGAGGGTACTATGATATGACCCAATGGGAGGCATGTATGGGTTTAAATGTATATGATATGACCTCACGAGGGACATATATGAGGCTAAATGCATATGTAAATAACTAAATGTATATGTAATAGTGGTCGACTTAATGAAGGCGGGCCTCATGTGCAATAAGTGAATAGGTATATATGGAGGTAATGTAATCATTATTAAGGAAAAATGTGAATCATATGTATGAATGTATTGGGGTATTTGGAGGAATTCATATTCTTTAAGGAGTTATTGTGTAACTCATCTACATTATATATATTGGAGTTGTGCTTCATGTTTACATCTCTATATATGATGTGTACTTTGTTATATTATATTATCTTAATGCTTTGGTTCATAACATTCTATTTTCTTAATTTTTTTTTTTTTTTCAATTCATCTTCTCATTTCATTCATTCTAAGTAGTAAGTATTTTTTTTAAACTTTAAAATCTTTAAAATTTATTCTTTAATTATTTTGAAAAAATGAATCTAAGTTCACTTTTCACAAATAAATTCACCATGAGCAAACATAGCTTATTATAAATTCCACCATAATGCAAAAAGAACTTTGTGTAAATTCCATACTAAAGACCAATTTAATGTCTCAGACCAAGAGGCTAATAAATGCATCTTGTAAGTTTATCTTCCATATTCGAAAATCGAAAAATGTAAAACCTTTCAAGAGGCTAATAAATAATAAAATCTAAATTCTACAATTGCAAAAGAATCGAACATTTAAACCATTTACCGAGGCTATTAATTCTAACATTTAAACCATTTACCGAGGCTATTAATTCTAATGTTTTAGAACATATATGTCATCTTCTTTAAAGAGGATTCAAATACTCTTTCAATTTAAATTTCATGTTACATGCATTTAAATTTAGAAATAGAAATACACATTTGGACCATTTACAAAGGTCAATGATTGTAGTATTTGAGAAACATGTATGTCAACATCCATGATCTTCTTTGAAGAGGATGCGAAGACTTTAGAATTAGAAAACATATAATATTGTTGAATATCAACTTAGACCAAAGTAGAACGTGGAATTCAAGAGGTAGTTGTAAGCACATAAGATTGAGTACATTTCCATATTACTTGACTAAATAAATATGTTAAGAATTATTTTCATAGATTTTAAGATTATTAAAATCATTATGAAAGAGATGTTTGATATCAATGGCCAAATAGTTATAAGTACATAAGATTGAGTACATTCCCATATTACTTGACTAAATAAATATGTTAAGAATTATTTTCATAGATTTTAAGATTATTAAAATCATTATGAAAGAGATGTTTGATATAAATTGCTAAATACATGATTGATGGAAAGTTGAATGTTAAAAGTACTTAAATGGTATATAAAGATGTCATTAAATTTTGGAATATAATTTTTAAAATTAAGTAAATGACATAATTGTATGGCTATTTTTAATAATTATTAAAGTTTCAATATAATCGAAATACTAATTAATACACTTAAGATTTTATAAATGAAGTATTATACACTTAAGATTATATTAATGAACATTTTTGTAAATTTGATGGAAACATATTTATTTTGATGTACAAAAAAATATTTATATCATATTTGTTGTTTGGTTTTTACTTGGTTACTCCAAAAGTGTTCACATCATGTTTGGGGTGCTTCATAAAATTTGGGGTACATGGTGTATGATTAGCTCCTGGTTGGTCCAAGTTGGATTGTAGCATGAGAGATGGTTTGTGATGGATAGGCACAATTGAGATAACTTTTTTAGTGGATACTTCATGTCAATATGGTGTTGGTTTGGATTTCTTCCCTTAGGCATTGGAGATCTTTTGGTAGTTTGGTCGATGCCCTTAATTGATGACTCGTGGAAGAGCTACTTACTTGAAGAGCACCCTTCAGGGGATATGGATGATTTTGCATCATATAAGAGGGAGGAGGGATTAAAACCCTAGTTGGTTTGCATATTGGTTTCTTGTTTAGAGGATTGGAGATGGCTAAGGGGTGTTCAGGGCTTTGAAAATGTTTTTGCAAGGGTAGTTGATTTAGTTGAGAACTTTCTTTTGGAGGATAGATGGAGTATATGGAGGCTTGTGATGGAGTGGTGTGGACTTGCCTTGCGTAGCTACATCACCTGGAAGTCATTATTGTGCTAGAAATTACCATGGGAGCATGACATTTGTATTTTTGAGTGGACGTCTCACTTGTGTGGCTTAGGAGGGATCATGTAGGTTGCTTGCAAGGGCTTAGGTACACATAGTATTGTTGGCCTCTCTTACCTCTCATATAAATAGAGGAAGGAGAGAGCCATTTTAAACACATCATCATTTGTACACTTCTCTTTTTACTTGTTAAGGAGAGATTCACTAGGGTTTCCTCATGAATCCTAGGTGAATCTAATGGAAGGGGAGGATAACGTCTTGGTTGGAGTTCTCTTGTGATTAAGGTTCTCTTGTGGAGGAGATGTTGGTGATGATCTTGCCTCTCACTTTATTGGATCTTCACTTGTACTTTATTTCTCTCTCTCGAGGTGCTAGGGTCACTACAACAAAACAAGCCAATAATGCCAGATTTTGTGTCAAGTTGCAAAGTAAAATTTTCCCAATTTTGGTCTCACTAGTGGACACTAAATTTGGCGATACATGACATTTTAAAACTGTGCCGAGTTTAGCATCGTATTTTGCTTCCTCTTTAGCACTAAATTCGTTATCATTGGGTTTAGCTCCCTTTTTAGTGTCGAGTTTTGCTTCCTTTTCAACGCCTAAAATAACGCCTCTGTAAATTAAAATTTACGTAAATAAAAATGGAAAATGGTAAAAAATTAAAAACTTAAACAAGAAATGATAAGGGGATGCTAGGATTTGGACCTAGATCATTTATCGAAATGCAAGAGCTATACTTGAGCTACATTCACACAAAAAGTTTCCATTAAAATTGTAGATCTAAATTAAAATAGATTAACCTAGTGCAAATTAAAATTTACAAAAACTTAAATGGGAAATGGTAAACAAATGAAAACATAAATGGAAAATGGTAAGGGAATGCTGGGATTTGAACCTAGATCACTTGCCAAAATGAAAGAACTCTACTTGAGCTACATTCCCACAAAAATACGCCATTAAAGGTGAAAATTTGAATTGAAACTAACCTAACCTATGCATGCAAACAAGTGAATAATGCATATCTGAGAAAATTACTAGCATGTAAAACTAAGGGAAAAGTAAGTATCCATAGATAGATGGGTACTAGGATTTGAACCTAGAACTCCTTACAGGAATGCAAGGGCCTTTATTAGTCTACATCCATGAATCAAATATGCACATTAAACAAACCCCCCAATATCTTTTTTTCTTGTTCTTTCTCTATTGAATTTGCAACAGCAAAACAACAATAAAAATCAGTAAGTCAATAAAGGAAAAAACAAAGTAAAAGAGAAAGGAAGGAGGAGAAGGGAATGGAGAAACCATGACCTTCCTCATGGAGGTTCCTCCATGAAACCCTAGCCTCCATTCATGAAACCCTAAACTTGCAACAAGAAAAAAAAATAAAGATCAACAAATCTATAAAGTAAAGAAAAGTACAAGAAGAAGGAAGGAGGATAAGGCAAGGGAGAATCCATTGCCTTTGTCACAGAGGCTCCTCCATGAAACCTTAGCCTCCATGCATGAAACCCTAATCCTACAACAATAAAGAAGATAGAAAGAGAGAAAGAGAGAAAGAGAGGAATAAGAAAATAATGAGAAAGTGAGGGGTTTTTGTGAGGGAAAATATATATATTTTAATTAAAATAACAAAAATACCCTCACACTCATTAGGATTGAGACAAGTGGCTTATTTTTAGCCCTTGATTTCTCTTAAGTTATATTTTAAAAGTCCCCCTCTTAAATTACTTTTTGAAAAGTTGCCCTTGCATTCATTTGCTTACTCAGGAAATTTGGTGCTAAAAAGGGAGCAAAACCTGGTGCTAAAAAGGGAGCAAAACTTGGTGCTAAAAAGGGAGCAAAACCTGGTGTTAAAAAGGAAGCAAAACCTAGCGCTAAAAAGGAAGAAAAAATCGACACTAACGAATTCGACGCTAAAAAGGAAGCAAAATCCAATGCTAAAAATGAAGCTAAATCTGGCACTAAATCCAACGTTAAATTTGGCACTAAATCCAACGCTAAATCTAGCGCTAAATATGGCACTAGTTATCGATGAATTTTGCGTCAACTTGAAAAATTAGGTACTAAAATGCCAGGAATTGCGCCATCTCTTAAAATAGCACCAACTTTGCCTAGATAATGAAAAAAATACATTGAAATAGTGATTGGAAGCAAAAAAGGGAGCTAATTCAGAAGCAATTGACAAGCTTTTGGTTTCTTGGTCTTCTAGTGCACCTTGCAACATCTTGGAGTTTTAGGGTTAGGATTTAACCCTTGGAGATTGGAGATTAGGGTTTTTGGAAAAAACCTTAGGGTGGATTTATGAAGAAGAGGAGGACATTTTGCATTAGAGATAATGTTGGATAGATTCTTGCACTTGGATCTTTTTGGATGATCTAGGGTTTGATGGTTACCCTAGATAGGGATTTTGGATGATTGGATTTTTGTTGCACTGCGAGTAGCGAGGTGCTCTATATCTTAGTATGGTGGAGATGTTGTCATGTAACGTGGGTAATGCTAATGTGGCATTATAACCCACATCACAAAATAATAACATCTAGGATCATAAATTCAAAAAATTAAAACTAGCATAGATCCATCTTAAACTTGTATCTATCAAGCATCGAGGTTTTTGAATTTCCTGAGGTGGAAATTTTTTTATCTTAAATTTTTTACACTTGAAGAAAATATTTTACACCTCAAGAAATTGGATCCTTCTTGGTACTTGATAGATCCGGGTTTAAGATGGATCTATGTTGGTACTAGCCTTGAGAGAAGGCTATGGTATGCACTTGTACTTCATCTTGATCTTATTGAATTGAAATTAGTGAGGTGATATATAGCTTGGTATGGGGAAGATGTTGTAATGTAACATTACGAAAGATAAAATAAAAAATAGATATCGAATTAAAATTTTTCATTGATGTTGGCTTAAAAAAATAAAAAAAATAACATGGGTAATGATGATGTGGAAACTATAATCCACATCAAAAAATAACAACATGTTAGCCCTATTATCCATCTTAATTTAAATTTTACAAAAGCTACAAAAGTTAAAACCAACATAGATCTATCTTAAATCCAAATCTACTAATCATCGAGAGGGATACAATTTCTTGAGGTGTAATTTTTTTTCTTAAGATAAAAAATTTACACCTCAAGAAGTTTGATCCCTCTCCGTGCTTGGTAGATACGGATTTAAGATGGATCTATGTGGTAGATGAAGTTTCTACTTGTCCATATCTTGTTCCATTTGTAAATTTAAATTTCCAATGATATTTTTTTTATGCTATGCTATTTACATTGATCTATGTCTCGTTGATTTGACATAAGTAGAAAAAAACATTGTTAAGTGATTTAACATTTAAAGGAAGAATACAAGGAGCTACATTTACCACTACTAATATTTTACATTAAAAAGACCATATATTTGTTATTTCAAAGCATGAAATAAAAATATACATATGATCAAGGCTTTAAGCTCTTTTGCAAAAATCTACTAAGGCCTCCATCAATCCCATTCACTACATATTATGGTTTTCCATTTAAATAATAACTTCCTAGAGCGAAAATGGCTCTATCCTATCGTCAAAACAAGACATAGACCCAAGACTAACAAATTTGAACCATCTTCAATCTTAAAAATGGCTTGATTTCTTGGTAGATCAACATGTGTTCTTGCTAGTTAAGAGCTTTTTTCGAAAGTGAGTTTTCTTTTGGTTAAATTATATGTAAATGTGAGAGAAATAGATGCTATCAAACTAGGATTTGTCTTTGAAAACTATGTCCATTATAAGGATCAAGAGACAAATTGAAAATCCCACTCTATGATCTGTACCTATCCCAACACCATAATTGATAATGAAATAATGGTGATTATCAAGGAAACGTATTGCACCAGCTCCACATAAACCTAGATTTCCTTAGTAAGCTCCATCAAAGAAACCTTAGTCTTTGGAAAAATTAATGACTGGCTCCTTTAGAGTTTTGATTGCCTTGATCTTTGGTCCTTTTCATAATTCTCTATAAGCAAGCCTGATTGTGTGCCAATACTATCCCAACGTCCATGAAACTTCCTTGAAAAATCATTTTATTCCTGCATAGCCATATGCCCCATATAACATAACATGGAATAACTTTATGAGCCTTAATTGAAGGATCATTCAACCAAGACTCAAAACAATCCAAAAGGGTGATATTGTTCCACTTATGGAACCAACCCACCATCTGAAGTATTTCATTCCAAACTAATACCGAGAAAGAACAAGAAACAAAGGTATGGTCCATTGATCCTTCTTCTACCTTACACATAATACATTGATTTGGGCCAATCGAGCTTCACTTCCGTCCATTTTCACATGCAAGGATCTTGTTGGATAGAGCTAGCCAAGTGAATATTTTAATTTTAAGTTGATATCCTAGCTTCTATATCCCTTTCCACCACCTGAGACTCTCCCTAGGTATGTCTTGTGCTATCAAGGCTCCATACCCTAGTTTTGTAGTAAGAATACATGTGGATTTATTCCAAGTCCAATGCAACTTATCCTTGTGATCTTATAAATAAATTGCACTATGATTTAAAAATTGGATAGAATTTGACCATATTTCCTCTGCCAGGTTACCTTGCAGAATTAGAGCTTTAGCTGACAACCCTGACTATGACCAATGCTCTGTCTCCCCTTGTATTAAAACATCTGCAAGTTTTGATTTCCCTAGTACCTTATCCAATCCTCTATTGATCCACCTTTAAAATAATTAGTTCTCATGACTATGATCCATATTCCTTCATTAAAGAGGAACATCCACAAGCTCTTTGTAGTTAGAGCTTGACTAAATTTTTTTATATTTTCAGCCCGCATCCTCCTACATCTTTTGGCCTAGCTAATTTCGTCTAGAAGATCCTATTTTTGGTCCTCCAAAGACTTTAAAGTTTTCTTCTCATCATTAATAAAAACCCTTGTGTAATTATTTTCAAAGAGAAAATAAATCTATGCTTCAACATTTTTAAGGGATTCTTGGTTTTCTTCTTTCTTCTTTTTTCCCCAACTTGCAACAATGTTCTCCACTTGTTTAAGATTAGAAGCAAATTTATACATAGCTGATTCCCCCGAGGAGGGATCATATAATTATCAATTTCTTGTAATAAGCACTATGGAATCATAATTTGTCAACCAATCATAATTAAATTTGAAGGATAGTGGGGGTTTTCTATCCTCTTTGTCAATTTGAAGAAGTATGAGTAAGTGGTGATAAGCCCCCAATACCCACCCAAGACTTGCACCTCTCTACTTTCTCTAATAATTTTTCCTCCATTAAAATATTTCTAGCCACTTGGAAATACCATCTCTTCCCCTCCTTGAATTCCTCCAAGTCTAGATTAATTGTATAGGTTCAATGTCAATTAATTTAAATTCTTCAAAGAATTGAGTAAAGTAATTTTCCAAAGGATATGGTTTTGCAATTTCTCCCCAAAACTCTCTAGTAGAAATGGTCGAATTCAAATCCCCATCAAATATGGTATTGTCACCTATTGGAGTTTCCAACTCTCTTAATTGGTCCAAAAAAGACCTTCTATCTCCATAAGGTCCACAAATGTTTACAATTTTGAAAAAATCATAATGCCTGTAGAAAAAATGTGGGTTGAAATGAAATTAAAAGTAGGACTCCATCCTTCCACCAAACCCCCTGACAAACCAACAACATCAATGGATCTAAAATTCTATTTTATACGAATTTTAGATAGAGTAGTAGTGGCTTTGGACCCAAGACACGTAGTTTCTTGAAACACAATTACATATGGATGATAAACCAACACCATTCTCTTGAGGGCTCATTGTTTATAGGAACCCCCACACCTCTCACATTTAGGGAGGGAAAAATCATTAGGTCACCTTCCTTGGGTTTTTTCCTACTTTAAGAACCCCATTGATGGTCATCTATTTACCTTCCAAGACTTCTTTGGATGCTAAGGATTTTACTTTGAAAATGTTTGAATTCCTACCCAGGGACAATGATTTATCTACTAAGAGGGATAAACCTCCATCTCTTGTCCCACTATTCTCCACTTCAATGATATTTTGAGATCTCAACTGATAATTGGAGGATCAATAGACCGTAGACTTCTTTACATGATAGTATTTTTTAATTTCATCCTCACCATTCTACCCTAACATATTTGAAAAAATCAACTCTGAACACTCATGTGAACAGATGAAAAGGGTTTCTAAAACCTTAATAACCTTGGTATATCTAAGGTATTCAACCTTATTTTCCTTAGGATCAAGTCTACCAAGGCCTATAGTGAGGACCTTAAGAGGTGTGTAGCTATAAGGAGGATATTGAAGGATATTGCATACCTTGTGGAAGTCATGGGCCACTTTGGCCTAGGTTCCGCTTGGAAATTTGAAGTGGCTAAGCTACATTTATCTTTCTATCGTGACTAGTTCTCTTGTAACACATTGACAAATTCCTCCTTGTTAGGGACAATCCTCCAAAGAGTCTATAGCTTTATATTTTTAACCCATATTTTCTTGTTTGGGGCCTGATTTTTATTTGAGCTACATTCCTTCCATAAATGACCCACATCATGATAAGCAAAGAACCTAAAGTGTAGTTTCTAGTAGTACAATCTTTTAGTAAAAGACCTACACTCTAGTCAATCTCCAATTCAAGTTGTAATCCCTCTCTTAGATCCAATTCCATAAGAACCCTCATCATCCTTTTGTTTAGGTAATTCTAGAGATATGTGTTCAATGAAATGAAATTCCCTAGAGAATTTGCAATGGCCTTTAGGGACCCTTTTATCCAAAATGCAAGGGAAGACCAGGCAAGAGAATCCATATGTGCTAGATTACCATCAACTCGCTAATATGGGATCAAACCTTAGATGCTAATGTTTGAGCACTATACTTGAAATCCCCCAAAGCCATTTCTATGTCAAAATGGAATTTTCATCCTTTTACTTCCTAAACTCAAAACAAATTCAACCTTTTACCAAAATATGAAATAGTGGAGTATACCCTAACTATGAATTCCATCCCACCTCCAACTAGGGTACCTTAGTTTCTCTCTTCACCATTTCACCCATGAACTTGCTTACAATAGCCACCTTCTCCATCCTAATATCTTTCCCTAAAACCATTTTAATAACCACACCCTCATGCATTTCTATTTCTAGTGATAATGTCTAGGGTTGTCATTGATCGATGGGTTTGAAAGGATTGACAAAGGACCAAGGTGCAAGTCGATAGGATCTAGTTTGTTTGAGGCACATGTGGACACTAGCATTGCGGGTTGACATAAATGATCCCATGATGTTATTCCTAATCCATTCATATCAATATGTACAAAAATAGACTAGAGATTTCCTCTCTTGGATCCATCTACAAGTGGCATAGTACTGACCTCCACTAACATATCCACTCTGACATCAACACTAAATTCTTTAGCATTCTTCCAAACCTCCATAAGCTCCTCATGAGAATGAAAGATAGCTAGAGTGTTTAAAAACTCATCCCCTCCATAATCTAATAGTTCCTTCTCGGAATCCATCCTTTATCGAAACCAAATTAAACCTAAAAGAAACAAACTGGAGTTTGCAAAAACCCTAGTGACCACAAGCCAAAAACCTTAGTGACCATATATCACAGACATGAACTTTGTTTTCCATGTTGTCTCCGGTGATTTGGTAACTTATATTTTTTTGTTGGATTCTAGAAAATATTCCATCATCTTCTACCCTTTATTTATCAGAGGGAGAGAAAGCACAATACTAGAAAGCTAAAATATTCTAGAAGAGACCCTTGCAAACAACTCTTAATGAAACAACCCAATGGTGGAAAACCACTAGCTGCACACTTTGGAATTAATATTGTTGTATGCGGGTTAAGAGGTGAATTAAATGCAATGGCTAAATATTGGTGCCATTGTTGTAGCCAATATAAGTGCACTTCTTTTAGTATAGAGAACAAGATTATTTGTTTTGACTATAATGGCATATTCATAGAACCAATTCACAACATTTCATCTCTGAATCACTTCTTTTGTTTCCCAAAAACAAATTTTGTATGGAGTCGAATAGTCTAAATGGTGTTGAACTTATTCAGTAGTATATACTTTATTTAATTTGCGTCATTGTTGAACCAATAAAAAATTGCCCATTTCTTGACAAATTTCTTCACTAATCTCGTGCATGTGACTTCAGATCTCAGACCAAAAGCCTTAGTGACTACATACCATAAATTCCTACCGTAAACCGACTATAGAAGGAAACACCATATCAAAGTGAGTATTATGCATTTACTATTGTTAAAGTACATTTTCAGATCTGGTTGTTAGTTGATAAGTTTCCCTAGAAGGGATGAAAACTTATTTCTTGGTTTGGTATCTTTTCTCCTTGAATTGTCATGAAGTTTGTGGTTGTTAGAAGTGAATTATTGTGATATTTCCTCCACAGTTTTACACTTTAATTTACAATAGCCCTAAAGGATGAAAATTCTAGAGCTAAGATCCAAGAGACCTTCTAGGAAGGTGAAATTTCAGTTTTGCATTAATTATCCAATTGCATTTTTAGTCCATGCTATTGATGAAGATGGATTGAATAGTAATATAGAGGTGATGAGATTATGGCTAGTGGATGATGTTTCCCACTAGGTTGGTGATTTGATGGAGTTAAGAATTTAGAGGGGTATGAAAAATAGTTTAAATTTGTTCATCATTGAATATAATGTATATTATCTCTGAACAATTTTTTCTTCTTTGAAAAATCACACATCATGAGAAACCCTTTGGGCAGTTTCCCTAATTTCGAGGATGACACCTATGGTAAACTATTCAGTTGCAATTTTGGAAACATAAAATGATGGGGACATCGAGTGAGGTCCACGATATTCAAATAGATAGTTAGCTCAGGGACTTGACCTCGTGACCTCTTGCTTGCAATTCACAACACTCAAATACTCGAGCTAACCCACTAGGATTATATCTAAATTATTCTACCAAAGGGGATTCTACCTTCAACCAAATGATATTCAATGCATCTATGTTGGTACTTTTAGATTTTAATTTTCCATTTGAGCTGGACATTTTAGTGAGGATATCATTGTAAATTATGCTTAGAATGAAGTGGTGTAGACTAGCATCATTCTACTGAGAAGCATTGCCTAAAATAGTGGTAAAGTATCTAATTATGACAAGTATATGCACTTTTGGATGTTATTACATTGACGAAACTAGTTAAATTTATTTTAGGTCATACCAATTACTACATAATACAATACTTGTAAGCTAAAGGTTATAATTCGCGACAATCAACACTAAAAGTGGGTTAATTATGTGTAAAACTTCATCTTGGCCATTTAATATAAGAAGATGTTACAATAAACTGTTTTTATTTTGTTCAATGTAGATTGTAACACTAAGTATCTTACCAAAGAAAAGGTTGATCTTGTATATTTGAATTATTTGTTAGGAACCCGTGTCAACCCTTCCCTTTACATTGTTAGTATATTGTTGTTGGACACATATGTTTTGTAAGTTGTCCTGTGAGTATATTTTATTATCCCACATTCATGGGGAGTAATAGTTGTTTAGCTTAGACTTAGTATATAAGTACGTGTTGAAGCCAAGGAAGGAATCAACAAGTTATTTGTATTGAGCTTGCTCAAAGGAGGTTTCCCCCTCGAAGTGGCCTGCGATCAATAAATTCCTTCCGTGTTCTGCAATTTCTGCCATTTCGTGCATTTTCATCATTTAATTACTGAAGGTTCCTCTCATTTGGTATCAGAGCCCTTTTTTGGTCTCGCTGGGTGGAATTTCTGTCAATTATGTTTTTCACAGTGGCTTCCAGGCACTATGATTATTGCAGTAGTTCTTTGCATATGTATTGTTGCTTTCAATTGCAGGTTCGGATATGGGAATAATCCCTATTCACTTAACTGTGGGAAGTACTTGGGCATAGCCCTAAAACTCATAGTGAGGAGTACCATAGGAACCCCGAAGTAGCTGGCCCATTGAGAGGACCTGCTAGCGAAAATGGCAACGACCCCTACTTGATTGATTAGTTCCCACCTGTGAGGTAAACCAAGAGCTTTCGTTTGTGGAAAAGCGGTTATCAGTTTTACCTCAGCCGTGGAGTGAGGGGTACTGCCCCAATACACAAGTCGTTAGACAACATTGGTAGCCGAGTGAATCCCATGAACCTTTAGGAAGTCGAGAAACCTGGGGTCCATATCTATTTCCAACTGATAAATAGCAGATTACATTTGTCCAGAGCTGTTGAAGA
This sequence comes from Larix kaempferi, assembly GCA_027924585.1. Lineage (NCBI taxonomy): Eukaryota > Viridiplantae > Streptophyta > Pinopsida > Pinales > Pinaceae > Larix > Larix kaempferi. The sequence continues at coordinate 8,609,991 of BSBM01000371.1, forward strand.
TCAATTACGATCCGTTGCAGATCAATTCTGAAATTTGTTTTTTTTGTTTTTTTGCCCTATCTTCTTTGATTTAGCTTTGTTTCCCTTGAAAATTCACTAGAACCCCTACACTTTCATTCTGCATAATTCCTTCCTGAGGACCCTATCCCAAATTTCACTTCTCGAAGCCCGAAATCCCACATTTGTCTATTTTTAGGGTTTGTTGACTCAAACCCAGTCGACAGGGGTTCCCATCACTGTCAACACCAACCCACCACGATCTCCCTGAGCACCGGCCCAGACAGGTTTTACCCTCCCAGCAACACCTGCAGAGCAGATGAGGTCTCACCCGAGGCGATCAAGGGAGAGTGGACGGAACTATGTTTCCGTTGAATGAAGGAGGATGATTGCGACAACAATTACTCAACTTATCGCATCCAAAACAGATCTATGCATTCAAGATTAACATCATTTGTATTCATAGCATTATTTAACAGAGTCATTCATCACAACAAAAACAAATATAACATTAAAGGTTAACTCCAGCAAGAAATCATCACAACAGGCATTAACACGAAAGGTACATAGGGAATTTCACCAAACAGTTCCGTCATGTCATATTGCTTCAGAAAAATCCTGATACAACATCTCTGCAAAACCATATCTCAATAATATATCTTGATCTCAGAACATATGCAAAAACACATCTCTAATATATCATACGACCTACAACTTTCAGTCTATATATAGGCTTCCGCCTTGACAATGCTTGTCCACTTACTAACAACTTCCTAACCGAATCCTAGACAAATGACCCAAAATTTAACTGACTCGGTCCGAATGACCCAAAAACCCACCTACTGCGGTACAATTAGCTCAAAATTACATCTCGTATGGTCCAATGACCCAAAAACCCGCATTCTGCGGTACAAACGACTCAAAAAATACATAAAATAATGCAGCCTTCTTCCTTCTGCGACCTCTTCTGACGTGTCACAGCATCGACGATGCTGCGATTCTTCCTTACCAAACCGCCTGCCAACAGGCCCCCAACACAATCTTGTGGCTCGCCCTCGAGCCACGTCAACTGGACATGGTGTATTCTGTGGTCTTCACTTTGAAGTCTTCGTACTATTGTACGACTGTCGTCACCATTTCCTTGACTTTCGTAGCCACCACTTGACTGTCGACCACATCTTCTACAGATGGATGCGTAGTGAGATTTGTCGTCACCTGTTGACGACCCTTCTGTACTGCCTGAAGCGCTTCACCTGCCTTGGTCATGAACTGTCCCTCGACATCTTGAAACTGCTCCAACTGCACAGCACACTTATTCTGCTGCTCATCAGCCTTGGTAACTCATTGCTGCAATTCTTTTAAGTCCTGAGACTTGGCGATCTGTTCCATGGGTGGCATTGTGCACATGGCTGCCTTGAGTGTCGCCAACTGTTCCTCTGCGTCCTGTCGATACTTGATCAACTATTCAACCTGCTCATCCTGGACAATTTGGCTCCAAAACTGTACAGTATCGGCCGTGAGCTTCGTCGCGGCCTTTTTCAGCTCCTCCATCTGAGTTGCGACCTCCTCAATTGCCCTTTTTCTGTCGTCAACTTCAACTTGAGGCATACCAGGATTCACCTGAGCCTTCAACTCTTGATTCTCCTACTGCAACTAGACAATGGCAGCCCCCAGTCGCTGCACTTGTTGGAGCACATCCACCTCTTCAGTGGGCTCCGACACATGCTGATAAGCTTCCGTGATGGCTTGATCGACCCGTACACTATCATCCCACATATGGGCCTTCTCCGCAATAAGGAAATCATGTTCCCTTTTTAGTCCTTCGATTTCACGCTCCTTCTCAGCCTGTTCTCTCTTAATGTGTTCTTTGAGTTCATCCACAGCCTTCCGTGATGAAGCAGCCCTGCCATTCAATTCTTCATTGGTGCGCTTCGCATCGGCCTCACTCTCCTGCAATTGTATGCACATGCAACTGATCTCCCGCAGTCGGTCTGTCGTCTCCCGACTAGTAGTTGCCTGCATAGTGGTCAACCCTTCCACTGGCAATGCGTTCACATTAATGGTCACCTTCTTTAGCTGCTGCATTAAGGCATTCACAGCCTTGTCTTTAGTCACAATCTCAATCGGGTGAATCTCCACATTCCTGACCCGCGGCTCGGTGCTAATTGTGCTAACGTGTGGTGCCACTGCATCTTCTGGTGCCCTTCGCGAAACCATGTCATACACAGAGTGCACACGAGCAGTGAGCGCGTGGAATCCTTCATTTGTCTCCCTTGTCATCTTCTGGACTGCTGCGGTGGATGCATTAGCAATTGCTTTTATAAGTCGACCCAAGTGTGCTTCTACTAGCAGGGGCAACCCATTGATTGTCGCCAGGTCCCGGTGCCCTTTTCTTCTATGCTCTTCCAAGGTGCGGTCACTGTCGTCATCTGTCGGTGTTTTAATTGACTCTTGATCAGAATCATGATGGCTATGCGGGTCCTGTGCTGATATACAATCTTCTGGACCCTTCACCAGCCCGCCAACCTCAATCTTGGCCAATGCCATAGGTTCGCGCCATTCCGGTGGCCAATCATTCACAATGGCATCCAATGCTTCCGTCGTTACTTTGTAAGGGGTCAGCAACCATTGCTGACCAGGGTCACCCCTTGCCTGCACATAAATAGCATGCGGCCGAACCGCAAACTCCATGATCGGCTTAAAAATTGCTGTAGTGTCTTCAGATATCCGCGGTACCTTTGTCGCTGCATCACAAAGCATCTCCCAATAGAGCTAGAATAGCAATTGGGAATCCCGGAGTCGCTCTGGCTCCCGTACATACCATAAGTTCTGATAACGCACACCCTGTTGTTCTTTGGCAGCCTCAACATCCATGCCTTGGTATATGTTGGGCTCCTTCCAAGCCATGAATGCAATCAAGAGCAGCAACCAGCTATATGTAAACGAGCCCTTACCGGCCTGAGCTGCCGCAACATCCTTTGCTAATTGATTCAATAGGAATAAGGACCAGTTCATTTGGACACCCTCCACGCATTGTACTGCACATGCGACAATCCCTGAGTTGCACTGGTTAGGACGACCACCCCTGACCACCTTGCAGGATAAAATCTTGGTGTCGGTGAGTACCACCTTATCATTGATATTTCCAGTGCGATACCCACGACCATCCGTCTCCAAGCCATATTTCTTCACCAGCTGTCCTGCCCGCTTTTTGTTGTTCGCCTTCCCTTGGAAGTACTGCGACGGGTCGACTCCATCTTTAGGCAACTCGGTAATGTGGGAGATCAAATCAACAGTAACCAAAATTTCTCTATCCAGCCACAACGAACCACCATGGAAGCAAGCAAGTAGCTGCTTCACACACGCGTTAACTTCCGCCATCTGCCCGAAATGCAGCATGTTAATGAGCCCTAACAAGCCGGCCTGTTTCAATCCTCGTGCCCAGTCCTGTATAATCGGCGTTGCGGTAAGGCGTGACCGGGGTACATATGGGGCTGATGCAATGTCTGGGTGGGCCACCATATCATGATCATCATAGCGGAGGCACATCAACGCTGGCCTAATATCAATAGAGCACTCCATTCCGGCAGGGAGAACAGGCATCTTCACGCCATACTTCTGCTTCAGGTTTAGCTTGCGCGGGGTTGCATCCGGCTGACTGGGAGGGATATACCCAGGGATGTTAATAGTTGACAGTCCCTCCCATGGGGCAGATTCATCAACGCGGCGACTGGACTACCCGATTTGCACCTAAGCTTCTCCTATCACCTCGACAGACGATCTCAGTTGCCTCTTGCTCTGCGGGGACTCATAATGATGACCCCCTCGATGGTTCTTGACAACGACTGATGCTCCCACCGGCATGTTTGCGACTTCTACCTCAAGATTGATGTCTCCCACAGACGCAACTTCTTCCTCAACTACAATCCCGGTGAAAGGAGACTCAACCTCGCTACTAATATTAACCATTTCTAGCTCTCGTGGCATACCTTGCCCAACGCTCACAACTGATAGTTTCTTTGTCCTAACAGCACTCTGTAAGTGCAATTGAAACTTGGCCAACGCACAACTACACTCACCAAGCTTATAACAATACTCGTCAGCTCTGCACAGGCACTTAACAACTAAAATCTCGGTGCCTTCCAACAAACTTCTACCCGTTTTTATAGCCTCCAGCCGAATCCGCCATAATCATCACTAAATCCTGCATTAATTCAACCAAAATCCTGTATTAATGATGCAAATCCGCCATCGATCCTGTCAGCCGATCGACCGGATCCGCCATTAATGCCCATCATTTGAACAAGCACTGTTAATTAACATTTTTAACTTTTGGCATTTATTGCTGATTTGACCCGGTCGCAACGCTGCCACTTGTCACAGACTGATCCTAACTTGCGGCAGAAGCCTCCCTGCTTCCGCATTCCGTTCCTGTTGGTGTGCCACCTTGCCACCGATCAATCTACACTTGTTTTTTTTTTACTTGATGCGACTCAGGAATCGCGCTGTTCCAAGCCTGACCAATAGGGATTCAACCTGCTACCATTAATCAGCTTGGGAAGCAATCGCTCCATCCAACTACTGCAACTGTATCGCTCCTCCTGAAGTGATGCTACTGATGCGATACAGACCAAGCCAATACATTTGCAATTTTCCTCGATGTTTCATAAAATTGCTGTCATACAACAACACCAAATCACCCTGTTGAAACTGTTTGTTCTTGATGTGGCGATCATGCCAAGCCTTCTGGAGATCCTTCTCCACACCCTGATGGAAACCAACGATAAAGCGATCTTCCTCCAACTAGACTAATTGCACTAGACATTCCTCTAATGCTGCCACAGAATCCATTCCTGTCATTGCTGCAACGTGCAGACTTGGAACAATGTACTCCATGGGCATGATTGCTTCTTGTCCATATACCAGCTTAAATGGTGTTTGACCCGTCAACCTTTTACATGTGTCATGATAGGCCCACAATACTGCTGGTATTTTGAGATCCCAGTCATCATGGTTCGCATTGCACACCTTTGTCAGCGCATGTTCCAATATCTTATTGAAAGCTTCCACCGTGCCATTTTCCTGTAGATGATATGGCGTACTATTCTTATGCTGAATCTGCAGCACCTCTGTCAGTGCACTGATGGTGCGATTGAGAAAGTGGCTGCCTTGATCACTCATCAATATCTTGGGGCAGCCGAAACGAGTGATAATGTTATCAAACAAAAACCACGCAGCCGTGGCTGCGGAACAATCAACAATTGGTGCAGCTTCCACTCATCTGGTCAAATAGTTTGTCGTAGTGATGATGTATCTGGCACCAGTGCGCTTACCTGGTGGATTGAATGGTCCCAAAAAATCCACTGCCAATTTGTCAAACGGATGTAGTGTTAACTGAGGCATCAGCAGCATCTTGTCGCTCCTGGATGGCTTTCCAGTTCTCTGACAGACATCGCAGGACCGCGCCTAGTCGGTCGCATAATTATGGAGCGTGGGCCACCAGAGCCCTGCATGAAGCACCTTCCTGGCAGTTGCCCAACCGCCGTAATGTCCTCCAACCACTCCTCCATGTGCTTCTGCCAATATATGCGCTTGCTTGTGTGGTAAGACACACCGTTGTAATACCTCGTCTGCACCCATCTTGTATAACTCTCCTGTAATGAGTTGGAAGTTTGTAGCTTTAACCACCAACTGCTTCTTTTGGCTAGTGGTGAGCTCTTTTGGTGTGGTACCTGTTGCCATAAACTGAATGATTTCTTCAAAATAGCCATCGGCTACCTCAACCCTAAATAGTTGCGCATCAGGAAACCCGTCTTCAATTTTAGTCGGCTCCTCTCCTGTGTCAATCCACGATAAGTGATCAGGACCAGAGTTCAATTGCCCTGGCTTCACAATTAATTCAAAGTCGAACTCCTGAAAGAGAAGTAACGAGTGGCATATCTCCCCCCCCAACACAGGCTTATTGACCAGGTACTTCAAGGCCGAATGGTCTGTGAACATCTTAAAATGTCCACCCAATAAGTAGTGTTGAAACTTTTGTAGTGCATAGACCATCGTCAATCCTTCCCGCTCAGCAGTAGTGTAGTTCCTTTCTGCGAATGACAGCTTCCAACTGGCGAAAGCAATAGGGTGATCAAGATCCCCCTCTCCTGGTTGCTCTAGCACCACACCGAGTGCAATTGACGATGCATCAACATGGACATGGAATTCTTTACTCCAATCGGGGAATATTAGTATTGGTGCCGAAGCCATCTTAGCCTTCAGCTGCTCGAAACTATCTTGAAATTCAGTGCTCCATTGAAATACTACATCTTTCTTTAATAGCTTCTCCATAGGGGCGGTGATCACTGCATATCCCCTGATGAACTTGCGGTAATATCTAGTATGTCCTAAAGTCGCCCTAAGCTGCTTCACAGTGGTCAGCGGTGTCAAACTCAAAACAAGCGCAATCTTTGCTGGATCGACCAGCAACCCTTGTTTACATACGATGTGGCTGTTGGTTGTGGAGCCAGATCTTCTAGTCTCATAGATGATATTGTATCAACCGTGTTTGTACCCCAGTTTTATATGATATGTAGTTGGATTGTGCAGTCACCCCAGCGGGGGGGGTGTGGGGGGGCATCGCCCCCCCACGGGGTTCCAGGGGGGGATCATCCCCCTTGGCTGGGGGGTCCGGGGGCAGCGCCCCCGAAGAAAATTTTTGGGGCTGTTTTTGCCAGCTATTTTGCGGGCCCATGGTTTTGGGTATCCCGTGGTATTTTCCCATTGTATTTCCCTTATAAAATAAAGACATTGTAATACGGCTAGAGGAGAGGATGATGTATTAGGTTTTATGCATTGTAAAGATCTATGAGATCAGGAGAGAGACTGTGAAATAGAGAAGAGGAAGTGCAGTGGTTGTGCTGCAGGTTGTATCCCTTCACCTTGCTGGATGGTAATAATAATAAGGACTGGCAAATTCAGTGTGGACATAACCCAAGTTGGGTGAACCACGATATATCTGTGTCTCTCTTGTAATGTGTATGTGTGATTATATTTGCATTTCTGTTTATTGTTATTGCTCTGCGATCCTGTTTTTCTAACAGTGGCCCAGCAATATCCCAAATGGGGCACAAAAAATGCACTTCTTCAAATTCAGCGATATCTGGTGTTGGCGACAGCATTCCAGCATCAACCGCAGATTGGCCAGATGATCGCGGATCAAACCATAAACTGTCCAATCATCCATGTATACCTGCAAAAAATTTTGGATGAAATCCTTGAATGTAGCAACAACAACCCGTGAAAATATCGCAAGTGCATTCTTCAATCCAAATGGCATCACGGTATACTAAAAACATCCCCATTTGGTCACGAAAGTTGTCTTGTGGCGGTCTTCTTTGGCAATACGGATCTGATGATAGCCTGAGAACCCATTCGTGAAAGAATACATCTCTTGGCCACCTACTCCCTCAAGTACTTCATCAGTAAACGGGTTTGGAAAGGGGTCATGTAAGTAGGCATCATTCAACTTCCGCAGATTGACACAGATGCGTACCTCGCCAATATTCTTGTCCTGCACCACCATAGGACTGATCCATTCTGACTCTTCAACCGGTTCAATGATACCAACATCCAACATGCGATCAAGTTTTGCCTTGACCTTCTCCTTATGTCGCGGATTGAGTCGATACGGTCGCTGCCTGATTGGTTTCGCATCTGGTTTCAAGGGAATCTTCATTTCTCCTAGATCACCCAAAATACCTTTCATTTCGGAGAACTTTGTAGGGAAAAGATCTTGGAACTCATGTAACAAATTAGTGACCTTTCCCATCATCTCATCATCCCAATAATCTCCAACATTCACGAACTTGGGAGTGGCCTCCGTCCCAATATTGATCTTGCGAAGCTTCAAGGGATGACTGAACGGATCACTTGGTGCACCAGGAGATACCACATCGTGACTTCCCTCAGACTCCGAAATATTGACATTCCGCGGATCATCACCGTCTTTGGGCCCTTCAGTGATATTATAACATTCCATAATTGATTGCATCTGGTCGTGCGTATGTGGATCCGCAGGGTATGCTGTAGGAACAACCTTTAGCACCACATCACGAATGATCTGCAGAGCATTATAGACATCCAGATTGGAATCAAAAAAACTGAATGTATGAGTAAAACAGATGGTCAACTCCAACCAAGTAGTGATTTCTCCCCGTACTTTAGTGGCCGTATACCATGATCGCGGCATTTCATCCAAAGTATGGATAAATGCGTCGACCCACTCATCTCTTGGTCGCGATGCCCTTAACGTCTGACACTCCATCAAATGGTCGCCAGGATCGTTCCGACCATCATACTTCCCTGCGTGGTAGACCTCGGTATCGTCGAAGCGTACCATCATCAATCTTTTGCATTTCGACCATCCATCAACTGATGCCTTGTGTGTCGTGCACCAGCATGCTGGAGCAGCCTTTAGTGCTTCGTCCAATGCCAGCAATCGATGTGGTTCTGAAACTCTTTCCTCAAACTCCATCAGAAAGTCAGACAAGTCAGGAAGTCCTTCATATATTGGTAGTGTGACCTTTTCAGTCGCAACACAGCATAGTGACTGCGTGATCAATCCACACTTACGGAGCGACACCTCGTGCAAGCGGTTCTGCCAGTGTTCTAGCGCATCATCAGAGTCAGAAGATGCAAAGCTATCACTGCGCCATCCAAGCTCACCTTTTTCAGTTGGATGAATGTAATCTTCTGAAATATTGAATGCATGGTCCCATCCGCTGGGATCTTCATCTTTCACTGGTTTAAGATATCTGCATCCTTCAGCCGGATCCAACGGGGCGATAACTCTGAGATCGCGATTTTCAAAAGTCATCATTCGTCGCTTGAAGTTGATTACCGCTCCACTATCTTTAGCCCATCCAATACTCAGCAATGCGGGATAAGAGCTTCCTCCTTCAACCACTTCGATGACATCGAAGTCAGCGTGAGTCTTCATGCCCTCAATGTCCACCACTAATCGGGGGACTCTCCCAACTGGTGTCACTTTAGCGTGATTAGCTAACCAGAGCTGGATAGGGGACCAACTCAATGGGGGGCTCCCCATTTTCTGCCATGCCTGCTTGGTTAAGATGTTGACATCTGAACCAAGATCCAAAATAACTGAGTCAACATCGTAGTCTCCAATTTGAATATTCATCAGCATCTCCTTGCCAGTCTTCCTCCGTTGTAAGGAATTCACCGCGGATTCCTGGTATCCCCTTGGCAATCGCTACAATAACCCCTCAATCTCGGCAAGCACAGCAAGATCCATTTCCAACAACAAATAACTTTCCAAGAATCTTTGCAAAGTTCCAGACTGCGCTGATGGACCAGCTTTTGATGTGTCATCAAAGATAGGGGGCATGTCACAGATGATAGCCTTGCCTTTTTTCCAACGCTCGTCGTGCCTGCTGGAACGTATCACGCTCTGAATTAATGTCAAATGATACCTTCTTCGGCCCGTCCAACCGGATCAGCGGATGTCAAGTGTCTTCTTCTATTTTTGCACCTCCCCGAGTGATCACCGCAACAGCTGCATCATGTGGCCTGGGCTCTGCCGAGATTGTTGAAACATTTGCACCCTGATTCTGGTTCAACAGTGGATTCCCCAGTTGTTTCACATTTTGAGTAGCATTCTGAATTGGTCGCTGGTTCTGGTTCTGCACCAGTTTCTGTACCTGTTGTTGCACCTAATTCTGTATGGGCTGTTGAGCCTGGTTCTGCAATTGCGGAATATTCCCTGCCTGCCATCGTGCAATCAACTGCGGGCAGTTCTCTACTGTATGGTCTGCAATGAAGCAAAATGTACACTGCATCTGCAACAGTGGGCAATATCACTGATAGTGTCCCCATACCGCACAGTGATAGCACTGCACAGGTCCACGACCTCCTCGTCCTCCTCCATGACCAAATCCTCCACCGCGTCCACCCCTGAATCCTCCACGGAATCCACCTTGCTATTGATATTGTTGTTGATTGTACTATTGCTGCATCATGCCTTTCCCTTGTTGTGCATACTGCGGTTGCTGAACGTACTGTGGCTACTGTGGAGCCATTTGCATCGGAGCATATTGCGGCACAAACTACTGCTGTTGTTGCTACGGTACAAACTGTACCTGTGGTTGAGGTAGCGACTGGGCTATCTGCTACTGCAGTGGTGGTTGTTGTATGACACGCTGGTCATCCTTTACATAGAAAGCATTGTACGTTCTCTCATGAAGCAACCCATATGCCCAACAGTCCTTGTCATCATGTCCCACCGATTTGCAGAAAGTGCAATATAGATTCATCGGCTTGGTGGCCATCTTCTGCATATATGGACATTCTTCATGGCGGTGCCCAAATACCTGACAAACGCGGCAATACGGCAAGCCAACACCATTTAATGGGTTTGGCGCTCCTGAAACCAAATAGTTGCGGAAGTCCGGGCAATTGTGCTTCGTATGCCCTTCTCCCCAACATCGTGTGCACCATACCTCTTCACGTTGCTCCTTGCCCTTATTCAAGTCTTGCAGCTGTATGGTCAAGTTAGCCAGCTATGTCTGAATTTGTGACATCCCAGCTGCATTTTCTCGAATCGGCGACGCCTCCAATCGCATTGCAATCTCTAGAGCTTCACTGGGCATTGAGATGTTTTGTTGCATTAATGGTAGCTGAATATGTGGTAGCTGTGCGAAAATGAACCACTCTTTATGTTGGACAATGCTCATATCGAAAATAACCCTTTCCATCAGCGTCTTGAACCGTTGGTCGAAATCCCACACCGTCTCATTGGGATACTGCTTAATTTCTTTCAATTCCTTAATATATTGAGCCTCAAACTTGGGCTTTCTGAATTCTGCAATCAACCCATCTTAAATCTCATCTAGTGACTTCTCTGGGGCTCCTGTAGGGACTAGAATGAACTTCATAAACCAATCTAATGCACGACCTTGCAGAGTTGTCGCTAACTGTCCTTTCTTAGCAGCATCATCAGTGATCTGTTTTACGGTCCAGACCACTTCGCACAAAAACCAATACTGTTATGGGTTGTCTATCCCACTCCCATGGAACAACGAAAACTTAGCATCATTTCCCGCCATCTTGGGCCTCCTTCATGCAGGTATTGAACTACTAGAAATCAAGTTTTGTTGACCTGGTGGGGTCGAAGTGGTGTTTCTCATTAGTTGACAGATAGTGAGCGGAGGTGTGGGTACGTTGCTGCTGGGGTTAGGTCCTGCCTCTATCCTGGGTGTATCATGTGCGTCCTTGTCTAGACTGTGAGGTCGCTTCGTTCCGTGTGGTCTTCCTTTGCGAACTTGCGGTTCAATCGTAGCAGGACCTTCTCCTATCCTCTGCCTCTTTTTCTGTCGAAACCTAGCTCCTCCCCTTGTAAGACCACTCTCTTCCTCAGCTTCACTCATAGTCTCGTTGTGACCTGCACCCATCTACCCCTGATAATTCCATGCACTGTCCCCCCTACTGTCGCGATACCCACAGCCTCCACCCACCTGGCTACTTACTGATCTATATGCATCTTCAATATACCCTTCTCGTAAATAAGCATCTTAATGGACAGTTGGAGCGATAGCAGGAACCTTCCCTGGGGTTCATGGAAAAAATATCTCTCGGCTTCGCTATAGGACTTTTGCGTATCGACTGCGAATTCAGTAATATACCCCTCCAAGATGCTATCAAGCCACACTTCTACAGCCCGTGATGATTTATTATCGACTTCCTGTAGTTCCTGGATCAGCTCTGGGGTCCAGGTCGTTGGCTCACTGCCTTGGTGGTTCCTCTTCTGATAGGTCAAATTTTCCAACCATTCGAACAAAAGGACTGGGAATTCACAAAAAAACCATTCGTGTGGACCGTCGTGAATATATCTATCTACCCACTGATCTACTGTCAGTCGAGTGTTCCAGATTTCTTCTTTAGCAAATTCCTGTAGCTTTCGATCAAACCATTCCTGGATCTCGGGTTTCGTCAGGTGCCAAAACATATCCTCCTTTCACTTCGCACACGGTCCCGACAACAAAACCATTTGTTGACTCAAACCCAGTCGACAGGGGTTCCCATCACTGTCGACACCAACCCACTACGATCTCCCTGAGCACCGGCACAGACAGGTTTTAGCCTGCCGAGCAACACCTATAGAGCAGATGAGGTCTCCCCGAGCCGATCAAGGGAGAGTGGACAAAACCATGTTTTCACCGAATGAAGGAGGATGATTGTGGCAACAATTACTCAACTTATCGTAGCATCCAAAATAGATCTATGCATTCAAGATTAACATCATTTGTATTCATAGCAATATTTAACAGAGTCATTCATCACAACAAAAACAAATATAACATTAAAGGTTAACTGCAACAAGAAATCATCACAATAGGCATTAACACGAAAGGTACACAGGGAATTTCACCAAATAGTTCTGTCATGCCATATTACTTCAGAAAAAACCTGATACAATATCTCTGCAAAACCAGATCTCAGCGATATCTCTTGATCTCAGAACATATGCAAAAACACATCTCTAAGATTCCTACGACCCACAACTTTGTGTCTATATATAGGCTTCCGCCTTTACAATGCTTGTCCACTTGCTAACAAATTCCTAACTGACTCCTGGACAAATGACCCAAAATCTAACTGACACGGTCCAAATGACCCAAAAACCCACCCACTGCGGTACAATTAGCTCAAAATTACATCTCGTATGGTCCAATGACCCAAAAACCCACATTCTGCGGTACAAACGACTCAAAAAATACATAAAATAATGTAGCCTTCTTTCTTCCACGACCTCTTTTGACGTGTCGCAGCATCAGGGATGCTGCGATTCTTCCTTACCAAACCGCCTGCCAACAGGGTTTGCCATAACTTCTCTGATTTTCACCCAATCGCCTTCAAATTTTTCCACGGTGTTCATTTCCTATTTATGCTTCTTTGTCCCTCTTTGAAATTTTTTTCCATTCTTTCACTCACTTCTGAAATCCCCATTTTCTGCTTCCCTATCCATTATAAAGTGTCCAAAATCTAGTCAAACCCCAATTACCCATCAAAGCTTTTCCCAAATCCAAATTTTCCTTTACTAAAGAAGTTTATGTTTTTGTTTTCATACCCATTCTACCAAAAAAAAAAACAAAAAAACTCCTGGTTATGGTTGTCACCCGCGCAGGAGCAAAAAACATGGAGGAAGAGCTTGCATCCCTCAAGACCAAACTCCAAGGTCTGGATGAAAAAATTCTTGGCCTCCATCTTCAACATTCAACACTGAACAATAGACGACATCTAGAGTCTTCTGCCGAGACTGAGTTTTCTTCTTCCAACAATTTTTGTGGGCCAAAGCTTGATTTTCCTCGCTTCAGTGGTGATGATCTGATTGGATGGATATATCGGGAAGAAAAATATTTCAGTCTGCATAATACTTTTGATGTCTACAAAGTTCCACTTGCATCCTTTCATTTGGAACATGAAGCCCTTTAATGGTTCCGTTGGTACATCAAGGCTCATGAAGAGCCAAAATGGATAGATTTTTTCCAACTCCTTTTGCAACGATTTGGTCCTAGTGTTTTTGATGAATTCATAGGAGCACTCACTAAACTTTGCCAAATTGGCACTGTGAGAGGGTATCATACAAAATTTGAGAAACTGGCCAATCACACAGAAAAATTGCTTGATGAATTCTAAAGGATTGTTTTGTCAGTGGTTTGAAGGATGCAATCCGATTTGAGGTTAAAATGTTCTATCCCAACACAATTATGGAATCCCTAGGGTTGGCTAAGTTGGAGGAGGACAAGATCACAACCCAAAAATGCTCCAAATCCACTTTTTTTCCATTCAGAACTATGGTTTCCCAATGACCTCCCATCATGCCAGCTCCTAGAGCAACTCCTATCAAGCATCTATCTGAAGCAGAGATGCGGGCATGTAGAGAAAAAGGGATTTGTTATAATTGTGATGAGAAATTCACTCGGGGAAATAGATGTGTTGAGAGAAAAATATCTATCTCTTGGATGTGGATTCTCCACCTGCAACTGGCATTTTTGAAGAAGCTCAGGATATAGTATATGATCAAGTTCACCTTCAACAGTCGCCTGTTGACCCTCCTTCTCAGGGTGACCACCCAGAGATATCTATCCATTCTTTAGCTAGAGTCACCACCCCCCAAACAATGCGGGTCAAGGGTTACTTCAAGAAGCTCCCTCTTACAATACTCATTGATTCTGGTAGCACGCATAACTTGATTGATCCTTAGATCTAAACAAGCTGATTGTTTTGTCCATCCTTGCTCCAACTTTGAAGTCATGATTGCCAATGGGGCACCTTACCTTGCAAGGGCAAGCTTCTCAATGTGCGTATCTATATGGGAGATTATAACCTGCGCTCTGACATGTTTTCCTTTCCCTTAGGCATATGTGATGTGGTTTTGGATGCTCAATGGTTACGCACACTTGGCCCCATCTTATGGGATTTTGATGAACTTTGGATGTAGTTTCCAGTTAATGGGAAAAAACACACATGGGATTACAACCAGGGTATATCAGCATCATCAGTTCACATCGCATGGAAAATCTCCTTAAGAAGAATTCACATGGTGTCATCGCTTAGCTCCATTCCATTCAGATGCGCCCATCAGCGGTCTCCACTACTCCTTTGGATCTACAACAACTTTTGGATAGATATGCATGTGTCTTTGCTGAACTAGTGGGATTTCCACCTTCAAGACCAAATGACCATCATATTCAACTCCTTCCTGGAAGTGTTCCTCCCAACATCAGGCCCTACCTCTACCCATTTCACCAAAAGACAGAGATTGAGATACTCGTTCGGGATTTACTGAAGCAAGGTATTATTCGCCCTAGTACCAGTTCCTTTTCTTCACCAGTTCTTCTTGTCCGAAAAAAAGATGGGACATGGCGCCTCTGCATTGAATTCTGAGCACTTAATCACCTCATATTCAAGGATACGTTTCCAATTCCTATTGTTGATGAGCTTCTTGATGAGCTTCATGGTGCTCATTTTTTCTCCAAGTTGGACCTTCGTTCTGAGTATCACCAAATTCGGGTTCATGAGGATGATATCCATAAAACAAATTTCCGGACACATGATGGCCACTATGAGTTTTTGGTCATTCCATTTGGACTCACTAATGATCCCTCCACATTCCAGGCATTGATGAATAAAATATTCCAGCCCTACTTGTGGAAATTCATTTTGGTCTTCTTTGATGATATCCTCATCTATAGTAAAACATGGGATGAGCATCTCCAACATCTGGATCTTGTACTGCAACTTTTCTCTGATCATCATCTCCATGCCAGACAGTCTAAATGTGTTTTTGGACATGAGGAAGTAGAATATCTCGGGCATGTTATTTCAGCACAAGGGGTTCACATGGATCCTGCCAAAATAGATGCAATGCAAAATTGGCTGCATCCTCAGACACTCAAGAGCCTTCATGGTTTTTTGGGATTGAATGGCTAGTACCGCAAATTTGTCAAGGATTACGAGAATATTGTAGCTCCATTAACTGATCTATTGAAAAAGGATGCTTTTACACGGACACATGCTACTGAGTGTGCCTTTGAAAAACTCAAACAAGCTATGTGTACTACACCTATTATAGCTATGGCCAATTTTTCCAAGCCCTTCACTATTGAGAGTGATGCTTGCGACAATGGACTTGGTGCTATTCTCCTTCAAGATGAACATCCTATTGCGTTCACCAACAAATCCATTTCCGATAAGAATTTATCCGCCTTTACATATGAGAAGGAAATGATAGCTATTTTGCATGCAGTACAAAAGTGGCATCCATACCTATTAGAGAATCATTTTTGCATCAAGATTGATCACCAGAGTCTGAAATATTTCCCAGAACAATGGGTCTCCTCCCCAACACAAAAAAAATGGGTTAGCAAAATCATGGGTTATGACTATGAGATCACTTACAAGAAGGGTAAGGACAATAATGTGGTGGATGCTCTTTCTCGCACATTTGATGACCAAGTTTCTATTTCAGCTATTTCTATGCCTGTTCCAAATTGGTTGCAATCTGTTCAGTAGGGATATGTCAATGACTCCTCATTATCTCCAATCATCCAACAGTTGGCCAATGTTAATTTTTCAGAATTTACTTCAATCTGATCTAGGATCTTAACTGAGAGAACAACATGTATAGCATATCTACAACATATCAATCATGGACACAATAATGCAGGTACACAAGAGACACAGAGTTTACTTGGGGAAAACCATAAAGGTGAAAAATCCCAATAACTTCCTCAGAGACAGATAGAGCAATGATACAACCCAAGCATAAGAGATAGACATCTCCTAGTAGCAGCTTCTCCTCCTCAACAAGTGCACCACTCTCCCGAGAGTGTGAGAGAGAATAGAATGATGAAATAGAGTGCCTCCCGCAATCTATTTATACTTGACTTGACTTGCCTAATAACCTTTACTAGGTCGGCCTTAACTTAACCACATAACATAATGCTGACTGAGTCGACACCCAATAGGGTGGTCTAATAACCCTTTGACCCACATGACTTATACAGGGCCGACCCCAACAAGGTGGTCTAATAACCCATCAAGTATAAGTTACGACACTTACAATATAAATGACGACACTTCCGTATAGAGGAGTAATAACATCTCTATAGGAATACAAACACTTACGTATAGAGGAATAATACCATCTCTATAGGAGTACAATATACATATATGAAATACATTCCGAAGTTACATATACATCAACACTCCCTCTTAACTAGGAAGGTATTTCTCGAGACAGGTCTTCTAGCACAAGTCTTCTTCTCTGGATCATCGTCACTGGATAATCGTCATCGAGTCATCGTCATCATCACTGCTGCTGCTATCTCAATCAATCTCTGAATCTACTCGTCATAGGAAGTTCTATAGAGCCAGTCCTTTTTCATACTGGATGTAGGCCAACCACCTACAGGTCTTCATCATCAATGGCCATACTATGGATCCCAGGACTGATTATGTGCGTCAAAAAAACCTAGCACAAACTATAGGTTCTTTTACATGTTGACCTTCACAAAACCTACTCAGAGCATCCCGGGATGTTACGAACACATAGCTCTACCTGTCTGGATCTTGATAGAGCATCCCAGGATGTTACGAGCACACCGCTCTACCTGTCCAGATTTTAAAGGATCTTTTCTATGTGAACTTTCATAAAACCTACTCAGAGCATCCTAGCGCAGACTATAGGATCTCGATAGAGAAACCTAGGATGTTACGAGCACACTGCTCTACCTGTCCGGTTTTTAAAGGATCTTTTCTATGTGAAACTGTAGCAAAACCTACTCAGAGCATCCTAGCGCAGACTATAGGATCTCGATAGAGCAACCTAGGATGTTATGAGCACACTGCTCTACCTGTCCGGTTTTTAAAGGATCTTTTCTATGCTACCTGTAGCAAAACCTCGAAAGAGCATCCTAGCGCAGACAATAGGATCTCCCAGGATCTTTTCTATGCTACCTGCACAACCTGTCCACGGCCACAGAGTATCAAACCGATACTCACCATACATCGTCTTGATGTACATCATCACATGATCAACCTGATCATCATCATAGCATCAACCTGATGCATATCATCTGGAGCAACATCCTGAAGCTCGTCATCTGTGATCATCCTGATCATCATAGCATCAACCTGATGCATATCATTTGGAGCAACTACCTGAAGCTCGTCATCTGTGATCATCTCGATCATCATAGCATCAACCTGATGCATATCATCAGGAGCAACATCCTGAAGCTCGTCATCTGTGATCACCCTGATCAAACAATATATCCATCTGATGCATACACAGTATCTACCTGATACATATCATACATGATCCACTTGATCATACAATACATCCATCTGATATACATAAGTACATGATCATACTGATCATACAAGTATCCACTTGATACATACATAAGTACATGATCACACTGATCATACAAGTATCCACCTGATACATATACAAATACATGATCTACCTGATCATATCCAGCATCAACATGATGCATACATACATACATATAAATGATCCAATTGATCATATAGAGCAGAAACTAGAACATCATCCTAATGCTCATCATCCAGCGCTTACATCCATAGCCATGTGAAGGATCCCCCTTCCACTATGCTAGGAATGGCTACAGCAAATGTGCCATCACTTCTTCCTCGAAGTGTCATTGATCTGAAGAACACCAAGCCTCTCTTTGAAGTACTCGAACTTCACTCTGGCTAGTGGCTTCATCAGTACATCTGCAATCTGCTCATCCATCGCAACATATAGGAGCTTCACTTCTCCTCTCTACACCATGTCCCTGATATAGTGATATTTGATCTCTATGTGTTTCGACCTCTTGTGGAACACCGGGTTCTTAGACAGCTTCACACAACTCTCGTTGTCACAAAATATACTAGTATCCTCCAGCGGTAGATCAAATAACTTAGACAGTAGCTTCCGAAGCCATACTGCCTCACAACCTGACAAACAGGCTGCAACATACTCTGCTTCGGCTGTACTCAGTGCTACATAGGACTGCTTCCTGCTAAACCAAGAGATCACACCTGATCCCATACTGAAGCAGCACCCAGAAGTGCTCTTCCTATCTGCAGCACTACCTACCCAATCTGAATCAACATAACCCTGTAGTTTAAACTTTTGATTTGCATCATACTTGAGCCCATAATCAATTGTACCCTTCAGGTACCTCAGAATATGCTTTACAGCAATCAGGTGAACACTCCTCAGATCCGTTAGGAACTGGCTCAATGTGTTCACAGCAAAGCAAATATTTGGTCTCGTGTTCGTCAAGTACATCAAGGACCCAATCATCTGACGATACATAGTGATATCAACCAACTCAGATGAAGCATCACACAGAAGCTTCAGGTTTGAGTCCATAGGTGTGTCCATGGCCTTGCAGTCCATTATCCCGAACCTCTTCAGGATCTCTACTGCATACTTCCCTTGTCCAAGGAAGATTCCATCTGCACTCTGCCACACCTCCATACCTAGAAAATAGTGCATCATCCACAAGTTCTTCAGCTCGAACTTGGCAGCAAGCTTCCGCTGCGTGTCGGCAATCAATCTATCTTCACCTGTAATAAATAGGTCATCCATATACAAAAGTAGTATCACTGGATTGCCTTCCTCAACCTTGTAGTAAAGGTTGGAATCCGCTTTACTCTTGGTAAAGCCCAAACTGGATAGAAAGCTGTCTATCCTAAGTTCTGCACTTATATGACTCCTTGTCATGTGTCTCAGAACCAAGTGGCTACTCCACATACACTTCTTCTTCAACTACACCATTCAAGAAAGATGTCTTGAAATCCATCTGGTGTATCTTCCATTTCATCACTGCAGCCAGAGCAAGTACTGATCTAATGGAAGTGTATCTGGCTACAGGAGCAAAAGTCTCTATGCTACCACCTGCAGCATGCTTGATCTTGTAGATCCTCTTAGAAGTCACTACAGACTCCCCTTCAGGTCTTGGGACTGCATCTCAAACATCTTCATGATCGAATGGTACTCCTCGATCATGGCATTCTTCCCAGATCCTGGGAACTTCAAAATCTTCAATGTTTTCAATAGATAACTTTGTTGCTAAACAAATGTTGTAGTCCTTCTTTTGTAGGTGATGGTATACGATCTTTCCTACACAACTAGTTTAATTGCATGATTAGAAAACATCTCATAGTTTTCAGAACAAATTCTTACACATAAAGAAATATGTCATACAGTCATGCAATTATCTTAGCCAATGCTTTAATACAACATTTATCCATATCCCGTAACTTTCTAGATGCCTTCCAATCTCTACCAGAACATTGTTAAGAGTGTGCACAACTCCCAACATGTTAGCAAAGAGGTTTCATTCTAGATAAGTAGCAATGGAATGTTGTACAGTGCCATAGGCCACTTACCCATGTATATTAGTAGTATACTGTTCATGAATGCAACTATTCTAATATGCATAATACACAACCTAATTCTAGGAACATGAGTATATACATTATTGAACAGTATTATTTAAACAATAAAATATGCAAGAAATGATAATTCAAATACTTATCTTTGTTTGTTTGTTGGGTTGACTCCCTTTCAGTCTTTGCTTCTTTTCTGCAACTCCATTCTGATGTGGATTGTGAGAAGTGGTCAACTCCCTCTGAATATCTGCATCCTTGCAGAAACTACTGAAGTGTGCCCCTTCTTGATCTTTGCTTCCTTGTAGGAACAACTGGAGTGTGCTCCCTCTTGATCTTTGCTTCCTGGATTACCTGTCCTTGAACTTATATCCATCACTATGCATGCTTATTAGTATCATCATTGTGTTATCCTCGAGCTCTCATACATAATCACACATTCATTATTATAATATTAATAGTATCAAAACACAATAATCTTAAACATGTATAGTCATGATCATTTCAAACACAGATAATAAACATTAGTATTCAAGGTTTCAGGGAAGTCTTCTTTTATTCATGCATATTCTTATTTGATCATAGGTTAGTTAAATCATCAATCAAGATAAGAGACATAAAATGCATAAACCCTTGATTACTTACATTTCTAACTTTATGAATAAACATAACCAATCATACCAAGTATACTTATATAAGGGATCCTAACACAAGGTAGGATTCTAACTTGATATAGGAAAAACATACCTGGATTGGTATGTTAGCTAGTTATGTCTAACATACCCACATGATGTCTTTTTGTTCTCTTCAATGACTTGTGCTAATAACCTGCATATCTCATAGGTTAATCATTATAAAACCCGGTTATACATACCTCGTAAGTAGATCTTCTAAGTGATCCATGACAATGGATGAATCTTTGTCTTCATGTCATCATGATCATATGTTCTTGAACTAGAACATGATTTGTCTTTATTGGTGTACCTTTCATGTCAGCGGACAACATAAACCTCATACAACACCATAATGCATTAGTACAATCATAAGTGTCAACACCCTAATCAATGAATATCTTCTATCATGCATTCATAATTTTATTAAGGTGATACGACAAGTTTAAGTTTAATCAAGATTGTACTAACCGTAATAACATGAAGACAAACATACCATAAAATTAATCATGCACAAATCTTGAAACATACCTGGATAAGTCATACCTGTCGAGATTGCTTGTAATCTTCTTATGTAAGGCCTTAGCCTCATCTCCCTCTGAAACAGGAACTTCTTCACTTATGCAGGTGACCAATCCATTCTCTTCTAGGATTAACCCAATCCACTTGATTTGTAGGAACTGGATTTGGAGCTGGATTAGGGTTTGTTAGAGAAACCCTAAAAATTCAAATTTTGAATTTCAAACTTTCAAAAGGATAGAAATATGCACCTTGATGAGCTGATCAAGCTGGTATACTCAGAATTTGAAAACTGCAAAGTTTCACCCCTCAAATTTGCCTTTGAAACTTCCGGATTCACTAGACATGACCCCGAACTAGGGTTTGATAAAGCCCACGCTTCTACCCAATCAAAAGGTTCGATCCAAATCTCAAAGCTTCTAGTTTTCTGAGGAGCTTACAGCCATGGTCATAGATTTCAAAAATTTCCATTTTTGCAGAAGCCCTAATTTTCCACTTTTCCGATCAAAGTCCCGAACTAGGGTCTGATCAAGCCCAGCCTTCTGCCCAACCAAAAATTCTGATCTTGGTCTCTAAATTTCTATTTTGATGAGTAGCATTCAGCCATAGTCTCTGATTACAAAAATTTCAACTTTATCCGAAACCCTAAATTCCGAAAGCCATGAATGAAGGTGCTAAAAAATAATTCTGTTTTGACAGAAATATGTACTTGATTGTTTCTGGTGTAACTCCAAAGTTTTCGAACCACAGGGTCTGAAAATTTTTCTTGTGATAGCCCGACCTGTCATATTTCCAACCGCATAGTTCTGAACTCAAATGGATTCTCTGAGAGAGAGTTATGCCAAGTGTCGCAACGTGACCTATTTATGGGATAAAACAGGAGAGCAAACTTGTACGGCGTGCCACTTGTCACTATTTTAGTTTCGGCCTTTGAAAAAGTTACCTGAGAAATTACAGTCCATGCACTACTTGTCACTTTTTACTAAATTTCATTTGGAGCTTCCTATCCCAAGTTATGACCTTTTTTCCAAGGTCACCTATTTATGACTGAGATCTGGAAGAGGCAGAAACCCTATATTGTACAGATCATAAATCAAAAAGTACAATGAATTATAGGTTGTCCTTTGGACACAAGGTACATGGGGATCTTAGATTCTCCCTGTATGAGTTTCAGACCCTGAAACCTGGCCTAAATTTATTTATAGTGAAAGTGCTATGATGACTTGGTTTTTCTATATCAAGCCCTGGCATCACAA
The DNA here is from genome assembly GCA_027924585.1 of Larix kaempferi. Classification (NCBI taxonomy): domain Eukaryota; kingdom Viridiplantae; phylum Streptophyta; class Pinopsida; order Pinales; family Pinaceae; genus Larix; species Larix kaempferi. The sequence goes on from BSBM01000371.1 coordinate 8,632,408, forward strand.
GTGCAACAAGTGTCATACATGCCATACCATGCCTTCTTTCAGGCTAGCTCTGATACCATGTTAATTTTTTAGAATTTACTTCAATCTGATCTAGGATCTTAACTGAGAGAACAACATGTACAACATATCTACAGCATATCAATCATGGACACAATAATGCAAGCACACAAGAGACACATAGTTTACTTGGGGAAAACCATAAAGGTGAAAAACCCCAATAACTTCCTCAGAGATAGATAGAGCAATGATACAACCCAAGCATAAGAGATAGACATCTCTTAGCAGCAGCTTCTCCTCCTCCACAAGTGCACCACTCTCCCGAGAGTGTGAGAGAGAATAGAATGATGAAATAGAGTGCCTCCTGCACTCTATTTATACTTGACTTGACTTGCCTAATAACCTTTACTAGGTCGGCCTTAACTTAACCACATAATATAATGCTGATTGGGCCAACACCCAATAGGGTGGTCTAATAACCCTTTGACCCACATGACTTATACAGGGCCGACCCCAACAAGGTGGTCTAATAACCCATCAAGTATAAGTTACGACACTTACAATATAAATGATGACACTTTCGTATAGAGGAATAATAACATCTCTATAGGAATACAAACACTTCCCTATAGAGGAATAATACCATCTCTATAGGAGTACGATATACATATATGAAATACATTCCAAAGTTACATATACATCAACAGCCAACAACCCTTTTGTTGTACCGCATTACTCTTTGGATGATTCTTCCCTTAGATACAAAGGTTGCCAAGTGCTTCCGCAGAGCACAGATATTCAACAAGATGTCTTCTATGAACTTCATGCTTCTCCATCAGTACGGCACTCTGGGTTCCTCAAAATGTATGAGCGGGAATGACGTGACTTATTTTGGAAGGGAATGAAAAGGACAATTCAACAGATGGTGGCTGAATGTGATACCTTCCAACGCAACAAGGGTGAAATGACACTCCTTCTAGAATTGCTCAAACCCTTACCCATCTCTACACGGATTTGGATAGATATTTCTATGGATTTAATTGAAGGGCTCCCTAAATATAGAGGGAAGACAATGATTTTGGTTTTGGTTGATCGCCTCTCCAAATATAGTCATTTTTGTGCCCTCAACCATCCCTATACCTCCTCCTTAGTCTCAAAGATTTTTATTGACCAGATATTCCGTCTTCATGGAATCCCTTTTTCCATTGTCTCAGATCGCGTTGAAAATTTCACCAGTCATTTTTGGACAAAAATATTTCACTACACTGGCACCAAATTGAAGATGAGTTTAGGGTATCACCCACAAAAAGATGGTCAGACTGAAGTTATCAACAAATGTTTGGAAACTTATCTTCGTTGATTCACCTCCGAACAACAAAATCAGTGGGAAAAGCGGCTCCCTCTCGCTGAATGGTGGTACAATACCTCCTACCACACTGCATCTAAAATGAATCCATATGAATTAGTCTATGGTTAGGAACCGCTAGTGCTTTTTCCATACACCCCCAACAGCTCACCAATATAGGAAGTTGACATGGTTCTTCGAACCCGAGATCAGATTCTCGCATTTTGTAGGACAATCTTCACATGGCAAGAAATCGAATGAAACAACAAGCTGATAAACACCATTTTGAGCGCACTTTTCAAGTAGGTGATATGGTTTTTCTTCGTCTACAGGCTTACAAGAAATCCTACCTGAAACTCAAAGGACATCATAAGCTGGCTCCAAATTTCTATGGGCCATATAAGGTTCTTCAGAAGTTTGGTTCCATTGCTTATAAATTAGAACTTACTCATTCTTCCCGCATTCATACAGTATTTCATGTCTCTTGTCTAAAGAAAGTTATTGGCACCAACATCAGAGCACAAACTGTTTTACCAGAACTGGATAATGAAGGATCCATCATTTTGGAGCCGGAGACCATTCTCAATAGGCGCACTCGTCAGCTTCGCTCTCGATCCATCGCAGAGCTATTAATCCAGTGGCATAGAATACAACCAGAGGATGCTACATGGAAACCACTCCTTCAGATTCAACAACAATTTCCACATCTTGAAAGCCTTGAGGGAAAAGCTTTTCCTAAGGGAGAGGGGATGCTAGGAACCTGTGTCAACCCTTCTCTTTACATTGTTAGTACATTGTTGTTGGACGCATATGCTTTGTAAGTTGTCCTGTGATTATATTGTATTATCCCACATCCATGGGGAGTAATAGTTGTTTAGCTTAGACTTAGTATATAAGTACGTGTTGAGGCCAAGGAAGGAATCCATGAGTTATTTGTATTGAGTTTGCTCAAAGGAGGTTTCCCCCTCAAAGTGGCCTGCGACCAATGAATTCCTTCTGTGTTCTACTATTTCTGATATATCATGCATTTTCATCATTTAATTGATGAAGTTTCCTCTCATTTGTTGTGTATTAGAATGAGGTGAATGTTGGAGGGACTTTTCTAAAGTTGCATACTTTTTGTGTAGGTTTATTTAGTTTGAATTAGGAGTTTGATGCTTAGTTCTTATAAAATAGAGTTTTATAAAGTAGAACATATTGTGTACCTCAAGATATATGATGAGAATTGATTAAAGAATCAAACCACTAAAAAATGGTTGGTCAATTGGAGTTAAAAATATACTTAACCAACTTATAGCGAAACTATTAACTAAATGATGACAAGGTGTGGGAAACATTGTGAAGGATTGATCTATTTTTACCACATCAAGGTTAATGAATAAGAACACAGGAATCCAAGCCTCTAAACATTGTTTCCATTATAGAATGGACCATGGAAGTTTATGTTAATGGACTTCCTAGGGGGACTATGAGGACCTAGAAAATTGATTATAATTTAGTCTTGATTGTACAAATATTGTGGCATACCTAGAAGCAACTTCTACCACTAAAGAGAAACTTAAAAAGTGGCTATTTCAAGTTAGTAAATGGAAATTGTGGTTTAAAAAGAAAATATCAAAATATGTTGCAACAATTGCCAGCGTTAGTAATATTGTGTAGCAAATTCAGATAAATATCCACATCTAATTAGTTTAATGTAAAAAACTAGTTAAGAAAGGGGGAATCCGGTGCACTTTTCCATTTTTGGGCCCAAAAAAAATTGCTTTAGTGATGCTAGGCCACTAATGCCACTCAACTGATGTCAGTAATGTCTCTTAAGAGACGTCAAATCAAAACATTACCTTTTCTTGTTGGAATCTTATTAATGCTGAGAGGGGGGTTGAATCAGTACTAGCGCAGTTATGAACAATTTTTACTTCATATCAATTTGAATTAGAACTTAAACTATGCATTCACCATAAACAAAAACATTCAACATCACATGTGCAATACATGGGACAAAATTATTTTTACATGGAAACCCAAATGGGAGAAAACCAAAGAATGATTTCTTATATTAAAAAATTACATTCATGGAAGCACCAACTTCCATCGAAGTTCTCCAGCACCAATTGGAAGGAGGCACCAACCCCCTGGGTTTATAGGTTATGACCATAAGGAAGAACCAACTCCCTTATTTACTAGCTTCAACTGGAAGGAGGCTCTGAACCCCTGTTCCCTGCCCCGTCCTCTTTCCCTGATATGAATGTAGAATATATTCCTTTGTTGTTTTACTGATCTGTGCACTCTTCAGATTAATTGCAGTTCATTTCGTTGTGTGCATGTTCTGTATACTGAGATCCTTAAATTGCTAAACTGTATCACGTACTTCACTTCACTACATCAACATTACACACTTGATCTCATACTTCATAACATTCTGCAATCTGCACTCTGGTTCAACATACCATAATGTTTATGCGCATATACAAACTCAACTGATACTGCACATCTTCTGCTGTGTCGCGGTTTTGATTTTGTGCATATGTATCAGATCACTCACATTATTCCATGCACATTTTTTTATGCTACACTTATGTCTTGGAGCATATGTCTTAGATAATATGTGACCTTCTGCGATTCTTCCTTTCAGTTCTTACACACTCATATCAAATAAAATTCATTATATTGCGCATCTGCTGTTGTGTTGTACTTCTGTCTTTGTGCATTTGTCGTCGATAATCCGTGACCTTTTGTGTACCATCTGCGATACTTCCTTTCGGTTCTTACGCACTTGTATCAATTAAACTTCATCATACTGTGCATCTGCTGCTATGCTGTACTTCTGTCTTTGCGCATCTCTCTCAGATAAACCACTTCATCTTTTTGCGCATAATTTGCTATGCTGCATTTTGCGCATCTGTCTCTTCTACTAGATTATGTTGTTTCGGTTCCATGAGCCATTGATACCCCACAATTAGAAGCTTTCCCAAATTAGAGTACTACCACTTTTGCATCTCCAAGCTTATTTCAACTCTCCAACTTGGTTTCTTATTTATACTTGTCATGAGCAGATGGTATTTCCACAAGTTGGTCGTAGCATCCCTTCTTCCTTGCTTCACAGTTAAGCTTAATTCATGCTTCTACCACTTGTCATATTTTGTGATGCTGAGGTATCACACCTTGTTGGACTAACACATACTTGGTCCTTTTCATAGTGGGTCTTCCACACTTTGGAATCAATTTGTGTGTGGTCTTGTGCCCTTGAAGTATCATCTCGTGTGAGTCTTTCCCACTTCGACTTGTCCAACCACCACTTTCTTCTGGAACTCTTACCGCTTCAAAAAATTGTATACTTATTCTGATTGGCAAGTCTTGTGCACTTCTAGGACTTGCTTACATGTCCAACTGCTTCTTTCTCTCAAGTGTCTTATGCACTCCTGAAACCTGTCCAACCATCTCTTTGACATTTACCTTTGGAGTAACATGACTAGGTGGACTTATGACTTGTGCATGTACCTTATGTGCTACTTCAAACTGTATGCACATCTTCAAACTGGATATACTTTGTACTTATTCTTCAAACTGGATGGAATTCTTATGTACTTCTTCAAACTGGATTTCATATACTTCTTCAAACTGGATTTCATATATTTCTTCTATATATTTCTTCAAAATGGCACAAGGATACCGAATCCTCTTTGAAATCAGTTTACATCAATGTAAACCAAAGTTCAACAATATCCCCCTTTGGCATTGATGTCAACACCTCATGAATTTGTGTTCTTCCTTTGTTCTGTTCGTAATACTCCCCTTGTGTACTTTCCAGTTTGAGCCTTTGCTTATCTGTGCATCCTGCTGTCAGTGATTTTTTTATATCTTTCATATTTGCGCAGATCCCTTACACTAATGCATGATTTCTAATATTTCTCCTTTGTTTCTTTGTGTGACCTCTGATCAATACTTCTTTGTTGTTTCTCATATCTACATTGATTGCATGCTTCATGATATTTCTCCTTTATTTCTTTACGTCACATCCGATAAATACTTCTCTGATGTTTTTCATCTATGTGCTTATCGCATGCTTCATGATATTTCTCCCCCTTTGACTTCAATGGCAAAGAGGTGCCTTTAATGTGCAATATTAGATTCTTATTTCTTTGGTTTTGAGTTGGCCTTCATATGATCTACTTGCTTCGAATAATCCCCCTGTCTTCATGCTTTATTCTATTCATTTTGCTAGAGTTTATGTGAAGATATCAGTCACATTGCAATCTTTACATTCAATCCTGTCTCTATAGTTGTCTCGAATATGATTCCCTATACAGTTTCCAAATTCCTTCTATCTTGATCTTCTGTTCTTGTCATATTAATGTTCGCACTTCTTTATTATTCTGTAATATTCCTTTCCATCATCCTGTACCATTTATTGTGCACTACAGAGCTCCATCTGCTATCGGTTTGCATTGTCTTCCATGTCGATTTCTTCCAGCATTCGAATTTTATTTTTGTCGCATTTACTCCACTGTGACCAGCCTTCATCACATTTTCTGACTTCGCATATCTTGCAACAACATCCAAAGATTCTTCCTTTAATATGGCACATACTTCCATCTGTCAACCAACATGGAAACATGGCGAGGGGAAGTGACTAATAACTCGTGCAAAAAATTCTACGTGACATTTCCGTATATGATCCTCTTAGGAAACATCATTCCGATCACACAGAGCAAGGAATTGGATTTACGATTTTTTTACTCTTTCCCAATTCCATTGAATCATGCAATAAATTTTGATGTCTCCCAATTCAGCTTCACATTGCAAAGAATTGAATGCAATTAACCTCAATGTCTCTTCATTTTATTTTTGCACACATTGGGAACCACCTTCCAATTCTATAAATGAGCTACGTTTTACCTGGTTCATCATCCTGGTTCATTTACTGTCAAGTTTCTTTTAAGTGTCGCAGCCTCTGATTTTCTTGTCTTCATTCATCATGTCTACTTTATTCCATATATTCAACAACTCATTCAGCAGTATTCGCTCAGCAGTTTAGTGGTAGCAGGCTAAGTTTGCATGACTGAAAGTGGACAAGGGAGTTTGGCAAGCACTATTGAAAGAATCTGAGTTCATGAATTGGTACGTGCAATCGCAAGTCAATCAAAGCAATTTTGAGGGTTTATCCAATCTAAAAAAGAGATTCGAATCCCTGGAGAAACAACAACAATAGATTATCGACTTGCTGAACTTGATTCAGATGGAACAATCCATTTCCGACACATTGTCTTCATCATTGTAGCTTTGTCCACTGCTGCAATCCTCTGAATTCATTGAGTAGGCTTCGATGGATCTTGAGCTTCATCTATCTCAACATACAACTGGTTATGACACAAATTTGGACCTAGAGCTACGAGTTTGAATCAATTTTGTGATCCTCAATTTTATTCAACACAACTTCCATCATCGTCTTTGTACTTCAATTGTTGTTAGGTCTTAGTATGCTACCTCTTTGTACTTCAACTCTATTTTCTGTGCTAGAGGTCTTCATGTGATATTGTAAAGGAAATTTTTGAATATAATAGAAAATTCGTTTATGTATCTGCTCGGAAATCATGTTTGTTCATCAACAATACTTATTTGTATTCTTCTTTCTACTGTTACATGTATGCACTCTTTATGCGACAATTCAACACATCCTTGCAAATAATTGAATATATGTGCATTTCCTTTTCAACATAACATTAGTGCGACTACAAACTTCAAATTTTATCTAACTGCAACAATTACTAATACATTCCTTGAATTCCTAATGAATATCGTGTTGAATTCAAAGATCTTACTTATCCTTTCATATTTTAGCAAGATGGGAAGTAATCAGTTGCTGCTTACGACGAGCCTGGATAATTTATTTGAGTAGATTTATTTACCCATTTCTTCATGTGCGCACATCCATTTTGATACTATTCCTGAATGTATTCCCTTTTGGTCCTTGTGTTGTGGTTGATGTTATGTAGAGTATTTCTATATGGCTTATGTACTATTCTTCAACAATATTGAGCCTTATGTCCAAAACATCACATACATAACATCTCACAGTTTGACAATATTTTGCAAATGACCATTGTAATTGCACCTTGCACACTTCAATGTATTGATCCTTCTTCTAGTAGTGTAACAAAAAGAATTGTGATCTTTGAGGTAACTATCATACCTGATTGGTTTCATTTGATTTGGACTGTACTTGCTGTTGCAAACCTTTTCAGTTGTGCTATTATATCCAAGTCATGATTTTTCTAGTTCTGATCTCTGATCGTTTAAAACATTATTCAAGATTGATGTGTTGTCTTTGAATTTCTTCTTCATCTCTTCTCCAAGACAAGTATTTTCATTACTTGAATGTGCGCAGTTCGAAGTATCAATGATGTGACCTTTCCCTTTTATCTTGGTCAATTTTTCTTCTAAGCAAGAGATCTCTCTATTCTTTTTCTCAAGTTGACTTGTCAGCTGAATGTTTTTTTGCTTTGAATCTTCCAGTGAAATATTCAATATTGTTTCCTCTTCTTCAAGATTCTTGATTTGATCTACTATGCAATTTAGTTGTTTCTCAAGATTCATTTAATTTTCACTAACCTGTTTTTCAAGAGACTCATGAACAACCTTGGTTTGATTGACTTGTTCTTCATACTTTGATAGTTGGTCTTGCAAGAGTTTGTTCTTCCTTCTTGAATTCTTTCATTCATCCAAGGAACTAACCAGTTCACCTTCCCAGTCAACCTCTGCAGCATATTCTTCTTCTTCAGATTATCTGTATGATTTAATTTATGTGACAGGTTTTCGAGGTGTATTAAAGGTTCCACTAAAGAAGTACTTATCTAGTGTTCCTGATTCGATCTATGCAATTGATGTGTTTTTATTGATAGGGGGACACCACTTTTTATTTTCTTCACTGCCTTCATCTTCAAGAAATTCCATGAAAATAAATTCCTTGGATTATCATCGTAATCACTTTCTTCAGATAAACTACTGTCTTCCTTAGTGTATAGGCTTTTCCTTTGTTTTGGGAATTTCTCCTTGTTCTCAGATATGTCCTGTGTGTGCACCAATCTTTGTTCATTGTAATTAGCCTCTTCTTTATATAGACACTTTGAATCAAAATGGCCTACTCTTCCACATTTAAAAAAATTGAAGGGTAACTTACCCTTGTACTTGTCGCACCCTCTTTTCAACTTTCTTACAAAGTTTGACTCTTCCTCATCTGACTCATCACATGAGATTTTGTCATGCTCATGTTTTACTTTCCTGGTGGCCTTAAAGGCCACTTATTTTTTGGTGGGATTTTCCCTTTGAGTTCTCATTTCATACGCAGTAAGGATCCCATGAAGCTCATCCTTTGTTAATTCTTCAATATTGGTTCTGTCTTCTAATACATACACTTTTGAGTCAAATATTGGAGGTAAGTTATCAGTATCTTTTGCTCAATTGATTCTTCAGTTAGTGTAACTCCAAGACTTTTGAAGGAATTGACTAACTCATCAATTCAGAGAAAGTATGAGGAAAATTTTTCTTCATCCTTCATTCTCAACGACACATATAGTCCAGAGTAGGTCTGCAATTTTTCCTTCTTTACTTTCTTTTCTCCTTCATAGATGTTTCTGAGCTTGTCCCATACATCCTTAGCTGAAGCAGAATGCATAATTTTAGTGAATTCAATGTCTACTAACCCACATAATAGTGCATTCATTTCTCTTGCATTTCATTCATAGTGTCTTCTCTCAAATGGATCAACTGGTGCAGTTGCAGGAAGATTATAACCATTCTCAATAGACTTACAGACATCAACACCGAGGGATTTTATATATACTTCTATTCTTGTATTCCAGAAGGTGTAGTTGTAGCCATCAAATCTTGGTGCTTTATTGGTGGAGAGTCCTTCTTGCTTGTCCATATCTGCGAAAGGATATGTATTCCAGATGTTAAGCTGTTACTAAAGAAACCCTCTCTGATACCAATCGTTGGAATCTTATTAATACTGAGAAGGGGGGGGTGAATCGGTATTATTGCATCTATGAAATTTTTTTACTTCTTATCAATTTGAATTGGAACTTAAATTATGCATTCACCATAAACATAAAAATTCAACATCACATGCGCAATACATTGGACACAGGGATTTTTATGTTTAAAACTAAATGGGAGAAAACCACAGAATGCTCTCATATATTAAAAGATTACATTCATGGAAGCACCAACTTCCAAAGTTCTCCAGCACCAACTGGAAGGAGACACCAAACCCCTGGTTTTACATGATACTACTTGAAGGAAGCAACGAATCCTTGATTTACCAGCTTCAACTGGAAGGAGGCTTCGATCCGTTGTTCCTTTCCCCATCCTCTCGCCCTGATATGACTGTAGAAGATATTCCTTTGCTGCTTTACTAAGCCGCACACTCTTTAGATTAACTGCAGTTCATTCCGTTGTGTGCACATTCTGTATACTGATATCTTGAAGTCATTGAACTGTATCACGTACTTCACTTCACTACATCAACATCACATGCTTGATCCCATACTTCATAACATTCTGAAATCTACACTTTGGTTCAACATATTGTTCTGTCTCTGCGCATCTGCAAACTCAATTGATACTGCACATCCTTTGCTGTGCTACGGTTTTGATCTCGCGCATCTGTATCAGATCACTCACATTATTCTAGGCACCTTCGGCTATGATACACTTATGTCTTGGAACATATGTCTTAGATAATCTGTGACGTTCTGCATATCATATGTGATTCTTCCTTTCAGTTCTTACACATTCATATCAGATAAAATTCATTATACTGCGCATCTACTGTTGTGTTGTACTTCTTTCTTTGTACATTTGTCTTAGATAATATGTGACCTTCTATATACCATCTACAATACTTCCTTTGTGTTATTACGCACTTGTATAAGATAAACTTCATCATTCTGCACATCTACTGTTGTGCTACACTTCTGTCTTTGCGCATCTCTCTCAGATAAACCACTTCATATTTCTACGTAGCATATCCTATGCTGCATTTCGCGCATCCGACTCTTTTTCTAGATTATGCTGTTGCATGTCCACGAGCCATTGATACCCCAAAATTAGAATCTTTCCCAAATTAGAGTACTACCACTTTCACATATTCAAGCTTACTCTAACTCTCCAACTTGGCTTCTTATTTATACTTGTCCTGCGCAGATGATATGTCCACAAGTTGGTTGTAGCATCCCTTCTTCCTTGCTTCACAGTTAAGCTTAATTCACACTTCCACCACTTGTCATATTTTGTGCCACTGAGGTATCACAACTTGTGGGACTCATGCATACTTGGTTCTTTGCATAGTGGGTCTTGCGCAGTTTGGAATCACTTCGTGTTTGGTCTTGCAACTTGAAGTATCATCGCTTGTGGGTCTTGTGCACTTTGACTTGTCCGAATGCCACTTTCTTCCAGAACTCTGGCCTCTTCAACAACTTGTATACTTCTTCCGATTGGTGAGTCTCACACACTTCTCGGACTTGCTTACATGTCCAACCACTTCTTTCTCTCATGAGTCTTGTGCACTCCCGAAACTTGTCCAACCATCTCTTTGGAATTTACCTTTGGAGTAGCATCACTAGGTGGACTTGTGACTTGTGCATGTACCTTATGTGTTACTTCAAACTAGATGTACTTCTTCAAACTGGATGTACTCTGTACTTATTATTTAACTTGGATGGACTTCTTATGTACTTCTTCAAACTGGATTTCATATAATTCTTCAAATTGGATTTCATATACTTCTTCAATATATTTCTTCAAACTGGCACAAGGATACTGAATCCTCTTTGACATTAGTTAACATCAATGACAACCAAATTTCAAATTTTTTTTTATACTTTGAAACCATGTGACGCTTAGATGTTTCTTAAATGACATTTTGTGTGTTTTTAAGTGACAATCATTATATACTTCCAATGTGAAAAGGGTTTTTTCGTGGCATTGAAATTATAACCATTGAAAAGAAAACAAATCATTTTTTTGAAGAGTTGGGAGTGGATGAAATTTTTCTACAGGGAAATTTGAATACCCATAATCAAATTTTTTAATCAGTTAAAAAATGCTAATGCCATTTGAATTCTCAATTTGTGAAATGGTTTAAATGTATTCTTATTTTGCTAAAAAATGGATTGTATATTTTTTTGAAATAAAAAAAATGTCAGATAACCTTAATTCAGGCATTGGTGCATCACCTCCGATTGACTTACATATGGTTTATAGTCAATGAAGTAATGACCCTTAATGTGGATGTTGTTGAATTCAAATCTTTTCCGTAGACTAGCAATTTTGAGAAACCTTCTTAGAATCACCCCAAACTTCTTGATATTGGTGATGAAAACTGTCCTTTCATTCAAATACTTTTACAAGCGTGAACACATCAAGTTCGCTTGGTGATCTTTTCGTATTTAGAGAGCTTGAAAAGAGCTTAAAGATAAAACTCCAGGGGATTTCTTTTTTTGTAGGAGTTTAACGAGCCCAAAAAAGTGATAAATTATAACTCAGTGACTTATTCTCATCGTTTAACGATCACGAGAAAGAACAAAGAGTCATCTCGGTTGCCATTAATAATTTGTATTTAATGAGTGAAATAATGACAAAAAGATGCTCTATGAGTGTTCATACCTGAGAAATTACGCAAAAAGACCATGACTGCGAAAAACTGGATCAAAGTGGTGTTAAACTTCACCTGCAAGTTGAAACTAGGTAAAATACGATTAACCAGATATAAACATGCCCAACTGTAGCAAAATGACCCATTCTAGAATAAATTAAAAAGGGAATATGCTCTTTTTCAATATAAATAGGGGTAAAATAGTAAAAAGAATTACTATTTGTTTTTTACCAAGTTGGAGAGGTGAAAAGTGCCCTTTGGAGCCGTTCTTCTTCTGCTGATTTCGGGAGCTGTGATCCGTCATTTCAGGCGCCGTCAGCAATACGTAACCCTAAACCTATCTCTTTACCTTTCTAGTGGTTTAGAATTTGTTTTTTCTTACATTTAGGTAGGTTTTGAGCATATTAAGTTGGGAGTTTTGCGTTCACGGTCCGGTGCAGGTAACCCTTTCGGGATCTGCGCCGACGCAGAACCCGAAAGGGAGTTCTACGCTAGCGGCACCCTATCCATATGGACGTTCTACGCCAGCGCAAACCACCAATTTAAACTCAAAACCTAGCCAAAATAAAAAATTTTTAAAGGTTGGGCAAAGTTCTAAAGGTGTTAAAATGTATTTCTTGATAGGTTTGGGGTGAGCACAATGCTTCTTGAGTGGCGGGAAAGCGAGCATGAGCTCGAAGATATGCAAGTGGAAAATAATCCATAATGTGTTGCAGCGTTGAGGAACTGTGGGCTACTCAAGTATTTTCGAGTGTCGGGGATGATATCCCAAGTATCACTATTGACATACCTGGTCCAATGTTGGGGCCCTATTCAGCAACATTTACAGATAGGTGAGCACATGCTTACCATGGATGTCGAGGAAATATACCTTTTGACAGGGTTATCCCAGTGAGGGATACCTATGTCCTTTACCGGATCATAAGGTGGTGGTCGTTCGGTCGAGGACATGATAGATAAGTGGTGTACTCTGGGTACTGCGATGGTCAGTGGGAAAATTCCCATCAAGGATGTCAGGGACCAGGCTCTTTGAGCAGTACTCTTTACCGTTGTGCGAGTTGCTGGTAGCTGTTCTGCTCACTTAGCGAGCAAATCACAAATGATGTATGCCGATGCATGAATCCTACTATGTTTAACTGGTGTGAGGGGCTTCTCACCGACCTCCGAGATCAGTTGACTAAATGCCAGTGTGGGGCACTAAAGCAGTTTGGGTATGGTTCGGTATTGGTATCCTTTATGCTGGAGTGGGTGCCTCACTTGTGCCCACAAGTGGACTTCGAGGATCAGGATGTACGTGATCCTCACATGATGAGGTGGGAAGAGGTGATGGATTGCCATGGTGGCGGGGGTCCCATCATCAGTTTTGGTACAGGGTTCTTCTCATGGCTACAGGGACAGATCCTCATGGTGGAGGATTACCCATATGCTGGTACAGAATTCCGAGGAGACCCAGAATTGGTGCTTCTTGAGGGGGTGCAGTGGGGCGACATTGGTAAGAACAAATGCTTGTGTTTTTTATATTTTATGCATTTTATGATTTTTTTGTAGTAGTGTTGATGACGTTTACATGTTTCTTGCAGACGTGGGTCCAGAGAGACCACTTGGAGTCTCTCTCCTTGTGTGGAGAGGAGGAGCGCTAGAGATGGAGCCCGCGGTCCGTGATGCTCTTGAGGATCAAGAGGCGATCGAGGAGAAACTCCAGAGGATGACTTATATATTCCAGAACCTACTGTGCATGACCTACCCCTCCGTTATCAGGAGTTTACGGTTGGGGTATCAGCTCATTTCGGCACGCTGCTCCAGAAGGTGGAGAAGGCCATAGCCTATTACCATGCGCAGTCTGGGGCTGAGCGGCCTAGGGCTGTGCGGCATAGAGTTTAGGTGCATGGTTTATATATGTATACAATGAAAGCTTACAAGCTTCGGATTTTTCGTAGAGATGACTCTTACTGAAAGCTAGCATGCTTCAGACTTTTGTATCAGCACTACCATTTTGTATCGATTGATATATATATACAGACATTACTGGCGGTTTTATACATTTTGTGTTATAATGGTGAATTATGACATCTTGTCTTACATGTTTTCTTATACAATGGATGATTTACATATTATGTCTATTTTTATATTTTCATGAATATGTTATGTGTGTGCAATGTACCAATCTAAAATGAAGTTGGCCATCAAGTCAACAACTGTATTCATGTCTTGTGGAATGTGCAGGTATTGAATGGATTCAAAGGACCTTTCCAGAAGATGAACTCGTCTGAAGAGACGGAGTAGAGTAGGGTCACGGATAGCATAAATCCGGTTCAAATGAGAAACCACTAGTTGAGAATCCAAGTGGATAACAACATGGTTCATACCCAAGGAAAGAGCGTCGATTAGGGTTCCAATCACCGTCTGATACTCTGCGGCATTGTTGGTTGCGAATCCTAGACAACTTCCTCCTGATATGATAAGCTCGTCAGTGGGGGAATAAAGTACCTAGGATGCCGAAGCAAGGTTACGGGTATGCCGGCTGGCGCCGTCTGCGAATCCGTAGCAAGTTTCCCTCTGCACATGTAGACAAAACATGGTATAAGAAACGAAACAAGACCTAGACACACTAAAACAAAAATGTCACACCACACAAAACACACACGCCATGTACAATATATACAAGATATCTATGCATGAAAGGATGAGGCATAGTACGTCTTTAGGTAGAGCCCATTGCGGGGCTCACCCAAATATATCCCATCATAGTCCTCTAGTTCGTAGGCTCCCTTCTCCAGAACACATTTCACTATGTATGGTCCATGCCACATGGACTCGAACTTACCTACCCCTAGCTTATTGTGCTTTTGGTCATATGTGAGAACCAAATCACCCTCATTAAAGACACGTGGTTTGACCGACCTGTCGTATTGTGCCTTGATGCGCTTCTTGCGTGCCTCGCTGGAAAGAGCAGCATCGCGGCGGGTCTCGTCAAGTTTTGCTAGGTAAAGGAATCACTCTTCCTCGGTAGTGGTGTTCGGAAGAAGTTCGACTGCGAGTTTGAGTGATGGAATCTCACACTCTATTGGTAGGATTGCCTCCAATCCATAAACTAATTGAAACAATGTAAATTCGGTGGCAGTCTTTATGGAGGTCCGGTATGCCCATAGTGCGGAAAAGAGCATGTTGTGCCAGTTAGACTTGTGCATACCCACCATGCATTGAATCATGGTTTTCAAGACCTTGTTGATGGCCTCTACTTGTTCGTTGGCATGTGGATAGTAAGGGGTTGATTTTTCATGATGAAAACCCAATCTGGTGCTCAATTCATCTACCATGTGGTTCTGAAAGTGAGATCCATGGTTAGTGACTATGGCTTGTGGAACTTCGAACCATGCAATAACATGATTAAACATGAAGAGTGTGGTGGTTTTGTCATCTTCATTGTATGTAGGAATAGCCTCGTCCCATTTAGTAAAGTAATCCACGGCTACTATGATGTAACCATGCCCCCCGACCGACTTAGGCTTACAGTGCATGAAGTCTATGCCCCATTTTGCAAAGGGGCCAACGATAATAACCGGGTGTAACGGGGCAGGGTGGGTGCGCTTTTTCGCTTGAAAATGATGGCATGGGGGACATCTTTTAATGACCTCAATACAATATTTAAAGATGGATGGCCAGTAGTATCCCACGCATAGTATCTTCTGGGTTGTAGCCATCCCAGAGAGATGATTGCCACAAGCCCCATAGTCACAATCACTCAAGACGTGTTCAACCTCCTCATGTGTCAGACATCGTCGAAGAACCAAATCAATAGCATGACAAGACAGGGTATCTCTAACGATCAAGTAATACTTGGCGTGGTGGAGGATATGATGACGATCATTCCAAGACAGTCGGGGGTTGAAACATTGGGTTTGAAGATATAAGGTAATATCTCCATACCATGGGTCAGACGTGCTGATAAGGAACAATGATTTGTCTAGAAGAGAATCATTGGGCTCAGATCCTAAATCGACATGGGGAAGATCGCAAATGAGCTCGACAAACACCAAAGAATTCTTAGACTTGGCTTCCTCGAAGAGGAGGTCGAGCTCCTGAAGTATCACGATCCAGCGTGAATACTTGCCCCCATGTACTTGGCGTGTCAAAACGTGGTACATGGGGTGTCACCTACCCAAATTCTGAGAATATTATTTTATTTGCAAAATACTTTATGTTAAAATTTAATTACAAAGTTTTGTAATTATGACCAAGTTTGGTCAAAGATAATTGTAATTACTGATTATTATTATTTAATAAATTAAAGTAGGAGACAAACACCCAAGGGAACTGTTAAATGAGTGTTCACTAACCCACTAGGAGGAATGGAAGCTGTTAGAAGGTATGAGATAGATGGCAGCATTTGCACTTCACCACTAGCTGTTGGTTATGGGACAACTACCCCTAAAAATGTGGCATTATCCCCCAGGTGGGTGGAAGAGAGCAGGCAGCTCATTAATGACCAGTTAACCACTAAAAGGCCTAGGCAGCCTACATATTGCAATTCGAATTAGGCAGGCAGCCCCTTACAATATTTTCTGCAGAAATATTCCTCAAGTGCATCAGGTGATCACTGAGAGATTCGAATAGGGAGGCTATGTGAGAGTGCAACTATAAGTTTGCTAATTATACTGAGAAGGAAAACCATAGGTGCCGGTGCAGGTCTCTTTGACTACTGAGTCTTGAGGACTGGACAATCTACATTCTATTGCAAGTTGATGTACTAAGGCTTCTACAGAATCTTCCTCCCGGTGCTTCAGTGAACAGGTTCGGGGGTCCTAAGTCAAGTAACTTGGCTGTCTTCAGAAGAGGTTGGGTGGAATAGGTTCCTTGGGTTGTTTGTTTCTCCTACATTCAACCAGGTTTTACTGTTCCTACTTTTGTTTACATTTAAATGTTTCTGCATAGTAGAATTATTAAACTCAGTCATGTAGAAGAAATTATTTTATTTTCTGATCTAAATATGATTCTGAATGAAATAGCTTTATGAAATGATTGAATCGATAACAATCTCTATATTTTTCCCTATGCTGTTCTCTACATCGTACTCCAGTATAGAGAAGTAAATTAAGAAAGATAAGTGATAGACAGAATGCCATTGATTGGAAAGATGATTACAGTAGTGTTCTTGTTAAAATTCTATCCTATATTTAAACCCAGTAAACATTACAGTATAGCATCAACAGCAGTATAGAATTCATCTTATTAATACATGAAAGAAAAACACAGTATGTTTCTGCACAGTGCTATATATTTCTTTTAATTCTATTTATTTCAGATAGTAAGCAAATGCACATCAATATTATACATTTCATGTTTTTTTTCAAAGCAATTGTATTTTCAAGAATTATAGCAACTGCAAGAATTAATCTCTGTATAGATTTATTACAATTATACATATTTTATTTCTTCACTAACTTTCACCTTTGATTTCAATTATTGAATATCTACATAGTAGTATCAAACCCTAAGATACTACAGACCCTAGTTTTGTTTACACAGTTCATAATTTTCTTCTCAAGCCTTTCATGGCAAACTTTAAACATTTCTTTTCTGAGCCTAACATTTATAGATTTTCCAAACCCTAACTAACATTTCGAGACTACTACAAGACAATATTCACCACTTAGCAGAAAGCACGATTCTGTACTAATGTTTATCGATAGCTCATAACCCTAGTAAGAACACATACATAATATCAAAAACATTTGTTGCAAAGGTTAAGTCTCGAGTACAAAATCTCATTACAAGCCAGATAACAAACGAAAGTTACAGGTAGGGTTTCAATCGTGAATTAAAATAGAACACCGTGGCATAACCATTCCAAAAACAATTAACAGTTGAACTATCTCATCACGATTCCAAAAACATGAATATCAATAATGATAACAAAAGTACAGGGAACAACTATTACAGTTATGCAAACCTTAACCCTCGTCCAAAAACAACTATCGTTGTTCGGCATCACATAACAGTTATACAAATATTTCCTCAACCATTAATTTTTAAAACAAGTCTTTCTATTTCAAAAACGAGCCATTGTCTTTAGAAAAGGAGAACCCTCGGCTCTCATTTCACATTCAAAAAGTATAACATAGTTTACATTACAGATGACCTGTCAAGGTTCCCAACATTACACAGAAGTTTAAATCTTATCAACCAAAACGTTTAAACGAAGACAAGATCCAAAAACTACACAGGGTTTTACCCTTGATTTATATAGCAACACAAAAACGAATGTGAAGTTCTTATAAACGAAGCAGCCAGGCATCAAATAGCCAAAGAACAACTTAAACAAATGAAGGTTACCCTCTGTACATTATGTATCAAACTAAGACTCTAGAACTCAACACTCGGCTATCACCGAAAACAAAGTCGAATAGTTTCAACTCTCGGCATACAATATTCACCATCAAAACCATGCAAAAGGGCACCTACAAGGTTTTCGAGAACCACCGGAGCTTACCAGGAAACAGTAGCATATTTCCATTTTCCAATTCTTATGCACAGGAATCATTCTACGAAGTGGGTACCTGCAAGGTTCACAGTTCGGAGAGGTTAAAACCATAAAATGCAAGGATAAAAACAAGTAACACATTATTAGTTTCATTATCGTCAGAACTTACCTTTAGAAAACAAAACCGTGAACTTTGGCACACCACACAGTAAAAACGATGAGGCCTAATGGCACTTGACAACAACCACGAATTAAACACAGAAATATTTTCACAAACTGGAGGATCGAAACCCAGTTCAACTATGAATTCAACAACTGAAAGAAGAAAAACCACACACAACTTCCAAGCTGTATCGTAGTGCTATGGCACAAGATTGTGAGCCTACAACCATTAAAACTATCCTCATAGGTCCAAGGTTCGAAACCGATGAAGGAGTCCTCCTCTCAACCAACTCTAAAACCCTACATTACAGCAGACGGTCGGCTCCATGATCTTCCACCAAAAATGCAACAATGAATGCTGAAAACCATTTTTCCACTACTTACCAATGTGTGGATAGGGTTTCATTCACAGCCCGGATCTTGCAGAGATCAATGGTGGAATATCTTCCAATTAAGGCACGTTGATTATCGAACCACGATTGCAATCAATATTGCATTAATTGTTTCATCTACCATTTGCCAAGTAAGCTGATCGAGAGCCAGTGCATGGCATAGCTCAGCTTGTTGTAATGCTCATTTCAAACACAAACCACATGATTACCTTACAACTGGGATTCCACATCACTTAACCGTGGAACACGTTAATGCTAGGCCTGTCAACGCCAACTTGGGAAGCATGCCAAGTTAATACCCATCAACATCAAAATAATTGCAATGTTATACCCGTGGATTGTATTTCTTTTTAGTCTCTATAGTTTATTGTTATGCATCGTAAGATTGTATTGTATGCCAATGTTTGGTGTGATTGTATAATCACTATATAATGTTAACAGTTCATTTACTAAGGCTCGAGTATAGATATATATATAGAATAAAGTTAGCCATATATATATATTGTTAATCATTGATAATGGAGACCATAGATATAGTTAGGATTCTAACTATGCAAAAGTAGAATTAGATACTATATACATTATAGATTTCATACAATAGCTATAACTTTCCAATTCATAATAATAGTATGAGCCTATAGGTATAGTTAAGTAATACACTTTTTAATATGCTAGCCATGTATTGCAAAGTTTAATAGATAAATATGATACCTAAGGCATAGTTTAAATGATGACGTTATACATTATAATGCTGAGTTCATAACACTAGTCACTAGACCATTCATATATTAACTGAGTAATGATAATCAAATAATAAACTCAGGACTTAGAATAGTTTAAGTTCTGTAGAATCAAGACGTAATGATAATTCCAAAGTATAAACACTATTTTCTACAAGCTTTCTAATAGCTTTATCAATAGATATTGGTATCACTATTTTGATAATAATGACAATAGTCATATGATAATAATTGCAGCATTATAACAAATACTTGGACGACGTGAAATCGTAACACTGAATTGTTTTGAAAGTCAACATACAAACTAGTTTTAGAACCAAGTATCCATACCTCCAATAATGTGTTTCGCAAGGAAGTACTTAGCATTCAAAATTTACATTGACGATGAATTGAAAGACACTTGTACTCTTAAGACATGTTGTCGTAGAATTTCTTGCCTGCGGTCTGCACATGGAAATGGGATTCAAATGCCTTAGCTAAACGTAGCTAAGTAAACTTGAGGGTACCTCGTAGGACCCCTTCATCAACATACAAACAAAATGTCAGCACTTCCTCAAGAACATCATTGCGCCGAGAGGCGCTCTACAACCCAGTATGGGGGAGATCTTGTGAGTCGAGCGTTTGTTGAGTTTGTGGAGTGTTTGTAGAGTAACAAAATAATACAAAGTAAACAAAAAAAGAATAATACAAAGTAAAAAGTAATAAATATTATGTCGGCCATAAACAAAAAAGAATAATACAAAGTAAAAAGTAAATATGAGACTTAAACTAGAGACTTTAGAGCTTAGGATTAGGTGGTAAATATCATGTGGCCATAAACAAAAAAGAATAATACAAAGTAAAAAGTAAATATGAGACTTAAACTAGAGACTTTAGAGCTTAGGATTAGGTGGTAAATATTATGTCGGCCATAAACAAAAAAGAATAATACAAAGTAAAAAGTAAATATGAGACTTAAACTGGAGACTTTACTTTTTACTTTTAATATGAAGTAAAAAGTATTATGAGACTTTAGAGTGTTTGTCTAGTGTTTGTCCAATAACAAAATAATACAAAGTAAACAAAAAATAATAATACAAAGTAAAAAGTAATAAATATTATGTAGGCCATAAACAAAAAAAATAATACAAAGTAAAAAGTAAATATGAGACTTAAACTAGAGACTTTAGAGCTTAGGATTAGGTGGCTGAGGTATTGCACTCAAGGAGCTATTCAAGGAAAGGTTTGCACCTCATGATATTTGATCACTCTCGGCGCTTGATAGAGCTTAGGATTTGGATCTAGGCTGGTAATAGTACAAACTATGTACAACATGTAATCATATTTAGAACTTAAGCAAATTTGTAAATTGTATTCTTATGCATAATCATAAAAAGATCTTTCGTTAAGGAGATTAACATCCGCTTAAATCTGAAATAGCAAATACAATTATATCATATTTATTTGAGAAGTATGACGTGTCGTCATTATTAATTATCTCAGTTAAGAAATCTAATTAATTTATATGTTCCGCATTAATGACTTTGATAATTATTGCTATTATAATTTTTTTAAAATTTTGGTATTTTTCGGGATGTTACATGTGGTATCAAAGCTCACGTTCGAACTCTAGGAATGAAAAAGGTCCAAGAACATGCAACAGAAAATTTATTTATAGCAAAAACCTTACTAATTCAAAAATTTAAACTATTTGTGTTATACAGAAATTATTTTAGGTTACAGGTATGGAAGGATCAGCTGAACATTTAGAAGATAGATTTCGACCCAATAGTCATAGCATGGGACAACATTATGAAGAAGAAGTCCATGGCGAATTAAATGACAATTCGTCAAAATTGTTACGAGCATTTCAAGAGTTAAAGGCAGAAATCAGATTTGTAAAACAAGACAATGAGAAAATTCTGAAGGCACAAGAAGAACTAAATCAAGTACTATTCAAACAATGCCCAACTGATGAACAAAATAGAGAAATTTAAAATACCTCCAAGATTGAAGATTTACCTCATCCAGAAAGAAGTAAGAAGATGAAAACTGATGATGCAAACAACATTTCAACATCATCAGAAGATGCCCATGAAAAATGGAAAAAGAAAATAAATTATTCAAGTGATAGCAGCGAAGGAGACTACAAACCCAAAAGAAAAAGTCATGAACAGTATGAACAAATTTCTAGGGAGTTCAAGAAAATCAAACCCCCAACTTTCAATGGTGAAACTGAGAAAGGAGAGATAGCAAAAGCTTGGTTGTCTGGCATGAAGAAGTATTTCCAAATTTACGATTACTTATAATCATTGAAGGCAAAGATGGCAATCTACAACTTGATTGGGAAGGCAAATATTTGGTGGCAGGACATCAAAAGAGTGAAGGGCATCAAGGACAAGGATGTGAATTGGAGTACTTTCAAACGGTACTTCAAAAAATTTTTTTTATCTGAGCAATACTATGAAGAAAAATCAAAGGAGTTCTACGATTTAAAGCTAGGAACTATGAACATGAAAGAGATGAACAGTAAATTTCTGAATTTACTGAGGTATGTGCCATACCTCGTGGAAGAAAAATCGAAGATTCAAAGATACCTGAGTTGTCTACCTTTCAACATAAAGGACAGAATCAAGTATGACAATCCAAAGACCTTAGAAGAGGCCATGAGGAAAGCAAATTTCTGTTATGACACTAATCGGAAAAGAGAAGGGATATCAAACTGAAAAAGTCATAAACCCAACAATTTTGAGCTGAAAAAGAAAAATTTCAGGTTTAGTGGAAATTCTGGTTTCCAAAAGAAGAATTTTCAGAATCTTAATTTTCAAGGAAATAATCCTAGAAATAGCCAACAAAATTTTTTTACAGCTCTTAGAAACACTCCCAATGCTACCAGGACTAATGATCAAAAGGAACCTATCAAATGTTTTGAGTGTCAAGGTCCTCATTATGCATCAGAATGCCCCAAGAGGAAGCGGACAACTAACAATATTCATTCCATACAGACTGAACCTACTGTTGGAGACTTGGCAAGGGAGATGCCCAGAATTAATGCAACACTTGACAACAAGCAAGCAGATCATCAAATCTCTATGGTAGAGATTGAAGGTATGCTACAAAATCATCCTGTTACTATTTTGATTGATCCAGGTGCTAGCTTAAGTTATATATCACCAAATATTGTAGAAAGTTTTAAATTGAAAACAGAAAAATTCAGTAAATCCTGGTTAGTTAGAATAGTAATAGGAACAAAAAGGAAAGTATCGTATTTTATTGAAAGTTGTGCTTTATCCATGAAACAGTTAAAGACACAAACCAAGTTGAATGTTTTACCTTTAGGATCCTATGATATTATAATCGGAATGGACTGGTTAGAAGCCCATCACGTCATTCTGAATTGTTATAAGAAAAGTTTTATATGTTTAAATGATGAAGGAAAAACTGTAGAAGTAAAAGGTATTCCAAGAAAGACATCCCTTAGACAGATATCAGCCATGCAAGTAAAGAGGGCAGTTAGAAAAGGATGTCAATTGTTTGCAATAAATGTACTAAATGATGAGTTTATTTGTAAAGAGGACAAACTGAAACTAGAAGACATACCTGTCCTAAAGGATTTCAAAGATGTTTTTCCTGAGGAGATTCCAAGATTACCTCCTAAGAGAGATTTAGACTTTACCATCGAGTTAATACCAGGAGTAGTACTGAATTCTAAAGCTCCATATAGGATGAATATACTGGAATTAAATGAGTTGAAATCATAGTTGAAGGAACTGATTGATAAAAACTATATAAGACCCAGCGTGTCTCCTTGGGGAGCACCTGTTATATTTGTTAAGAAGAAAGACGGTACCCTAAGACTGTGCATAGATTATCGCTAGCTAAATAAGATGACAATCAAGAATCGATATCCGTTGCCCTGCATAGACGATCTATTTGATCAGCTGTGTGGAGCAACGATATTTTCAAAGATTGATTTAAGGTCAAGATATCATCAAGTGCGGGTGAAGGATGAGGATATTTTCAAAACAGCCTTTAGAACTCGATATGGACATTATAAGTTCGTAGTCATGCCATTTGGCTTAACTAATGCCCCAGCTGTATTTATGTGTTTGATGAACAATATTCTGCACAATATTTAGATAAGTTTGCTATTGTGTTCATAGACAACATTTTAGTGTATTCTAAAAGCAAAGAAGAGCCTGACGAACATCTGCGTATTATCTTACAAGTTCTGAGAGATCATTAACTATACACTAAGTTTAGTAAGTGTGATTTTCACAAGGATCAAAATTCAATATTTAGGACATATAATTTCCAAGGAAGGAATCTCGCTTTACCCTGACAAGATAAAATCCATTAATTATTGGCCGATTCGTAAAGATGTGTCAGATGTAATATCATTTATGGGTATTACTGGATATTACAAAAAATTTATAGAGGGTTTTTCAAGGTTTTCAAACCCCATAACCTCCTTACAGAAGAAAGGGAAGAAATTTGTGTGGGATCAGAAATGTTCAGACAGCTTTAAGAAGCTAAAGGAATTATTAACAACAACACCTATTCTGAGGATAGCAGATCCTAATAAGGATTTTATAGTATGTATTGATGCATGTAATGACAGAATCGGTGGAGTCCTAACACAAGACGGACATGCTGTTGCATACGAATCTAGAAAACTGAAAATACATGAGAAGAACTACTCTACTTACGATTTAGAGTTATTAGCAGTAATTCACGCTTTAAAAATGTGGCGTCGCCACCTTATTAGCAGAAAATTTACCTTGTTGACAAATAACATGGGTCTGAAATATTTATTAGATCAGACAAATCTGAACGCTAGACAAGCTAGATGGTTAACTTTTCTAAGTGAATATGATTTTGAAATTCAACATATTAAAGGGAAAGAGAACAAGGTTGCTGATGCATTAAGTCGTAAAGCAAAACTGAATTTTATTTCAGCCATCAGTACTTACTCAATAGATTTATAAAATCAGATCCTTGAAAGGAGTGAAACGGACGAAGAATACAACAAATTACAAGAAAAGACAACAAATAATAGTTCTGAAAATTCTATGGTAGATTACAGTTTAAAGGAAAATGGATTGTTATTATACAAAAAACAGATTGTATGTATCCAACATACCAAAAGTAAAAATTCTGATTTTAAATGATGTGCACAAACACCATTACTCTAGTCATCTAGGTTATCAGAAAACCATCACTATGCTATAGAAAGAGTACTATTGGCCCATAATGAAAGATGAAGTAGCAGAGTACATAGCTAAGTGTTTGGACTATCAAAAAGTTAAGGTTGAACATCAACATCTGGCTGGACTGTTGCAACCATTGCCTATACCTGACTGGAAATGGGAAGTGATAAGCATAGATTTTATTACTGGACTACCAAAAAATCAGAAACAAAATGACTCTAGCATGGTGGTAGTGGATAAACTTAGCAAGGCAGCACACTTTATACCTGTGAAGACTACTCATAAGGCTCCAAACATTGCAGAAATCTTCATGAAGCAGATTTTTCGATTACATGGTATACCGAAAGTGATAATTTCAGATCATGACTCTAAGTTTACTGGAAACTTCTAGAAGTTTTTATTTAAAGGGTTGAATACAACCTTAAACTTCAGTACAACATTTCATCCACAAATGGATGGACAAACAGAAAGAGTGAATCAAGTTTTGGAAGACTTGCTAAGAATGTATGTTAAAGATTAGCTTGGTAAGTGGGAAGACTACTTGCATTTAGCAGAATTTGCATATAATAACCATTATCATGCATTAGCTAGGCTTAGCCCTTTTGAAATTCTTTATGGTAGGAAATGTGATACACTTGTTTCTTGGAATGATCCAGTAAATAGTGTTATTTTAGGACCTGAATTGTTGCAGGAGTTAGAACTAATTGTGAATCAGGTACAAAGAAATCTTAAAGCTGCCCAAGATAAGCAAAAGAGTCAAGCAGATCTTAAAAGGACTCATAAAGAGTTCCAGGTTGGTGAACATGTTTTTCTCAAGGTAAGACCGAAAAAGAGTTCATTGAAATCGGGAAGCTGTGCCAAGTTGGCACCCAGGTATTGTGGTCCTTTCGAAATATTGTCAAGGGTTGGACCAGTGGCATACCAAATGGCTTTTCCACCAAATTTAAACATACATAATGTTTTTCATATATCATTTTTAAAGAAGTATGTACACGATGCTACTCATGTTGTAAATTGGAATGATGTACAGGTGGGACAAGACAACGATTTTCAGGTGGAACCGGACTATATCCTCGAAAGGAGGGAAACTCTACTATGGAATCACACCATTGGGAAGGTAAAGGTGCAATGGAAGCACCTTAGACCAGAAGAGGCAACCTGGGAGTTGGAGAGTAGTATGCAGGAATCATACCCAACTTTGTTTCAAGAACACTCAGAGAGTGATTAAACAACATCGAGGACGATGTTGAGACTTAAGGGGGGGTGTATGTCACCTACCCAAATTATGAGAATATTATTTTATTTTGAAAAATACTTTATGTTAAAATTTAATTACAAAGTTTTGTAATTATGACCAAGTTTGGTCAAGGATAATTGTAATTACTGATTATTATTATTTAATAAATTAAAGTAGGAGACAAACACCCAAGGGAACTATTAAATGAGTGTTCACTGACCCACTAGGAGGAATGGAAGCTGTTAGAAGGTATGGTACAGATGGGAGCATTTGCACTTCACCACTAGCTGTTGGTTATGGGACAACTACCCCTAAAAATGTGGCATTATCCCCCAGGTGGGTGGAAGAGAGCAGGCAGCTCATTAATGACCAGTTAACCACTAAAAGGCCTAGGCAGCCTACATAAGGCAATTCGAATTGGGCAGGAAGCCCCTTACAATATTTTCTGCATAAATATTCCTCAAGTGCATAAGGTGATCATTGAGAGATTCGAATAGGGAGGCTATGTGAGAGTGCAACTGTAAGTTTTCTAATTATACTGAGAAGGAAAACCAGAGGTGCTGGTGCAGGTCTCTTTGACTACTGAGTCTTGAGGACTGGACAATCTACATTCTATTGCAAGTTGATGTACTAAGGCCTTTACAGAATCTTCCTCCTGGTGGGTCAGTGAACATGCTCGGGGGTCCTAAGGCAAGTAACTTGGCTATCTTCAGGAATAGGTTAGGTGGAACAGGTTCCTTGGGCTGTTTGTTTCTCCTACAGTCAACCAGGTTTTACTGTTCCTACTTTTGTTTACAGTTAAATGTTTCTGCATAGTAGAATTATTAAACTCAGTCATGTAGAAGAAATTATTTTATTTTCTGATCTAAATATGATTCTGAATGAAAGAGCTTTATGAAATGATTGAATCGATAACCATCTCTATATTTTTCCCCATGCTGTTCTCTGCATCGTACTCTAGTATAGAGAAGTAAATTAAGAAAGATAAGTGATAGGCAGAATGCCATTGATTGGAAAGATGATTACAGTAGTGTTCTTGTTAAAATTTTGTCCTATATTTAAACCCAGTAAACATTACAATATAGCATCAACAACAATATATAATTCATCTAATTAATACATGAAAGAAAAACACAGTATGTTTCTGCACAGTGCTATATATTTCTTTTAACTCTATTTATTTCAGATAGTAAGCAAATGCACATCAATATTATACATTTCATGTTTTTTTTCAAAGCAATTGTATTTTCAAGAATTATAGCAGCTGCAAGAATTAATCTCTGTATAGATTTATTACAATTATACATATTTTATTTCTTCACTAACTTTCACCTTTGATTTCAATTATTGAATATCTACACAGTAGTATCAAACCCTAAGATACTACAGACCCAAGTTCTGTTTACACAGTTCATAATTTTCTTCTCAAGCCTTTCATGGCAAACTTTAAACATTTCTTTTCTGAGCCTAACATTTATAGATTTTCCAAACCCTAACTAACATTTCGAGACTACTACAAGACAGTATTCACCACTTAGCAAAAAGCACGATTCTGTACTAATGTCTATCGATAGCTCATAACCCTAGTAAGAACACATACACAACATCGAAAACATTTGTTGCAAAGGTTAATTCTCGAGTACAAAAGCTCCTTACAAGCCAGATAGCAAACGAAAGTTACAGGTAGGGTTTCAATCGTGAATTAAAATAGAACACTATGGCATAACCATTCCAAAAACAATTAACAGTTGAACTGTCTCATCATGATTCCAAAAACATGAATATCAATAACGATAACAAAAGTACAGGGAACAACTATTACAGTTATGCAAACCTTAACCCTCGTCCAAAAACAACTATCGTTGTTCGGCATCACATAACAGTTATACAAATATTTCCTCAACCATTAATTTTTAAAACAAGTCTTTCTATTTCATAAACAAGCCATTGTCTTTAGAAAAGGAGAACCCTTGGCTCTCATTTCACATTCAAAAAGTATAACAAAGTTTACATTATGGACGACCTGTCAAGGTTCCCAACATTACATAGAAGTTTAAATCTTATCAACCAAACCATTTAAACGAGGACAAGATCCAAAAACTACACAGGGTTTTACCCTTGATTTATATAGCAGCACAAAAACGAATGCGAAGTTATTATCAAGGACACAGCCAGGCATCAAATAGCCAAATAAAAACTTAAACAAATGAAGGTTACCCTCTGTACAGTATGTATCAAACTAAGGCTCTAGAACTCAACACTCGGCCATCACCGAAAACAAAGTCGAATAGTTCCAACTCTCGACATACGATAGTCACCATCAAAACCATGCAAAAGGGCACCTACGAGGTTTTTGAGAACCACCAGAGCTGACCAGGAAGCAGTAGCATATTTCCATTTTCCAATTCTTATGCATAGGAATCATTCTACGAAGTGGGTACCTGCAAGGTTCACAGTTTGGAGAGGTTAAAACCATAAAATGCAAGGATAAAAACAAGTAACACAGTATTAGTTTCATTATCGTCAGAACTTACCTTTAGAAAACAAAACCGTGAACTTTGGCACACCACACAGTGAAAATGACGAGGCCTAATGGCACTTGAAAACAACCATGAATTAAACACATAAATATTTTCACAAGTTGGAGGATCGAAAACCAATTCAACTATGAATTCAACAACTAACAGAAGAAAAACCACACACAACTTCCAGGCTGTATCATAGTGCTATGGCACAAGAATGTGAGCCTGCAACCATTAAAACTATCTTCACAGGTCCAAGGTTCGAAACCGAGGAAGGAGTCCTCCTCTCAACCAACTCTAAAAACCTACATTATAGCAGACAGTCAACTCCACGAACTTCCACCAAAAATGAAACAATGAATGTCAAAAACCATTTTTCTATTACTTACTAATGTGTGGATAGGGTTTCATTCACATCCCCAGATCTTGTAGAGATCAATGGTGGGAGATCTGCCAGTTAAGGCACGTTGATAATCGAACCATGATTGCAATCAATATTGCATTAATTGTTTCATCTATATTTTCCAAGTAAGCAGATCGAGGGTTAGTGCATGGCACAACTCAGCTTGTTGTAATGCTCATTTCAAACACAAACCACATGATTACCTTACAACTGGGCTTCCACATCACTTAACCGTGGAACACGTTAATGCTAGGAATGTCAACGCTAGGTTGGGAAGCATGCCAAGTTAATACCTGTCAACATCAAAATAATTGCAATGTTATACCCATGGATTGTATTTCTTTTTAGTCTCTATAGTCTATTGTTATGCATCGTAAGATTGTATTGTATGCCAACATTTGGTGTGATTGTATAATCACTATATAATGTTAACAATTCATTTACTAAGTCTCGGGTATAGATATATATATAGAATAAAGCTAAGCATATATATATATTGTTAATCATTGATAATGGAGACCATAGATATAGTTAGGATTCTAACTATGCAAAAGTAGAATTAGATACTATATACATTATAGATTTCATACAATAGCTATAAATTTCCAACTCATAATAATAGTATGAGCCTATAGGTATAGTTAAGTAATATACTTTTTAATATGCTAGCCATGTATTGCAAAGTTTAATTGATAAATATGATACCTAAGGCATAGTTTAAATGATGACGCTATACATTATAATGCTGAGTTCATAACACTAGTCACTAGACCATTCATATATTAACTGAGTAATGATAATCAAATAATAAACTCAGGACTTAGAATAGTTTAAGTTCTGTAGAATCAAGACGTAATGATAATTCCAAAGTATAAACACTATTTTCTACAAGCTTTCTAATAGCTTTATCAATTGATATTGGTATCACTATTTTGATAATAATGACAATAGTCATATGATAATAATTGCAGCATTATAACAAATACTTGGATGATGTGAAATCCTAACATTGAAGAGTTTTGAAAGTCAGCATACAAACTAGTTTTAGAACCAAGTATCCATACCTCCAGTAATGTGTTTCACAAGGAAGTACTTAGCATTCTAATTTTACATTGACGATGAATTGAAAGACACTTGTACTCTTAACACATGCTGTCGTAGAATTTTTTACCTGCGGTCTGCACATGGAAACATGATTCAAATGCCTTAGATAAATGTAGCTAAGTAAACTCCAGGGTACCTCATAGGACTCCTTCATCAACATACAAACAAACTGTCAGCACTTCCTCAAGAACATCATAATAGTACAAACTATGTACAGCATGTAATCATATTTAGAACTTAAGCAAATCTGTAAATTGTATTCTTATGCATAATCATAAAAAGATCTTTCGTTAAGGAGATTAACATCCGCTTAAATCTGAAATAACAAATGCAATTATATCATATTTATTTGAGAAGTATGACGTGTCATCATTATTAACTATCTCAGTTAAGAAATCTAATTAATTTATATGTTCCGCATTAATGGCTTTGATAATTATTGCTATTATAATTTTATTTAAATTTATGTATTTTTCGGGATGTTACATGGGGTTTGAGTCGGCAATGATGGTGGTGGTGCGGAGAAGTATGTAATGACGAAACTTTTGGACAGAAATCACTGCCGCGAGAGAGAGTTTTTCAACATGTGAGTAACAAGTTTCAGAGTCAATAAGACCCTTACTTAGGTAATATATCACATGTTACTGGGTGTTTGTGTCCTCCTGCACCAAGACCATGGCGATCGTGGTGGCAAAAGCAACAAGATAAAGAATGTAATCTTTGTAGTAATTGGGCGGTTGGGGAACAGGGGCATGCGTAATGGCATGTTTCAGACTTGTTGTTGCAGCAACACCCCTCCCAAAAATTTTGTACATGTTGGGGCCCCTCCTGTATTTTTTGTAGAAAGTTTGCCTGAGAAGCCATCCCAGCCGTCAGATCTGTTTTCAACATAAAATCTTATTTCCCTGCTAAACATCTTGCCATCAATCCTTCCATGTTTTCCCCAAAGAGCCAAAAGAGAACTTAGATTTTTCCCCAACGTTTTGGAATAATTCGGGCTATCTCCCCGAAACTGCGGAAGCCAAACGTCCAACCTTTCCGAAAGAAGGACTTAGATTTTCTTTGTCAAAATCGTGGGCCGTGAGGAAAAAGTTACGGAAACCTTTGGTTTTTCTTCCCGAAACGGCGGAAGAACTTGGGAAAGACGCCCGAAAGCCTTAGAATTTTTTCGAAAGCTGCGGAAGCCATTGGGAAATGCCTCCCGAAACGGTGGAAGCTTTCGCTCAAGCCTTCCGCAACCGCGAAAAGGTTCCGGTTTTGCTCCCGAAATGGCGGGACTCATTCGCCTCACTCTCCCGAAAAGGATTTGGAATTTTTGGTTGAAACAATGCGGAAACCTTCGGGTTTTCCTCCTGAAACGGCGGATGCCATTCTCATAAGCCTTCCGAAGTAAATAACACTTGGAAACTTTTCAATGTTTAAAATCTGTGGAGCAATTCAAGCTACCCTCCCGAAACGGCGGAAGCCATCCGCATAAATCCCGCGGAGGAATTCACGATTTCCTTCCGAAGCTATGAAAAGAACTTAGAAATTTTTCAAGAAACTATCGCGGAAGCCTTCAGCATTTGCTCCCGAAACCGCAGAAGCCTTCGGGCTACCCTCTCGAAACGTCAGAAGCCAATCGCTTAAACCACTCGGAAAAGGACTTCGAAATGATCCTGGGAAAATGTGCGGAAGAGTATAAGATTTGCTCCCGAAACGGCGGGAGCTACTCGTCTAAAACGCCCGAAGAGACTTAGAAAAAACTTCGAAAAACATGCGGAAGCCTTCAGATTTTCCTTCCGAAACGGCGGAAGCCATTCACAAAAGCTTTCCGAAAATACCAGGAGCATTCGCCATATCCTCCCGAAACCGCGAAAAGTTCGCCCCGACTTGCCGAAACGCGGAAACCTTCATGTTTCCCTTCCGAAACTAGCGGGAGCCTTCGCCATATATTCCCGAAAATCAATGAGACTTAGAAAGTTTTGGATTGGCGGAAGCCCTTCGCAAATAGCTCCCGAAACGGCGGAAGCCTTGACGTTACCCATCCGCAACGCGGGGCTCTTTTGCGGAAGGCTTCGAGTTTCCCTTCCGCGATGCGCCCCGAAACGGCGGAAACTTTCCTTGAACTCTTCCGCAACGGCGGATATGGTTCGCAAGGTGGCCCCGCGAATGACGGTCGCACGAAAACCAAGACCTTTTGACGTGACCGCTACGGGCGATGAATTTAAGTCGCGTTTTAATTGCGCCACCCACCCAATTGAACGCTCGCACGTGCCAGTTCGATTTAAATATCCGACGGGGTACGAGACAACCCATTGTCATTTGTTTGTAAACTAAGCCATTGGACGCCGCGCGACCGTTCCAGCTCGGACTGCTCAAACACGTCTCACGGCCACCTCAGTTAACGTTTTCATCGGTGCCAGGTAGGATCTTAACTATAAATATATCTCCCTACACGTCGTATTTTGCTATTGAGTTAGCTGTCTTTTGAAATTGATGGGCATAGGTGGGGTTTTGACGAGCAAAACGCCCGTCAGGGGCGATTTGGCCCGTCAAATACGGTTGAATCAAGTTCTTCTCGTTTTAATTAGCAGAAACAGGATAAACATTTGTGGGTAGACGGGTAAACATGTTCCTTTGTTTTTTTTTTTTTTTTGGGCCGCGCGCCTCATCGTCTATTGAAAATGCCGAAGCCCTATCGACGTTGCATGTCCCCCGGCCGAAAGATTAAGCCATAAAACCCCGGGCCTTTTCGTAAACTACGGGTCTAACATAACCTCTACCCATTTCAAATCTTAGGACCGGCGCCACGGCCCTTGTTCAGAACCCGCGAGCACTCAAGTTACGCCAGCCAGACCCGAAACCATTGCCGCCCAAACCTTTTGCGTCAGTATGCCCCGGCGCCATCACCCTCGCTCGAACTACTCCCCATGAAACACCTCGGCAAGTGCCGCAAATGACATTAGCATTCGAGTGCCCTCGCCTAATCGTAAATGCGAAAGGGGTTTCCTTTTCGGCACAAAGTCTGCCCACCCAGGCTTACCCGCCACGGGCCTTCCAAACCACAGCAGTGACGAAAGCTATCCTATCTCTCCCCAGGTCGGAACCGAAAACCAACGGCTTCCGCAATTCGCCTATCGAGCCGAAAACCGACGGCTTCCGCAATTCCCCAAGGCTGACCGGAAGCCAATTGCCTCCGTAAATCTCCTATCGGTCCGAGAACAAAATGTACCCGCATCATAGCCTACCCCTCAGGAGAATTCCAAACTCGTCCTTTTAGGAGATTCAAGTGTTTCAATTTATGTTTCATGTTGAAATAACGTTTTGCTTCCTAAATATACAGCTTCATTATACTTATCTTATTACTATATTAAAACAACGATGCTCTCTGTTAAAACCTCACAGTATGTTGCTCAAAGTGGCTTGTATATGGATGTTATCAGGGATAAGTCAAGATGCCGAAAACCGGTAAGAAGAAGGCGAAGATGACAGAAAAGAAACCTGCCCCTCCTAAAACTGAAACCTCGCTCCAAGACACTAGGTGCACCACTGGTGTCCCTCCAGAAATCAGATGGGGAGACATCTACAGAATGATCCGGGACCAAGAAATCCCAGATATGTTGCTAGAGGAAGCACCAATCTATCTCAATATCAGAGCCTCAGGCATAACTAGAGCCGCTACCCGCCCTGAGCTGTTCCCCTGTGCTGAAGTGATCGGATGGATACTCCAACATGCAGATGCTGAAGGGACAGTGATAAATGATAGCGGGAAAGTGGCTATTGCCTCGTTTCAACCCGCGTATATTGCGGCGGCCTACAGATTTCCCCGTGTCCAACAAGCTCTGACTGACGAATGGTTGGGCCAAATGGATAACGTCGAGATGGCCAAGAAGCTATTGAGGGGAGGGAAGCATTTGAGAAAGAAAGGAAATGATGAATATGACGTACAGAACCTGAGAGCCCCTTTCAGATTGATCGCTTTAATGCTGTGCAGAATCTTCGGCATGCCCGATGGCACAGTATACAAGATTCAGTGGGTCCCTATCATTCACTATGTGGAATTTCAGGGAACAGTGTTTGACTGGGCCACTATCCTGTCAGATAGTCGGGCCTCGATGATAAGTGCTGCTAAGCCAGGGCTAGCCTTGAAGAAGGCTGAATTCTTCATGTCTTCATATCTGATAGATTGTATTTTGGCCAAGATAGAGTTCCCCAAATTGGGTTGTACATGGGATAGGGCCACCGCCCCGGTCTACATCGCATTCAAGATATTGTGGGCTAAACCCCAATAACAAGGTACCTACCTGAGAATGTTTGGAGGGACTAAACCCCCATACATATTACCGCAGTATGCCACAGACTATGTGGTGCTCAAGGAAGCAGTAAGACAACTCTTCTTGGATGGGATTGGAGCATTCCTCCACAAGCAACACAAGGCTTCCTTCCCCCCCCTACCTTTCTGCATAGGTGCTTACAAGTTTTCAGGGGTGGCCTCTGCCGACGAATTTGTTCAAGAGTTGAAGGCCTTCCACTTCGGTGAGGTCATCTTCCACAGGAACGACAGAAAGGGTAAAGTGGCCGAGCATTGCAAGGACATCTACGCTCATTTTGAATACTCGCACTACCCTGATGCCGAGGAAGAAGCATTCAGAGGCATCAGCAACATGACTGAGCTACGCATCTGTCGCCAAGGCACTGGAGCAAGCTCTAGTTCAGCCAAGATCCAGGAGACCAGTCAGCGGCAGGAGAAAGAAGCCGAGGAGGCCTGAACTCAAGAGGAGCTCAGATTAAGAGAAGAGGCAAGAGTGCTCCAAGAAGCTGAAAGTGCCAGATTGCAACGGGAAGTGGAAGAAGCCAGGTGGAAGCAAGAAGCTGAAGCAGCAAGATTACAGCAGGAAGCTGAGGTGGCAAGGATACAAGAAGAGGCGGAAAAGGAAAGCCGGCGCAAAGAAGCTGAACAAGCTGAAGCAGAAAGGAAGGCAGAAGAAGAGTGAAAAGCGGAGGAGGATGCCCAAGCAAGTGGGTCCGGTGTCCAAGACATGGAGATAGACACCTCTCAAGTAGGTGGCTTTGGTACCCAAAAGGAAGGAGTAGACCCTGCTCAGGAAGTCCGGACCCCACCTATGGAAGAGGACATAGACATCATAAACCGACCAATTGTCCCGTACACTCCATCAGGAAAGCGTACGGTGTCCAAATGGAATGAGTTTGTATATGATAAGAAAAGAAAAGCAATGGTCCTCCAATCAGAAGAGAGGATTAAAAGTCCCTTCCATGAAGACATTGTTACTCACCGGGAGGTCACTGTCATGCAGAACACGGATCAAGATCCCATTGCTATGGCGTCCGCAGTTATAGCGACAACAAAGGCATCATTTGCCAATGTAGACGTTATAGTTAAAGAAAATATATTGACAAAGAAGAGAGCACGCACGCTGCAACAAAATGTGGCTAATGAGCAAGCCCAAAGAGATATGGTAGTAAACTAGTATAATTGCTTGTACGCTGAGCATAAGGAGCTGTCAAACAAGTACAGCCAGCTGGAGGAGGAAAAGGACCAGCTAACACTCCAAATGATGATTGTAGAAGCGGAGAAGAATGGAGTGGAGGAAAAGGCCTCTCAGCTAGATGCAGACAAGCAAACATTAGCTGAGCAGTTAGAGCAGGCTGAGAGCAAAACGATGGACTTGGCTCCCTTTCATGAGCTGTCCTGCGGCATTCTGAAGCAAATAAATGACACGCAGGAGCTGATCACTGACGAGGTTTGCAAACTCAAGGCCATGGAAGTCAGATTAAAAGAAATTAATGCGGAGGCCCACAGGCTCAAAGCTAAGAATACCCGTGTCAAGGCAAATGTCATAAGTCAGATGGCATGGAGAGAAGGGAAAGGAGGTTTCCCCCCGCATCTTCCTTTTAAGGCCGTGGACGATTTTAATGAAGATATAGCCTTGTTGGAGTTTGGCAGGAACTGTGCCAATAAGCTGATAACCAGTGTGCAGAGGACAACAGATAGAATCAACAACCTATACCAAAAGCTCAAAGGAGTTCATGACAACTGCACATTGAGTTTCCCTCAGACCCTAGAAGACTTCCCGGAAAAGGAGCAGCGGCTGTCTCAGCTGAAAGAAGAGCTAGGCGTCCAGATGGAGTATGTGAAAAGGATTGATGTCCTGGCCATGGATGATCTTCAGCATTATATCGGTTCATCAACACTTCACAACCATCTGCTGAAGGAAGCGCATCAAGCTGCTGAAGCAGAAGTCCAAAGCATTAAAACAGAGCTCGGGAAGAATGTGACTTCTCAGAAAATCCTGTTTCCTGCTGCAGCAAACATAATCATAAGGGACACTGGTGTGTGGTACAGCTACATTGCAGAGGAGGACAGGAAAGCTGCAGCAGCAGCAGGAGCATCAGTAGATACGGCAGCCTCTCTCCCAGCAGCCTCTTCCCCAGCAATGGCAGAAAGTCTGGCCAGTTCAATTCCCCCTTCCCAATTAGGAGCAGCATCAGCAGGGGATTCGAGGGCCTCTTCCTAGGCAGCATCAGTGACAATTAACTTGGGCGACCCTTTGCCAGCAGAAGCTCACGCACAGGAATGAAGCAAACTGAATTCAGTTGAACCACTCTCTTCAGCCAAACGCGTGCCCAGCAGGGAAAGCTTTAGTATTAGCCAATTTTCTGCTATGTATATTTTTATGTAAGGCGTAAGCCATGGGACAGCTGTCCCTATTTCTGTCGGAACAATTTTGTAAAAGAATAATCATTTTGGTAGTCGATTATAGTGGAAATTCCTGTAAATGACAGGTGGAGAATGCTAGGTGTCAGCCCAAAGGGCAGATTTGTAGCTATAAATAGCATCTAGGAAAGATTAGAAAGGACTTTTGGCAGGGAATGAAATTTTGGCAAACGATATGAGCTATCTTGTATCGGGTCTGTAAAAATTGATTTTTCTAATAGAAGCCACGGGAGATGGACGTTTTGCATGGGATGTTGGATTGCTCTATATTGGACTATTCTAATGACTGCGGTTCTGTAATGTGAGATCATTCTTGACATCTGAACTATTTCTTTGCATTAATGATTTTGCTTCCCCCTGTGCATGCATTTTCTCTATTTTGTGAACAATGAAATGTATTGCTGTAGATTTCTTTGTCTAGATCGAATGGCTAACTGTTCTTTCTTCAGAATAATTCATGTGGCTCATTGTTCATGCCTTTAAATTGCTCCTTGCAGGGATCTTTAAGTTTAATTCCAGTTTTGTTATATCTAGATCTGTTTCTTTATCCTTGTTACGTAGATTAAATAATTTTGCCTTCTTCTGTTTATGAGCAATAGATGCGTTCTTTAAGTTTCATTTCAGATCTGTTTCTTTATTCTTTTGCTTTTCTGTGTTATGAGCAATTGATGCGTTCCATGTTGAATGA
This sequence comes from Larix kaempferi, assembly GCA_027924585.1. Lineage (NCBI taxonomy): Eukaryota > Viridiplantae > Streptophyta > Pinopsida > Pinales > Pinaceae > Larix > Larix kaempferi. Next base: position 8,670,040 of record BSBM01000371.1, read on the forward strand.
GAAGCTATCTTCTCGAGATCTTTATCTTGCTGTAGCTTTGATTGTAAGAAATAATAGCTATCTGTTCTTTGTTTACGATATTTGTTACAGCTGATTGCTCCTCCCTTAAGCGTGTTCCCTGTAGGGATAGATAGATTTATTCCAGTTTCTAGACTTAGACCTGTTTTAATTGCATTTAGATTAAGTATAATTTAGGCACTTGCATCTCATATAAAAGACATAAAAAAAAACCCAAAAGAAAGGTGGATCGGGCCATAACCGGTAAAATCGGATTTAAACTCCAAACCCACGGTTGCCGGAACCGCTAACCGGATGGATTCCCTACACCAAACGGGAGATAGTCTAATTGGGACCATCTCTCGGGGAGAATCCCTTTCTGATTGATGCCACGATATCCGAGGCATCAACAGTTTTTGGCGCTAGAAGGAGGGCCTAAAAGTGCATGGCTGATAGAGGAAAATCTTCCGCGGTCATAGATAACACTGAAAACCCGCTTATAGAAAGTACTTCAAACAGCCCAGATCTTGGACTAACAGACCAAGAACGCCTCATTTCTGACCCTGAGCCTCAAGAAGCTTTGTACGCTGTTCCTTTCACAGAAATAGAGGATTTGAGAAGACATACCAGGTCCTACGTTAGACAGCTAGGTGGTTTAAACGCTGTCAACTTCCTCCCTAAGAAAATTACACCTAGAAAGGAGCCACAGTACACCCGTGATTCAATTCTCATTCACAGTTTTGAAGAACTGGTAAATCTGACTTTGGAAGAAATTTCCGACACTCTTAACAAGACAGACCAAGAAAATCTTGAAGAAATTACCTCTCCCAAGAGTACTCCACAGGTTTCACCCTACAATTCTCCTCCGGGATCTCCACATCCAAACCCAAACATGGCGGTACCTGCTTGGAGAGCAAGGGGAGCGCTGAACCTAGCTGGACCATTCCATAATCTCCCTAAAAACCCAGAAAAGGTCTTGCCTAAGTACGATCCAGGGAAAGCCATTTCGGCAGAAGATCACCTCAAGAGTTTTTACTTGGCTCTGAACCTTTTGAACGTACAACATGAAGACGTGGTCTGCAGGTTGTGTTTCCATATACATTCGAGCCAAAAGTATCGTCATGGTACTTTAGCTTACAACCCAGCTCAATCTCTAGTTGGGATGAATTCGAAAAATGTTTTCTAAAGAAATACGGAAACCAAAAGACTGTGGCCACACTTATGAAAGAACTCTTATCCATGAGGATGGAAAAGAAAGAAAAGGTTCAAGATTTCAATCAAAGATTCACTACGCTGTTGAATAACTTCAGTCAAGCTAATAAACCAGCCTAGGAATCTCTAATTGAATACTATACAACCGCTCTTGATGGACCCATAGCAATGTTCGTAAAGAGGTCCAAGAAAGCTACCCTGATAGAGAACTTTGAGGAAGCTAGAAAGGTAGAAGAAGAGGCTGATATCATTGCTAAACATGCCTTAGATGTAGAAATAAAACCAGCAGCTAGCAAGAAACCTTTGCTCCTCACGAGAGGCAAAGAAGAACCATCAACGGACATGGAAAATGTAGTTAAAATGATGCAAAAATTATCTAACAAAATCATAGATCTTGAGAAAGACAAGGCTGCTAGTACATCTAGGAAACCTTTCAAACCATTTTATAAAAGAAGGGAGGACGGGGAGCAGACTCATCCACCAATGAACGCTGCCCCTGTTTTAAACTTGAACGAGATAGGGATGGAAAATTTCTGCACTTTTCACCAAGAACCACATTCGGAAAAGAGCTGCCCGCAATGGATCAATTCCATGAGCTTAGTCATGAACCAAATGTTAGATTCTCAGATCCCAGATCAGGATGATCCTCCAGAAGAGTCGAGCCCTGAGTTAGAGGAACCAACCCCGGACACTACTATGGTGTTGTGGGATTGGGTACCTATGACCGAATTAGTAGAAGAAGATCACATAGATAGCTCTCCCTCTACCATAAATGTTGCCACTCGCAGCAAGGGCCCAATTGCGGATCCTGTCCCAGTCACCTGTCCCCATAAGCCTAAAATTTCGAAAGATCCGCCTAGGAGACATATACCAATCATCCCACCGCAGCCCAAAGTAAACCAAACAACGGCCAAACAGCCAAGCGCTGACAACATAGTTCAGCCACCTAAGGTCACGACGAGCAAAACAGATCAGCCAATTCGAATTGGGAACGAATCCGATATAGGATACAATATTATTGAAGATATCAAGAAGGTCAAAGCAAACGTATCAATATTTGACATGTGTAGCTTGCCCCATCAATGAGACAAACTGCTGCATGTTTTACAACCAAAACCCAGCACTACATTAACAGATTCTCAAGACAATCCTGAAATTAACGAGGCTAGCATCGGTGGGAAATCCAAATCCCAAACATTGCCATTCTTGTTGACATTTGAAATTTTTAATCACAATGTTCACAACTGTTTGGTAGACTCTGGAGCTTCTTCAAACGTTATGCCACTGTCAATTTGTAGGAAAATTAATGGGCAGCCCGTGCCATCTCCAGCTCAAATTATCCAATTAGACAGGACTGCTGTCAAGGTTATTGGGGAGATGAAAGATGTTCTAATTAGACTGTCAGCCGACCCTAGAGTCTGTCAATTCATTGACATAATGGTGGTCGATATTCCTGAAGCTTATGGGCTGATTTTGAGTAGGGATTGGTCTACCAAGCTGAGTGGCTACTTTGCTACCGATTGGTCTCACCTATGGCTGCCACATCAGAACAGACAAAATCAGATTAAAGTTCTTAGGGAACCTCATATGAAACAAAACGTAACCCAGTTAGAAGAAAAAAATGAAGCCGTAACTTTCTCATCTTCGGTGCTGGGGAATTATTTCTTGGAAATGGATCCGGGTAATTATCAATCTGAAACCATTAGCCATGAATCAGATAAACAGTCCGATCTCCTTCATTTCTCTCGGACTGATGATGTTGATTGTAACATAGTCAATTTAGTTGCTAACATAGACCACAAAGAAACTAACCTAGCTGAATCTAAAGGTATCTTTTGGACATTATACTTTGATGGCTCTAAAACTCTGGAAGGATCCGGAGCCGGGTGTGTTCTAATGGATCCAAAAAGAAACAAGTATTTTTTGTCTTGTAGACTAGAATTCGATTGTACTAATAATACCGCTGAATATGAAGCTTTGGTACATGGTTTAAAGAAGGCCATTGGCTTAAATGTTAAGTACCTGAAGGTTTTTGGTGACTCCGAGATAGTTGTCAGACAGGTAAGGGACACCATTCATTGTCTCTCACCGCACTTGAAAGGTTATCAGGCTGAGGTATGGGATTTAATCATGCAGTTTGACGCTTTCAATATAAAATCAATTCCTAGATTGCAAAATTCTGCTGCTGATTTATTAGCAACATCTGCTTCTAGATTGGTGCCGTCAAATAATAAATGCTCGATTGAATTTATTTTCAGGCCCTCCATTCCCGATAACATCACGAACTTCAGAGTCTTCGATGATGATGAACAAATTATCAGCTTCCTGACAAACGAAGATAGCTTCCAAGGAGCTGCAATAGATGAGGAAGAACACGATGCTGATTTGGTGAAGAAAGATGACGAGAAACGAAATTTCATACCAAAGGGGGTAAGATCCCTCGAAATGCTTTTCGATCTTCAAAATAAGTTCAATAGACCAGCTAATACCAAAACTAATAGCTCATCAATGCAACATGAGTTGGTTAATTTGGGTACCGAGGCAGAACCAAAATTTTTCAACCTTGGCAAGTGTTGTTCACCAGGAGAAAGAGACAGGTTCATTAAATTGTTTAAACAGTACAAGGATGTTTTTGCATGGACCTATGAAGATCTGAAAACATATGACGTCCGCATTATTCAGCATGTTATACCAATGAAAGCGGGTGTCAAGCCATTTCAGCAGCAGTTAAGAAGGATGCATCCCACTCTTGAACCGCTGATCCAAAAGGAATTAAAGAAGCTCCTGGACGCTAAGATAATCTTCAAGGTTCGGCATTCCGAATGGGTTGCAAACTTGGTTCCCGTAAGGAAGAAGTCGGGAGAGATTAGGCTATGTGTAGACTTCAGAAATTTAAACAAAGCTTCGGATAAAGATAACTACCCCGTACCTTCAATGGAGCAAATCCTACAAATGGTGTCAGGATCCGAATTGTTTTCTCTCCTCGATGGTTTCTCGGGCTACAATCAAGTGTTAGTAGCCGAGGAAGACCGTCTCAAGACCACTTTCAGAACTAAATGGGGAACTTTCGCTTACAGAAGAATGCCATTTGGTCTGATAAATGCAGGAGCTACATTCCAAAGGGCTATGGATATTGCCTTCCGAGGATTGGGTGGGAAATGTGTTGTTGTTTACTTAGATGATGTGACAGTCTTTTCGAAGAAAAGGGAAGATCATGTTGTTCATCTGAGGCACATCTTTGATCGTTGTCGGAAGTATGGTATTTCCTTGAATCCCAAGAAGAGCGTGTTTGCTGTACCCGAAGGTAAGCTCTTGGGTCATATCATCTCCAAAGGGGGAGTGTCAATCGACCAGGAAAGAGTCCAAGCTATTAATAAGATTCCAATGCCTCACAACAAAAAATCTATGCAGTCTTTTATGGGCACCATCAATTTTGTCCGCAGATTTGTTCCGGATTTTGCACAAATTGTTAAGCCATTACAGCAGATGGTTAAACAAAGCATACAGTTCAAGTGGACAGATTTGGAGAAGGACGCATTTAGAGATATCAAGGAAGCTGTAGCTAAGGCTCCTTCCTTAAGAAGCCCATATTTTGATAAGGATTTCATCTTGTATACCTTTGCCTCGGATGACTCTCTCGCAGCTGTACTCACACAGAAGGTGGAATTGGGGGACGAATACCCAATTTCGTTTATGAGCACTGGTCTGCAGGGGGCCGAGCTGAACTATCCCGTGGTGGACAAACATGCCTATGCGGTCTTCAAAGCAGTCAAGCAGTTTAGGCCATACATTTTGAAGAACAGAACTAAAGTCATAGTTCCCCATCCAGCTGTTAGATCCCTTTTCGTTCAAAAGGAATTGGGAGAGAGGAGAGGGAACTGGGTCACAGCTCTGCAGGAGTATGATTTGGAATTTAAACCGGCTACAATCATCAAAGGACAAGGTCTGTGCAAGTTACTGGCGGGAAACTCGACTGATGAGGAGCAACATTGGAAGAATGAAGCTGAGCTCAATTCGGTTGAAGTATGTCATACCTTCACAACTCCCCAGTCATGGTATAGGGATCTGGTGCACTATTTGCAGCAAGGATATCTGCCCGAACACTGGAACTCTAAGCAAAGAAGGGCACTCCGCTTGAAATCGGCACCCTATCAGATCATTGATGGGATTCTTTTCAGAAAGAATTATGATGGAGTCCTTCTTAGATGTTTGGAGAAGGAAGATGCAAACAAAGTTGTCAAAGAATTGCATGATGGCCCCACAGGTGGTCATTATTCAGGAGAGACGACAGCGCACAAGATACTGAGAGCTGGTTATTATTGGCCCACTTTGTTCCGAGATGCCCACACATACGCACGGAACTGTGATGTATGTCAAAGAAGCGCTGGGAAGTTACCTAAGGCCGCAGGCCCATTGCAGCCGGTCATCATCTCTGAGCCTTTTGAGCAATGGGGCATAGATGTTATCGGAGAAATAAATCCAAATTCTTCATTGCAACATCGATACATCCTGACGGCTACCGATTACTTCACCAGGTGGACGGAGGCCATCCCATTGCGCAAGATCAATGAAGACGCAGTCATCAGCTTCTTAAAAGAGAACATCATAACCAGGTTTGGGGTTCCAATTTCCCTTGTTTTTGATAATGCTACTTATTTTTCGTCTTGCAAAATAAATGAATTTGTTTATGAATGGGGAATTAAGTTGCATTATTCAGCCAATTACTACCCTCAGGGAAACGGGTTAGCTGAATCCTCGAACAAGAATCTGATTCGAATCCTTAAGAAAACTGTGATAGAAAACCAGAGAAGTTGGCATGTGGCTCTCCCAAACGCCTTATGGGAAGATAGGGTAACCCCGAAGAATGCTTTAGGTGTCTCCCCTTTCACTCTTGTCTATGGCAAGGAAGCCATACTTCCCCCAAACATCTTACTGCCATCCTTGCAACTGTCCCAAGCCTCTCGGGGTTCTGGTAGCCAAGCCTTACAATCCAGGATCAACACCCTGCTTCAACTGGAAGAAGCCCGACACAAAGCTGAAGATTGATTCCATCAACACCAGGACATAGTTATGAGGTGGTTCGATAAGAGGAAATCCGGCAAGAGGGACTTTGAAGTCGGGGATTTAGTCCTGAAATGGGACCATAATCATGAAGGCAAAGGAATGCATACGAAATTTCAACATCTATGGGTAGGCCCGTACCAAATTTCTGCAAAATTAGGCCCATCCACTTATAAATTGACAAATCTCGAGGGAGAAGAAGTAGCCCTTCCTCTCAATGGCCTCGCTCTGAAACAATACTTCGCATAGTCTCCTCGAGACTTCCTGTACATAAATAAAGTTTTCTTTTTGCTTTCGCTTTTAGCTGTTTTATTTTTCGGCCATGTTGTTTCTCTCTTTGTTATTTGAACTTTTGCAACAAGTTTTGTTTCCTGAAGGTCCCGTTGAAGATAGCTCTCTTAAAGAAAACTTGCAACCCATGAGTCTGGAACCCTGCTCAGTAAACCCGGTCTGTTGTGCTCTCGCTGAAATTTTTAGAAGAGGGGAAGCCTACCCTGCTAGTCACACTAATCCTGTTTAATAGCAGAGACCTATGACCATCTTCACTACTATCGTTGGGCTCCACCCACTCTCACACTTCAAGAAGGTTACCTAAGTTGGACCCATGGAAAGTGGCACCTCTCGAGGACATAGGGTATTGAGATGACTCCATGCTGCAGATTTAACAGCGAAAATGGCCTACATTCAAGAGTCTGTTTTCCAGGGATTCTCGCCTCAATTAAAGCATGGCTGAGACAAAAGCAAAAGACATGTAAAATCTAGAAGGCTGTCCAAAAGACTCAGCTCAAAATGGGCTCCTCTCCGTCCGTGAAGTTTGATCAAATCAAATCAATAAAATTCTAACTCACACAAAAGGACATTATGGATTGAGGAGCCTAAATCAAAGGTCATGTCCAAAAGAAAATATCCCTGGAAGGCTCAAACAGCTAAGCTGTCCAAAGTATAAGCATCCCAAAGGATGCCAGCAGCATGGGAATGAGGAACAAGAGCAATAATGTCCATGAGAAAGTGTTGCAAATCCCGTGGAGTCCGGCAGTAGTGGCCATTCGAGAGATGACCCTCCTAAAATGAATCTCATATGCTGGCCCTCTGAGAGTGGTGAAGATGTCTCGGTCAAAGCTCCCCTTTCCCCAATGGCTAGCATGGAAAGCGTCTCCTTCCCCCCGCATGAGTCTAAAATGCTCAGCTGAGTAGTACACCCGAGGTGGATGTTGTTAATGAGGTTTCGGACCATGAAGAGGAATTTTTCAGAGATCTGTGTTCGCCAGCGACTCGCCATTGTTGTTGCAGCAACACCCCTCCCCAAAATTTTGTACATGTTGGGGCCCCTCCTGTATTTTTTGTAGAAAGTTTGCCTGAGAAGCCATCCCAGCCGTCAGCTCCGTTTTCAACATAAAATCTTATTTCCCTGCTGAACATCTTGCCATCAATCCTTCCATGTTTTCCCCAAAGAGCCAAAAGAGAACTTAGATTTTTCCCCAACGTTTTGGAATAATTCGGGCTATCTCCCCGAAACTGCGGAAGCCAAACGTCCAACCTTTCCGAAAGAAGGACTTAGATTTTCTTTGTCAAAATCGTGGGCCGTGAGGAAAAAGTTACGGAAACCTTTGGTTTTTCTTCCCGAAACGGCGGAAGAACTTGGGAAAGACGCCCGAAAGCCTTAGAATTTTTTCGAAAGCTGCGGAAGCCATTGGGCAATGCCTCCCGAAACGGTGGAAGCTTTCGCTCAAGCCTTCCGCAACCGCGGAAAGGTTCCGGTTTTGCTCCCGAAATGGCGGGACTCATTCGCCTCACTCTCCCGAAAAGGATTTGGAATTTTTGGTTGAAACAATGCGGAAACCTTCGGGTTTTCCTCCCGAAACGGCGGAGGCCATTCTCATAAGCCTTCCGAAGTAAATAACACTTGGAAACTTTTCAATGTTTAAAATCTGCGGAGCAATTCAAGCTACCCTCCCGAAACGGCGGAAGCCATCCGCATAAATCCCGCGGAGGAATTCACGATTTCCTTCCGAAGCTATGAAAAGAACTTAGAAATTTTTCAAGAAACTATCGCGGAAGCCTTCAGCCTTTGCTCCCAAAACCGCGAAAGCCTTCGGGCTACCCTCCCGAAACGTCGGAAGCCAATCGCTTAAACCGCTCTTAAAAGGACTTCGAAATGATCCCGGGAAAATGTGCGGAAGAGTATAAGATTTGCTCCCGAAATGGCGGGAGCTACTCGTCTAAAACGCCCGAAGAGACTTAGAAAAAACTTCGAAAAACATGCGGAAGCCTTCAGATTTTCATTCCGAAACGGCGGAAGCCATTCACAAAAGCTTTCCGAAAATACCGGGAGCATTCTCCATATCCTCCCGAAACCGCGAAAAGTTCGCCCCGACTTGCCGAAACGCGGAAACCTTCATGTTTCCCTTCCGAAACTAGCGGGAGCCTTCGCCATATCTTCCCGAAAATCAATGAGACTTAGAAAGTTTTGGATTGGCGGAAGCCCTTCGCAAATAGCTCCCGAAACGGCGGAAGCCTTGACGTTACCCATCCGCAACGCGGGGCTCTTTTGCGGAAGGCTTCGAGTTTCCCTTCCGTGATGCGCCCCGAAACGGTGGAAACTTTCCTTGAACTCTTCCGCAACGGCGGATATGGTTCGCAAGGTGGCCCCGCGAATGACGGTCCCACGAAAACCAAGACCTTTTGACGTGACCGCTACGGGCGACGAATTTAAGTCGCGTTTTAATTGCGCCACCCACCCAATTGAACGCTCGCACGTGCCAGTTCGATTTAAATATCCGACGGGGTACGAGCCAACCCATTGTCATTTGTTTGTAAACTAAGCCATTGGACGCCGCGCGACCGTTCCAGCTCGGATTGCTCAAACACGTCTCACGGCCACCTCAGTTAGCGTTTTCATCGGTGCCAGGTAGGATCTTAACTATAAATCTATCTCCCTACACGTCGTATTTTGCTATTGAGTTAGCTGTCTTTTGAAATTGATGGGCATAGGTGGGGTTTTGACGAGCAAAACGCCCGTCAGGGGCGATTTTTCCCGTCAAATACGGTTGAATCAAGTTCTTCTCGTTTTAATTAGCAGAAACAGGATAAACATTTGTGGGTAGATGGGTAAACATGTTCCTTTGTTTTTTTTTTTTTTTTGGGCCGCGCGCCTCGTCGTCTATTGAAAATGCCGAAGCCCTATCGACGTTGCATGTCCCCGGCCGAAAGATTAAGCCATAAAACCCCGGGCCTTTTCGTAAACTACGGGTCTAACATAACCTCTACCCATTTCAAATCTTAGGACCGGCGCCACGGCCCCTGTTCAGAACCCGCGAGCACTCAAGTTACGCCAGCCAGACCCGAAACCATTGCCGCCCAAACCTTTTGCGTCAGTATGCCCCAGCGCCATCACCCTCGCTCGAACTACTCCCCATGAAACACCTCGGTAAGTGCCGCAAATGACATTAGCATTCGAGTGCCTCGCCTAATCGTAAATGCAAAAGGGGTTTCCTTTTCGGCACAAAGTCTGCCCACCCGGGCTTACCCGCCACGGGCCTTCCAAACCACAGCAGTGACGAAAGCTATCCTATCTCTCCCCAGGTCGGAACCGAAAACCAACGGCTTCCGCAATTCGCCTATCGAGCCGAAAACCGACGGCTTCTGCAATTCCCCAAGGCTGACCGAAAGCCAATTGCCTCCGCAAATCGCCTATCGGTCCGAGAACAAAATGTACCCGCATCATAGCCTACCCCTCAGGAGCATTCCAAACTCGTCCTTTTAGGAGATTCAAGTGTTTCAATTTATGTTTCATGTTGAAATAACGTTTTGCTTCCTAAATATACAGCTTCATTGTACTTATCTTATTACTATATTAAAACAATGATGCTCTCTGTTAAAACCTCACAGTATGTTGCTCAAAGTGGCTTGTATATGGATGTTATCAGGGATAAGTCAAGATGCCGAAAACCGGTAAGAAGAAGGCGAAGATGACAGAAAAGAAACCTGCCCCTCCTAAAACTGAAACCTCGCTCCAAGACACTAGGTGCACCACTGGTGTCCCTCCAGAAATCAGATGGGGAGACATCTACAGAATGATCCGGGACCAAGCAATCCCAGATATGTTGCTAGAGGAAGCACCAATCTATCTCAATATCAGAGCCTCAGGCATAACTAGAGCCGCTACCCGCCCTGAGCTGTTCCCCTGTGCTGAAGTGATCGGATGGATACTCCAACATGCAGATGCTGAAGGGAGAGTGATAAATGATAGCGGGAAAGTGGCTATTGCCTCGTTTCAACCCGCGTATATTGTGGCGGCCTACAGATTTCCCCGTGTCCAACAAGCTCTGACTGACGAATGGTTGGGCCAAATGGATAACGTCGAGATGGCCAAGAATCTATTGAGGGGAGGGAAGCATTTGAGAAAGAAAGGAAATGATGAATATGACGTCCAGAACCTGAGAGCCCCTTTCAGATTGATCGCTTTAATGCTGTGCAGAATCTTCAGCATGCCCGATGGCACAGTATACAAGATTCAGTGGGTCCCTATCATTCACTATGTGGCATTTCAGGGAACAGTGTTTGACTGGGCCACTATCCTGTCAGATAGTCTGGCCTCGATGATAAGTGCTGCTAAGCCAGGGCTAGCCTTGAAGAAGGCTGAATTCTTCATGTCTTCATATCTGATAGATTGTATTTTGGCCAAGATAGAGTTCCCCAAATTGGGTTGTACATGGGATAGGGCCACCGCCCCGGTCTACATCGCATTCAAGATATTGTGGGCTCAGAATTACAAGCCCAGCTACAAACTCATCTGTGAGGGGTTCATCATGCCCCTATACGAGAAAATGTTCAAGGAAGAACCAAATTGCCTATCAGAAAATGCTTTGGAAGTCCTTGGGGATTATGGGGACTTTTACTTTTCAGAACAATGTACCTACCTGAGAATGTTTGGAGGGACTAAACCCCCATACATATTACCGCAGTATGCCACAGACTATGTGGTGCTCAAGGAAGCAGTAAGACAACTCTTATTGGATGGGATTGGAGCAGTCCTCCATAAGCAACACAAGGCTTCCTTTCCCCCCCTACCTTTCTGCATAGGTGCTTAGAAGTTTTCAGGGGTGGCCTCTGCCGACGAATTTGTTCAAGAGTTGAAGGCCTTCCACTTCGGTGAGGTCATCTTCCACAGGAACGACAGAAAGGGTAAAGTGGCCGAGCATTGCAAGGACATCTACGCTCATTTTGAATACTCGCACTACCCTGATGCCGAGGAAGAAGCATTCAGAGGCATCAGCAACATGACTGAGCTACGCATCTGTCGCCAAGGCACTGGAGCAAGCTCTAGTTCAGCCAAGATCCAGGAGACCAGTCAGCGGCAGGAGAAAGAAGCCGAGGAGGCCCGAACTCAAGAGGAGCTCAGATTAAGAGAAGAGGCAAGAGTGCTCCAAGAAGCTGAAAGTGCCAGATTGCAACGGGAAGTGGAAGAAGCCAGGTGGAAGCAAGAAGTTGAAGCAGCAAGATTACAGCAGGAAGCTGAGGTGGCAAGGATACAAGAAGAGGCGGAAAAGGAAAGCCGGCGCAAAGAAGCTGAACAAGCTGAAGCAGAAAGGAAGGCAGAAGAAGAGCGAAAAGCGGAGGAGGATGCCCAAGCAGGTGGGTCCGGTGTCCAAGACATGGAGATAGACACCTCTCAAGCAGGTGGCTCTGGTACCCAAAAGGAAGGAGTAGACCCTGCTCAGGAAGTCCGGACCCCACCTATGGAAGAGGACATAGACATCATAAACCGACTAATTGTCCCGTACACTCCATCAGGAAAGCGTACGGTGTCCAAATGGAATGAGTTTGTATATGATAAGAAAATAAAAGCAATGGTCCTCCAATCAGAAGAGAGGATTAAAAGTCCCTTCCATGAAGACATTGTTACTCACCGGGAGGTCACTGTCATGCAGAACACGGATCAAGATCCCATTGCTATGGCGTCCGCAGTTATAGCGACAGCAAAGGCATCATTTGCCAATGTAGACGTTATAGTTAAAGAAAATATATTGACAAAGAAGAGAGCACGCACGCTGCAACAAAATGTGGCTAATGAGCAAGCCCAAAGAGATATGGTAGTAAACAAGTATAATTGCTTGTACGCTGAGCATAAGGAGCTGTCAAACAAGTACAGCCAGCTGGAGGAGGAAAAGGACCAGCTAACACTCCAAATGATGATTGTAGAAGCGGAGAAGAATGGAGTGGAGGAAAAGGCCTCTCAGCTAGAAGCAGACAAGCAAACATTAGCTGAGCAGTTAGAGCAGGCTGAGAGAAAAACGATGGACTTGGCTCCCTTTCATGAGCTGTCCTACGGCATTCTGAAGCAAATAAATGACACGCAGGAGCTGATCACTGACGAGGTTTGCAAACTCAAGGCCATGGCAGTCAGATTAAAAGAAATTAATGCGGAGGCCCACAGGCTCAAAGCTAAGAATACCCATGTCAAGGCAAATGTCATAAGTCAGATGGCATGGAGAGAAGGGAAAGGAGGTTTCCCCCCGCATATTCCTTTTAAGGCCGTGGACGATTTTAATGAAGATATAACCTTGTTGGAGTTTGGCAGGAACTGTGCCAATAAGCTGATAACCGGTGTGCAGAGGACAGCAGATAGAATCAACAACCTATACCAAAAGCTCAAAGGAGTTCATGAAAACTGCACATTGAGTTTCCCTCAGACCCTAGAAGACTTCCCGGAAAAGGAGCAGCGGTTGTCTCAGCTGAAAGAAGAGCTAGGCGTCCAGATGGAGTATGTGAAAAGGATTGATGTCCTGGCCATGGATGATCTCCAGCATTATATCGGTTCATCAACAATTCACAACCATCTGCTGAAGGAAGCGCATCAAGCTGCTGAAGCAGAAGTCCAAAGCATTAAAACAGAGCTCGGGAAGAATGTGACTTCTCAGAAAATCCTGTTTCCTGCTGCAGCAAACATAATCATAAGGGACGCTGGTGTGTGGTACAGCTACATTGCAGAGGAGGACAGGAAAGCTGCAGCAGCAGCAGGAGCATCAGTAGATCCGACAGCCTCTCTCCCAGCAGCCTCTTCCCCAGCAATGGCAGAAAGTCTGGCCAGTTCAATTCCCCCTTCCCAATTAGGAGCAGCATCAGCAGGGGATTCGAGGGCCTCTTCCCAGGCAGCATCAGTGACAATTAACTTGGGAGACCCTTTGCCAGCAGAAGCTCACGCACAGGAATGAAGCAAACTGAATTCAGTTGAACCACTCTCTTCAGCCAAACGCGTGCCCAGCAGGGAAAGCTTTAGTATTAGCCAATTTTCTGCTATGTATATTTTTATGTAAGGCGTAAGCCATGGGACAACTGTCCCTATTTCTGTCGGAACAATTTTGTAAAAGAATAATCATTTTGGTAGTCGATTATAGTGGAAATTCCTGTAAATGATAGGTGGAGAATGCTAGGTGTCAGCCCAAAGGGCAGATTTGTAGCTATAAATAGCATCTAGGAAAGATTAGAAAGGACTTTTGGCAGGGAATGAAATTTTGGCAAACGATATGAGCTATCTTGTATCGGGTCTGTAAAAATTGATTTTTCTAATAGAAGCCACGGGAGATGGACGTTTTGCATGGGATGTTGGATTGCTCTATATTGGACTATTCTAATGACTGCGGTTCTGTAATGTGAGATCATTCTTGACATCTGAACTATTTCTTTGCATTAATGATTTTGCTTCCCCCTGTGCATGCGTTTTCTCTATTTTGTGAACAATGAAATGTATTGCTGTAGATTTCTTTGTCTAGATCGAATGGCTAACTGTTCTTTCTTCCGAATAATTCATGTGGCTCATTGTTCATGCCTTTAAATTGCTCATTGCAGGGATCTTTAAGTTTAATTCCAGTTTTGTTACATCTAGATCTGTTTCTTTATCCTTGTTACGTAGATTAAATAATTTTGCCTTCTTCTGTTTATGAGCAATAGATGCGTTCTTTAAGTTTCATTTCAGATCTGTTTCTTTATTCTTTTGCTTTTCTGTGTTATGAGCAATTGATGCGTTCCATGTTGAATGAGAAGCTATCTTCTCAAGATCTTTATCTTGCTGTAGCTTTGATTGTAAGAAATAATAGCTATCTGTTCTTTGTTTACGATATTTGTTACAGCTGATTGCTCCTCCCTTAAGCGTGTTCCCTGCAGGGATAGATAGATTTATTCCAGTTTCTAGACTTAGACCTGTTTTAATTGCATTTAGATTAAGTATAATTTAGGCACTTGCATCTCATATAAAAGACATAAAAAAAAAACCCAAAAGAAAGGTGGATCGGGACATAACCGGTAAAATCGGATTTAAACTCCAAACCCACGGTTGCCGGAACCGCTAACCGGACGGATTCCCTACACCAAACGGGATATAGTCTAATTGGGACCATCTCTCGAGGAGAATCCCTTTCTGATTGATGCCACAATATCCGAGGCATCAACAAGACTATTGAAGGATTGTTGCGCTTGTTCATCCCAAATGAATGGGATGTCCTTCTTTAGTAATATCATGTAGCCCTGTGTCTTCTGAGTGAAATTACAGACAAAACGCCGTAGGTAAGTTGCCTTCCCTTGCAAACTTTGTAGTTCTGTAACATTAGTAGGAGGTGGGAGAGCAACAATGGCTTCCACCTGCAAGGGATCAATGCAGATCCCATCCTTCAAAATGATAAAACCTAGGAGGCATCCGGACTCAACGCAGAAGATACACTTGTGAGGGTTCAGGCGGATGTTATACCACCTGCATCTGAGGAATACTACCGTCAGATGATCAATGTGGAACTCACGCTGCCGTGAATGGGCAGGTAGGTCATCAAGGTAAGGTTCCACGAAGTCCTTCACATCATGAAAAGAATACGACATGGCCCGCTGGAATGTGGCACCAAAATTTTTGAGACCAAAAGGGAGCTTGCGATAAGCAAACGTGCCCCGAGGGAAGATGAAAGCTATCTTATGTTGGTCGACCGGGTGGATCTCAATCTGGTTGTAACCGGAGAAGCCATCCATGAATGAAACGATGACACTTCTGACACAATTGTCTGTGATCTGATCGATAAAGGGAGTGGGGTAGTTGTCCTTAGGACAAGCCTTATTCAAATCCCAATAATCAACATATACACGAATGGTACCCTGCTTCTTAGCCATAGGGACGACATTTGAGACCCATTCTGTTAATGGAACAGGGTAGATAAAGCCAACCTTCAAGAGCTTCTCAATTTTTTCCTTGATTGCCGAAGTTTTTCGAGGGTGTACTGGTTGTAACTTTTGGTGGACTGGTTTAGCATCGGGATAGGTTTTGATTTCATGTGAAACAATAGCGGGGTCTATCTCGGGAATTTCCTCGTAGGTCCAAGCAAACACGTCTCAGAATTGCTTGAATAAGGCCGTAAAAGTAGTAATCTCTTCAAGGGAACATTTTATGCCTAAACGAATATGTTCCACTACACGAGGGGTAACCGAGATGTCAATTGGGGTGGTGGATTCAATATTTTCCAAGTTTCCCTCAGTGTATGTATGACATGTGAGTATCGGGGACTGAGGGTAAGGGTAGATATCTGGTGTAAAAATGGTGGTGATGATGTTCTCTGCATAATCCAATGGGGGAAGGAAAGATGATCGATGGTGGAGGTCTTCCCACGGGGGGTCATCCACACTCATAATCTCCATGATGGACTCGTGAGACAAAAAATTCTAGAGTAGAGTATTGGGTAAGGATGATGTCCGCTGTAGAGAATAGGATGTAGAGGCCACAGCCAAGTGGTCCTCACGTGTCGACTGGATAGCCTCGTAAGTGAGTTTAGCGGGTGAAAGAGGCATAGTATCTCCAATCAAGTGCATGGTGGCTTCATCGGGATTCGGGAACAAGCCATTGATCGTTAGAGTTGGGAAAAGATGGAATCCCAGAGGAGATCATGTTCACTGTGGAAACATGGTTAGGGGGATCCAGGGTTGGAAAGACGCCCATAAGAGATGAGTATTTTATGAAGATGAGTATTTTATGAAGCCAAACCCCACGCTCTCATATAGCTGCGAAGATTGTCCAAGCAATGGTACATTATTGCCGGGATGAGTAGTGGTGTCCGGTGTGCAGAAGTCCAGTTGGTCGACAGTGACAATTCAGCCTTGGTGGGGGAATTGCACTATGCAGAAGACGGAAAATGAAACCGCAGTCATAGCGTAAAACCAATTACGACCAAGTAAGAGATTATAATCCAAAGGGGCCGCGACTACTTCCACATTAATGGTTGTGGGCTTACCCCCCAACTCGACTGCTAAGGATTGTAATAGCCCATGGGGTTAAAAGCCACGATTGTCGAATGCTTTCAAGGTGGTGGGAGAATGGTTTAGTTCGGGAGAACCAATGGCTCTCCAACATGATAGCGACATGACTGAGGTAGAATCCCCTTCGTCTAGTATAGTGTGATGGACTGTTTTCCCAGCAACGTTCGTAGCAAATTGAAATGCAAGTTGGTGGGAAAGCCTTGGTTTAAAATACTCAAGTCGAAACATGATTGTATTCAAGGAATCCAGGTCTACTGCATCGATGGAAGCAAGAAGAGTCTTGCGTTGATTAGGACAATTATCCAAGACCTCTAGCATCGACATGGCACAAGGAGCTTGCACCAAGTCCTCTACAATATTGTAATTCTGATATGCCTGAGCATTGGGATTGAAAACTACTTTCTGAATCGTGATCTTGGGAGGACACAAAACTGACTCTAAAGAAGGACTCTCAATGGTGAGAGAGGCCTGTGGTATGGTAACATCGGGCACATAAGTGGAATATTTTTCAGTATTACTTCCAACGGGTTCCTTCTGAGGGACTGAGTCATACGAGTGTGAACGTGTGTTCAAGTTAACCGTCTCACTACGCATCATGAGAACATGCATGGTGGAGGACGCCTCTCCATGTGAAGGAGAGGTTTGAGCGATCAACTGTTGATTCTAAGTAGGGAAGGGATCATTGAGAACTGCGAGAGTAGGGTTTCCATTGAGAAAATTTCATACTTCATCTCGGTGAGAAAATTCCTTAGAGAAATGATCTCCACCACACAGTAAACAAGGATACTTCAACTTCCTCTTCTGTTTGGTGTCTTTAGGGGTCAGCTTGGGCTCCTGTTGGTTAGAATATTTCTTAGGTTTAACTTTGTTTTTCTTCTTGCCATCGGATTTCTGAGATGAAGCTGATTGAACAGAATTCACCTATTCAGTGGAGGCAAGAGTGGGTGACTTGGTGGTGCTATTGCCATCCTGTGGTGGGGATGGGGAAGAACCCTGGGGTTCGACTGTCCACCATTTTGAGTAGGAGGTTGGGTGGTAAGGGAACCAATGATGCCATCTGCTTGAGGTCCCTTGGGTGGTTTCGCAGGGTCATACGCAGGGCGGGATGCATCAGGAATGATTTCATACAACGTGCTAGATTAAGTATAGACCCGATCTAAATAATGGGCATGGGAAATAGCCTGTTCCTTGGTGACGGCCCCTCCCGTGGCCACGTCTCGAGCTACGACAGGTAAAAGAGACTTTGTGAACCAGTCAGCTAAGAGTTGGTCTGGAATATGAGCCTTAATGAGACGTCATCTTTGCCACCACTCATGGATATGGTCTGAGATATGTGTTGCAGTATTCTGGCAAAGAGAGGTAAATAAGTCCGTACTAGTCTCATAGCGAATGGGAAACTGGCAATGGGTCAAAAAGGACATAGCAAGAGAACGAAAATCTTGAAAGGAGTTGGGTGGTAGTTCAATATACCACTTGGCAGCTGGGACGGTGAGAGTCTGTTGGAATAACCTAAGACGGATTGAGTCATCCATCAAGGAGTTGGATGAACACCATAAGTGGTATGTCATCACATGATTTTTTGGATCCTCACCAGGTTTTCCATGAAATTTGGGAATATTAGATGGTAGTTTGATCGAAATTGGTGGCCAAGTATGTCCGTGGAAGATGGGGTCATTCGTCAGGCGAGATAGGTCAGGTAGGTCCAATGTAGCCAAAAATGGCAGCTGTTGATGTGGCTACAGTTACTGATAGTACTGATAAGGCATGTATGGACTAGTAGGATGTTGTATCGACTAGTTGTAGGGTGTTCCTAGAGGAAACTGGCCGTAAGGTTGTATGCCGCCCGGACGATATGTAGGTCCACCACCATAATAAGGTGGTCCATTTCCATAGGGTGGGGGTCCATCGCCATTGCCGGGGGGGTGGAGGTCCACCGCTGGGAGGGGGTGGAGGTCCACCGCCACCACCGGGAGGGGGCCGAGGTGCGCTGCTACTGCAAAAATAAGGTGGTCCTCCATCGCCTCTGCCAGGAGGGGGTGGTGCACCACCTCCTCTGTCGGAGGGATGGGAACCACCGCCGCCTCCACCACCAGAAGCGTATGGCCCTCCGCCGCCACCTCCACCAAAATAGGGTGGTCCTACACCACAAGGTGGGGGTCCTCCGCCACCGGGAGGAGGTGGCACTCCACCTTCGCCGAGAGGTGTAGGGACTCCGCCTTCACCACCAGAGGGGGGTGGGCCATTGTTTCTAAAATGAGGTGGGCCTCCACTAGAAGGTAGAGGTTCGCCTCCTCCAGAATTGAATGGGGGCCCGCCGCCTCCAGAAGGAGGTGGAGGGGGACCAAACGGGGGTGGGGGTACCTGAGGGATGGTTTGTGGGGTTCCATTTTGTAAAAAATTTTGGTGCCCCCATAAAGTGTATGGATTTACTGGATAAGGTATCCCGTAGAGTGCACTTCCAGGTTGAATTGTCCCAACACAAGGTTAAGATAACCTTGATACGCTTGAATCCATGGTGGTTAGTTTGAATGGGATGGTCCCCCAACATGAGATAATTCCATGGTGGATGCTCCGACGGGTAGGGAAGTTCCAGCGGAAGGAATGATGGGAAATCCTTCTCCTGTATTATGGTTAGGAGACGGGGGTTTCCCCCCAGTAGCAACGTGCTGACCACTAATCAATGGTTGACCCAACTTGGGTTGTTGATTACCTATTGCGGGATTAACATTACTCATAAGAAAATTAGGGGGTAAAGAGTATCCTCTCCACGAGTTTTGGGGTGGGGGAGGAGTGGGTAACGTTCTTGTAGTAGTGAGAGGAGTGTTGGACTGTTGTCCTTCAACAACTTGAGTCGTTTGGGGTATAGAACTAGTCTCCTGTCTAAGGGGTGTACTTACAGGAAGTGAGGGTTTAACAGGTTCATAAGTGGTCATGTTGTGGATGGATGGTTCCGGTGAGTCATAAGATAAAGTGCGAATCAATATCTGTCGATATGCGAGTAACGTCGGGTCTGCAACCCTTCGTAAATGACTTTGTCTTCAAAATTCCTCGCCCATGGCACGTAATCTGTCCAGGAGGTTATTTAAGGGTGTCACGTCCCCATTTTGACCCTGTGGCATTAAAATTGTAAATGATGTAAATATTGTTATTCAATCATGGTGAGGAGCTCAAGGCCAAGGCCCCTCCATTGATTTATCGTTCTATGTATCGGCAATTAAAATCGATGCATATGGCTCTTGTGCTAGATAGGCACAATGTAAATGAAGACATCATGTAAATACAAATTTTTAATGAAATACCCACAACTAGTTATGCAATGCAACAAAGAGATGGGGGCATGATTTAACAAGGAATAGGGAGGGAAATTATTCAAAATCTTGAGCCAATGGTGTTAATCCATGTGTCAATGAGAAAACCCATAAATCCCAACTACCCATTTTGGGTTATGCACCCAATCATTTAATTCTTCCAAGAGTTGGTTGAGGCAGTTAATGCCTTGGGAATGGAGAGGCATGGTAGTCAATTTTCGTGTATGGGCAAGCCATCAATCTGGAAAATCGTATTTTTGCTTCTTGGGCAAGAAAACACCCATGAAATGGTGCCCAAATCCATTATGAACCCATAGCATTTTCCCTCTCATGCAGTCTGAGCTAGCTGGGCTTTCCCCATCACGTTTTTCACCATTTGTTTCTGCATTTTCCATGCCTGGGAGCTCATTTTTGCATTGTACAGCAGTTGGGAGAGGAGGGCCACGATTTGGATTGTGAGAGAAGTCATTTTTGCCCCAAAAATACCCATGGGTGTTTTTCTGAAAATGGTTTTTGCTCTCCAGGGTTGAACCCCCAATTTCCATTTCGTTTTTGGGTCTTCCCACGTTTTTCTGGGCTTGTAGAAACCCCATTTGTAACCCCATTTTGGACATCCCATTGAGGAAACGTTTTTCTTCATGCCCAGCAATTGGGGTTTTGTTGTTATATGCATCCCTGTTTTGATTTGAACCCGTGAGCAAGAGATTTGGAGTGGTAGTGGACATAATTGGCTTGATAAACCTAGTGGGGGAAAATAACCTCTCAAGAAGATCAAGAGGGCTGGCTACTCTTCTATGCACACCTTGGACACTCTAGAGTGGAAGGTATGGCCTGAGGGACTGTGCATTGGTGAAGGGAATACTTCCTTGAGCACGGATGATTTTAGGGGCGAATTATAGCCCATGGGCGAAGTTATAGGGGTCACCAAAAAACCCTGGGTGAATTTTTAATATGAAAGTGGTTTTTTAAAACTTAACAAATTAGTCCACAATTTATTAATTCCACCGTGGTGAAAAATCGGATAGCCCACCGTGTGAGAGCATGTGAGAGACGGAAAATTTAATTTAGCCCCGTGAAAGATGGCCGAAATGGTGGGTTCGCCCCCGTAATTCCCGTAATGGAGGCCAAGGGCAGTTGGTTCGCCCGTAATTTTTCATTCATTGGGGGCGTGAGCCATTAGTTTGCCCCTGGTTTTCATTCATGTAGGGGATTACTAGTTTTTTTGCCCCTGATTTATGGACCATAGGGCAGTTTCCCTGGTTACTTCGTAGTGGATTCGAGGTTTTGGGTTGAATTCTCCCCCCAAATTTTCAAATTTATATTTTGATGCCAAATGCTTTATTCTTCTCTTAGGAGCTTAGCGTAGATTGTAATGAATTGAACATGTAGGTTACATGGGTAGAACACGCAGAGATTGAAGATAGAGCAGTTCATAGGATCAATAAGTAGCTTGTCGATAGTGGAATGACGTTCGGTGCACAACGCTGGCTAGCTAACTTGACGAGGCAATGTGAGCATTTGGTCAGTCTCATGGCTTCAAACATCTCAGCCAGAGAACTTGGAGGTCTGCTTTTGTTTTTACAGGCTTAAATGACATTTTATTACTGAAATTAGTTTTGTTAAGGTTGAATTTCTCTAGAAAAGACAGTAAAATTGTATGATGTTTGCAGTCATACCATCTCCAGAGGGACGGAGAAGTGTAATGAAGTTAGCTCAAAGAATGACAAACGGTTTCTTTGCAAACATCAGCTCGTCAATTGGCCATACATGGACAAATCTCTCGAGCGATGCTAGTGTTCGAATCACAACCTGGAAGAACACCGAACCAGGGCTGCCCAGCGAAGTTGTCGTCAGTGGCACCACTTCACTTTGGCTTCCTGTCCCTCCCCAACGACTATTTGAATTTCTGAGGGATGAGTGAATGAGATCGGAGGTAGGTATATCTATTATGCTTGATTTGTTATTACTATGTGAATTTTATAGTTTTCCAGGGAGGGAATGCAAAGTGCTGATATTCTTGTATTTTCTTGGTCTTTCTTGTCGCAGTGGGATGTGCTATCCAGTGGAAACATGGTGCAAGAAGTGGCCCATATTGCAAATGGATCGCACCCTGGAAATTGCATTTCTCTTCTTCACATAAATGTGAGCGTGAGTTAGATTTATGAGATTGTTTCATGTGTATATCTAGATATTATTTTGTTCATTTCGATCTGAAATATGAAAAGTATTTTCAGGCATGCAGCACAAGCCAAAACGTAGAGTTAATACTACAGGAGAGTTGCACAGATGCATATGGGTCTGTTATAGTGTACGCACCTGTGAACGTTCCAGCAATCAACATTGCTATGAGCGGGGAGGATCCTTCATACATAGCCCTTCTACCTTCTGGATTTTCCATATTGCCAGATGGTCAAAATAGACCTTCTACTAGTTCACTCCTTGAAGGGGCTAACAACAGCAGCAACAACAGCAGCAGGAGTGGATTGGATAGCCCGCTCACAGGAGGAGGTTCATTACTCACAGTGGCCTTTCAAGTTCTTACAATCCATTTACCGATAGCCAAACTGGGTTTAGATTCTATTATAACCATCAACAATCTCATATGCAATACAGTGCAGCAGATCAAATCTGCATTGCACTATGCAGATGTCTGAATTGCAGTGCGTAATTATCAGACCATGGGTGGAGGGGGTGGCATACAGAGAACACTTCATCATCAACAACATTACATTGATTCTTCTCCCCCTACGGTAGTAAAATAAGAAATTATATATGCATATATGGTGGTTGTTTTGTATAGTTTTCTGACTTTTCTCTGCTGCAGTTAATTTAGCCAGTGTTGTAGTGTAGTGTAGAGTAGAAGAAGTAACTACTGGGAAGTCAATAACGCACCATAGATGATTCTGTGTCAAATTCCTTGCTCTATGGTAAAGCGGAGGAAATCATCCATAGATCATGCGCTCTAGTGTGTGTGTGTGTTTAACGCCGTCTCTCTGGCTGGGGCGCCCACACTACGCCTGTGCATGTGCTTTAGTGTAGTGTGTGTGTGTGTTTAACGCCGTCTCTCTGGCTGGGGTGCCCACACTACGCCTGTGCATGTGCTTCACCACTCAGCAAGGATAGTGGTTCGGGATTTGACTTCACATGCATCTCTCTTTTAATCGTTTGTATTGTTTTAACTTTGAATACTCGAACTTGTTGCTACTATTCTATCTATGTTATGTTAGGCATATCTCTCTTTTGTGCATGCCTCTGGAGAATTTTTTGAAGAATCAAGTGTTTGTGATGCAAATATAGATTTGGTCCTGCTTACTATTATTCATGGGCTGTCTTGAAACTCTTTAATAGCGTAATTTTAGCTATTTCTTCTCCTAAATTCCTTATCCATAATGTTGGGTTTGAGACTTGATCAAATCCTTTAGCCATGGATGCCTTATCGCACTCATGAATAATTTTTTTTCTTCTTCGTCCACAAGTAGGCCTGCGGGGATTTTGCTTTTCACAATAAGTGTATGGAAAGCCATTTTATTTACTGCTTGACCAGCTCTACTGCAATACTTTTCCATAAAATTATGTTCCTCGTCAACCCAATAAAATCTTTTCTCGGCTTTGAATGTCCAAATAGAATCCACATAATTTAACAACAAATCAATTCAAAATTTCCAGTTATTTAATCATATCCAAAAATCTCCCACTACTTGTATGTCTATAAGAACAATGATATAAATTTAAATGGCATTACTCACTGAGCTGCAGAGTAGCTATATAACTACATTTTATTCACCTATATTTACCCTTCGTCCAACTGATTTTTCCTCCAGGCTTATTTTGAAGCCAGTTATTGCTTTTACCTTGTATTATTAAGGGATTGCTAAAATTTGAATGCCAGATTTTTATATTGTTGGTCACAAGCAATAAGTAATTTCCTATTTATTCATCGATGTTGCTTGCATCCGACCTAAGGAAAGGGAATATTAAGTCTAGTTTGTGTGGCTTGTGTGCCTCAAGTACTGTAACCTTTATTTGTATAACATCTCGTAAGCTTTATTTGTATAGTAACCTTTATTTGTAGAACATCGACTTTGAGTTACTTTAAATTACCAACGGAAATGTCAGATGATTGTTATGTCAAAATATATCTCATCTGGTGTTCAAGAAGTTAATTTTCTGTGAACTTCCAATGCTCGACTGACATTTTGGAGGTTCTTTCCAAGTGTAGTGTATGGGTGTTCTATTTGTTTACTAAAACTTCTCATTAGCAAAATGTGTATCCAGATTAGAATATTTTTTAGCTATTGGATTAACACTTCGGAAGTGTATTCATGTTCAGACTGTTTAATGTAAACTTCTTTGTGCAAATTTAACATTTTAGTAATCCTTAGTGTTAGTACGAAGAGTAAGACCAATTTGTCATTGTTCCATTAAATTTGCACGAAGAGCAGAGTACGAAGAGTAAGACCAATTTGTCATTGTTCCATTAAATTTGGATATGATTTACATCTAAGAACAATTTGCCATTGTTTCATTAAATTTGGATAGGACTCACACTACTCAGGTTCTTCTCCATGATGTTTCCATGCTCCAGTAGTGTTATTTTTATCATTATTTTTTATTTAATTTAATTTAGAAAATTTTATTTCACAACTAATTGTCATTGTTTCATTAAATTTAGATAGGATTCACACCAGTCAAGTTCTCCTCCCCAATGTTCCCATGTTCCAATTGTGTTTTTATTTGGATATGCTCGATGTAGAGTAATAGTAAAATATTCCATTTATCCTTCACATTTTTTTGGATCAATTGTTGGCAAGTTTTCAATATCAAAATTTTCACATAGGGATCTTAATTGTTTTGTTCCAGATCAATATACCTCCAATAGAATATAGTTAAGTTTTCATTTGATTTGGTTTTGTACCAAACATTATTGTGAATAGAGAATACAAATTGCTACTTTAGGACTGGTAAAAAGCACATGAGAGTGGCACGCTAACCAGTTTAACAAGTCATTCACGGTATACCACTGATTCAACTAGGATTATTTGGGATGCTTGACATTAATGTGAATCGAAAGCACAGATTGGCATGTTAGGAAGGAAAAATCCACATGAGAGTAGCATTCCGAACAATTTTTGTGAGTCATTCAGTAAATTATGCTAATTAAGAACTAGGACATGCATCAATTGTGCCTATGCTTTGTCCATAAAATGGCCTATTATCTCACCATTTTACACATGCATCGAGGATCATCATCATTTTTTATCCCTTGAGGGATATTAAGATAAGATAAGATGTCATATTTATTCAACCTTATTTCTGATGTTTGAAAGGATCAAACCTGTTATAGTAACTTAAAAGCTCTTCTTCATTCTGATTTCTAATTGTATCATTTTCTTTGAAGGTTTGATTTATTTGGGAAACAAAGCAATTTGATGAAGCAAGAATAAATTGAAGAGAAAAGAAGAGTTCAAATAAGTTTACATTTTATTATGCAATAGATAGGAATCTATAAGCAGTTTATTTTCCTTTGGTTGCTGTATTTGAAATTTCGACTAGGCATGATAAGAAGTACTTTTCCAGGTAATTTCAAAGCTTCATTTGATTCTTCTAGAACATTTCTTCTCAGAAGGTTGAAGGAAGAGGTTGAGAAGTCCCTGCCTAGGAAAAATGAGATAATTTTGTATGCATATATGACAGAACATCATAAATAGATCCAAGATCATTTAGTCAATAAAACACTTGAGGTTTATTTGCAAAATAAAGGAGAAAATGGTGAGTTAACTTGCAATTTGTTTCACATCTCCAAGCGCGGTACTCTAGCATTTCAACATGATATTTTATTTGTGTAGAGTTAAGCAATAGGTCACATGAACTATTTGTGTAGAGTTAAGCCATACTCATGAAAGTGTTTCATTTAAACATAAAGATAACAATGTTTTCATTTTATGGTAGTCTTCATCCAATCTTGTTAACTTATCAAAGTAAATATTCAAATCCCATAGGAAAACATACGAACTTTTTAATTTATTTTGTCCTTGATAGTGCTATGATCTGTTTGTTTCCTAATCTGCTATATCTATGAAACTTAACTGGAATTTCTACATATCTTAAACCCAAGCTAAATATTGGACACTAGTTTTCACACTTTGTCATTGATATTTCTCAAGGGTCTCTATTTCTTTGCTTGGGAAAAAATTACATGGATATGTCTTTTATAACTATTATTCCTATCAAATCCCATTCCTAGTACCTCATCTCACTCTTCTGCCAATTTTTTGAGTCCTCCAATTTTGTTACCCAATCCCACCACCCCGAATCCTACACTACCATTCATGTACAACAAATCCTTCTAGCATCAACTAGGTTTCCTATATGTTCATAATTATCAAATTAAATCTAGAATCACCACACTAATTATGGATAACGATATCCAAATAAATATATTTTCCCATGATATTTAGTCTCCTATCTCCAACTCCCCACTATAGACCATCAAAATCCATATAAGGTTTGGTTACAAAATATGGTCCTCATCTACATGTCATTGAGAATTATGCTATCACCATTTCCATTGGGGCATTTCAATATACTTTGGAATGTGATGTGTCTCCTCTTAGTTGTGTATATTACTACTGGGGTCCCTTACCAAATTATTCGTCATTTCCTATATGATGGTCACCACAAAACTTACAAATTATTTAAAGATGGAAAGGCTTGTGATCTCACATCTTCTATAACCCAATCACCTTCCTTGTTGTCCAACAATGTTGTTGTGTTCCATGTCAATCTTCACAAACTCATCTCACTATGTGTGGTTCAAAGAGTTAAGATTGATAATGAATCCCATCCTTCCACACCCTAAATGCATCCCTTGTTAGATGATTTTTTGTATGTATTTACACCTCTTGTTAGCCTTCCCCCCATTCATTTCATCTAGCATACTATTGATCTTGTCTCAGCATCTTCTCTTCAAATTGCTCCAATATACCATTTATCCCCTCGTGAATTTCTTGATATTGTGTTACATCTTCAATATGTCTTAAACTCTATACATATAGACCTAACTCCTCTCCTTATGGTTCCTCTACTTTCTTTATTCCCGTAAAGGAATCTGGTGAATGGCATCTTGTTACTTATTATCATGATCTTAATGAAGTGACTGTAAAAAATTTATACCCATTTTCTCACATTAATGATTTGCTTATCCATCTTAAGGGTGACCAATTCTTCACTAAGATGGATTTGATTATAGTTATCATCATGTCCACATGGATCCCTATAGCATTTGGAAAATTCTTATTTTAAACTAAGTTTGGGTTATTTGAATGGTTGGTTATGCCCTTTGGACTCACCAACACTCTTGCCACTGTCCAATATCTTCTTAAAAATCTATTACATCCTCATTTGGGTTGCATTGTAGTGATTTACATTGATGATACCTTAATTTTAAAATTTTAAGCCAAAATTGGAAGGACCATCAACAACATGTTTGTAATGTATTGGATCTTTTATGAGCTCATAAATTGCAAGTTAAATGTAGGATAATTTTTTTTGGGTAGATCTGCATTTAGTACATGAGTTTTCTTGTTGACCATGAGAGCATTCATGTTGATCCTACCAAAGTTTGGGGTTTTTCTAATTGAACCACTCCATATTATGCAACAAACCTTGATACTTTCATAAGGGTTATCAATTTTTATCATTGCTTCATTTCTCACTTTCCTCATATCACCCACCCTCTTCACCAGCTCGCTAACCAACTAGTTTGTTCCTGGATTAAGGCAGTAGATGATATTTTTCATAAATTAAAGGTAGTCTCATGTGTATATCTTGTGTTGCATGTCACTAATTTATAATAACCTTTTGAGATCAAGATAGATGATTCCATTTTTTCCATTGTTGATGTAGTTAGATAGGGAGGGAATCCTATGGTTTACCATTCTAAATCTTTATCAGAGGCCAAGCTCAACTAAAAATCATATGTTAAGGATTTTTATGCTCTCATCCAAGATTTGAAGCATTGGAATCATTATATTTTGGGTAAGGAGACAAACTTACATGTTCATAATCATCCATTAATTTTTATCCATTCTCAATCCAAAATCTAGGAACAGTAGCCTCTTAAGTGGGATTCCTACATCCAATAGTTTCATATGGTTATCAAATACAAAATTTAGGTAGTTCTAATAAAGTTGAAAATCTATTGAATTCTCCTCTCGTAAAAGTTCTTAACCTTATGGAGGTGCATTATGCAACATATGATTTAAGTTGAAACCTCTATACTATAATTCCATTTAATAGGTTAATCAATGCCCCACTAAAGTAATCCAAACTCCATTTTTAGATTATTCCCTTAATAAATGGCTCCCTCTATAAACTGAATAAGTTGTGTTTCTACTAGTTCTAATTGTTTGGTTCTAATTCATGAAGAACATGATTCTATATATGGAGATGATTTTGGCATTCTAAAAACATTCTAAAACCTACAATGACATTTGTTTTGGCATACCATGTAGCATCATATTGAGACTTTCATATACGACTGTCCTTTTTTATAGCACTAGAAAACCTACTAATGATAAATATGGTCTTTGTCATCCATTTCCCATCCCCACCTAACCCTAGGTTTTCATTGGCCCTATGAATTTTCGTAAGCATGATTTTATTTTCGTGGTCTATTATTTTTCAATATGGCCTTCTTCATTCTATATATGACAGATTGGTATGTTAGGAAGGAAAAAGCCACATGAGAGTAGCATTCCCAACAAGTTTTGTGAGTCATTCAGGATATTATGCTAATTCAGAACTAGGATGCATCAATTGTGCCTATGCTTTATCCAAAAAATGGCCTATTACCTCACTATTTTACGCATGCATCGAGGATCATCATCATTTTTTATCCCTTGGGGAATATTAAGATAAGATGTCATATTTATTCAGCCTTATTTTTTATGTTTGAAAGGATCAAACCTGCTATATTAACTTAAAAGCTCTTCTGCATTCTGATGTCTAATTATATCAATTTCTTTGAAGGTTTTTCTTATAGGATCTTCTAGAGCTTGAGACAAAGCTTTGTAATTGCAAGTTATCATACCATCCATCTATGGAATTTCTTTGCAGTAATAAAATATCATTATTCAACCTAAAAGCTCAACAAGATTCTCACAATGACATAGTATAAAATCTCAAATGGTAGCTTGAAGAGTTTTATAGGTTATAGATCACCATGAGAGAAGGGATTTGATGGAGAGTTAGAATGATTTCTTTCACTTCCATAAATTCTAGTGTTTGATAAATGCTAGATAATAGCATAAGAGTGATCCCCCCTTGCCTAGGGAAAGTATTGAAGTGCCTAGGACATCTTTATCATCATTGGACGAATTTTGAAGTGTCTAGGGCAAGTAATGAAGTGCTTGGGAAAACATGGAAGTGGACGGGGGTGTTTATATCTTCGTTGCGAGAATTTTCAAGTGCCTGGGGAAAATATTGAAGTGTATGGGAATTTTTTTCATCGTTGGGAGAATTTTGAAGTGGTCAAGGAAAGTATTCAAGTGCATGGGGAGTTTCTATCATCACCGGGTCAATTTAAAAGTGCATGGGGCAAGTATTGAAGTGCCTGGTGGCAATTTTGAAGTGCTTGGGGAGTTTTATCATCCTTGGGAGAATTTAGAAGTGCCTCGGAAAATATTGACGTGCTTAGGGCATTTTTATCATCTTTCGGAGAATTTTGAAGTGCTCGGGGCAAGTATTGAAGTGCCTGGGGCATTTTTCTTGTCAATGGGTGAATTTTGAAGTGCATGGGGCGTTTTTCTTGTCAATGGGTGAATTTTGAAGTGCATGGGGCATTTTTCTCATCACCGGGTGAATTTAAAAGTGCATGGGGTGTTTCTATCATCATTGGGTCAATTTAGAAGTGCATGTGGCAAGTATTGAAGTGACTCAGGGGAATTTTGAAGTGCTTTGGGAAAATATTGAAGTGCATGGGGAGTATTTATCATTCTTGGGAGAATTTAGAACTGTCTGGGAAAATATTGAAGTTCTTAGGGTAATTTTATCTTCTTTCGGAAAATTGACGTGCCCGAGGCAAGTATTGAAGTGCCTTGGGCATTTTTCTCATCATTGGGTGAATTTAGAAGTGCATGGGGCATTTTTCTCATCATCGGGTGAATTTAGAAGTGCATGGGTCATTTTTCTCCTCACTGCATGAATTTAGAAGTACTTGGGGTTGTTATTGATCAATGTATGAATTCTTTAATAGTATTGGGATGTTTTAAAATAGTGATGGGAAAATTTATCACTTGCTAGGGAAAATTTGTGTGGATTGAGGCATTTTTGTGATTGTCTGGGTGATTGTATCATTGTCAAGTGTTTTTCTCCCTTGACTATGGCAACTATTGAAGTGCATAGGGCATATTTATCATCATTGGATGAATTTTGAAGTGTCTGGGGAAAGTAATGAAGTGCCTGGAAAATCATGGAAGTGGATGGCTGGGATAATTTTGAAGTGCCTAGGGAAAAAATTGAAGTGTCTAGGTGTTTTTATCATCGTTGGGATAATTTTGAAGTGGCTGAGGCAAGTATTGAAGTGCATGGTGTGTTCCTATCATCATTGGGTCAATTTAGAAGTGCATGGGGTAAGTATTGAAGTCCCTCGAGGGAATTTTGAAGTGCTTGGCGAAAATATTGAAGTGTATGGGGAGTTTTTATCATCATTGGGGGAATTTAGAAGTGTCAAGGAAAATATTGAAGTGCTTAGGGCATTTTTATCATCTTTGGGAGAATTTTGAAGTACCCGGGGAAAGTATTGAAGTGTCCAATGCGTTTTTCTCATCATTGGGTGAATTTAGAAGTGCATGGGGCATTATTCTCATCACTCGGTGAATTTAGAAGTGCATGGGGTTGTTATTTATCAATTTATGGATGCTTTTATGGTGTGGGGACATCTTAAAACAATGATGGGAAAATTTATCACTTGCTGAGGAAAATTTGTGTGGATTGAACCATTTCACTGACAAATATGCAACTCTTCTACCATTTGACACCAAAGAGAATAAATTTTGGTGAGAACATTGGTTGGAAGCTTGGAATTGGTCCAATAACTATCTCTCTATATTCACTTAATTCTATCAATTTGTTGGCATGTCAATATTCATGACCCCATATGTCCATTGTGTTGAGATATTGTAACTTCAAAGAATATTATAATTGTACTTTATTATTCCGGAGATGTTTCATTCCTCCGTGAAGATATTATTGTATGTCCGGAGATGTTTATTCCTCTGTCGGAATGTGGTAACTCGGGTTATTAGACTCCCCTAGTGGGATTCGGCCCTGTATGAGTTATGTGGGTCAAAGGGTTATTAGACCACCCTAGAGGGGTCGGCCCAGTCAGTTGTAGTGGGGTATTTAACCTATTGGTTAAATATGAGCCTACGTGTTCTTGTGTAAAAGATAAGTCGAAGTAGTGTATAAATAGAGGAAGTGTATTCCTCATTTGACACACACACTCACTTGAGAAAGGCGCACTTGTGGAGGAGAGGTCTGCTATGGTGGAGGAGGAGATCATGTATTTGGTTTGCATCTTTGTATATGGCTGGTCATCTATATTGAGGAAGCTTTGCTGGGTTTTCTACCCCATGAGGGTTTCCCAGGATAAATCTGTGTCTCTTGTGTTTATGCTATGCTTGTTGTTTCTTCAGTGATCCTGTATATGCTATTATTGTGAAATGGAATGTAATGATGCTATTTTCTGTCTTAGTATATTAAATTTTAACATGGTATCAGATCTAACCTGAAGGAAGACAAGGTATGGCACTTACGACACTTGCTTTACTTACGACAATTTGAAGGTTAGGGTTTTATATAGCAAAAACCAGTCATCGTGGAACTTTCACTATAAATCCATTTTGGAGAAGGTTCAGGATATGAAACCTTTATAGGTCGTAGATAACATCTCCAGGTATCTTTTGTCCAAAGGGAACCCTCCAATTCGTTTTACTTTGTAAGTTATGATCAGTACAAGTTAGGGTTTCTGCCTCTTCTAGATCTCAGTCAAAATCAGGTGACCTAGGAAAAAAGGTCATAAATTGGGCTAGGAAGCTCCAAATGAAATTTCGTAAAAAGTGACAGGTAGTACACAGACTGTACTATCTCAGGAAACGTTTTCAGAGGCAGAAGCTGAACGAGTGACACGTGGCACGCTATACAAGTTCTCTCTCCTGTTTTATTCCATAAACAGGTCACGTTGCGACACTTGGCATAACTCTCTCTCAGAGAGTCCAATAGAGGTCAGAAATGTCAGGATGGAACGATAACAGGGTGAGCTATCGTAGGAAAAGTTTTCAGAAGCCAAAGTTCAAACAGTGACACGTGGCACGCCGTACAAGTTCTCTCTCCTGTATTATCCCAAAACATGTCATGTTGCGACATTTGGCATAACTCTCTCTCAGAAAATCCAATTGAGTTCAGACCTGTCAGGATGGAAAGATGACAGGTCAGGCTACTACAGGAAACGTTTTCAAACCCTGTGGAGTGAAAATTTCAGATTTATAGCAGAAACAATCAGGTACATATTTATGTCAAAACAGAATTATTTTTGGAGCACCTTTATTCATGGCTTCCGGAATTTAGGGTTTCGGAGAAAGTTAGAATTTTTGGAATCGGAATCCACGGCTGAATGCTAATCAGGAAAATCAAAATTTAGAGACCAAGATCGAATTTTTTGGTTGGGTAGAATACCGGGCTTGATTAAACCCTAGCTCAGGATTTTGATCGGAAAGATGGAAAATTAGGGCTTCAACAAAAGTTGGAATTTTTGAAGTCTGTAACCACGGCTGGAAGCTCCTCAGAAAAATAAGAGTTTAGAGCCTTGGATCAAACCTTTTGATTGAGCATAAGGGTGGGCTTCATCAAACCCTAGTTCGGGATCCTGTCCAGAAGATCCAGAAGTTTCAAAGGCAATTTTGAGGGGTTAAATTTTGGAGATTTCAAAATTGAAGTATGCTAGTTTGATTAGCTCAGCAAGACACATCCTTCCATTCATTTGAAAGTGTGAAAGTCAAAGATTGAATTTTTAGGGTTTCTCTAGCAAACCCTAATCAAGCTCCAGATCAAGTTTCAGGGGGAGTTGAGGCTAAGGCCTTACATAAGAAGACTACAAGAAGTCTTGACAGGTATGACTTAAGGAGGTTCAGGTATGTCTTGAAATCTGATTCTTGATTAAGTTCATGATGTGTTTGTCTTCATATTATTTATTAGTACAATCTTGATTAATGTTAGAATTGTCTTATCACCCTAGTAACAATATGAATGCATGTGAATGATCGAAGACATTCATTGATTAGGGCTATATGATTGTACTAATGCATTATGGTGTTGTGTGAGGTTGATGTTGTCTGCTTACAAGATACATGTACATCACAAAAGACAAATCAAGTTCCATGACCATGACAACATGAAGACAAAGACTCATCCATAATATTTTTTCTACTTACGAGGTATGTATGACTTTGTTATATTATGCTTAACCTATGAGACATGCATGTTCTAGCTCAGGATCTCTAAATCATTGAAGAGATTGTTTAGGTATGTTGTACATAACCAAGTAGGTATACTAATCCAGGTATGTTTCCCATGAATCTTACCTTGTGTTAGGATCCCCTATATAAGTATACTTGGAATGATTGGTTATTCTTATTCATAAAGTTAGTAATCAAGGGATTATGCATATTATATCTTTTATCTTGATTGATGATATGCATGAGTAAAATAAGACTTCCCTGAAATCTTGAATACTAATGTTTATTAACTATAATCATGACTATACATTTTCAAGATTATTTAGTACTATAATGTTTTGATAGCATTTAGAATATACTAATGAGTATATGTTTGTGTATGAGATCATGAGGATGACTCTTGAGTATATCTGACCTAGTATTTGTACATAACTAAGCAAGTATATTAATCCAGGTATGTTTACCTATGTCAAGTTAGAATCTTACCTTGTGTTAGGATCCCTTATATAAGTGTACTTGGTATGATTGGTTATGCTTATTCATAAAGTTAGTAATCAAGGGTTTATGCATATTATGTCTCTTATCTTGGTTGATTATTTAACTAACTAGATCAAACAAGAATATGCATGAGTAAAAGAAGACTTCCCTGAAACCTTGAATATTATCTATAATCATGACTATACATATTCAAGATTATTTAGAATTAGAATGTTTTGAGAATACACTAATGAATGTATGTTTGTGTATGAGATCATGAGGATGACACTAGTGCACACTTGAGCATGCACAGTGGTACAAAATGAATAGAAGTTCAAAAGACATATAGAAGATCAAGCGGGAGGCAACCACACAAACATAAAAGATAAGTATTTGAGTTGTTATTTGAAATAATAATGATATTGCTTGTATGCATATTTGTATTCCTAGAATATATCATGCTGAGTGTAAACATTCATAGAGCATTGAACAGTATACTACTACTATGCATATGATTGGTAAGTTGGACAAACATTCCATTGTTGCTTGTCTAGAATGAAACCTCTTTGCTGACATGCTGAGAGCTGTGCACACTCTCAATAGTATGTTCTGGTAGAGATGGAAGGCATCTAGATAGCCACTGTATGCATACAGGATATGGGAAAGTGTTGTGCCAAAGTATTGGTCAAAATAGTTACATAACTATGTAAAAGATATCTGTATGCATAATAGGTTATCATGTCAATATGATTTGATGATTATGAAGTATTACTAATCATGTACTTAATTTTGATTTGTAGGAAAGACCATGATGAATGATGAACACTGAACAAGCGATGGATGTTCAACAAAAGGATTTACAAATCAAACACACTATAGAAGGCTTGTGGCTAGAAAATTCTCTTAGAAAGAGGAAGAGATTAATGATAAGATGTTTGCTCCAAGTGACTAGATAAAACCATTCTTTTAATGGTGTAATTAAAGAAGTGTGAATCAGGTTCTGTATGGGTACCCAGGATCGATAATCAATTGATGAGCTTAATGATTACCATGGGTGATGAGGATCTCAACCTTTGCTACAAGGTTGAATATTGTTTCTATACACAGACGACATGGATGCAAGAAGGAACTCACCACAGAGTTCAAATGATATTGAGGCTCATATCAGTAGACCCATCTAACGAGAGATGGCACAGATAGATATGCAGAAGACCATTCAATGCAGAGTGTGAATGATGTTCAGTCACAAAGGGAGAATTGACAGTTTCTTGATAAGCTTGGGCTTTACCAAAATTAAAGTTGTTCCTAACCTTTACCTTAAGGTTGTGGATGATGAACCTATCATACCATGACAATGATCTCTTTCTGACAAGGAATGAGAAACAGATCATGAAAAGAAAGAAGAAGATGGCTGAAGAAATGAAAATGAAAAATCTCAGATTGATGCATTACTTCCTAGGTCTGGAAGTATGACAAGGCTCAGAAGGAATCTTTCTCAACCAGGGAAAGTATGCTGAGAAATATTAAAAGGACTTGATGTGTTGGAATGGCCACTCTTGAAGTTGTTATCAGATGACTCATCAGAGTTAGTGGATAGAACTCTGTACAAACAAAATATTGAGTCATTGATGTGTCTAACAAATACTAGGTCAGATATATGCTTTGCTGTGAACACCTTGTGTCAGTATCTAGTGGAAAACCAGATGTGTTCACTTGTTAGTTGCAAAGCGTGTGATGAAATACCTAAATGATACGATAGATTTTGATCTATGTTATCTTAGAGATCATGACTTCAGATGGCTACACAGATGTTGATTGGGCAAAAATTGTATCAGACAGGAAGAGCACATCGAGAGGATGTTACTATCTGGGATCAGCCATGATCTCATGGTTTAG
The DNA here is from genome assembly GCA_027924585.1 of Larix kaempferi. Taxonomy (NCBI): domain Eukaryota; kingdom Viridiplantae; phylum Streptophyta; class Pinopsida; order Pinales; family Pinaceae; genus Larix; species Larix kaempferi. Next base: position 8,705,792 of record BSBM01000371.1, read on the forward strand.
AAGGAAGCAATATAGTGTGGCTCTTAGCACAAGCAGAATATATGGCTTCTTGCTCTGCTAAGTTATGAAATAGTATGGCTTCAGGATTGTTTGACTTAGAGATAGACCCAACTATGATCCTATGTGACAAACAGAGTTGTATCAAGATGGTAGAGAATCTAGTGTTCCAAGATATGGTGCAGAAAGGAACCAAAAGTTTGAATTTGTAACAAGTTACCAATGTACTAAACAAACTTCTACCGATCCGATGTACTAACCAAACCTCTACCTCAAATAAAGTTTTCCGAGACAAACTTAATATAGTTCAGAAGGACCCTCCTCGAAAGGGGTATTGATGTGATAACTCATGATGAGATTGCTTGCATTGAGAGTGAGGTCGATGATGAGGATACCTATATTAGTGATGCCGACAGAGAGGTTGGTGGATGGTCCTTAGACAGGGTCAAAGGTGACAAGGGGATTGCATCATCCTTGAACATATGTTCTAAAGAGAGCCGTAGACGTATGTCTTCGAGAATGAAGTCCTTGGTGGACATGATAGGATTGCATCATCCTCAAGAGAGCCGTAGACATATGTCTTCGAGAATGAAGTTCTTGGTGAACATGTGAGGGGATTGGATCATCCCTGGACTTCAATCCTAAAGAAGAGCCGTAGACGTATGTCTTCGAGAATGAAGTTTTTGGTGAACATGTGAGGGGATTGGATCATCCCTGGACTTCAGTCCTAAAGAAGAGCCGTAGACGTATGTGTTCGAGAATGAAGTCCTTGGTGGACGGTTGAGGATTAAGTCATCCTTGGACGTAGGTCCTAAATGTACGGTGGAGGATTAAGTCATCCTTGGACGTGGTCCTAAATGTACGGTGGAGGATTAAGTCATCCTTGGACGTGGTCCTAAATGTACGGTGGAGGATTAAGTCATCCTTGGACGTGGTCCTAAATGTACGGTGGAGGATTAAGTCATCCTTGGACGTGGTCCTAAATGTACGGTGGAGGACTAAGTCATCCTTGGACGTGGTCCTAAATGTACGGTGGAGGACTAAGTCATCCTTGGACGTGGTCCTAAATGTACGGTGGAGGACTAAGTCATCCTTGGACGTGGTCCTAAATGTACGGTGGAGGACTAAGTCATCCTTGGACGTGGTCCTAAATGTACGATGGAGGATTAAGTCATCCTTGGACATGGTCCTAAATGTACGGTAAGGATTGGATCATCCTTGGACTTTGGTCATGTGAACTGAGCCGTAGACATGAGGTCTCCGAGAATTGATAGGACTGGATCGTCCCTGGACTTCGGTTCAAAAGGTACATGATAGGACTGGATCGTCCCTGGACTTCGGTTTAAAAGGTACAAGTTAGGACTGGATCATCCCTGGACTTCAGTTCAAAAGGTACATGTTAGGACTGGATCGTCCCTGGACTTCGGTTCAAAAGGTACATGATAGGACTGGATCGTCCCTGACTTTGGTTCAAAAGGTACATGACTGGATTGTATCATCCATTGACCTATGTCCTAAAGAGAGCGGGATTGATCATCCTGTAATATGATCGTGTGTGTTGCAGGATATGCTGCTATGTATTAGTGAGAATACATGCTTTTGATGATAGATGTATTAGTGAGAATACATGTTTTTGATGATATATGTATTAGTAAGAATACATGTTTTGATGATAGATGTATTGGTGTGGATACTAATACAGATGATCCAGATGATGTAGATCGTGATGATCCAGATGCTGTAGATCGTGATGATCCAGATGCTGTAGATCGAGATGATCCAGATGCTGTAGATCGAGATGATTCTAATGCTGATAATCATATGATGACGATGCTAATGATCGTGAGGATCCAAATGTTGATGGTGTTGTAGCTGTTCGAGTGCTGCAGAAGATAAAGACTCAGTACTGAAGATGTTGATGTTCTAGTATTGAAGATATTCCAATAACTGTTTGAGTTACTGATGATGTTGAGAAAGCTTCCAATGATTTATAGATGTATCATGTATGATGTTGATGACTCCTTGCTCGTGCAGATGCTGTTATAATATCCTTCTCATTAAGGGGGAGTGTTGAGATATTGTAACTTCAAAGAATATTATAATTGTACTTTATTATTTCGGAGATGTTTCATTCCTCCGTGAAGATCTTATTGTATATCCGGAGATGTTTATTCCTCCGTCGGAATGTGGTAACTCGGGTTATTAGACTCCCCTAGTGGGATTCGGCCTTGTATGAGTTATGTGGGTCAAAGGGTTATTAGACCACCCTAGAGGGGTCGGCCCAGTCAGTTGTAGTGGGGTATTTAACCTATTGGTTAAATACAAGCCTACGTGTTCTTGTGTAAAAGATAAGTCAAAGTAGTGTATAAATAGAGGAAGTGTATTCCTCATTTGACACACACACTCACTTGAGAAAGGCGCACTTGTGGAGGAGAGGTCTGCTATGGTGGAGGAGGAGATCATGTCTTTGGTTTGCATCTTTGTATATTGCTGGTCATCTATATTGAGGAAGCTTTGCTGGGTTTTCTACCCCATGAGGGTTTCCTAGGATAAATCTGTGTCTCTTGTGTTTATGCTATGCTTGTTGTTTCTTCAGTGATCCTGTATATGCTATTATTGTGAAATGGAATGTAATGTTGCTATTGTGAAATGGAATGTATATGCTGCTATTTTAACACATTGGACCATTAAGGTATGAGATAACAAGTAGAGTCCCTACTTGCCCTGAATCTAGTTAGTGCAGTCATGTTTCGTCGACACCTTCTAGTTGTGAGTGACCAAATACAACTTGTGAAATGTATAAATAAATCCATCCTCTCCTCATTCATACACTTGTTAATTCGAGAGTTTGGGAGTCGAGAGAGTCCAAATTTGAGCTCTGGTGTATGTTCTTTTGTTGCACTGCCTTAGTAATATACAAAATCAAAAGTTTCAGTTTTATTGGTAAAAGATTTGCCAAATTTTTACTATATTTTATAAATCATTGAAAGATTCACCAAGTTTTTACATTTTTTTATAATTAAGTGAAATATTCGCCAAGATTTTACAATATCTTATAATTGAGTTAAAGATTCACCAATATTTTACAGTATTATAAAATTAAATGAAAGATTCGCCAAAAAAATTATATATACATATTATATTATTGATAAAATTGCCTTCAAGTTTTCCTATATATCAGGGGGATTTGCCCATTTTTTATACATATAAATTTTGGGGGGCTTCTTAAAATCATCCCTGTCATTGAGTGGGGTGTGTAGGCATTGTGGGTGCCAAGCTAGATAGATCTTGTAGAGGTATCCATGGCTCTATGCTTGAGCTCACTAGCTTAGCAATTCTTCCTTTCCATTTCCTAGCAGCCTAATAAAACCAATTGTAGATTGGCTTGGCTCATTTTGGTGTATGTTGGGCTATGTGTGATTCTGCTGTTCCATGGTTCCTTGTATAAATCATGCCCAGCTCAGGGGTGGTAGTTGCATCAAGAGATTGATAAGCACAACTGGCCTATGGTTGGGAGGAACGTTGCAGTTGCATAGCTGGTTCCTCAGGGACTACTCTGTTTCAAGATAAGTACTCTCATGTGCTAATTCTGTATTGTCTTAATTGATGAATGACTTGAATATCTTGTATGTATGATGGATGTGTAATGGAACTTAATTCTGCTGTGTTTTCAAATACTTATGTATTTCCATATTTCCATCTTCTCTCTACATGCATGTTTGTATATTAGATGTCCCTGAATCAAAGTCATGTTCTCTCCCATGCTGGTATGATGGGTGGGTATGTGACAGAATGGTATCAGAGCCATAGGCTACAGCATTGGGACTCTATGGGCCAAGTATGATCACAGTTCAAGGGAAGATTCCCTTCTAAACACCACAGATTACCATGTTGGGCCTAAACAAACTAAGGTTGAACAGTTTACAGAGCTTATGATTCAACACTGTGGCTGTTGGGCCTTTCATAGAAGATATAAATCACTGTGTGCGTTTATATATGTAGTATTTGAAGTTAAAATGAGTTAGAGAAATCTGAAGATATCATAGCTTCTATTTGATTAAGAGGAGGAAACATTTCCATGACTATTTTGGGGATTGTTTCAAAAATTGCTTGCATTGATTTCATGCTATGAAGTGGGGAGGGAGGAAGAAAATCCCTTCTCAGGTTGAATGCTTGCTTTACATTGTTTCCAATGCAGTAGCATTCAGTTTGGTAGTTGTCTGTTTTCAGGTTGAATGCTTGCCATCCTATATATTATTTTGTTGTTTTATTCTGGACATGGAAGAGGTGCATTTTCTTGAAATACTTTACTGTTTTGTTCTATGAGAGTATGATCTGTAAGTAAGTGGCTTACCTCTGTGAAGAAATGAAAGACACATTTCCAGAAAAATTCTAACTGTTTGTGAAAATTTGCAAAATTTTTCTAAGTATTTATGAGTTCTGCTAAAGGCTCTGGCGACGATTTTAGCATTAAGTTCAGCACGTGCGGCGACAGAATTAACGTTAACTTCTGTGCCACGAGCGCTGGCGGCAGAGTTAGCTTTAATTTTTGCGCGGCGCTGGTGGTAGAGTTAGCATTAATTTTTGCGCGGCGCTGGCGGCAGAGTTAGCGTTGATTTTTGTGCGGTGCTGGCGACAGAGTTAGCGTTAATTTTTGCGTGTCACTGGCGGCAGAGTTAGCGTTAATTTTTGCGCGGCGCTGGCGGCAGAGTTAGCGTTAAGTTTTACGCAGTGTTGGCGATAGAGTTAGAGTTAATTTTTGCGCAGCGCTGGCGGCAGAGTTAGCGTTAATTTTTGTGCGGTGCTGGCGGCAGAGTTAGCGTTAATTTTGCGTGGCGCTGGCGGTAGAGTTAGCATTAAGTTTTGTGTGGCGCTGGCGGCAATTCTCATGGTAAGACCCGCGCCAATGGCGGCCAAGTTAATGGTAAGACCTGCGCCACCCACGACATTTTTAACCTTAAAATTTGCGCCAAACGAGGAAAATACAACAACTTTTCACTGAGATTTTCAGGTGCATCCCTATTTTGGTTTGAACCTGTGAGCAAGAGATTTGGAGTGGTAGTGGACAGAATTGGCTTGATAAACCTAGTGGGGGAAAATAACCTCTCAAGAAGATCAAGAGGGCTGGCTACTCTTCTATGCACACCTTGGACACTCTAGAGTGGAAGATATGGCCTGAGGGACTGTGCATTGGTGAAGGGAATACTTCATTGAGTGGGGTGTGTAGGAATTGTGGGTGCCAAGCTAGATAGATCTTGTAGAGGTATCCATGGCTCTATGCTTGAGCTCACTAGCTTAGCAATTCTTCCTTTTCATTTCCTAGTAGCCTGATAAACCCAATTGTAGATTGGCTTGGCTCATTTTGGTGTATGTTGGGCTATGTGTGATTCTGTTGTTCCCTGGTTCCTTGTAGAAATCATGCCCAGCTCGGGGGTGGCAGTTGCATCAAGAGTTTGATAAGCACAACTTGCCTATGGTTGGGAGGAACGTTGCAGTTACATAGCTGGTTACTCAGGGACTACTTTGTTTCAAGATAAGTACTCTCATGTGCTAATTCTGTATTGTCTTAATTGATGAATGACTTGAATATCTTGTATGTATGATGGATGTGTAATGGAACTTAATTCTGCTATGTTTTCAAATACTTATGTATTTCCATATTTCCATCTTCTCTCTATATGCATGTTTGTATATTAGATGTCCTTGAATCAGACTCATGTTCTCTCCCATGCTAGTATGATGGGTGGGTATGTGACAAAGGGTGCCATAAGTTCCTCAGGAGTAGCCCAACTAGGTGGGTATGAAATGGAAGAATGAGCCACGTGTTGACCTAGAGATGTTTCCCAAAAGGGTGCAGTTGGACCAAACGCAGCTGATATAGGGTCATCCTCGGAGGGATTTAGCCATTCCACAGATCCAGGCTCTCCAGGTAAAATGAGAGGGAGAGGTACTTCTTGTGAAGTGGAAGTTTCCGCCTCTTCACCCATTGAGGGGTTGGAGGTGGGTGAGTCTGGAGAGAACATGTGTGCTCCAATATTCAAAGTAGGGTTTTCTACTTCAGGTGACATGACCATGACGTGTGGGTCCATTCTTAACCTCGAAACTACCTCCTGATTAAGGGGATATTCAGGTGGTAAGTTCAAAATTATGTGGGACCTTCTCCAAGGAAAGTCAGCCAGAGTGACTGAACCAGAGCTTCTCCTAAGAGTATTCTAAACAAAAGAAAAGTAGTCCAAAAAAATTACACAAACTAAGACCGTACGAAAACTTATGTGATAGGTGTGGATTCAAAAGTCTGGAACCTCACAGGATTGTCAAGGATTTGCAAATCGCTATATACCACAGGGTCCAACAGTAAATCACGACAAGGAGGAATGGGACCGTACCCTTTCCTGAATACCCGACTACCTGGACGACACGTGCGTAGTAATCTCCCCGAGTGCTAGTCTCAGTGTATTGCTCTGGAAAGACGGCCAAATGGTTTGCTCAGTTGGTTTCAGGAATCCTAATGGTGTTTCCTGATATACTCAAGGTACGTGGGAGCTCAAATCTGTAGTGGTGCTGTCTAATGCACTACCGTATGGCAAGAGCCTTCCGATATACTACCAAGTACGTGAAACACCTTTCGATAGACGTTGAGTACGTGAAGTGCCTTTCGATATACCCTAGGGTACATGAAATAGCCTTCCATATACCGATTGGTACGTGAAAGAGCTTCGATACACTGGTTGGTACGTGGAAGATTGCAGTGCAGGCAAATAACGACAACCGCCATGTTTTACGACGCTGGAACATGTCTCTAACTTAACACACAAGTTACTAAATATTTTACCCTAGTTCTACTATTAATTTTATCTGGACGGTTAGGTGAATGCATGAGGTGAGTACATAAACGTAAGCATAATGCAAGCCCTGAATACATGAAAAAAGAATGCACTTTTTCTTTTGATGAAATCTATGTATGGGAGGGAGAAATATTTTTCTAGTGGTTTTTACCAAAACAACAAAACTTTAGCAAATCTCAATTCTACCAAAAATGATAATGAAAGTACTTTTTTCCATTTTTCCAAGCAAAACATGAAAATCAACAACCCAACAAATCCAAATCAAATCATTTTATTTTTTGTCTTTTTGAATCAAAAAATGAAACTAAGTGATGAAAAGAGATAATTTCTACTTAGAGCACACTAACTCTTCAAATTTCACTATGATAGCCTAAAAGCATGGAAAACCAAAAATGCATATAAATTTCTCAAGCATGGAATCACTTTTGCAAAAACTTGATTTCACTTTTCATTCAAACTTTCCAAAATACTTACGAATGAAAAACTCCAATGCATGAAACAACTTTTACAACAATTCTCAAATTAACTTGAAAAAAGGTAAAAATGAAGCACTTTTTTATTTTCCAATGAATGCACCAAGACAACGCTTGACAATAATAACGCTTTAAAATATAAATGGTTGAAAATGAGATATTGTTTGTAGTGCTCTAATCATTCAGGAATTCTCAGAAAATGACAAACACTCATACGAACTGAAAACACACAAGACACTAAAAAACAACTGTATGCAAACTTAACTAAAATATGTGGGCAAAAAGAGGTGTGGAATCAGATCCAATGCAATAACTAGATCTGGTGAGGAAAGGGGGGAATGCAAGGTCAAGTGGATGAAGGTGGGGGATACTAAAGTGTCCACCACTACCAAGTCTCAAGCTTGTCCAAAATGAAACCCAAAACCAATCCAAACAAATCGAAACAAATCCAAACACTACTAATGCAAAAATCACAAGATCCCTGATGGGAAATTACAGTACATAGAGGTCTGCTAATCAAATCGAACTAAAAAATGGAGAGGATATGACCCAAACCCTAGGCTTGAGATTTTGGCGCAGCTTGTGGTCAGGCACAGAGTTCCCAACGTAGGTCAAATGTATGTGGTATGTGCCGGGGACGCATAATGTAGAACTGGGATAAGCGTCGGAGGCACAGGTTGCAGAGGAGAAGAATGCGCTCAGGAGTTGACAACACTCTGGATATATTTCCTAGGTGCGCCGGGAGAAATCCCAATGCAAAAAATAAAAAAGATCTCCAAAGATGAGCAATAAAAAGGTTTGATAATTGCACACAGACTCAAGGAAAGGTAGCAGGCTCTTCAACAAGAAGATCTGATGGTGAAAAAAGATTAGGAGGAAAATGAAATGGCTCACAAAGAAATCAAAGAAGATGATATTCAAATTGAAAACTTAAAAAAATGTACGTATGTCCCCAATATGGTCGCCAAATTTGTTACTGGAAAATATACCAAAAGCGGGCTTAAGGCATGATCTCCCTAGTTCAATGTGAATCTAGAACAAATCAGATAGATTACAAATCTACCTTCCTAGATCCAATTAGAGATTGAGAGATGTAGACATCTTAACTTTCAGATATGTAGATCTCTTTCTCCCTTGTCACTCCAAGTTCCACGGTCGTCAAATCCGAAGCTGCAAGACCTGTCAGAACATGCAAGAGATAAACAAGCAGTAATAGTACATCTACACAATAATTGATCTAAGTAAACGGTTAAGGAAGTGAACTATAAATATCAATGAACAACAAGAAATTTATGGAAAGAGTTTTGTATTACTGTATAAACATGGAAATACATAGAAGAGTGAGGATTACAACCAAGCTCTAACGTTGCAATCTTCCTCCGAAAAGCCAAGCCAATGCCTCTAAGGAGAAATGGGTGCCTCCAATGGATGAATAATGATCTCCTAAGCTTATTTCACCACCATATGGATGCTATAGCCTTCCTCCCCTTGGAATGGAGAGGGATCTTGTATTTATAGGACCAAGTGGATAGAGTAGGTTGAGGATCATGGGGAGAGGGATAAGGGATCTTTCCTCAAGGCTAGGGAACTGAAGGCCATCTCAACTAGGAGTTAGGGATAGAGATCCACATCATCCAACTTCTAGAATTCGCTCGAAAGATACCTTTATCTCATTAAACCGACTCCGGTGCAGGCTGCATGAGGACAACCTATGCCGACGCTTCTTGCCTAAAGACAACATGCGTCGACCTAATTAGGAATGTGGACAAAGGGCATCAACTTGCTCTAACTGACTAACTTGATCATGGGTCTTGAGGGATTGAGGCACTTAGTTGATATATCTCTCATGATGGTGAGAGTTTGGGTGTAACAATGACACTGATATTATTGAGAATGAAGGGATAAATAGGTTGATCCGTGATACATTTGTTACCATGGATGAGAATGCACCCATGGATGAGATCTATGAAGATATTCATGATGTACCTCTTATTGCTAAATCACAAAAACCCTTAAACAAAGACTAAAAAACAAGTTTTATCTTTGCTCTTTTGTTGTCAATCAACTTGAAGGTATTGAATGATATTTGATACACATGTATGCTATAAATCCTAATGTATGGAATATTTTTTATGTGTATATATATATATATATATATATATATATATTTTTTTTTTTTTCTCCTTTTTTGTGATTGTAATATATGGGCCTTTAATATCCACTATTTAGTGTATTAATTTAGTACATGGTTTATTAAGAGGGAGCCTATAGAACCCTGCAAGGTCTCTAGTAACCCCAAATTAGTGGACATTTTTTTCCAAAATTAGGATGGGAAGAATACTTAAGAATATTAAGAGTGTTTGATGAAATTTTTTCTTTAAATTTAGAAAAGAACTTCCAACATTTGCATGTTCAAGAGTATACCACAAAGATTAAAGGGTTATAGATTGAAGTCAATGAGGCCATGATAATTAGGGAAACAAGATTCCCTAGGGGGCATCCTTGGGAGAAGGATGATAAATAACTTGCCAGCAATGCCAAAATACACTTCTTTAGAAGCTATGAGAATGTGTAAGAAGATAGAAATAGGGTTAGAAGAGAGAGACTACCTGCACCATGGGATGATGTAGCTTACCATATCATGAAGTATATCACTTGTGAGGGAAGGATAAGTAGGGTTTATTCCTACTATTTAAAACTCCACCAAGTTAGGAAACCTAATCATTAGAAACCTAGGTAGAACTTGAGCATTCCATACTTCCTTCTATAGACATTATAGGAAATGATCAAGAAGGAAAGGAGGAAGCAATATATCAACATGGGTTGATTAAGTTGATTACCTATGATTCTCTAGAAATACAAACCCCTCACATTTCATGGGAACAATTAGTCAATATGGATGAAGCTACCTTTGTAGATGATAAAAAAGAAGTCTTGCAAGCTACCTCTACCAAGACAAAAGAACCAAAAAAGGGGAGTCATCTTAGAATAATAAGGCTCAGAATAGGGGCGGATTAGAAGAATCAAATGAGGAAGTGGAAACCACTTTGGTGAAATTGCATACCCATGATAATAGTCCCTCAACCATAAAAAGAGAGGGCCAATTTTTAGGGAAAAAAACACACCCACCAAGTAGAGGAATGGATATAACATATCAACCACCAAGGAGGTAAAAAGAATACCTTCCATTTCATCCACCATATGCATTGATGAAGAGATACGTAGTGCTACCAGTCTAACCCATGAATTCTCATAACATGAAGATAGGGACCTCCAATTATAGAATCTTATGGATGAGCTAGAAAAATATAAACCGGAAGCTCTGCAATGGAAGGTCCTGGTAGAGACAAAGCTTAGAGGGGAAGGGACAGTTCTGAACCCTCATAACCAATCCTAGAGAAACAATTGGATATATTGCAAGAGAAGATTCAAATAATGAAGGTTCAACATATAAACAACATGAGGGAATTAAAAGAAGAAAATATAGAGCTGGGGGATAAATTGGGAAAATGCACAGAGGAAGTGGTTGATAAAACACAAAGAATAGACATTTTGGAAGCCTCTATATCAAAGATGGAAGAGGTATCTGTATACCTCCTCCAAGAGTATAAGCACACCTTTTAAAGAAAATATGGAACAAATTTCAAATAGATAGATTGACCAAACAACTCCCCTATATGGTAGATACACCTAATGATTTTGTGGAGATCTATCTCTAAAGGGGCGAGGAAGAAAAGGACCTAATAAGTGAATTATACCTCCGCTACTACATTTTCCCTCACCCCTACAGATGGTATCCAAACCCTTTTGTAGGGGTTGTACAATTGAGATCCCTATGTTCTTGGATTCACCATGAGGAAATGAGAGATTAGTATTTGCATAGATATAAGGAAGAAGAAACCAACAATCAATTATGGATTAGAGCATAGGAAACTAGAAATATAGAAGTCACTAAGAGCAATGGATCATTCATTTTAGATGGGGAACCCATTTATTTATTAGAGGAGAAGCAGACAAAATCCATCTCTCGCTATGAATATTTAGTCAGGTTATGCAGGGAAAATATGCTTCTAGTCTGTAGGGTTAGATGGTATGAATTCTCTTCCTAGCTCAAGACCATGGAGCCTCTAATCCGTAATTGAGGGGCTCATAGCCCACTAAAATCACCAACATGGATGTCTTTGATCTCTAATTCATTCTCTGTCCATTCATGGGTTGTGTATGATGCCAAAACGTTTGTATTCATCTACCAATAATTAATTATGCATAGAAAACGTTTTCTTCAATTATTAGTTTTTTAATATGCACCCCATAATAAGAAGAGTGTGTCCGACATGAATTAAAATCCCCTAGTAACCAAAAAAAGGCCTAGGAATCTATAATTCCTCCCATACAATGATAAAAATCCCCCCAAGGACTGTAAATTCATCCCAACAATGATGAAAACACCCCAATGACTGTAAATTTGTCTAGACAATGGTGAAAACGCCCCCAATGACCATAAATTCGTCCCAACAATGATGAAAACGCCCCAAGGACTGTAAATTCATCTAGGAAATGGTGAAAATGCCCCAAATTGCTGTAAATTCATCTCAGCAATGATCAAACATAGTGAATTTCTTATAACAATAAAAAAAAACGTTTTTTTCTCCTGTATGAGAAAACCTAGTCCAAAGCTCAAGTTAGCAACTCCTACAGGATAGAAACAACTAGTATAGGAGAGCCATTGATCTCTAATTCACCCATGAAAATCAATGGTGAGATTTACAGAGCTATTGGAGGGCCGCGGGAATGAGAAAATTCATAATGTGAGAAATAAAAACCATTACTTCAACATTTACTTCTCATGGGAAATTGTTTTCCATTACTAGAGCTATTTAGTCATGACGAAAACCATTAAAACTAAAACAAATCATTTGCATACATTCACAAACCAAATTTAAAAAAGCAATAAGGAAATGAGCCAATCATTCACAAGAAGACATTATTTACCCTTGAAACCCAAATGTGAAAACCAACATTCAATTGGCCTCAGCCAAGCTCTTTTATTTTGGCAATGTGCAGGTTACAAGATCTCTGGTTCTTAGGTAGAATTTTTCATCAGCATTTGGGTAGATTTTCTTTCACTCTCAACCAAAGAACCCCTCTCTCATTGTGGGGGAATCACTTTATAGAAATGGATGAGCTTGGGATAGTTGGAAATCCAAGTGTCCTCGACCCCTCAACTTCTCCCAGGCTTATTTTTCTTTATTGTACATTTGAGAAATGAGACCATAGTCTCATCTTTTATTTTATTTTCTTTTTCCATACATGTTTTATTTTTCTATTTTTATTACAATTCATGCCTGAGTGAATTCTCTTGTGTTTTCCTCTTTATTTTCAACTTACATACATGGTGGAAACCCATTCATGTTGGCATGGTTCCTTTCACGCCAACATGTAGTCTCCACAATATTTTCATTTCCCGGTGCCTAGTGCCAATCCTCATTGAGCCTATGCTAAAGACAATTGTCTTGTGTAGATCCATTTCAGATCACACCTCACCATTGGGAGGCTTTTGGTCCCCAAAAGCTTCCAAGGATAGGTGAGGGAATTTGCTTACACTCTGGTTCCTCTCATACCAATTTGCCTTCCTTGGAGTTTGTCCTTTGAGACCAATCTTCCATATCTCTTGCCGTCGTCTACGTGTCACTCATTCTTTGCGCTTCAAAATTGTATCCTCTTCTAATTATTCAAGTGTGTTTGGTTCCAAGTCTTCAATAGTGGGAATTAATTGTTCCTCTTCTTATCCATCTAGCATGGAGGGCTCAAACAACTTTAGATATTCTACATTCACCACATAACTCATCTGCATATACAAATGGAACCTCAATATGAATGCATTCTCATTTACCTTTTGTTGCTTCGTCGACTGTAAGGTTCCAGCTTCGTCGACTGTAAGGTTCAACAAGCTTTTTTTTTTTCTCTGCCAAAACTGTGTCGATGCAAATTCTCTTTTGCCACCGACATGGTCGCCAAAATTTTCCTTTATCTGCCAAAGCTCTACAACACAAAGCTTCTAGCAGACATTTTGATTCTCTGTCGATACGATCCAGCAGTGTTGCGAATAGTTTGATTTCTCCTCCGAAGTGCATCGGCAAGCCGTAAGGTTTGGTTCCGAAATATATCATCGCAAGAGAAATTATATCACCGCTGACACACGTCGGGGTGATTTACTTATTTTATCTTAAACAACTTTTTCAGGGCCAGTAAAATCCTGCCGAAGCCTTTTTCAGGCCCATTTGAAAAAGAACTTAGGGTTCAAAAATGTTTTCTTTAAATAAGCAAACTCCATTAGCCATTTTCATCCAACACTGTTCACTCCTGTGCCACTTGGAGAAGAATCTTCGCTTGGTACCACTGTGCTCACTAACGATCGATCTAGTACACATGTCGTTTATTGCCCTGGTAGGTATTTTTCTTCTTCTTGATTATGGTTACTCTTTCCACTTGGAATTTGGAGACTGGGATGGTAAAATTTAAACTTGTGATTGGTATTTTTGGTTCTAGGGTTAACCGTTTCTTAAAAATCCATTTCATGGTTAGCTCAATGCTTCTTTTGGGGATCTAGGGTGAAGTTTCTCTGTTGTCAAAGGAACGTTCTTTTGGAATTTTTCTCAAGTCTTGTTAAACCCTAAATCTCAAAATACATAGACTTTTCCTCATTTTATACGTGCATCTTGAACCATAGCATTTTTCTTTGTTGAGCTAATCGATTCACAAATGCAATTTCTTGTGGAAGGAATAGGGTGTTCTTTGCATTGATGAGAAAGTATACATTTATGCCCAGAGAAGTGTTTGTTAATTGAATTTTTTTTCAAGTTGTTACTTGTTTGCATCTTGTTCACAGTACTAATGGATTTTATACAACATGATAATGTCTCTTCTATTTTATAGGATACAAAGATGTCGAAAGGAGGTCTCAAGCATCCCTCCAACGCTGTATTGGAGGCATCATCTGATGATAAGGTAGTTCAAGAGACGTCTTTGGAGATTCAGTTAGATGACACTCAATCTATCACTAGCTTAAACCATGAATTCAAATGCGGTGATATTTATCATATAATTAGAGATCAAAGTGTACCGAAATCTACGATTGAGGAAGACCTAATCTACCAGAACATCAAGAAATCAATCATCCACAAGGTTGTAGCCCGACCTGAGTTGTTCCCATGTGATGAGATGATAGGTTGGATCCTTCCTTATATCGACATCAAATATCGTATCATCACAAGTGACATGGGAAAAGGTTTTGCCTCATTTCAACTGGCACATATCAGAAAAGATTACAGGGTTGCAACTCCAAAATTCTTTTTGATAGAATATTGGCTCAAAATCCTGAAACTGGACTATGTAGAGTGTGCAAAGAAAATGCTATTGCTAGCGAAGTAGTTACGCCAGAGAAGTAGTGGAGAATATGAAACCAATTTTTGGAAGACTCCCTTTAAACTTCCTGCTACTCTCCTATCAAGCTATATGGGACGACCAACTCAGCTAATTACAAGGTCAGTTGGGTACCTTTGCTTTTCTCTATCATATCACAATGCATGGAACCGTTTTTAAATGGGTATATATCATTTCTGAGAATATGGTTCAAGCTATTTATGATTCCAACAAGGACTCAAAGTAAAGAAGGTTGCATTCCACATGTCTTATTACTTGATAGATTGTATCATGACTCTACATCCATTTCCTGGCCTCGGATGTAGGTGGAATCCCAATGAGGCTCCTGTTTACGTTGCATACCTTATTTTATGGACCCAAAAACATGCGAGCTACTATAAGAAAATTTATGAGGAATCCTTGGTTCCCTTGTGCAAAATGATTTATGAAAAGGAACTAGATTGCATGTCCGACGAAGCTATTACAATGGTCACTCAATTAGGAGATTACTATTTAATCCCTGAAGGAACATACCTACGTATATACGGAGGATCGAAAAGTCCAATTTTGCTACCAAAATATGTTATTGATTACATTATTTTGAAGGAAATTGTAAGACATAAATTTTTAAAGGGCATTGGCCATTTCCTGCACAAGAATAAGAAGGCTTCTTGACCTCCACTCCCATTATGAGTTGGTGCATACAGGTTCAATAAGTTCAAGGATGCCTAGGAGTTGTTGAAATATTTAGATTCATTTCATTTTGGTGAAAAAATATTTGTGAGGAATGATAGTCACTAAAAGGTGGCCCTACATTGCGCATCGGTGAACATTCATTATGAATATGATGATCAATCCTTGAGAGAAGAAGAAGTATATAGATATGCCCGAAACCTTGTAGAACTAGATAAGGCTCAGAAAAAGGAAATGTGGTAAGGAAATGAGCTCTAGTATACCATCAAATACCTTGATGCAAGGAGACATAGAGGAAGCTGCTAGGAAGAAAGCAATGGAAGAATCCCTCTTGGCAGAAATTGACAAGAGAATACAAGAAGAGAAACTAGAAAAGAAGGCAACACAAGAGATAAAAGCGAAGGAAGAGGCATAATAATTACATAAAAGGGTGGAATAAGAAAAATTGGATAAGTTGGCAACAGAACAAGAGGAATAGAGAGCCGAGTTACTACGACAACAATAGGAATCGGCTTGGCAATAAAAATTACAAAAGAAGAAAGAAGAAGAAGAATAATTCAAGAAAGCTGTGGAAATTCAAAGTATACAAGGAGGTGATTCAATCTAGGATATGGATATTGATAGTATGATAGACACTAACACAGATATTTCACTCACCGGAGGACATATTCCTATAGTTGAGTTGGGACTCACTCCGTTCACAACATCCAAGAAACACGATGTTGCAAAATTAGAGACTATAATTTATCATCCCAAAAGGAAGACTATTATGAAAAGGATGGAGAAGAGGCTTAAAATTGCCTCACAACCTGACGTCATCACAATACATGAAGTTTCAGTAGTTTAAGGCACCAATAAGGATCCAAAGTTCACAACATCCATTGGTGTTGCTGCAGCCTTGACCAATGAAGACAATATACACAAGTTAATAGAGAATGTAGAAAGAGGTAAGGCCAAGGTGGTTAAAATTAAGGACAATATAGTTCAAGCTAGGAATGAAGGGATTGAAATGAGACATCAACGGGATTCCATCTAATTGTACAAGGAAGAAGCCATGCACAATGCAAAAATCCTAGAAGCAGAGAGAGATTATCTAAATGTCCAAATGGTAATATTGGAAGGTGAGAAAGTGGATCTAAAGTCCCAATTACAAGGGATGCATGTGAAGGAAAGCTAATGGGACCAACAAATATAATCTCTTACTATTGAGAAAGGAGCTCTGAAAGCACAGGTAGCAGATATTAACCGAGAAAAGGAGTGATTGATGATTGCATTAAATACTGCAGAAGAGTAAAAATAGGACTTAAATCCATTTTATGACTATGCCTCCACTCTCCAGGAGAAATTGATCCACTCACAGGAGTTGCTCACAGAGCAAACATTTGAAGTGCAACGAATGGAAACCAAGTTCAAGAATATATATGGAATGACTACTACCACTAGATAGAAGCTCGAAGAAATTCATAATAGGATGAAGAAGCTTGCTACTTGGAGAAAGACAACTAAAGAAATTCCTTCCCATTTTCCCAAAATATATACAACAGTACTAAAGTTGGATTTTTCAACTTTAGACAGTTTCCAGAAGGCTGAGAGAAAAATACAGAATGAAGTGGTAGCTTCTATTTCTAAGTGTGAAGGAATTCACTAGAACATTTCCAGAGCCTTTGAAAAATGTCATTTTCCTTCTCTCGGCACACTCGAAATCCCTGTACCAAAAGAGCAGCGGTTGACTGAGCTGAGGACCATCATAGATGAAGATATTGCTGCTATTCGAAGTCCAAACAACATCACTCTAGAGTATTTACAAGAGTGTATTAGGAAATCTACTTTGAAAATGGAATACTTTGCCAATGGGCATAGTTCAACAACTAAAGGGATCAATGCTATGGTTAAATATTTGTCATTTCATGAAGTGGCCTTAATATTATTGGAGCCTTAGTAGTTAAATAGTATATCTTATGAAAGCAACCTTTGGGATGAGTTTATACATGCTCAAGAGGGCTCCCCACCCTCATGATGTAATTTTTTTGTTGTATTTTGGTATTTTTTCCACTTATTTTATAATCAGAATAGGACAAAAGTCTTAGAAGACAAAGGGTCATAGCTGTAGGAAGGTGAAATGACAAGTCACCTGCGAGGTCAAGTTGTAAATATAAATAGATAAAATTAGATGGGGAAGGTGATTTTTCTTTTGAAATATTGTACTGGAACTCATATGTGAGAGTTATTTCTTCTAATTAACAAATCATTTTTCTAGGTGGAAGCATGCATGGAGGATTGTGTGGAAATGTGTGGATGAATGTGTATAACGGATTTATTCATTTTGTCTATTGCAATGCAGTAAGATTGTTCTTATTCTATTGGACTATTCAAATAGTTTCTGAATTATCTTGATGTATATACATGCAATCACAATTTTCTTTTCTTTCTACGAGCAATGGATGCAATGAATGTTAATACTTGATCTATCTAATGTCTTAAATTTATTTTGTGAAGGTTAAATGTGTTATTCTCAGTAGTTATCTCCTATAAATGCATGATGTAGTCACCCTACGTTACTCTTTCTTAACTTCACTCCTTGCAAGGATAATTTAGCGTAAATAAAATATTGAATTTAATTAGGACATTTACTTGGGTGACCAACAGTGAAAGAAGAATAAGACGAGAGGTAAGAACCTCCGCATCACTATGTGAGGCTTCTTTCTATCGGTCAAACATGCATAGGTAGTAAGCATAAGCATGTAGGGTTAGTAATTTGCATTTCATTAAAAACACAATCAAAATTGTAAACGGTGGATAGGGATGTATCCAATAAACTTATTCCAAAACCATCTTGAAAGGTAGCTGGACCATTTACCAAACGAGTTCCATATTCCAAACAGTAAAGATTCTAATTGGGACTTTTCATTCGGGATAACCCCTACTGTCAACGCAAGTATTTTTCTGGGCGTCAACAGATTTGGCGCTAGAAGGAGGGTCGCTAGTGTATGGCTGGTAGAGGAAGTTTGTTGACTCAAGTATTTTTTTCTAGATATCCACTTGAGGCATCCCAACTAGAAGGATCAGCTCAAACAAAACCTGAAACTGGACACGAAACTAACTACTACAAAGACTGTAATCCTGAATCGGAACAGGTTGAAACTTTATATGTAGTACCACATCAAGAATTCAATAATTTTAGGATATATACTAGATCTTACGTTAGAAAATGTTGGAGTATTACCTATAATTCCACTACTACCTAGAAGACGCACTCCTCGTGGAAAAGCTAAGCAGAATAAGGAATTTGTTTTGGTTGAATCATTGGAAGAATTGGTGGATTTATATCTACAAGATATACTAGAACCTATTGATTAGTTAAGACCATCTTCACCTGAATCTACTTATTCTCATCACACCCATTCACCTCCACATACACCTCCATGAATTTTCCATATGCATCATAACGTAAATCAACCACTATCTTGGAGGGCTAGGGTTCCTTTGAAATTACCTTCTCCTCTTCATGATTTACCTAAACATCTGGAGCGGGTTTTACCCAAATTTGATCCTGGAAAAGGAATCACTACAAATGATCATTTGAAAAGTTTCTATCTGGGCTTAAATATTCTAAATGTAGAACATGAATATGTGGTATGCGGTTTGTTCCCTATCAAACAAGGAGCTAAACTGTTCCAATAGAAACTTTAGAAAGTACACCCTATGCTGGAACCTTAAATCCAAAAGTAATTGAAGAAGCTACTTGATGCTAAGATCATATTCAAAGTTAGACATTCTGAGTGGGTAGATAATTTAGTACTAGTAAGGAAAAAGTTTGGAGAAATATGGCTATGTGTGGATTTCCAAAATTTGAATAGAGCATCTGACAAAGACAATTATCCTATTCCTCCCATGGAGCAGATATTACAACTCATATCTTGTTCAGAAATGTTCTCTTTATTGGACAGGTTTTCTGGATACAATCAAGTACTGGTGGCCAAAGAAGATCGTCTCAAAAATACATTCCGCACAAAGTGGGTAACATGTGCTTTTAGAATAATGCCTTTTGACCTAATGAATGCTAGAGCCAAATTTCAAAGGGCCATGGAAATCACATTTCAAGGATTGATTGGCCACATTGTGGTTGTCTACTTAGATGATGTCACAATATTTTTCAAGAAGAGGGACGACCATTTTTATCATTTAAAACAAATCTTTGACCGATGTCGAAAATATGGTATTTCCCTTAATCCAAAGAAAAGTGTATTTGCTGTTTTAGAAGGAAGATTACTAGGACATATCATTTCAAAAAATGGAATCTCAGTTGACCCTAAAAGAATACAATCCATCCTACAGATTCCCATGCCTCACAATAAAAAAGCTATGCAATCATTCATGGGAAAAATAAACTTTGTTTGCAGATTTGTGTATGATTTCATGCAAATTGTAAAACCATTGCAATAGATGATCAAGAAGGACATACACTTTAAGTGGACTAAAGTAGAGAAGAATGACTTCTGAAATATTAAGACTGCAATTGCTAATGCACCATCTCTGAGCAGTTCTGATTTCAAAAAATATTTGATCATTTGTACATTTGCGTCCAATCATTCCCTTGCAGTAGTTCTCACTCAGAAAGGGGAGCAAGGGGATGAATATCCAATAGATTTTATGAGCATTGGGTTACAAGGGGATGAGATGAATTATATAGATGTGGAAAAACAAGCTTATGTGGTATTTACAGATGTAAACAGTTCAAGCCCTATATTTTGAAAAACATGACTAAGGTCATAGTCCCTCACCCAACCGTTAGATCACTATTTGTGCAGAAATAATTGGGAGAAAGACACGAGAAATGGGTTACTTCATTACAATAATATGACTTAGAATTCAAACCCACTACCATCGCTAAGGGCCAAGGATTATGCAAACTAATTACTGAAAATTCAATAGAAGAGGCTGAGGGATGGGATAATGAAGCAAAAATGAATTTTCCTGAGTTTTGTTCCATTTATACCGCCTCTGATTCTTGGCATCGAGATTTGGTGCATTATTTACAACATGGATATGCCCTAGAACATTGGAATTCAAAACAAAGAAGATCTCTCCGATTGAAATCAACATCATATCAGATAATCAATGGAGTGCTATTCTGAAGAAATTATGATGGGGCATTCCTCATATGTTTAGAAAAGGAATATGTATAGAAGGTAATAAAAGAGTTGCATGATGGAATGACTAGAGGAAATTATTATGGATATACTACTACTCACAATATCCTTAAAGCAGGTTATTATTGGCCCATTATTTTCAAGGATGCTCACACTTTTGTCTGAAGATGCATTGTATGCCAAAAGAGTGCTGGTAGGAAGGTAAAACCAGCACTGCCATTTCAGCCTGTAATAATTTCATAATCATTCGAGCAATGGGGCTTGGATGTTATTGGAGAGATAAATATGAATTATTCATTACAACAATGTTATATTATCACAACTACCGACTATTTCACACGTTGGACTGAAGCTATTCCTCTTCCCAAATTCAATGAAGATCCCGTCATCAAGTTCCTACAAGAAAATATCATAACCAGGTTTGGGGTTCCAATTTCCCTAGTTTTTTATAACGCTTCCTATTTTTCTTCTCTAAAATTAAGCGAATTTTCTATAGAAAGGGGAATTTAATTGCATTATTCTTCCAATCATTATCTCCAATGAAATGGATTAGGATAATCTACAAATAAAAATCTCATCCAGATACTTAAGAAAACTGTTATTGAAAATAAGATAAATTGGCATGCTTCTCTTTCAAATTCTTTGTGGGATGATATGGTCGCTTTAGGGGTATATACTTACACTTTATTTTATGGAAAAGAATCTATTCTCCCCCCTAACCTTCTTCTTCCTTTTCTCCAGTTAGCTCAAGCATTAAGAGGATCTAATAGCCGTATCATGCAAGAAAGAATTAACACCTTGCTTAAAGTCGAAGAGGAAAGAGAAAGGGCAAGAATAAATTTGAAACTCATCAATGCAATGTCAAGAGATGGTTTGACAATAGAAAAGATCGGAAGAAAGAATTCCAAATCGGTGACCTAGTCTTGAAGTGCGATCAATCCCACGAAGAAAAGGGAAAGCATACCAAATTACAACACTTATGTCTTGGCCCTTACACTATTGCTAAGAAACTTGGCCCTGGAACTTATAGACTACAAAAATTGGAAGGGGAAGTGGAAAATCTCCTTATGAATAGACAAGATGTAAAGCAATACTTTATTTAGTATAGGAAAATCATTTCTGTACATAAATAAAACTTTTCCTTGTTGTTTCTCTTTTGATCCTTGAATTACTTGTTTTGGCCTAGTTGTTATTTTAATAAAACCCAATTATTTCTTTCCCTATTTTGCACCTTTAATAAGACTAAGTTCTGCAACTAGGGTGCTTGATGGTAAGGCTATGATCTCATTACTTATGTAATATCTCTTTTAGTTGAATAATTCCTTTAAGTTACTGGTCTGAGAAATATTTCGAAGATTTAAGTTTCTCCTTACTCGAGAGAGTCAATGGTGCATTTTCAAGCACTATCATTTGAAAGGATTTCAACATGTCTGTCTTAATCCTATTTGTTCGGTTGTTTGGAAACATATCACATGATCAGATTAAAATTTAATATATTAATCCTATATATTATGTTTGGATGAAGACTTCTAAGTTACTATCTTGAGGCTCTGCCCATCCAAACACATAAATAACCATGTTTTGAAGCTATACTTATGGCTGACCCATGGGAAGGAAGTGAGATCTTGTAGATGTAGCAAATTAAAATGATCCTATAAATGCCAATTAAATTGCCCTAAACGCTCAAACAAAACCAACTCTTCTTCAGTTTAAGACATCCACGGCAAATAACGTTGGATCTATGAAGAATCAAATGAATACATGAATATATGAAATCAATCATTCAAAGAAGATCATGAGGCTATCTCAAATAACATTCAAAGGAGGCTCTTCTTCATCCGTGGGTATGATGAACACAATAAAATATTCATTACCCACATAAAAGGACACTATGGATGGAAGGGCCTAGAATCCTGCCTCTAATGAAATAAAGGAACTCTCTTATCAACGCTAGTAAAACATAAAAAATTCTAATGCATAAGAGAATGCATCCGGTATAGGAATGAGGAACACACATTTAAATCTGCTTGGTTTTGTTACTTACCCTGTGGTGTCTCACCTAGTTCCCATAGAGGGACTGGTTTGATAAATGAACCTCATAATTTGTCCTTGGAAGAGTGGCTATGAAGTACCAACTAAGCTTCCCTATCCCTTAAACACCAATCTTAATAATATTTGATCAATGTGATACTTTTTCCAACCTAAAACCAGAAGTGAGCTCAACGTAAGACTAATAAATCATATCATGACTCTTTTAATAAGAAACAAAAAATAAGTAAAGTAGGTTCTCACTCAACCTAAAATCATCATTAACTATAAGAGATACTTTATTTTCTCAGAGATCTAAGTTCTTCCAGTCAATCGACAATTGTTGCAACTGCAAAAACCCTGCTTGGTATTTTCTCTTGGAAAGACTTCCCCCCACCTTGAATTTTAACCTTTGATTGTTTTAAATCTCGGATCCCTCCTAGAATAAGTTAGGTATTGTTTGAAGTTGGATATTTCCTAGGGTAGAAAATACTTAAAACCAAAATTATCAACTTTTTGACCTTCTTTTCTTAAGTTTGACCTTTTGGCAAGAATTGCCTTAACTTGTCAACACGTTGTTGAGAATGTCCTAACTCACCGAAACATCGCTGAGAATGTCAAAACTCACTGAAATGTTATTGAGAATGTCCAAACTCGCTGAAACTTCATTGAGAATGTACAAACTCGCTGAAACGTCGCTAAGAATTGTCTTAACTCGCCGAAACATCGCCAAAAGTTTTCTTGAACGCACCAAAACGTCAGCTAGCTTTGACTATTTCATCGAAGCATAGAAAAAGTTTCATTTTTTGAGCCAAAAAGTCAATATGAGTTACTGATTGCCACCGAAACCATGACAAGATTTAGAAAATACGCTGAAAATTCCCTTGTCTTTTCTCCAGCTTTGTCGACTCAAAGGTTCAACAAGATTTTTCTTTTCTCTGTCGAAACTATTTCGGCGCAAATCATCTTTTACCGTTGACACAGTCTCCAACCTTTTCCTTTCTTTTTCGAAGCTCCGCAACGCAAAGCTTCCGACACACATTTTGATTCTCCTCTGATACAATCCGATAGTTTCGCGAGCAGTTTTATTTTTCCGCAAAAGTGCATCGACAAGCTATAAGGTTTGGTGTGGAAATATATTATAGCAAGAGAAATTGTATCACCACAGACACAAATCAGGGTGATTTAATTATTTTCTCCGAAATGACTTTTTCAGTACCGTTAAAATCCCGTCGAAGCCTTTTTTAGGCCCATTTGAAAAAAAATTAGGGTTCTAAAAGGATTTCTTTAAAGAAGCAAACTTCGCTATCCATTTTCACCCAACCTCGTTTGCTCCCGCACCACCTAGAGAAGAATATTTGCTCGGTATTGCTGCGGTCATTGACAATCGATCTAGTACACCAGTCATTTATTGTCCAAATAGGTATTTTTTTCTTCCTGATTTTGGTTACTCTTTCCACTTGGAATTTGGATATTGGGATGGTAAAAGATAAACTCGTGATTAGTCTTATTGGTTATAGGATTAACCGTTTTTTAAAAATCCATTTCATTGGCTAGCTCAATGCTTCTTTTGGGGATCGAGGGTTTTCAGCCACCTTATTTATGTTTAATATTTTGTGCCCTAAGGCTTAAGCCGTATCTCTGTTGTCAAAGGAATAATGTTTTGGAAATTTTCTCAAGTCCTTTTAAACCCTAAATCTCAAAATACACAGACTTTCCCTCATGCTATTCATGCATTTAAAACCATAGAATTTTTCTTTGTTGAGCTAATTGATTCACAGATGCAGTTTCTTATGGAAGGAGTAGGGTGTTCTTTGCATTGATGGGAAACTATACATTTATGCCCATAGAAGCGTTTGTTCATTGAAATTTTTTTAAGCTAATACTTGTTTGCATCTTGTTCATAGTATCAATGGATTTTATGCAACATGATAATTTCTCTTCTGTTTTACAGGATACAAAGATGTCGAAAAGAGGTTCAAAGCGCTCCCCAAAGATGTATTGGAGGCAACATCTGGTGATGAGGTGGTTCAAGATACGTCTTTGGGGATTTAGTTTGATGACACTCAATCTATCACTGGAGTAACCCATGAATTTAAATGGGGTGATATTTATCATCTAATCAGAGATCAGAGTGTAATGGAAGCTACAATTGAGGAAGACATAATAGACCAGAAAATTAAGAAATCAGGCATCCACAAGGCTGCATATTGACCCGAGTTGTTCCCATGTGGTGAGATGATAGGTTGGATCCATCCTTATATCGATATCAAATATCATATCATCACAAGTGCCACGTGAAAAGGTTTTTCCTCATTTCAGCCAGAACATATCAGAAAATCTTACAGGCTTCCAACCCCAAAAGTCTTTTTGATGAAATATTGGATAAAAACCCTGAAACTGGACTATGCAAAGTGTGCAAAGAAAATGCTTTTTCCAGGGAAGCAGTTATGCTAGAGAAGTAGCAAAGAATATGAAACCAAGTTTTTGAAGAATCCCCTTAAAATCGTTGTTACTCTCCTATGCAGGCTATATGGGAGGCCTAACTCAGCTAATTACAAGCTCAGTTGGGTATCTTTTCTCTATCATATCACAATGCATGGCACTATTTTCAACTGGGTGGATATAATTTCCGAGAATATGGTTCAAGCTGTTGATGATGCACATCAAGGAATTAAAGTAAAGAAGGATGAATTCCACATGTATTCTTACTTGATAGATTGTATCATGACTCTACATCCCTTTCTTGGACTCAGATGTAGGTGGAATCCCAGTGAGGCTTCTATTTATGTAGCATACCAGATTTTATGGGCCCAAAAACACACGAGCTACTATAAGGAAATTTGTGAGGAATTCTTAGTTCCCTTGTACAAACTGATTTATGAAAAGGAACCAAATTGCATGTCCGAGGAAGCTGTTACAATGGTCACTCAATTAGGAGATTACTATTTAACCCCTAAATGTACCTACCTACGTATCAACGGAGGATCAAAATGTTCACTTTTTCTACCAAAATATGTCACTGATAACATTATTTTGAAGGAAATTGTAAGACAAACCATTTTAAATGGCATTGGCCATTTCCTGCACAAGAATAAGAAGGATTCTTGGCCTCCACTCCCATCATCAGTTGGCACATACAGGTTCAAAAATGTCAAGGATGCTCAGGATTTGGTGAAATATTTAGATTCATTTCATTTTGGTGAAAAAATATTTGTGAGGAATGATAGTCACCAAAAGGTGGCCTTGCACTATGCATCGTTGAAAATTCATTATGAATATCCTAATTAGTTCTTGAGAGAAGAAGAAGTATATAGGTGGGTCCAAAACCTTGTAGAACTGGATAAAAGACTTAGCAAAAGGAAAGGTGGTAAGGACACGAGATCTAGTAGACCATCAGATACCTCGATGCAAGGAGGCGTAGAGGAAGTTGTTAGGAATAAAGCAATGGAAAAATCCCTCTTGGAAGGAACTAACAAGTCTGCAAGAATAAGAACTAGAAAAGAAGGCAGAAGAAGAGAGAAAAGTGAAGGAAGAGGAATAAGAATTACAGAAAAGGGTGGAACAAGAAAAAATGGATAAGCTGGTAGCAGAACAAGAAGAAAAGAGAACCGAGTTACTACGACAACAATGTGAACTGGATCGACAAGAAGAATTACAAAAGAAGAAAGAAGAAGAAGAATCATTCAATAAACTTGTGGAAATTCAAAGTCTACAAGGAGGTGATGAAAGCCAGGATATGGATATTGATAGTACAATAGACACTAAAACATAGGTTCCGTTCACCGTAGGACATCTTCCTCTAGATGATTTGGGACTCACTACGTTCATACCATCCAAGCAACATGTTGTTTCTAAATTAGAGACTATAATCTATGATCCCAAAATGAAGACTATTATGAAAAGGACGGATAAGAGGATTAAAATCACCTCACAACCTAACTTCATTAGAATACAAGAAGTTTTAGTAGTTGAAGGCACCAAAAAGGATCCAAAGTTCACATCATTCGTTGGTGTTGCTTCGGCCTTGGCCAATGAAGACAATATACACAAGTTAATATACAATGTAGAAAGTAGTAAGTCAAAGGTGGTTAAACTTAAGGACAATCTAGTTCAAACTAGCAATGAAGGGATCGAAATGATATTTCAGCGGGATGCCCTTGAATTGTACAAGGAAGAATCCATGCACACTAGACAAATCCTAGAAGCAGAGAGAGACTCACTAAATGTCCAAATGGTAATATTGGAAGGTGAGAAAGCAAATATAAAGTCCCAATTACAAGGGATGGAAGCAAAGGAAAGCCAATGGGACCAACATATAGAATCTCTCACTATTGATAAAGGAGCTCTGCAAGCACATTCAACAAAGCTTAACCGAGAAAATGAGTGATTGATGACTGCATTGAATACTGCATAGGAGCAGAAACATGACTTAACTCCATTTTATGATTGTGCCTCCACTCTTTAGGAGCAATTGTTCCACTCACAAGAATTTCTCATGGAGAAAACATTTGAAGTGTAGGGAATGGAAACCAGGTTCAAGCATATATCTGAAACAACTAATTCCACTAGACAGAAGCTTCGAGAAATTCAATAGGATGAAGAAGCTTGCTGCTTGGAGAAAGATAGAGTAAAGAAATTCCTCCCATTTTCACAAAAGATCTATAACAGAACTGAAGTTGGATTTTTCAATTTTAGACAGTTTATAGAAGGTTGAGAGAAAATTACAGAATGAAGTGGCATATTCTATTTCCAAGTATTAAGGAATTCACCAGAACATTGCCAGAGCCTTTGAAAAATGTCATTTTCCTTCTCCCGGCACATTCAAAATACCTGAACCAAAAGAACAATGGTTGTCTGAGTTGAGTACCATCAAAGATGAATATATTGCTGCTATTTGAATTCTGGATAGCTTCTCTCCAAAGGATATACAAGAGCATATTGGGAAATCTATTTTTAAAACACAATACTTTGCCAACGAGCATAGTTCAACAACTAAAGGGATCAATGCTATGGTTAAAGATTTGTCATTTCATGAAGTGGCCTTAAGGTTATTGGAGCCTTAGCGGTTAAATATTATATCTTATGAAAGCAACCTTTGGGATGAGTTTCTACAGGCTCAAGAGGGAGCCCCACCCTCATGATGTAATATTTTTGTTGTATTTTCGTATTTTTCCCACTTATTTTATAATCAGAGTAGGAAAAAAGTATTAGAAGAAAAAAAATCATGGCTATAGGAAGGTGAATTGAAAAGTCACTTGGGAGGTCAAGTTGTAAATATAAATAGATAAAATTAGATGGGGAAGGGGATTTTGATTTTAAAAGATTGTACTAGAACTCATATGTGAGAATTATTTCAGATAATGACCAAAGCATTTTTCTAGGTGTAAGCGTGCTCGAAATATTATGTTGAAATGTGTGGACGAATGTGTAGAATTGATTTGTTCATTTTGTCTATTGCAATGCAATTGGATTGTTCTTATTCTATTGGACTATTCAAATAGTTTCCAAATTATCTTGATGTATATACATGCAATCACAGTTTTCTTTACTTTCTATGAGTAATGGATGCAATGAATGTTAATATTTGAGCTATATATTGTGTTAAATTTATTTTGTTACTGTTAAATGTGTTATTCTCAGTAGTTATATCATGTTAATGCATGATGCAGTTACCTTCTGTTTCTCTTTCTTAACTTCGCTCCTTGTAAGGATAGTTTAGCTTAAATAAAATATTGCATTTAATTAGGACATTTACTTGATCGACAATGAAAGAAGTTATAAGATGAGAGGTAAGAACCTGCACATCACTATGTGAGGCTTCTTCCTATCGATCAAACAACAATAGGTAGTAAGCATATGCATGCATGGTTAGTAATTTTCATTTCTTTAAAAAACAATCAAAATCATAAATGGTGGATTTGGCCATATCCGATAAACTTATTCCAAGATCATCTTGAATGGTAGCCGGACCGTAAAAAAGACGGGTTCCTTATTCTGAGCAATGAAGAATCTAATTGGGACTTTTCATTAGGGAGAAACCCTACTGTTGATGCAAGGAATTTTTCCAGGCATCAACACTTGTTCAATGATGTCAAATAGTCTGTATCTAAGGGGCTTGAGTTTCTTTGCTTCTCCTTGAATTCTGTCCTTGCGGAGGTACAACCATACCTTGTCTCCAATATGAAACTTGTGATATTCTCTGTGCTGGTGATGTATGGCCTTGTATTGTTGTTGGATCTTCTCAATTTGCTCTTGTACTTTCAAATATATCATCCTGATCTAATTCACAAATGTTCTTTCATTCTTTTCATCTCCTTAAATCCTTCCTTTGTGCTTTTGTTTCATGTACGCAATGTCCAATGGTGAAGGAGGTAAGTAACCAAAACAAGTCTCGAAAGGATATTTGTTGGTGGATGAGTGAAGTGATTTGTTGTTGAAATGTTGAATGTAGACAAGTTTTTCATCCCATGTCTTTGGATGCTTTCTATTGTACCCCCTCAACAATTGTACTAGTGTTCAGTTAAAAACCTCTTTCTGACCATCAGTCTGAGGATGGAAAGCAGTGGAGTACCTTAGCTTGGTATCCATTCTCTCCCAAAGTGGTGTCCAAAACTTCCCCAATAAATTTCTATCTCGATTTGATATGATGGAGCTAGGAATCCCAAGTGTAACCACACAATGTTAAATAACAACTCAACTGCCTCCTATTCAGATATGGTCTTCTTACATGCAATAAGCACGCACATCTTACTGAAGTGGTATACCAAAACAAACAAATAGTCATGGCCTCTAGGAGACACAAGAATACCTCCCACAAAATCCATGGATATTCTCTCCCAAGGTCTTCTTGGTAATGGTAGTGGCATGTAAAGCCCAAGCTTTCTATTACTTGGCTTGCTATTGCTGCACAAAACACAACCTCTTACAAAATTCGCCACTTGCTCTTAAATATTTGGCTAGTACACATAACTTTGTATATTTTCCACCGTCTTTGTCACTCCAAAATGTCTTGCAATCTTCACAACAAGGAAAAGGATTTTTAGTGGAGGTTATAGCAGAGGTTTTTAGTGTTACAAGATACAAAAAAATATAAAAAAAACTCTACTATAACCTCCACCAATGGCAGTGGATGTTTTAACGGATCTTATTATAGATATATTTAAAACTAAAAAAATTGGTGGTCGGAGGTTTTAGCGGATGTTTTTTTACCAGTGCGCTTTGTTGAAAATAGGCGCACCATTGGGTATATTACTCAAACATACCGGTGGTGTACGATAAAAAAAATCTGCACCGGTGCACTCAAATAGATTGAGCACCGAAGAGAACCGAATTTCAATGCCGTACCGATGCTTACGTACAACCTAAATGCACCAATGCGATATTTAACATTATATGCATCATAATTTTTTTAAAATTTTAAAATTTAATGGTGCCATCTATTGATAAAAGTGACTCGGTGCATACAAACTATTAAAATGGCCCGATGCATTTAGACAGATCAAATGCACCGATTCTATAAAATACTGAAAAATGCATCGTTGCGTACAATCTCTAATATCCAGATGCATATAAACAATTATAAGGCACTGGTGTGAGTAACAGACAAAAAAACACCAGTAAATGTGACTGAGGCGTGAACATTTTTAAAATTTAAATGTGTGTTTAATTTTCTTTGGAGTACTGTGCGTTTCATTCATTTAAATGCACTGGTGTGTACGTTTCGAAAAAAAGCTTCGATGCGACATAAAGTACCAAAACCACCATGTTGTGGAAAAAATTGCACAAGTGCTCTCTTCCACTTGGTAAGGGGCTAAGCCTTGTAGGTTGTAGCAAGGTCTCAGTCCTTGGAGACCCTTTTGGTTTGGTTGGTATTCCTCCAAGTGATCCTGCAAGATATTGTTAGTGTAGTTCACATTCAAACATAGAAATATTGATAAAAACAAAATGAAAGAGATGGGGGGAGAATGTAAACTTCAATAACAACCAAATATATGCGAAACCACTCTTGTATTACCCAATGGAATATATGTACAACACCTAGGAGGTGTGGGATTCAAGGGAATCCAACAATATCCCCTAGGGAGGCCTTTCTTGTCCAAACTAAATGCTAAGTAGATGGAAGGACAATGGAGAGAAACACTTTCCCCTAGATGGAAGGTGGAAATGGAGCTTGGGAATGCTTACAATGGTAGGAAATGGTGGGCTATGAGGAATATCCAACTCAAATCCAACATCATAACCTTACTCTGATTTATCTCTACAAAATGCATGCTAATGGATTTCTTTTATGAAATCCAAGGTACACAAGGGGGGATGATTAATGCCACCAATTGTGTGAGGAGATGAATTCTGATCTTTGGGGAGGACTTCATCTTCAATGCACCGCTGGGAGTGAGTGGTCCCACCATTTTGATAGTAGTGTGGCTATCAAAGGAAAATCCGCGCGAATGTAGTGCGAGCGTTGTTCAGATAACCTGCGCTACAACATGGGTCAACTGTGTATTACCTGCGCTACCCTTTCTTTTGAATATTAATTGGAAATTATGGACTCATGCTATGTTTTGGATCTATTGAGGATGACTGTTGTGATATGAATTATTTATGTTGATGGCTCCTTACTGGATGAATTGCTGAAATGTAGCATGTGTGCGATTTTTAGGTGTTAACAGATGCCCCCTGATGTATGAGGTTTAGAGGGAACTGTATAGCCGATAATTTATCATGTTTTCTGTTGTTTCTATCCTATTATGTAGGACAAAGAATATGTGGACACATAGGGTTATCCCATGGGGGAAGATTGTTGGTGACGAATGTTGGAGCTATAATAAAGAATAGTTTTTATACAAACGAGGTGAGTATACCCATGCTCGTGAAATGCTGTTAAAGTGATTACAATGAGAGAGGACCAAGGTGTCGAATCTACTATATTGCTGGGACATTGATGAAGGAGGCTTTAATCCATGCGTGAGAAAATAACCTAGGAACTGCTGCAGAGTGTTGAAGAAGTGGAACTGCTGGTGAACATGACAATCCCACTAGGTTGGGGTACCAAATTGGTATGTAAATATGTTTGAGAGCTTCACTTATACCAAATAGATTTCTACCATGATTTCCAAATGTGAACGCTGCTACCTTTAAAAGTACATTTCCCCATGATGAGATGATGTGTTGACATTGATCATAGGGGAAACCACTTAGTTAGGGAGAACTATTAACTCTCCCTACTAAGTTCGAGGTGATCCTTTATAGTGAAAAGGGATCCCAAGGTACAACTGCAACTACTGTAACTCTCAGAATGTAGTGTTTTGACGTCGATGAGATTTGAAGCACAGGATAAAACGAGAGTCTTATCCTAAGAACTGAGATCATATTGTAATGAACCAGTGGACGAACAAAACTAGTTGATAAGTGTGGAGCTCATAACTTCCTTTGATCGATGTAAACATGGGGAGTAGGAACGACAATTTTTCTTTCGGAATGGCACATATTGAAACGGACAGAGACAAACTACAAATGAAAGGGATTTGATGGAGAGACAAAAAAATGAGTGATGGTAACCGAAAAAACAAATACTGCTGAACATATGGAGGCTCAAATACATCGATCAAAGGAGACCATGGGTTTCTTCCAAAATAATATGGTGTTCCTGCAATTTGAGGTGACGAGGGAACATGTTTCTACATAAAGAATAATGGTGGGGATCCCCACAGTTTTGGGTGTTTTGGGGGACCAATTTGATGATGTCGAGAGTCCCCATGGTTTTGAGTGGGTCAGGGGACGCTTTCCAAAATGAAGCGGAGGTTAATTTGTAGATGAAAAGATGGGTTCCCTAGAATTAATGCCATACAATATATAACTGCGGAATAACTAAATAGAACTGGTTATTTTGAGGGTGGGAGGTCCATAGGTGTTTTTTAGGGGGTGATGATACAAGGGAGATTATGAAGGGAAAAGTTCTTGTGGAGGTATGAGGGGACTTTGTGAATCATTCTTGTAAAATGTGCCAAAGAATCTGATGAGTATCTACTTGATGGAGTAAATGACTAATTGCAAAATGATACTCTAAGGGAGGGTCTCTTCATGCTGGGTCAGATTCCTTGGATTTGTGGGGGGTTGACATCATGGGTGTCACATATTGATGATGGGGATGGAAACGGTGTGCACACCCATGGGGGAACATGATATTCATGGTCATGATGTCGATGGCACATCAAGGAAGTGAAAAGGGGCCCTATGGTTATCATCCGGAATACTAGGAAATGCATTATAAATGACGGGTAAATAATGTCTATATGCCAGTTGCGGAATGATACCTACAGTAAGGTGCAAATGATGGTGTCACTGATGTGGTGATTACGTTAATGGATGCTACTTCTTGGGTTAAGAAGGGGTGTTCCTTAATCATTACTTGAGTGAGATGGAATTTTTCCAACGCCTCTCGGTATCGAGGGAGTTTGGGGCAATGGTGCGTATAGTGCCCGTACTGAGTGCATATGGAACATGCGTGTCTTATACACAATGTTTTGGACTTAGATGTGGGTGGGGTAGGTGTGCCACCTTTCACCGTTGTGGAGCGTGGGTGATGCTAACAGTGGTGTTGAGAAGATTCCTTAACTGCAGTAGAGTAGGACATAAATTGGTTGCGTAGCCTTGCTTCCCGCAAAGAGAACATGGTGGTGTGACCCTTTGATGGGGAGTATTGATCATAACTAGGGATTTTAACTATTGATGGTTGATTCCCCCCTGCTTTAGGATTCATGGTTTCTACTGAATTAGATTCGGGTTAAGTAATAGGGGACCTTTCAACTTCGATTGTTTGGTGCCCCTGTTGGCAGTCTTAGTGACTACTGATTTTGGTGTAGTTGTGGATGTCATAGGTTGGGTTGTCATAACTAAACATGTTATGGGCCTTTCAACCATACTATCCGAAACATGGACAAACTCATAATGGGCGATGAGTTTGGAATCCATCTGTTGGTATGGTGGTGTGAGGTACCATACTGATATTCCCAAAGGTAGCCCAGTTAGAGTTAACTAATCCATAACCAGTGTACCTTGTACACCTATGGGAGGATACAAGAATGGGATTTGAAATATTGGCAGTATCAATGGACTCAAAGTTTGTTCAATGCCATGACTCAACAGTGGTGTTGAGGTAGAGGCAGCTTCATTTCCAGTGGTGAAAATTGTGCACATTAGGCCATTGGTTGATGTAGGGATATTAGGTGGTGGTCCTGAACATACTCTTAACAAATTGGAGTCCTTGTACATACTGGGGGAAATGTCAACATATGGTTGATAATCGCCCAGTATAGTTGGTAGGAAATTTCCAGGGTTTCTTGTGGTATTAGGTTCATAGTAGTTAAGCTGGTCGAGGGTAACTACCTTCCCATTTAAGGACCACATCATGATACAAAAGAATGAGGAAGCTACTGCCTTCATGGCGTACATATAACTACACCCCAAGAGGATGTTGTAGTCGATTTCTGTGTCGACTACTTCGATATCGATCATAACCATCTTTCCCCCCAGCTTTATGGGAAAATTTAGGTACAATCCTCTTGGTTGGGATGGTCTCCCATCATATGCACAAAGAGCGATAATTGAGGGGACCAGCTCAAGAGATACTAATCGTTTCCAAAATTTTGCAGACATGACACAAGTGGATGCACCTTCGTCAATGATACATCAATGGATCTTGACATTATTTACAGTAACTGGAACTTGAAATGCGACTGACGATGGTAGTCATGGAACAACTTTTTCGAGATCAAACGTCATGAGGTGCAATTCAGAAGGATCAACGACACCAAGTGCATTGAGTAATTCCTTTCTCTATGTTGGGAAAGACTATAACACTTCTAATGTGGACATAGCTACATGGGATTGAGCCAAGTCCTCCATAATACTATAATTGTGGGTGGATTTCATGTGAGGGTTATTAGGGGTACTCTGAAGTGTAAATTTTAGGATCCATGGGATTTGTTTAGTATTCGGGCGTGGTATCTGTAGAGGCCCCCCCGAGGGGATAGAAACGTCTTCCACTTAGGGGGTGGCAGGCCTATCATAACCTCTAGCTCATGTCTAAAGGTTTACGTCCAATGTATAGATAGTTTGAAAAGAGCCATTGCCGAGTGGGAGAGAGTCTTGTTGTTGTGTGAATACCCCTTGATTCACATATGGTTGTTGTAACACAACGGTTTATGGTTGAGGATGATTCCCTACCCATGGAGGGTTTGTCAACATCTTCTTTTTGGCTTCCACTAACTATTGGCAATTTGGGATAAGAGGAAAATGATGTGTGTAGTGACAATAATCACTGCAAATGGAGCAGCAATAATTGGTTCTCAAGGTGGGATTCTTCCCTTTTTTGGGTGGATTGTTAGTCCCTTCATTTGGGTACCCGTATTCTGGTTTTGCTGGGGAGGGGGGTTGCCCCCTTGTCCCGACTACTGATTCGGTTTGTTATTACCTTTATTCTTCCCATGAGTCTTTGGATTTTGGGGGTTTGCGACATTCAATTGATCAAATTGTTGAGCTTGTTGGACGTAAGTAGGTTGGACTAGATTGAACCCCACGTAGGGGGGAGGTTGCTGATCAGTTGGGAATGGGAAAGGATAGTAAGGGTTATACCTCAGGGGTGGGATAAATGCGGTTTGCATTCCATAAGAGGTGTACATAGGAACAACTTGTCTCATTGGAGATGTAGGAACCGCCGTTGCTTGGCTAACGTTCGGGTACGTAGGACTATACAGTCCATACTAGAATTGACCAAATGATGGGGTTGGTACTGGTGTAGGGGGTATCGACATAGGTGGCATGGATGGGTAATATAAAAGCATGTTGAATGGCACCGATGTGGTATGAGGAGCCTTTTCTAAATAGGAAATGGACCCAATAAGCCCATCCTCCAAATGTGACGAGCCCGAAGGTGTAGAATCCAATGACCGATGTCTAGGGGTGTAGGATCCAATGACCGATGTTTAGGGGCATCAGGGAGGATAGTGCAAAGGTAACCGGATTGCACATATATGGGATCGAAATGTTGTGCTTTCAAAATAGCCTCTTCCTCGCTTTTCGGCATGGAGGTGGTGACATATTTAGGTATGGTAGGTTGGAGAGATTTGATAAACCAATCCAACAAAAAGGAAGCTTGTATTTCGATCTTGCATAGTGTGTGGCATCTACGTACGCCACTCATGGATGTGGTTCACGATGTGGGTGGAAGTATTTTGCTGAGACTTAGTGAGAATTTCAAGGCTAGATCATGTCAAATTGGTAGTTGGAAGTACATAAGAAATGTGGTGGCCAATGTTGCAAATGTGGAATGGGTTTGACTTGCTAGGTTTATGTACCATTTTGCTACCATTTCAGTGAAGGTACGCTTGAAAAGGTGAACTCTCATGAGGTCATCCGCTATGCTATTAGATGAACACCATAAGTGGAAATACATAACGTGGTTGGTGGGATCGTCTCCTTGTTTTCCTTCAAATTTGGGAATGTTGGAAGGAAGCTTGTATGGCATAGCCGCCCATGTCGCATCATGCTCAATGGGATCATTAGTTAGTTTGGCCAAATCAGGTAGATTTAAACTAGCCATAAATGGTAAGGTAGGGACAAATAGTCTTTCCATTGTATGTGGTATGTGATTTCCATGAGGGGAAGAGCCAAGTGGCATTGTAAACAACAGTTTTACTCCTATGGGAGAGGATGGGTCGAATGGAACTGAGGGATCTCCAAGGGGAGAATACAGCGGGTTACCTCTTCCGATGGGGGAAGAAGTGGTGTAATTAATAGTTTCTCCAAGAGGAGAAAATGCACCTAGCAAGGCTTGACCTCAACCTGATGATCCTATTAATGTATATTGGGAGCGGCTCCGGCTAGATTACGTTCCTTGTGAAACATGGGAAGAAGGTGTAATAACACCCCACGAGAGAGGGGATAGGCCTTGCAGTCTACGAGACTGTCTTATGATGGTATTTTTTTCCTCAATGGTGAATGGTTTGTGTCATATGAGAGTGATAGTGGAATTTAAACACAATTGAACAAATGAAAAAAATGCCAACCACAACAAATGAAAAATGGTGTGATAAGTGAGTGATATGTGTAATGTCGGTTTTAGTGCATGAGCTCCCACATGTAGGTTCTTTTTATCATGATTTAGTGAACTTGTAGTTAAAATAAAATAAATGTAAATTCCCTAGAAGACCTAACGCCCTTCCTCTCAAATGTAACTGGGCATCCCAAAAGCACAATTGATGGTGATAATGGTATCCACTCAACAATCGACTAGTGGAGGTAACAAAGAGCTAGTTCTATCGGCAATTGGGCCAATGTTCCAATCAAGAAGACTTCGTAACACCTACCAAAGGCAATAGCTAACTTCAAGAGTAAATTGCACTCATAATTTCTCCTTGGTGATGTCCTAAGTTGGGCCACAAAGATGCCTTGCATCAAGTGTGGATCAGTGGTTTGGCCTGCACAGTATAGTGTCATCTCCCTAGAACAAGATGAGTGGCTTGTAGGGGAGATCAGGGCAGCTATACCTTGGTGTTCACCTCCTTGGTCACGACGCACTTCTGATTCGAGTTTTCTTTTAACACTTGATTATAGTAGGAGTTTGTAAGTACCCTATAAGACAACAATGCTATGTTTCAAAATATTGCTAATGAAACTAGATTGGTGGGCATTAATGGATGCCTATCCCAATCAATCCTACCTAACTAAAATATTGTTTTGTGACTTCCTGTGGAGGATTTTAGTTGGTGAAGACAATTACAATGTTGATTTTAAGGGGTTTGAATGTTCACTTATGGAGTGTAATAGAGGTATTTCACAATCCCTACCTTTCTGATTCACCAAGCTCACATGAAGTGCGAGGTGAAGAGCATATTTGGATCAGAAGAGTCTTTAGGTCTCTTAGTGTGTGATAGTGGTGGAAACACATGTGATGAAAGCAAATTGATATTGGAAAATCAACTAGAAGAGCATATCAAGTAATACATACTTTTAACTCTAAAAGAAGCTAATGATGCTTTGAAAATCAAAATATGCTAACTAAGTGTGCAATGGAGGTATTTCACACTTCACACCCTTTTCTGATTCACGAAGCTCACATGAAGTGCGAGGTGAAGAGCATACTTTTGGAGACAAGGGTATTTAGTTCCTTTCTTTTGTGCGAAAAGTGTATTCTACAATAGCAATAGTACTAAAAACATGGCAATTGGTGTGTAAGCAAGAAATGGTCTTGAATACTAGTGACAACAATGGGCCCCCTTGGAAGCCTCAAAGTTGATTACCTAGGTAAGTTTCAAGAGAAATGAACTCTTTACTTCCTAATATTGGTTTAGGTTAACAAAATACTAAAAAATTAAGTAATTATGTGAATTAGCCTTAATTTAAGTTCACTAGTGAGCAGTATTTGGACTGCCAAACTAAGCTATGCAGATAAAAAGAATGTAAATGACAGTAGCGTGGCTAAACCACACTCTACCCGCGTGGAACGCGTGGGTAATACAATGACCTTCCGCGCTGATGCAATGAGCGATGTAGCATGTGTATAAAACTGGTAACCTATGCTGTGCATGCGATTGTCTGAGTCATTTCCGCGCTGTTAGCGAGACAGAGATGCCATGAACCACGCGACTGTGTAAAAAAATAAATTATGGCCTTAATGGGGTCAATTTATGGAATCAAGAGGTGGAATACATGTTCTCTTGCAAATAATAAATACCTAGAATTAGATACTTAGCATAAAACAACTAGTTTAAATAGAAATGAACAAAAATAAGTATGGTCACCATTAGAATTGTTGTGGAAAAAATTGCACAAGTGAACTCTTCCACTTGATAAGGTGCTAATCCTTGAAGCTTGCAGCAAGGCCTCAGTCCTTGGAGCCCATTTTGGTTTGGTTTGTATTCCTGCAAGATATTGTTAGTGTAGTTCACATTCAAGCATAGAAATATTGATAAAAACAAAATGAAAGAGATGGTGGGAGAATGAAAACTTCAACAACAACCAAATATATGCTAAACCACTCTTGTATTTCCCAATGGAATAACTGTACAACACCTAGGAGGCATGGGATTCAAGGGAAGCCAACAATTTCCCTTAGGGAGGCCTTTCTTGTCCAAACTAAATGCTAAACAGATGGAAGAACAATGGAGAGAAACAATTGCCCCTAGATGGAAGGTGGCAAGGGACATTGGGAATAATTACAATGGTAGGAAATGGTGGGCTATGAGGAAGCTCCAACTCAAATACAACAACATAATCTTACTCTGATTTATCTCTACAAAATGCATGCCAATGGATTTCTTTTATAGGCCAAGAGGTGGCCAATAAAAAACTAGATCCAAATGTGAACTCTTCTCCTTCATGAAATAGATCCAAGGTACACAAGGTGGGATGATTAATTCCATCAAGTGTGCGAGGAGCTGAATTCATATCTTTGGGGGGGATTGATTCTTCAATGCATTGCTGGGAGTGAGTGGTCCCTCTGTTTTGATAGTAGCATGACTATCAAAGGAAAATCTGTGCGGGTGTAGTGCAAGCATTGTTCAGATAACCTGTGCTATAGCTCGGGTCAACTGTGTATTACCTGCACTACTCTTTGTTTTGACTATTCCTTGGCACTTATGGACTCATGTTGTATTTTGGATCTGTTGAGGATGCCTGTGGTGATATGCATTATTTATATTGATAATGCCTTACTGGTTGAATCACCAAAATGTCGCATGTGTGCGATTTTTAGGTGTCAACACACCACATATGAATCTTTGATTAATGGCTACTGACATTGTAGTGGAATATCTATATTATACATTTTTATTTTTTAAATTCTTTTATTCATAAAACATTGAAATATTTTTTATAATACTTTCATTTCAATTTTAATTATTGTAATTGTTTGGATTAATTTATTATATAACAGATTCTAGCATCTATTGTAATATTTAATCATCCATACATTTAATTACCAATGTACCATTTCACATGTAACATTTGACAATGACATTGGAGAATGCAATGGAATAGGAAAGTTTATTTTATTATATATGAATAAGAGGGCCTTTGTCATACAAAATAGGACAACAATAATCAAACTGTCAACATGCATGTAATTGTTACACTAATTGGTAACCCGTTGTCTTTCAATTCAAACACTATGTCTAGTTCATTATACAAAATGTTTGATTTTCACAAACAATTATTTCAAAATATACAGCTATTTGCATTAACATAAAAAATAAATATGGATCATCATTCTTCGCTGGAACTATTACTAGTGCTCGAGCCACTTGCATCAGTTGGATTACTTGGATGAATGTTTTGTTGATTTGCTCGATTGTTTTCCTCTTCTTTAACTTCCATCTATAGACATAAAAACAAAGTGTACTGAGTGTATCTACATTGCTGGGAATAATAGAAATTAAAATAGATATTTTACATGAATGTAAATTGAAATTCAACGTAACAGAGCGTAATTGGGTCCTGAGTGTCATACATTCTTTCAAAACCATGTCTCATGCCATCTATCAACAATTGTTCTGTTGGCTACACTCCATACTTTATTTCTTGCAAGTTTTATACCCCGTAATAAATCATAGATTTAACATATTTATGATTTTTTTTGTTCTATTACTTATAAAATGAGAGAAGTAAAACAACATAGATACTTACAAAATCCACAATTAATTTTTGATATGCCAATATATACTCACAACCCTTTCTTAACCCAATCTCAATCAATTCTTTTGGTGGCTCTTCTTTGTATGTTAGAACTTGTATGAAGACATCCAAGGATGGTCAGTGTAAAACTAAAATAATATTTAAAGATCACAACCAATATAAATATTAAGTTGTTATAATAAAATCACAATTACTCACAAAGTTTGCAATCAACAATTTTCTTCCTTGTCGTCTTGTCTTGTGTGCTGAATGGGTTCCATTTTGTTTTCTTTTATCCAACAAAACAATTGAAAATTAATATTTAATTTTGAATTAATTAATGAGATGTACATAATAAAAAAAATAATGATTTCATACACTTCAAGCACATTGTTGTTGAGATGGCTTCTCCTATGATGCAATTATGTCCATTTCCTTGTCCATCGCCTTGTACACCTTTTTGGACTTTCCTACTGGCACATTTCACATATCACCTTGTTCATCCTTTGGGATTTTCATCATCTTCTTGGAAATGTAAAATGACTGCATTGAACTATTTTTCTATTGATATGGAAAATAAATATAGTAGAATTAAATTTATTAAAGGACTGGCGTGTTGTAGTAGTTATAGATACATATTCTACATAAACATGTTTAGGAATATTATTTTTGAATGATTATTTTTTGTTGTTGTATGTTTTTGTTATTGTAAGTCTGACAGGTTTCATTGATCATTGCTCTGGAAACACCTCTTGTAGTCTACATATGACTTGATTATTTGAATCATTTGGTTGATTCCTATATTGTAAGTGAAAAGTATGTCTATATGTTCTTTCCACTAAATCCATCATGGTATTATAAAACTCTTTCCCCTTTCTACTAACTTCCAACACCACTCCAGATGAGCTAAGGGCCAATTCATCATCATTTTCATATTCCATAATTTTAAATTGGTGAATGGGTCCCTGCATAACATTCAACATATTTGAATTAGATTATTTGAAACATATTAGTGAATGGGTCTTCAGTACCGTATTACTCAAATTTGAAGAAATAATTCATATTGATTTATTTTTTATTCACCTGATTGATCCCTCTATATATTTTCCATCAACGTTTTATGCTCTTCTGGAAGATTGGTAAGAATATTATCAAGATTCCTCATTTTTTGGCTCTACACGTGACACGTTAACTAATACATATTAGTTAATTTAAACAAATTAATTAAATATAGAAATTAAAAATCACTTGCTTTCTTCCTAATTTTGGATGTGCTTCCACAATGTTGATTAAAATTTTTGTTTATTAAACTCATACCATGAATTTTCTATCAATAAAAACCCCAAACCATCAAATATAGAAGCTATCAATATATTACACAAATTAATTACATAATTTCAAAATAGAAAAGAAATATGAAAGCGGCGTGTCTCAATACATAAGCAACACCGGTGCATTTTACAAACAAACACACCGATGCATTATATCAACAAAGGTGCACCATAAATGACATAAATTTATTTAACATTTTAAGGATTAATGTACAAAACACACTGGTGCATCAATACAAAACAGTCACATCAAAAACCGAAAAAAGGAATTTTTTTGTTTTAAGAAAATAAAATCTAATGGCAAGCCCATCAGTTACGGTGCACTAGATATATGAACGCACTGGTGCGTTTATGTTATACAAACGCACTGAATACGATGCAAATGTTTTTTAAAGAAAAATTAAATGCCCCCCCCCCCCACAAAAAAAAAACATGACATGGCCGATGTTAGGAACCCATGTCAACCCTTCTATTTACTTTGTTAGTATATTTTTGTTGGACGCATATGCTTTGTAAGTCGTCCCGTAGTATTTGTTGATCCATAGTTTGTATTATTGTTGTTGGACGCATATGCTTTGTAAGTTGTCCCGTAGTAATTGTTGATCCATATTTTGTATTGGCCCAGGGTTTGTATTGACACATGGTATTGACCCATGGTATTGGCACCTAGACTTAGTATATAAGTTGTGTTGAGACCAATGAAGGTACCGTGAAGTTATTTGTATTGAGCTTGCTCAAAGGAGGTTGCCCCCTCGAAGTGGCCTGTGATCAATATAAAAGTGATTTTGAGTTCTGTTATTTCTGTTATTTCGTGTGTTTTCATTAATTAATTATTGCAGGTTCTTCACATCTAGTATCAGAGCACTTTCTTGGGCTCGTTGGGTGGAATTTATGCCAATTTGTTTTTCCGCATTTGTTGCAAGTTCAGATCTGGGAATAATCCCTATCCGCTTAAATGTGGGAAGTACTTGGGCATAAGCCCTAAAACTCATTGTGAGGAGTACCATAGGAACCCCAAAGTAACTGGCCCATTGAGAGGACCTGCTAGTGAAAAGGGCAACGACCCCTACCTGATTGACTAGTTCCCACCTGTGAGGTAAACCAAGAGCTGTCGTTTGTGGAAAAGCGGTTATTAGTTTTACCTGAGCCGTGGAGTGAGGGGTACTGCCCCAATACGCAAGCCGTCATACAACATTGGTGGCCGAGTGAAACCCCTGAACTGTTAGGAAGCCGAACATACCTGGGGTCCATATCTATTTTCAACTGAACTGTTGTCGATCTAGATCCACCCGTTCCAGATCTATTCTGAAAGTCGTTTCAGATGCAACCATTTTAGATCCCTTCCACGTCGTTTCAGATCCAATTGTTCTGATCCCTTCTGCGTCATTGCAGATCCATTTTTTCGCCATATCTCCCTTGTTTTAACTCCGTTTCCCTTGAAACTTTCCGGACACCCCTGCAATCCCATTCTGCATATTTCATTCCTGAGGACCCTATCCCAAATTCTCCTTCCCAAAGCTAGAAATCTCACATTTGTCTATTTTTAGGGTTTGCCATAACTTCTTCAATTTTCACCCACTCGCCTCCAAATTTTGCCACCGTGTTCATTCCCTATTTCTGCTTCTTTGTCCCTCTTTGACAAATTTTCTCATTCTTTCACCCCGCTTCTTAAATCTCCATTTTTTGCTTCCCTGTCCATCAGAAAGTGTCCAGAACCTAGTCAAACCCCAATTACCCATCCCAGTTTTTCCCAAATCCAAATTTTCTTTTACTAAATAGGCTTTTGTTTGTGTTTTTCTATCCATTCCCCCCCCCCCCCAAAAAAAAAAAATCCTGGTTATGGTTGTCATCCGCGTAGGAGCAAAACCATGGAGGAAGCACTTGCAGCCATCCAAACCAAACTCCAAGATCTGGATAAAAAATTTCTCAGCCTCCATCTTCAACATTCAGCCATGAACAATAACCGACAGCAAGAATCAGAATC
The DNA here is from genome assembly GCA_027924585.1 of Larix kaempferi. NCBI lineage: Eukaryota > Viridiplantae > Streptophyta > Pinopsida > Pinales > Pinaceae > Larix > Larix kaempferi. The sequence goes on from BSBM01000371.1 coordinate 8,749,388, forward strand.
TGCAGCCAATGGGTTCTCTTCTTCCAGCAATTTTTGTGGTCCGAAGCTTGAATTTCCTCGCTTCAATGGTACTGATCCGACTGGATGGATCTATCGTATAGAATAGTATTTTAGTCTGCATAATAATTTTGATGTCCAAAAAGTTCCACTTGCATCCTTTCATTTGGAATATGAAGCCCTTCAATGGTACCGTTGGTACATCAAGGCTCATGACGAGCCAAAATGGATAGATTTTTGCCAACTCATTTTGCAACGATTTGGTCCTAGTGCTTTTGATGACTTCACCGAAGCACTCACTAAACTTCATCAAATTGGAACTGTGAGAGAGTATAAGACATAATTTGAGAAACTAGCCAATCACACAGAAGGATTTTCTGATGAATTCTACAAGAGTTGTTTTATCAGTGGTCTTAAGGATGAAATTCGGTCAGAGGTTAAAATGTTCTGTCCCAACACAATGATGGAAGTCCTAGGGGTGGCTAAGTTGGCAGAAGACAAGATTGCAGCCCAACATCACTCCAAACCCACTTTTGTTCCTTTCAAAATATGGGTTCTCAACGACATCCCATCCTGCCAGCTCCTCAACCAACTTCTATCAAGCATTTGTCTAAAACAGAGATGCAGGCACGTAGAGAAAAAGGGCTTTGTTATGATTGTGATGAGAAATTCACTCGGGGACATAGATGTGTTCAAAAAAAGCTCTATCTCTTGGATATGGATTCTCTGCCTACCTCTAAAATTGGTGAAGAATCTCCAGATACAATGGATGATCAGGTTGAAATTCAGGAGTCGCCTAGTGACCCCCCATATCAGGATGAACAACTAGAGATATCTCTCCATGCTTTATCCGGTGTCACCACCCCCCAAACAATGCGGGTCAGGGGTTACTTCAAGAAGCTTCCTCTTACAATACTCATTGATTTTGGTAGCACTCATAACTTCATTGACCCTCGGATCGCTAAACAGACTGATTGTTTTGTCCATCCTTGCTCCAACTTTGAAGTCATGATTGCCCATGGGGGCACCTTACCTTGCAAGGGGAAGTGTCATAATGTGCATATCTCTCTGGAAGATTATAACCTGCACTTTGACATATTTTCCTTGTTCCTAGGTGGATGTGATGTGGTTTTGGGCGTTCAATGGTTACGTACACTTGGCCCCATCTTATGGGATTTTGCTAAACTTTGGATGCAGTTTTCAGTCAATGGGAAACAACACAAATTTAAGGGATTACAACAAGGGTCTCTCCGCATCATTAGTTCACATCGCCTGGAAAAGATCCTTAAGAAGGATTCACATGGTGTCATCGCTCAACTCCATTCCATTCAGATGCACCCATCCACGGTCTCCCCTGCTTCCTTGGATAGATATGCAGGTGTCTTTGCTGAACCAGTGGGTTTGTCGCCTTCAAGAGACCTTTCTAGTAAGCATTTAGCCGCATCGACATCTCAGCAAGGCATGATGGCTATTTTGCATGAAGTACAGAAGTGGCAGCCATCCCTACTAGGAAATTATTTCTGCATCAAGACTGATCTCCAGAGAGTGGAACATTTTCTGGAACAACGGGTCTCCTCACCAGCACATTGGAAATGGGTTATCCAACTCATGGGTTATGACTATGCGACCACTTACAAGAAGGGTAAGGATAATATGGTGGTAGATTCTTTTTGTGGCCACAACAGATCCCATGCTTAGCTGAAGCATGGGAACCCCCATTTTGAATAAACACAAAGGTATTTTGGTGAGTGTCCTCTGTAAATATGAGAATTTGGGTTTTCACTTGTTTAGATCTCTCACCCATACTTTTGTCTTGTGTGTTTCCCTCTTTCTGGATGATCTCTAACTGTCCGGTTTGTTGAAACCCTCAAATTTTGAGTATTTTACCCTTCTCTTCAATCAACCCGACACCCAACAATTAGGAGACCTGAAACCTGCAACCCGACAATTTCGGGTTGCGGGATGTTTGTTTTGCAGTTTTGGAATTTGGCCAACCCAAAACCCGCAACTCGACGGTTGTGGGTTGTGGGTTCATCTTGTAATAATATTCAGGAAACTGTTATCCCAAAACTTGAAACCTGAAAACCCGCAATTGCGGCTTTCAGCTTTCGGGCTTTGTCTTTTATTTTATTTTGTTGCACGTTCTCGAAACTCGCAACTCGCAACTGTCAGGTTGTGGCTTTTGGGAAGTTGTTTTCGGTTTACAAGTGTGTCATTTCCGAAACCTGCAACCCGCAAGTGTCGGGTTGCGGCTTTCGGGAACACATTTTTTTTTTTTTCGATTGTGATTATTCCCAAAACCCGAAACCCGCAATTGCGGCTTTCAAATTTCAGGAATTCTTTTTCGCCTTTTCCATTTCCGCAACCCCACAACCCACAACCTGCAACCCGCAATTGTCGGATTACGGCTTTCGGGATCCCTTAATAAAATCTGTGAAAAAAAATTTCATGCGATCCCTCATCTTGCTTCGGTTAATCTCATCCCTTCATTTATTCTGATCACATGGTTATCTTTTAATCTAGTAAATATAATAAATAGGGTTTTTCCTATTTTATTTTTACCATTTTACTTTTGAAGAATTACTCCATCGCACTGTTGTTTTTACCGTGGATTGCGTATCAGGTGCCATTTTTCGTTTGTTTACTATTTTAGGTAAGCGCAATGTCATCCTTATACTACCAGTCTACATATTTGCTATTTTTGGATTGATTTTGATTTTAATTTTCTTATTGATCAGAAATTGCAAGTTCTTTCACAATGTCGAAAGTTACACGTTCTAAAACGCCACTCATAGATCCCCTGAACAAAGACACTAATTTTGGTTTGCTCTTCGACATGAGTGAGCGAGTCAGTGAGACATACCAGATGGATTGGTCGAAAATATACGTCATTTTATATAATGACGACCTCTCATATTGAGAACGATAGACCAGTGTACGAGAGAATTAGGGCTTCCCAAATTCATGCTATTGCTACACGCCCTTCTATCCTGCCTTACATAGATGCTGTAAAATGTATAATTGAGAATGCCAGTGTTAAAGACCGTTGTTTTAACGATAGCATAGGGTGCCAATTGACACATTTTCACTGAGAGGATTTTGTCCGAGCTTTTGCTTTGAAACCACATGTGCAGACCCTCTCCCCCGATTTTATACAGTCGTTCAAAACTAGGTTCAACTTTAACGAGATGATTAGGTCATGGATGCTTAAGCCAAACGCCTTTGTGCCTAAGGCTGACAACCTTTATCCCATCGTCTGGTTTAAGGAACCCTACTCTTTACTGGCAGCCATGCTCTGCAGGATTTTTGGTCTACCAAATTGTTCTCTTTTCAAAGCAGAATGGGCACCTATAGCACATCATGTGCTAGTCACAAGTGAGTCTTTCCCATGGGCCTCTATCCTGTCAGTCGAATTAAAGAATGCCATTCATGAATATCAAAAGGCTCCAACTCATAAGAAACCATCCTTTTTCCTATCTGCATATGTCCTTGACATTTTTTGATCAGAGTTCCAATACCCTAACTTGGGTTGGAATTGGACCCCTTCAGACCCTCCTCTACACATTTATCATTCAACACTGTGGGAGGAGAATTTTGCACCCTTGTTATATGACATCTGTGACCACTTCATGGGTACCATCTATTTCAAGATCTTCAGGAAACAACCACCTGCATTCTCAGAAGATGCTAAGACTTTCATTAACACCACGGGTGATTGGTATGTAGGTGAGTATTTTTCACACATCAGGATTTGGGGAAGTGACATAGCTCACCTGCTTCCCAGGATTGTCCCGGACAGGATGGTAATACAGGAGGTTTCTTTTCAAACTGTCACTGATGGCATGTATAAGAAACTCACAGGTCCCAGGAAGAAAGGTTGGCCTAATTTTTCTCTCAATATTGCTCTGCTAGTTATCCCAACTTCAAATTGGGCTGCAGTTCTAGGTGGCTAGATAGCTTCCTTGAGATTAGGTACTGCCCCGAAAAGGAAACATGACCCCAAGAAGTTCCTGGATGCACACCTCAAGCAAGTACATATGAAAATATATTATGCACATGAGTTAGTTCCAGATGACTTCATATACCAAGGGGTGGACACATTCTCACAGGTTCTAGCTAAGGCAAAAGACTTACAAGAACAACAGGACATTTTAAAAGACTAGAATGAAATTAAGGTTAGAGTTATGAGTTACAGGGCCATGCAACTAAATATCATTGAACAAGCAAGAAGAGACTTAGAAGAGAAAGAGGCTCAGAAGGCCAATAATCCTCTCATGATTACATTCCCTGATGGAAACAAATGTAAAGCTCCTCTAGGGGAACCCTCTCAAGAGAAAGCTAGTGAAGAAGCTAAAATGATGCTACAGTCAACTCGTGAATCCCAACAGCAGATGGTACAATTGACATCAATGTTAAAGACTCAATTGCTGGAACCTCTAAAGCCTGCAGTCAACATTCAGCCACCAATTGCATCAAATGTTCAAATCTCTATTGAAGAAAATCAAGAAGATGATGACTTAGTCATAACTCAGGCTAGCCCTGCCAAGAGGAAGAAAGTCCTGCCTTCTTCGTCATAGGTTCCTACAGTTGACATAATAGACTGTGATGAAGAAGTGGTCCCACCTCCTCCGGTACCAGTAACAGAAGAAGTCACTGAAGATCCTAAGACTGTCACTGAAATTTTGGATAGTATTGATATGGATCAGTCCTTCCCTGAGCAATCAGTGTTAGAATTTAATGTTGCTCCTGGCATTGCATCATTAGCATTTACGCTGCCATCTGTCCAACCACTCTCTACTGTGCCTTTAGGGGAAACACTTCCATTTTCCTTATCAGATTTGTTCAACACCCTCAATGACACTACTATCCCATCAACCAAACACTTAGTCCCTTTATCAATTCCATTGTCTATTGTTGCAGAAGCCTAGCCTTCGGCTGTGCCTCTGCAGTCACCCATAGTATATTTATCAACTACCATTACTGATGTATCTTCTAATATTTCCTCACCATCTTCACCCACCAAAGTTCATAGTCAACTTCCACTCCCAGAAGCTAATGATGACACTCATGTTCCATTATCTGAAGCCTTTGTTTCAATTCCTTCCCCAGATAGAGTTTTGTCATTTCGTCAAGCTATCACTACATCTTCAGTTACTGCTCAAGTCACCATACCTATTCCTACCCCTATTGTCACCCAAACACCCTCACTAATCTCAACAGTTAGTGTCACTTCTACCTCCACACAGTCAATGGTTGAATACACCGATGAAGATGTAGTTCCCCTTGGGAATTACTTCTATAGAAAGGATGAGAAGACAGTGATAAGAAGGATCAAGAAAAGAGGTCAAGGTCAAAGATGGTTTGGAAGCACTTGAACCAGTTCAAGTAATATGGGCTCCTAGGACCAATAATCCAAGAATTGAAGCAATTGAAGCAGCAACAGCCTTAGGAGGCTTTGCCAAGGCTAATTGGGATTCGGTCCAAGGTTTGGATAGGGAAGTTGACTTCAGGGATGAAGAGATCAAAAACCTGAAAGAGGAATTGGCTGAAGCTAAAAAACAACATTCTATTGATGTGGCTAATCTCAGGTAAACTTGGGAAAGTAAGTTGCTAGACCTAGAGAAAAAGAATGCCACTCTTCTCACTGAACTCAGTCTCTCACAATCTCAACATTCCATTGACATTGAAAAAATAGCTTCCTTGGAAAAGCAGGTTGAGGATGCAACTGCAAGTGGAAGTTCCTCAAGTTTTCTCAAGTTTACACCCTATGATTTTAAGAATCTGGCCCTCAAGGTAAATCAGGATCATCATAAGCTTTTGGAGAAAGTATACATTGCTTTGGATGAAATCAGGGAAAATCTGATTAATTTTTCCAAGATGTCCTCCACCCTTGAAGAACAAAAGGAGAAGAGACTCTGAGCTTTTAAGTCTCAGGAGGAAATCAATGAATGGCAAGGGTATGTTAAGAATGTACCAAGAGATATCCCGATCCTTAGCAATTTCCAGATTAAAAAGGTCAAAGCCTCTCTAAATACTTGGCTTGATTATAATGAAACAACTGAAGAGACTATCAATAAATCAAAGGATATCTGCACCAGGCGATGGTATGCAGTTGACAACATTATGCATGTTCTAGGCTTACCATTAATGACCCCTATCCTAGAAGCTTTGCCGTCAAAATGCAGGCTTGAAGAGCTCGAGAGCAGGCGTGAAGAGTTCGCACAGAGGATTCGGGATCTTGAACAAGTCAACATTCAGGATGTGGATGATTTGTTTAGAGAACCGGTCGTCATGGAAGGCAAGATTCGTATGTATCTTCGCACTTGGAACAAGCTGGTGAAGCATGACATGGAGAATAATGTTTGCAATGTTTAGCTAGCTTTAGAATCTGTCAGTTTCTCAAATATAGATGAGTTGTTAGACATATATGAGAAATGGCAAGATTTCTTGGATCTGTAGTTTTGATCCGATTTTGTAATCTATGTTTTCTAGGGATCTGCATTTTTGGACTCTGTTGTAATTGTTTAAAGAAGGATACCTCTCGTAGTTAGGGGTTGGTAATTTTGGAGTTGTAAGTCAGCAGAAGACTGGACTGGAGATACTCTGTTAAGCAGAGCTTTTTGTAATTTCTGTATAAGACCTCTTCATACAGTAAAGTTATCTTTTAATCTACCTTCTGTGATTCCTCAAATTTATTTCAGAATCTCTGATTTATGCTTCAAATTGTCATCTGTTATGTATCTGATATTTTGCTAAACATCTGTTAATGCACAAATCTGTTGTATTGATTTCTCTATATGACTGGTTTATGTCTCAAAGTGCTTTATTGAGGTTTTTTCAATGCAAGTACTTTCATGTTTTATTTCTGCAAATGATTCGGTGCATATAAACTTATATATTCATTGTTAATTTTTAAATTAGCAGAGTGATTACAAACTGGATCTTGAATGAGCCTGAATACTTGAAAGATTGTCATTTAATTTTCATTAACTGATAATAATTTAAGTTAACAAGTAATACAACTAAAGACATTTTTGTTTAAGATGTTCAATTACTTGTTTAATCATATCTCAAGACCAATTCGTACATAAACAAGCTTTCATTTTAGAATAGGATTGACTTAGAATAGTTTCCCTTCTCTAAAATAGGTTAGGTTAGCTTTGTATTACCATAGCCACACCTTGGTTTTTCTTGACTGGAAAACTGATCTTATAGGTCAACTCATCTACTCTTAGAGTGCCAGCGGAGGCCTAATATCCGTGGAGGATCACCACACCAAACAAGTTGGGGATAGAACCGCCCTTGCGCAAGGTCTTTCGAAGCCTTTCAACTTGGGTTTTCTTCCTCTGTTGAGTGTCTTGGAACGTTCCAGCACCTTTTGCATCTAAACTGCACAACCGAGGCATCAACAAATGGTGCTAGAAGGAGGGCCAATAATGAAACATGCCTAAACAAGCCACTAAGAAACCTCCTCCAGCAAGTACTTCAATGGTTCAAACTCAAAGCCAATCAAGGGCTTCAACATCTGAACAACCAATAGAGTCAAAACCAATGGTGTTCCCTGTTACACCTGCTCAACCCACGATTGTCCCTGCTACACCTGCTCAACAAATTGTTGCACCTATTGTATCTGTAGCACAACAGGAAAACACATGGAATATCTTTATTGTATCACCTACCAGAGGAATCCTCTCACTAGAGCAGATATTGAAAACATCAGCCGATAGGGTAACTAGGGCAGAACAAAGATGCGCTGATCAACGAGGACATGGTTTTGCAGCGATCAATTTAGAAAATTTTCTGTAGACCAATAATCAAGAACCTTAGCAAGACACAGTTTCACAGATCAGTGATCCAATCATCCAACAGACAACTGATCAAAATATTGAACATCAGCAAACAGTTAATCCACAACCTGAAAATCAAGAACTGGTTGGTCAATTGGGTTCCCCTGAATACAACCTTAGTCAACTTTTTTCAGGAAACACAAGATCAGCCAAAATTTGGAACTGGTGGACCACCACCATCTCCTCCTTCATCCTCATCCTCTTCCTCAGATAGTGAACATTCTTCAAGCTCTTCGTCAGAAGAAGAAGAAGAAGAACCACCGATGGCTGCAGAAGGCCAAAATAGACCATGGCTCGACCAAGATGCAGTATGTGTACTTGGAGACCAACATAGATTACCCAAGAACCCTGAGAAGTGGTTACCCAAGTTTAACCCAGATGCCAAATCACCTGCCTTAGATCATGTTAAAACCTTCATGCAGGCTATTAGGTTTAGAAGTGTCATTCACGAGGATGTTGCCTGCAGACTCTTTCCTTATAGTTTTGAAGGAAAGGCAGCTTCTATTTTGCCTTGCCACCAAGGTCTATTGTTTCTTGGGATGAGTTTGAGAAATTATTCATCCAAAAGTTTGGAGATGATAAAACACCACAGGATCTTGTTTTGGAATTATCCTCTATGAAAATCAAAGGGAAAGAAAGGGTTAAAGATTTTAACCAAAGGTTTTCATACTTAAAGAATATGATTCCTATCAACCTTCTTCCTGCTGAAGAATTGTTGATAGCCTACTATGAAAAAGGCCTACCTGCTTCGATTTCAATGTGGGTGAAACGAGCACAAAAGGGAACTTTAGTGGAAGTGTTTGCTGAAGATATACAAGTTGAAAAGGAAAGTTTTTGTCTCAAGGACAATCCAGAAATCTCAGAAGAACGGCCTTCAACTTCCAGGAAAAGGAATGATAGTGTTCCTAAACCCACTACACAAAACAAGGATTCATTTGACATAAATGACATGAAAAAACTCATCCAGAAAATGTCAAATGAGATGGTGGATTTGAAAAGAACTAACAATGAAAATCAAAACCAGAATAGAGGTTTTGTGAGGCCACCTTTTAGGAGACCTTATCAACCTGCACCGAATCCGCCACCTCCTAATCCAACAGAAGGACTCACGAATGAAGAAATTTATTCTATTTTCATATCCTTAGCAGCAGAATCTCAAAACACCCCTGAAGTTCCCAATGATCAGATTGCTCCAGGCCCACAATTACCTAAGGAAGAAGAAGATGAGCATGAGGATCCACAAATCAACACTATAAGTTACTTTTTAGAGCTTCCTATGTGTGAAGAAGAAGAAGAACCTGAGATTGTGTTTAATGTCCAACATCCTTATAACACAAGGTCTAAACCTCAACCTCCTCAGGAACCTTCATCCTCCACACCAGTTCCTAAGAAAGGAAAGACTGTCCCTCACAAGGATACAGTCATCCCTGAGATAGAGTACAATTTAGTTGAAGATCTTAAAAGAGTGAAGGCAAACATCTCTTTGTTTGAATTATTGAAAATCCCCTTGATGAGGGATACTTTACCCAAAATCATGGTGGTCAAACAACCAAGAGAATTGCAGAATAATAACCTTGACTCTTTCACTAAACCAGATGATCAAAAGTATGGTAGCAAAAGGACACCTCCTTTTCTGCTTACCTTTGAGATTTTCAACTGAAACGTACATAACTGCATGATAGACTCTGGCGCCTCATCAAATGTGATGCCTCTTTCGGTCTGCAGAAAGTTGAATGCCACATGGGAACCTTTCCCTACTCAGATAGTACAACTCGACAGATTGAAAGTCAGAGTAGTAGGAAGGCTCAAAAATGTCTTAATTACATTATTAGTTGATCCTCAAATCCATCAAACAATTGATATAGTCTTTGCTGATATCCCAGAAGCATATGGTATGTGGCTTAGTAGAGACTGGTCAGGAAAGCTAAAAGGTTATTTTGCTACTGATTGGTCCCATTTGTGGTTACCCTACAATGGTCAGCCAAACAAGATCAAGGTAAGCAGGGAGCCTTTTATGAAACAGACAATCACAGACTTGAATGACTCAAGTGAGCCTGTGGGTTATTTCAACACGCATATCGAACACTTTACCTTTGATACCTTTTTAGGGAATTTATCAGCTGATGTTTCACCACAGGAGAATGCACAGAACGAATCTCAGGTAACTCATCTCACTTCTGTGCCATTCTCAGGAGAAATTGTACATAATGTTTTCAATGTAAATATAAATTTTAGATTAGATCCCATTGCTTGGACATTGTTTTTTGATGAATCTAAATCTAAGGATGGAGTTGGTGCAGGATGTGTTCTCATAGATCCAAAAGGGATAAAAACTATGATTGCATGCAGATTAGAGTTTGATTGTACTAACAATGTGGCTGAGTATGAGGCCCTGATATAGGGACTGAAAAAGGCTATTGACTTGAAAGTACAGATCATTCATTTCTTTGGAGATTTAGAAATTATTGTGAAACATGTGAGAAATAAGATACACTGCTTGTCGCCCCGCCTTTTGAATTATCAGAAATTGGAAAGAGATCTTACCAGCTCCCTTATTGCATTCAATATTAATTCAGTCCCTAGGTCTCAGAACTTCGATGCTGACTTGTTGGCAAATACAACTTCCAGATTGATTCCACCAGAGGGCCTATCTCCTCAAACATTCTCTATAGAACTGATGTATAGGCCTTCCATACCAGATAATGTGACAAACTGGAAGGTATTCGATGACGATCAGTAGATACTTGATTTTATGACAAACTAGGACACATTCTAGGATATGGCTATAGGCGAGGATGAACATGAAAAGTCTCTCTCTGATTCCTCAAATGTCATCCCAAATTCTGTGATCAATTTGGAGAAGTTCTATGATTTGCAAGACAAATTCAGATACACAACCAATTGTAAAACACAGAGCTCTTCACTTAATTACGAGCAAGTCAATTTAGGCATCGAGCAAGAACCCCGTTTTATCAATTTAGGAATTGATTGCACCCTAGAAGAAAGGCGAGCTATCATTAAACTATGTAAAGAATATAAATATGTCTTCGCCTGGACCTATGATGAATTGAAAACGTTTGACACTAGCGTCATCTACCATAATATACCTATGAAGCCAGAAGTTAAACTATATCAACAGAAACTACAGAAAATGCATCCCAGTTTAGAGCCTTCGGTGAAAAAAGAACTGGAAAAGCTACTCACGGCCTGAATTATTTTTCCGGTGAGGCATACACAGTGGATAGCCAATTTGGTGCCTGTACGCAAGAAAAGTGGTGAAATCCAATTGTGTGTCGATTTCAGGAATTTGAACCGGGCCTCAGAAAAAGATAACTACCCTGTTCCACCCATGGAACAGATTCTCCAAAAGGTAGCAGGGTCAGAAATGTTTTCTCTCCTAGATGGCTTTTCAGGGTACAACCAGGTTATGGTTTCCCTAGATGACCAATTAAAAACAACTTTTAGAACCCCTTGAGGCCCCTTCGCCTACAGGTGAATTCCTTTTGGTTTGATTAATGCAAGAGACACTTTTCAGAGAGCTATGGATATAGCTTTCCAAGGTTTAATGCATAATTCTTTCATGGTTTATTTAGATGATATTACCATATTTTCAAAAAACGACATGAACACCTATTTGCTCTCAAGCAGGTTTTCGAACGTTGCAGGAAATTTGGAATTTCCTTGAACCCCAAGAAATCCATTTTTGCAGTCACAGAAGGAAAGCTGTTAGGCTTCATCGTTTCAAAAGAAGGTATGATCATCGACCCTGAATGCACATACGCGATTTCAAAAATCGGCTTATCGGGTTCACGTAAAGCAATGCAGTCCTTCTTGGGTAAGATCAACTTTATACGCAGGTGTGTACCTAATTTTGCTCAGATAGTTAAACCTTTATAGCATTTAGTTAAGAAATATTTACAGTTCTCATGGTCACAAGAACAAAAAGATGCATTCGTGTAAATTCATAAGGCTATTACTGAAGCTCCTGCTCTCATGTCCCCAGATTTTGATAAAGATTTTATCCTCTACACTTTCGCCACTGATTTCTCCTATGCAGTTGTTTTGACACAGAAACAGGACAATGATACAGAGATCCCAATCTCTTTTCTGAGTTCAACCTTCAAGGGTGCAAAGCTCAATTATTCACAAATTGACAAACAAGCCTACGCAGTTTACAAGTCTGTCAAACATTACAGGCCTTATTTGTTAAAATCCCGAAAAAGGTCATTGTCACGTATTTTGCCATTAGAAATGTGCTGATCCAGAAGGAATTGGGAGAAAAAAGGGCCCACTGGATGACTGCTCTGCAAGAGTATGATTTGGAAATAAGGCTAGCCAAAATTGTCAAAGGACAAGGCCTTTGCCTTCTTACTGCTCAATCTAATGATCCCCTGCAGCAGCAAGTTGAATGGGAACAGGAAGAAGATACTCCTACAGGTTTTGTCAATGCTATTGATACTAGGACATCATAATGGTATGATCACATCAAATTTTTCCCGAATAATGGGTTTTCCCCTAAAACCTTGGACTTTAAGAAATGAAGAGCATTGAGATTAAAGGCTGCCCCTTATCAGTTTATTAATGAAGTTCTATTTAGGAAAAACTATGATGGGGTTTTTCTTAGGTGTTTGGAAAAACATGCAACTAATGACATCTTATTCCAATTTCATGCAGGACTAGCTGGAGGTCATTTTTCAGGTGAGACAATAGCTCATAAGATTCTCAGAGTTGGGTATTACTGGCCTACGTTGTTTAAATATGCTTATGCCTATGTAAGGAGGTGTGAACCATGCCAGAAATGCACAGGGAAGTTCAACAAACCTGCTTTCCCTTTGCAACTAGTCACTGTTCAGTTTCCATTTCAGCAATGGGGGATGGATTTTGTTGGGCCCATAAATAATACCTCATCCCTCCAACACAAGTACATTTTGACAACCACTGACTACTTCACCAGATGGGTGGAGGAAGTCCCACTTAAGCAATGTAATGCCAACCAAGTCATTTCTTTCCTAGACAGTCATATACTCTCACGATTTGGTACTCTAGAATTCCTAGTTTTTGATAATGCATCATATTTTTCTTTGATTGACATAACTGAATATGCTTTTGAAAAGGGGATGAAACTCAAATTTTCTGCCAATTACTATCCACAAGGTAATGGATTGGCTGAGTCTTCAAACAAAAATTTGATCAACATTTTGAAGAAGACTGTGGCCTCTCACCATAGAGATTGATATACACAGCTCAATAATGCTCTTTGGGCAGATCAGATTACTCCAAAGGCAGCAATTGGAAATTCTCCTTAATGTCTAGTGTATGGCAAAGAAGCCATTCTTCCTACTAATCTTCCCATCCCTTCACTACAGTTAGCCCAGTCTGTCAAAGAAGATGATTCTTCTCCCCTCCAGCAGAGAATTGAAACTCTACTTAAACTAGAGGAAGATAGAGAAGTGGCTAGAAACAAGTTATATCATCATCAACAGATGGTGAAAAGATGGTTTGATGAAAAATATTCATCTGACAGGGAATTTTCTGTTGGAAACTTGGTTTTAAGATGGGACAAACAATACAAAGATAAGAACCAGTATACCAAGTTTCAATGCCTCTGGCTGGGACCTTTCATTGTTACAGAAAATATGGGTCCTGGTACTGTTCGATTACAGACACTGGAAGGAGTTGTGGACACTTATCCAGTGAATGTTCCCCTCCTCAAAAAGTATTTTGTTTGATTAGGATGATGTACTTGTACATAGGTTTGTTTTGCAATTTCTTTTCTTGAGTGGATTGTCTACTTTGTTTTCATTTGTTTGCTTTAAACTCCACACAGTTGGTATTACTCATTGATCAGCTTCTCTCTTGGTGATGATTTCAGCTTGGGTTTTATAATTGTCTACCAGCCATAATTTTGTCCTGTATCGGAGGTTGTTCAACAAAGGGCATATAGCTAATGATTGCAGGACCCTGAATTGATATCTCTCCACAATGGTCATTATCTTACACATGTCTTATTTGTTTAATTGGGGTCTGGAGAATAGCAGAGTCTCCATTGTCTCATGTTTCATGGTTCAAGCTGCATATCATAATAACCTTCCTAGCTTTTTCTTCTCTGGATCCTTTTACAATCACCTTGGTAATAAATCTCTTAATAAATGTAAATTACAAGGTGGGAGGTCTTTCTATCAAGCTAGCCCATTAGGTTCATAGGTGCTAAGTAGAATGACATCTTCACATCAAGCCACCACACTTGGAAGATGACTTTCAGTTTTACTGGGAGTTGGAAGATCCTATCACAGGTCAGTCCATTCATGATCAGCAAAGCATTGGTGAGTAACACTACTAATATATGGTCACCAAGCCACGGTAGTGCCTTGTAATTTTCAACCTAATAAAATTTGGTTTGCTTCTTTTTAAAGATGCTTGTGCATATAGGGACAGGGGGGTCTTATTGCAAGCCATCCCTGCCATGATCATGGGTTTAATTTGGACTGAAGCTATTACAATATGGTCACCAAGCCATGGTAGTTGCTTTCAGTATTGTAACTGGAAGACAAGGAGTCTCTTTATCGAGCTGGCTTGATCAGTTTTTGAATTATGCTTGTGAATGTAACTGCTTATATCTGATCACCAAGTCAGGGTAGTGGTCTTATATACACAGTCTCTTCTTTTAAATTAAAAAAAAAAGAAAAAAAGAAAAAGAAAAAAGGGAATCTTGTGAATTGTTGCATGTAAATAAAATCTCAATAAATCAAGGTGATGTGTAATTAGGATATCCAGAAGCATTTTCAAGTATGTGCCTAGGTTCAACACAAGCGGCTTCTCCATGATTACATAAAGGTGAAGGATCTCAGTTGTTTCTTCAACCCCCTTATCAGATTTGCATTATTCTCAGCATGATCATATATGGGGATTTATTAATTTCATGTTCCATGCTTGTTAACTGTCTCTCTTGTGATCAATTTTTGAAAAAATTCAGGTTGAAAAAAGTGATGTGGATAACATGTTTCATTTAGCTGAATTTCATTGCAGAGATAACTAGTTCTTTCCAGCTAGTTGCCATTTGTTGTGGCCACGACATATCCCATGCTTAGCTGAAGCACGGGAACCCCCATTTTGAATAAACACAAAGGTATTTTGGTGAGTGTACTCTGTAAATATGAGAATTTGGGTTCTCACTTGTTTAGATCTCTCACCCATACTTTTGTCCTGCGTGTTTCCCTCTTTCTGGATGATATCTAACTATCTAGTTTGTTGAAACCCTCAAATTTTGAGTATTTTACCTTTTTCTTCAATCAACCCGAAACCCGACAGTTAGGAGACCCGAAACCAGCAACCCGACAATTTCGGGTTGCGGGGTGTTTGTTTTGCAGTTTTGGAATTTGGCCAACCCGAAACCTGCAACCCAACAGTTGCGGGTTGCGGGTTCGTCTTGTAATAATCTTCAAGAAATTATTATCCCGTAACCCGAAACCCGAAAACCCGCAATTGCGGCTTTCAGCTTTCGGGCTTTGTCTTTTATTTTATTTTGTTGCGCGTTCTTGAAACCCGCAACCTGCAACTGTCGGGTTGTGGCTTTCGGGAAGTTGTTTTCGATTTATGAGTGTGTCATTTCTGAAACCCGCAACCCGCAAGTGTCGAGTTGCGGTTTTCGGGAACACCTTTTTTTTTATTGTAATTATTCCCGAAACCCGAAACCCGCAATTGTGGCTTTCGGCTTTCGGGAATTCTTTTTCACCTTTTCCGTTTGCGCAACCCCGCAATTGTTGGGTTGCGGCTTTCGGGATCCCTTAATAAAATATGTGAATAAAAATTTCGCGTGACCTCGCATCCCGCTTCGGTTAATCTCAGCCGTTCATTTATTCTAATCACACGGTTATCTTTTAATCTGGTAAATATAATAAATAGGGTTTTTCCTATTTTATTTTTACCATTTTACTTTTGAAGAATTACTCCGTTGCATTGTTGTTTTTACCGTGGATTGTGTATCAAGTGCCAGTTTTCCGTTTGTTTGTTATTTCGGGTAAGCTCACTGTCATCCTTATACTACCAGTCTGCAATTTTGCTATTTTTGGATTGATTTTGATTTTAATTTTCTTATTGATAAAAAATTGCAAGTTCTTTCACCATGTCGAAAGTTACACGTTCTAAAATGCCACTCAGAGATCCCCTGAACAAAGACCCTAATTCTGGTTTGCTCTCCAACACCAGTGAGCGAGTCACTGAGACATACCAGATGGATTGGTCAAAAATATACGCCATTTTTTATAATGACGACCTTTCTCATATTGAGAACGATAGACCAGTGTATGTGAGAATTAGGGCTTCCCAAATTCATGCTATTGCTGCATGCCCTGCTATCCTGCTTTACACGGATGCTGTAAAATGGATAATTGAGAATGCTAGTGTTAAAGACTGTTGTTTTAACGATAGCGCGGGGTGCCAATTGACACATTTTCGCCCAGAGGATTTTGTCCGAGCTTTTGCTTTGAAACCACATGTGCAGACCCTCTCCCCCGATTTTATATAGTCATCCAAAACCCGTTTCAATTTTAACGAGATGATTAGGTCATGGATGCTTAAGCCGAATGCCTTTGTGCCTAAGGATGACAACCTTTATCCCATCATCTGGTTTAAGGAACCCTACTCTTTACTGGAAGCCATGCTCTGTAGGATTTTTGGCCGACCGAATTGTTCTCTTTTCAAAGCAAAATGGGAACCTATAGCACATCATGTGCTAATCACAGGTGAGTCTTTCCCATGGGCCTCTATCCTATCGGCCGAATTAAAGAATGCCATTCATGAATATCAAAAGGCTCCAACTCATAAGAAACCACCCTTTTTCCTATCTGCATATGTCCTTGATGTTTCTTGCCCAGAGTTCCAATACCCTAACTTGGGTTGGAATTGGATCCCTTCAGACCCTCCTATACACATTTATCATTCAGCACTATGGGAGGAGAATTTTGCACCCTTGTTATATGATATCTGTGACCACTTCATGGGTACCATCTATTTTAAGATCTTTAGGCAACAACCACCTGCATTCTTAGAAGATGCTAAGACTTTCATCAACACCATGGGTGATTGCTATGTAGGTGAGTATTTTTCATACATCAGGATTTGGGCAAGTGAGACAGTGCACCTGCTTCTCAGGATTGTCCCGGACAGGATGGTAATACAGGAGGTTTCTTTTCAAACTGTCACTAATGGCATGTATAAGAAACTCACAGGTCCCAGGAAGAAAGGTTGGCCTAAGTTTGCTCTCAATCTTGGTCAGCTGGTTATCCCAACTTCAACTTGGGCTATAGTTCTAGGTGACCAGATAACTGCCTTGAGATTAGGTACTGCCCCGAAAAGGAAACATGACCCCAAGAAGTTCCTGGATGCACGCCTCAAGCAAGTACATATGAAAATAGATTATGGACATGAGTTAGTTCCAGATGACTTCATATACCAAGGGGTGGACACATTCTCACAGGTTCTAGCTAAGGCAAAAGACTTACAAGAACAATAGAACATTTTAAAAGACCAGAATGAACTTAAGGTTAGAGTTCTGAGTTATAGGGCCATGCAGCTAAATATCATTGAACAAGCACGAAGAGACTTAGAAGAGAAAGAGGCTCAGAAGGGGAATACTCCTCTCATGATTACATTCCCTGATGGAAACAAAGGTAAAGCTCCTCTAGGGGAACCCTATCAAGATAAAGCTGGTGAAGAATCTAAAATGATGCTACAATCAGCTTGTGAATCCCAGCAGCAGATGGTACAATTGACATCGATGTTAAAGACTCAACTGATGGAACCTCCAAAGCCTGCAGTCAACATTCAGCCACCAATTGCATCAAATGTTCAAATCTCTACTGAATAAACTCAAGAATATGATAACTTGGTCATAACTCAGGCTAGCCCTGCCAAGAGGAAGAAAGTCCTGCCTTCTTCATCACAGGTTCCTACAGTTGACATAATAGACTATGATGAAGAAGTGGTCCCACCAACTTCGGTACCAGTAACAGAAGAAGTCACTGAAGATCCTAATATTGTCACTAAATTGTTGGATAGTATTGATATGGATCAATCCTTCCCTGAGCAATCAGTGTTAGAATGTAATGCTACTGTTGGCATTGCATCATCAGCATTTACGCTTCCATATGTCCAACCAACCTCTATTGTTCCTTTAGGGGAAACACTTTCATTTTTCTTATCATATTTGTTCAACACCCTCAATGACACTACTATCCCATCGCCCGAACACTCAGTCCCTTTATCAATTCCATTGTCTATTGTTGCAGAAGCCCAGCCTTCGGTTGTTCCTTTGCAGTCACCCATAGTCAATTTATCAACTACCATTACTGATGTATCTTCTAAGATTTCCTCACCATATTCACCCACCAAAGTTGATAGTCAACTTCCACTCCCAGAAACTAATGATGACACTCAGGTTCCATTATCTGAAGCCTTTGCTTCAATTCCTTCCCCAGATAGAGTTTTGTTAGTTCCTCAAGCTATCACTACATCTTCAGTTACTACTCAAGTCACCATACCTATTCCTACCCCTTTTGTCACCCAAACATCCTCACTAATCTCAATAGTTAGTGTCACTTCTACCTCCACACAGTCAATGGTTGAATACATAGATGAAGATGTAGTTCCCCTTGGGAATTACTTCTATAGCAAGGATGATAAGATAGTGATAAGAAGGATCAGGAAGAGAGCTCAAATTAAAGATGGTTTGGAAGCACCTGAACCAGTTCAAGTAATATGGGCTCCCAGGACCAATAATCCAAGAATTGAAGTAATTGAAGCAGCAACAGCCTTAAATGCCTTTGCCAATGCTAATTGGGATTCGGTCCAAGGTTTGGATAGGGAAGTTGACCTTAGGGATGAAGAGATCAAAAACCTGAAAAAGGAATTGGCTAAAGCTAAAAAACAACATTCTACTGATGTGGTTGATCTCAGGTAAACTTGGGCAAGTAAGTTGCTAAACCTAGAGCAAAAGAATGCCACTCTTCTCACTGAACTCAGTCTCTCACAATCTCAGCATTCCATTGACGTTGAAAAAATAACTTCCTTTGAAAAGTAGGTTGAGGATGCAACTGCAAGTGCAGCCTCCTCAAGTTTTCTCAATTTTACACCCCGTGATTTTAAGAATTTGGTGCACAAGGTGAATCAGGATCATCATAAGCTTTTGGAGAAAGTATACATTGCTTTGGATGAAATTAGGGAAATTTCATTAATTTTTCCAAGATGTCCTCCACCCTTGAAGAACAAAAGGAGAAGAGACTCTGATATTTTAAGGCTCAGGAGGAAATGAATGAATGGTAGGGGTATGTTAAGAATGAACCAAAAGATATCCCGATCCTCAATAGTTTCCAGATTAAAAAGGTCAAAGCCTCTCTAAATACTTGGCTTGATTATAATGAAACAACTGAAGAGACTATCAATAAATCAAAGGATATCTGCACCAGGCGATGGTATGCAGTTGACAACATTATGCATGTTCTAGGCTTACCATTAATGACCCCTATCGTAGAAGCTTTGCTTCTAGAATGCAGACTTGAAGAGCTCGAGAGTAGGCGTGAAGAGTTCACATAGAGGATTCAGGATCTTGAACAAGTCAACATTCAGGATGTGGATGATTTGGTTAGAGAACCAGTCATCATGGAAGGTAAGATTCGTATGTATCTTCACACTTGGCACAAGCTGGTGAAGCATGACATGGAGAATAATGTGTGCAATGTCCAGCTATCTTTAGAATCTGTTAGTTTCTCAAATATAGATGAGTTGTTAGACATATATGAGAAATGGCAGGATTTCTTGGATTTGTAGTTTTGATCCGATTTTGTAATCTCTTTTTTCTAGGGATCTCCATTTTTGGACTCTGTTGTAATTATTTAACGAAGGATACCTCTCGTAGTTAGGGGTTGGTAATTTTGGAGTTGTAAGTCAGCAGAAGACTGGACTGGAGATACTCTGTTAAGCAGAGCTTTTTGTAATTTCTGTACAAGACCTCTTCATACAGTAAAGTTATCTTTTAATCTACCTTCTATTATTCCTCAAATTTCTTTGAGAATCTCTGATTTATGCTTCAAATTGTCATATGTTATGTATCTGATATTTTGCTAAACATCTGTTAATGCGCAAATCTGTTGTATTGATTTCTCTATATGACTGGTTTATGTCTCAAAGTGCTTTATTGAGTTTTTTCAATGCAAGTACTTTCATGTTTTATTTCTGCAAATGATTCGATGCATATAAACTTATATAATCATTGTTAATTTTTAAATTAGCAGAGTGATTACAGACTGGATCTTGAATGAGCCTGTATACTTGAAAGATTGTAATCTAATTTTCATTAACTGATAATAATTTAAGTTAACAAGTAATACAACTAAAGACATTTTTGTTTAAGCTGTTCAATTACTTGTTTAATCATATCTCAATACCAATATGCACATAAGAAAGCTTTCATTTTAGAATAGGACTGAATTAGACTACTTTCCCTTTTCTAAAATAGGTTAGGTTAGCTTTGTATTACCATATCCACACCTTGGTTTTCCTTGACTGGAAAATTGATCTTATAGGTCAACTCATCTACTCTTAGAGTGCCATCGGAGGCCTAATATCCGTGGAGGATCACCACACCAAACTGGTTGGGGATAGAACTACCCTTGTGCAGGGTCTTTCGAATCCTTTCAACTTGGGTTTTCTTCCTCGGTTGAGTGTCTTGGAATGTTTTGGCACCTTTTGCATCTAACCTGCATAATCGAGGCATCAACAATGCTCCTTTTCGCCAATTTGATGACCCAGTTTCTCTTACAGCTATTTCTCTGCTTGTTCCAAATTGGTTGTGTTTGTGCCAGAAATTGTTACTAAGGCTAGGGTAACAAGCCAACACAATCTCAAGAGTAAAATTCAAATCAAACTTGGGTTTAGGGTTTTGTTTTATATGTTTTTTGGTCATAAACTTCAAGAGCATAAAGGGAATACATTCAGCAGATAAGCAATAACTAAATCATACACATATATCAATAAAGATGCATATATATCACAAGAACTCAACAAAAGACTGTAATGAAGTTCACACATAAAGGACAAGCACCACTAGAAAATACACATCAACCAGCAATGAATTTGTCATTCATGAAACTAAATAAGTTCAAACATGAAGCCAACACAGATCAGATGAAGGGGAAAGAGTCATAAATTCATAGTTTCATCAATAAATGCATATAAGAGTTTACAGTACCTATCACTGAATAAGTCTGAAAGTACAAGCAGCCAGCAGACCTCCTGATGCTCCCAAAAATCAGAACCACCACAATGTTTTTCTTCCCTTTCTAAATAGTTTTTCTTCCAAAAACAGTTAGGTCTTTCCTCCTAACTCTCCATCGAATCACTAGGTTAGATAAAGTAAAATTTACATTTTTACAAAATTACAAGTCTGCTAAAAATAGCAAATTCTTTTAACTAAAACAAAATGTTTGTCTAAAAATAACCCCTAACTAATAACTGCCTCATATCTCCTTCGCTACCTCCACAAGAAGAGATATACCATCTGGACTTGAGGACCTTTTCTTTATTCTTTTATGCTTCTTCTCCAGATCAGCTATCTTTTTCTGAAGGTGTTCATTTTTCCTGTTGTAGAGTTTCAACTGTCTTTTCCAGCTCTGAACAGTGCCTGTCAGAAGCCCTTTTTCTTCTAAGTGCTTCCTTTGCATCAACCACTAATTCCTGAAAATTGTCATGAACATCCTGAAGATCCTCTCTTAATCTTCTATTTGCCATCATCAAACCATCATTGACTTCCTGCATGTAATTCATTTGGTGCTTATATTGTTTGACAGTCTTCTGTAAATTTTCCCTGCCAGAATTAACCATTTTCTCTATTGCAGAATCTTGCCCTTCATTAGGTTTCCAAGGGATATCAAACTTCTTAAAAATTTCTGCTTCTTCTGTCAACAGTTTCTCAGAAGTGTCTTCAATGATGAGCTTTGGGTTTTCTTCATTTGCTACTTTCACTGAATTAATTTCCTCTTTTTTTACATGGCTGCAATTTATCTATCTTTGATTTGTCATCCTCCATGGTTTCTTCATCTATGATGGTCACTTTATCTGAGTTCAATTTAGGTTTTAATAACTTTTTCATGTTTAACCTCAGCTTATTTTTCGACCTAGTTTTAGGTCTCCAGAATGTAGCTGCCTCTCCCATCATATTCATCTCTCTACCTTGGTACTGAACAGAAGCTAATTCCACTACTTCCAGCTTATTTATTTTCTTGTTAGGCCTCATGGTTTTGCCATCTAAAACTTGAGCTTCTTCAATTTCAGTTTTGACCTTAATCTCAGAAACAGGTTGTTCTTCTTCTAACATGTATCCTTCATCATCCGAAAGGATTGTGATGGGGCTTCTTGGCTGAATAGGGATCTCTTCTTTAGCTACAGGAACCATTTTATTGTCAACTTTCCTTTCCTCCTGGGGATCTGCTACAGGTGATGGTTTCTCTTCAAGCAGTTCCTTTTTATCTTCAAATAATGTGAACTTGTTTTTGGTGTAATCTGGAATTACTTGGAGCTGACTGCCATCCTGTCTCTCTTCTGCTACCTGTTTTGTCACCTTCTTAGCTTTAATATCATGTTTACTTGTAGATTTTACTGAGTGGCCTAACTTTTTCATCATTACCTTCCCCTTGTCAGTCTGTCTTTTTGGTTGTTGGCCTTCTCTTTTAGGATGAACACCTGACCAGAACAAAAAGAAATCCCATGTCTTTCCCTCATGTTGTAACACTGTAGTGATGATCAGTTTAATGAGACCATGGTGAAAAAGTGACTGAGAAGTGTGGTCATCATGTTGCTTTATCTTGCTTGACATTTTCTGCAGGCTTTTAAAGAAAAAGAAGGGCAGATTCATCTTAGAAACTCCTGCCATATGTTGAAGGAACCTGAGATGATATTTAAATACCAATGAATATCTTCCTTCACAGGTCACATAACTTTGCAGTATTCTTATGGGCTCAATCCACTCCTTTCTGAAATTTTGAATGAAGATACCCTTATTCCAGTCAGGAGTCACATTAGGCAACAAGTACCTTTGGGGTTCAAACTCGAAAGGTGATTTTTTGAACCAGTGCTCACCCTCATTGCTAATCTCAGTAGCTTCTGCTATTAATTCCACAGATAACTTGAATTTCAGAGTATCCATCATAATCATATCATTTTTAAGTGCTTTAGCAAACTTGCAGGTGACCTGAGTATCGAAGCCATCAATCTTTTTGAAAAAATTTAACCAACCTGCCTGCTGAAAAAGCTCTGCACAGTCAGGAAGCTTCTGAATCCAGGTTAGGTCTGTGGGCTCAGCCCTGTTGACCTTACCACTTTTGCCACTTTTCCCCATATTCTTCTTTTCAGTAAACAGGAACAGTCTGACTTAGGTTTCAAGAAATGTTTTGTAAGCTGGTTTCTTATGCTTTGGGCTCCTTTGAAATTTTCAATAGACCCTTGGACAGACCTTCAAGTTCAATGTTCTCTTCTCTCAACCATGCAACTAAGTCTGTATAAGAAAGTTGATATGTTCTCCAAGCAAGGGACTTCATGAGTCATGACAATTTTCAACAATGTTTAAACCATTTTCATAAACCAACAACACACCTTCTGTGTAGTAATGAGCATAACAGATAAATTTGTGAGTCCTCTCAATGCTATTTCCAGAATTTTGAATGTATAGGAGAGCAAATGATAAAAATCTTCGTTCAAACTGTCATTAGAATTTCCCAGACTGAATACTTTAAATTTAAGACTATTTCGCTGCTCTGTTCATGCACATTCCTCATACTAGCTTCAGATAGCTATTTCTGTGGTGAAATGCTCATTTTATGATCTATTCTATCATCTCGAGCAACCAATTTCTCCAGGTAATTGTACAGCGAAAAAGACCCAAATTTTCCAGCTATAAGGGTTTATATCGGAATACCTGTCAATTACTCATCTGTCGTGGCTTACAGCTTCGTTTTGGGGTATCAATGATCTCCTCTTATGAGAATAGGTGTCTTCATACCGTTTCTTTGACTGCTGGTAAATGAATTCGGAAGCCCTAATTCTCGCTGGCGTTAAAACACACTTGTCTTCCCTCCACAGCAACACAATCCATCTTTTTAGCAATTAGCTCTCCTTCACGAACACTCCTCTTCTATAATAATGCGTGTAGCAAGAGAAATTTGACAGCTTAGACCGGGATTTGCTGGTTTTTTGTGCAACTGATTCCGCATACCATGCAATGATGAGCTTGTTTTGCTTCGTGACTAGTAACCAACTAAAATCATGCTTAAGCTGCAACAAACACGTGTTAAAACACTCACACAAAGCGATTAGACACTCCCATACTGCATCATGATTGAAATCAGTTCGAAAATTGAAAAAAACACAGGCCGCGATATTCCTGTAGCGCGCCCTTTGTTAAAATTTTGTCTAGCGCTACAAGAATAGCTACCATGCCAGAATTTAGCAGTTTTTCAACTTTCTGCTAATTTGTCGGAGGTTCTAACAATTATTTGGTTTAAGAAATAAGTTTAACCACTCTCTAAACACATTAATGAATCAACCTTTGAAAATATGACTTTCATTAACCCCCTTTACAGTATAAAAGAGCACCAAAATCAAAATAAAATCTGAAAATAATGGGCTCAAAACTTATTCAATCATCCATAGAGTTTCTAAGGAGACTGAAACTAAAACTTAAAACCAAAAATTTAACTGAGGTAGATTCAAAAACAAACCAAAACTGGAGAAAATAAATCAAAAATGGAGAAAAATTTACTGACTTAACATCTGGCTCCAGCTGCGGGATGAAGTCCTCCCTGCGAGGCTTCAAGAACTTGTAGACTAGTGCCTTCTGTCTTCAATCTAAACTTCCATTGGGCTATGGAGTCTTTATTCAATCTCACTCACACTGGTATATACAATGAAAAGTGACAATGATCCTCATTAACTGTAGAAATGTTTGAGGAATCGCCCATTGACAGGGCTGAGCAACTCCTCACCTTCAAGGGACTGCAAGATGAATGTATTATTTTCCAAAACTTTAGATATCAGAAAAGGGCCAAACCATAGATTATCAAATTTTCCATGCTTACCCTTCTGTTCTTTTCTTGCATCCCATCTTAAAACCAACTCACCTTCTGAAAAAATATGTTCTTTAATATTTCTGTCAAACCTGTTTTTCATTTTAGCTCTGTACAGCTGTGCTTCTTTGTCTACCTTCTCTCTATTTTGCTGTACCTCAATCATTTCGAAGATTCTTCTTTGTAAATCATCCGGTTCCTCTTGAGAATTCTGAAGGAACTTCATTACTGGAATTCCCAATTGTACTGGAAATACTGCTTCTATTCCATACACCAGCTGAAAAGGAGAAGTACCAATGGCTTGCTTTACAGTAATCCTATCTGCCCACAATGCATATTTCAACATTGAATCCCAAGACCTTTTATTATGTTTCAGCAGCTTCTTGATGCATTGAATGATATTTTTGTTAGATGATTCAGCCTGTCCATTTCCCTGAGGGTAATAGGGAGTTGAATGTTTCAGAATAATACCATTTTTCTCACAAAAGGCCACCATTGCCTTGGATTTAAATGCTTTGGCATTATCAGTAATCAATCTTTGTGGACAACCAAATCTGCTCAGAATATTATCTTCAATGAAATCCATAATCACTTTATCTGTAGCATTTCTTGTGGGAATAGCTTCCACCCATTTTGTAAAGAAATCTGTGGTAGTCAAAATCCAATGATGCTGGCTTGAAGATGCTGGATTTATTTCTCCAATAAAATCCAGACCCCACTGTTGAAAAGGGGCATTGATTGCAATAGGCTTCAAAGGTAAAGATAGTAATTTCTGTTTACCTGCAAATTTCTGACAGGGTATACAAGTTCTTACATGTTGGTAAACATCTGAGAATAGGGAAGGCCAATAATAACCAGCTCTCAAAATTTTATAGGCTGTTGTCTTCCAGTATTTATGTCCTCCACAAGCTCCTTCATGAGATTCTGAAATTACTTCTTCTATTTCAGCCCGATCTAAACACCTTAACAAGATTCCTCCTGGGTCTTTCCAAAACAATTGACCTCCTATCAAACAGTATTTAGTAGCTTTTAATTTCAGAGATCTGGCAGCCTTCCTATCTAAGTGTTCTGGACATTGCAAAAATAACAAAAAATGAACAATATCAGCATACCAATCTGAAGATGAATAAGAGTCCATAATTTTTTCTTTTTCCAGAAATGCTTGCTTTTCTTCAGGTGCTGATTCTTCTACCATAAGATGTAATCCTAATGCTTGACAATTTGAATCAGCTAGCAGTTTGGCCAATCCTTGTCCTTTGACCAGCTTAGTAGGTCTGATTTCCACTTCATATTCCATAATTTTAGAAATCCACTTTCCCCTCTTTCCTTCACTATCAGGCTGTGTCAAAACATCT
The DNA here is from genome assembly GCA_027924585.1 of Larix kaempferi. Lineage (NCBI taxonomy): Eukaryota > Viridiplantae > Streptophyta > Pinopsida > Pinales > Pinaceae > Larix > Larix kaempferi. Next base: position 8,775,698 of record BSBM01000371.1, read on the forward strand.
TTCACTGTAGCATTTGGAACAAATGAAATAACCTTGGAATGTAAGATATAAATTCTGAAAAATTTCAAAGCCTTTACCAGAGCATAGGCTTGTTTCTCCAAGATACTGTATTTCAGCTCTGAATCTCTAAGTGTTTTACTGAAAAAGGCAATTGGTTGCTCTAATCCTTCATTATTCTTCTGGAGTAGTACATCAGCAATAGTATCCTCTGAAGCAAAAGAAAAGGTAAGGAATTGTTTGGCAAAATCAGGGCTTACTAAAACAGGTGCTTCTGTCAGAGCCATTTTGATTTTCTCAAAAGCTGCCTTTGCTTCAACAGTCCATCTGACTTCTTGGTCCTTTTTCAACATTATTGTGATTTGTTTAATGGTCTCAGCAAAATTAGGAATAAACCACCTTAGAAAGTTTATTTTGCCAATGAAAGATTGAACATCCTTTTTACTCCTGGGCAAGCTAATCTTTAGTATTGCTTTGACTCTCTCAGGGTCAATTCTAATACCATCAGCTGACACCAGGTGGCCAAGTAATTTACCTTCTTGCACAGCAAAATGTGATTTTTTTGGGTTTAAGGATAAACCAAATTTTCTGCATTTTATGAAGGTTTGCTCCAAATGCTTCAAGTGTTCATCATCAGACTTTGAGAAGACAGTAATATCATCCAGATAGATAACCACAAACTTATCTTTCTCACCCACGAATGCAATATCCATGGCTCTCTGAAAGGTTGCTCCAGCATTCATCAAACCAAAAGGCATCTTGTCATACATAAATGTCCCCCAGGGGGTTGTAAAAGCTGTCTTTTCTTTGTCATCAGGGTGCATGGCAATCTGATTATACCCTGAGAAACCATCTAGCATAGAAATCCTTTGAGCTCCAACTACCTGCTGCAACACCTGTTCGATTTTGGGGAGAGGATAATTGTCTTTTAATGATGATCGGTTCAGATTTCTGAAGTCAACACATAATCGAATTTCCCCATTCTTTTTTCTAACAGGAACTAAATTAGCCACCCAAGAAGAATACCTAAGAGGCACTATTATCTTGGCATCCAACAACTTTTTTAGTTCTTTTTCAATTACAGGGAACAAGGCTGGATTGATTCTTCTTAGTTTCTGCCTGAAAGGCTTGACATTAGGTTTCAAAGGAACCTTGTGCTGAATAACTGCTGTATCATAAGTTTTTAGTTCCTTATAAGACCAGGCAAATGCATCTATATATTTTTTCAACAGCTTAATGTATCTACTTCTTTGCTCCACTGTTAAGAATTTAGAAAGTTTTACCATTCTTGGATGTTCTGCTGAACCAATATTGTAGTCTTCTACATTGTCTTCTGAAGATTGAATTACTGGCTTTGAAGGTGTATCATCTTTGCTGAAAATTCTTTCTAAAGGTACTAAGCCTTTCGGAATAAAATTACTCTTCAACTCAATGATTTTATGCCCTGCTATATCTTCTGCAGCAAACTCATCTAACTGTTCATCTTTTCCATCTTCTTCTTGATCAATTTGGATATTTGAAAACTCATTTACGAGCTCAAGAAATTTTTTTATTTCAATGTCATCTTCAAAAACCCTCCAGTGTTTTATATTGTCAGGAACACAAGGTCTATACCTCACTTCTATAGGATACTTTAGCTGAGTAATTTTAGGGATTCTAAAATATGTGGCAGCCAAGGCTAAAGAATCTGCAGTCTCATTATGATTCCTGGGAATATGAGTGATATTAAATGCTATAAAGTAGTTTTCAATCATATCCCATACCTCATTTCGATATACTTTCAGCAAACCCTGCTTTACTTGATAT